>RSEF01000019.1:5868208-5889456 GCA_003993805.1 Himantopus leucocephalus
CAGGCTGAACACCCCCCGTTCCCTCAGCCGCTCCCCATCAGACTCCAGACCCCTCACAGCTCCGTTGCCCTTCTCTGGAAGCGCTCCACCACCTCCGTGTCTTTCCNAAACTGAACGCAGCACTCGAGGTGGGGCCTCACCAGTGCCGCCTACAGGGGGGCGATCACTGCCCCGGTCCTGTTGGCTCGGACGGGTTTTAAGAGGACGGGGGGTGGAGGGAAGAGGGTTTAGGAGAGGTCGGCACCCACCCCCTCCTGAAGAAACCGAGAGCCGCCCCCGCTGCGGCCTGAGGGGCCCGCGGCGGTACGAGCCCCCGGCGCCGCGCAGGCCCTCAGCTGCCGCCTCCCGACCCCTTCCCGCCGCGGCAGCGAGCGCGGCCTCCCGCCGGTGCCGCCTCAGCCGCCGCGGGGCTCCGCCCGGGGCGGGGGCCGGGCCGCGCGTTGCCGGGCCGCGCCGCACCAAACGTGTCCCCCCCGCGCCACCGTCCGTCCGTGCGGCCGGCGGGGGTGAGAGGTCGCGGCTGCGTCCCCGGAAGCAGCGGGAGGCGGTGGCGGAGGAGGAGGAGGAGGAGGAGGAGGCGGGTGTCCGGGCAGCGGCGCCGGTAGCGGCCTCCCCCCCGCCTCCGACCCCCCTCCCCGCAGCCCCCGTCAGGGCAGGAGGATGGTGCAGAGCCCGCCCGCACGGCAGCTCCGCCGCCTCTGAGCCCCGCCGCCGCCTCCGGGCCTCCACCGCCCGGCCCGGGGGCCTCTTCCCCCTCCTCCCCCCGCTTCGGGCGCCGGTAAGATGGGGACGGGGGTGGCTGAGGGGACCCGCCGGCCTGCCCTCCCGTGCGGTGCCGGCCCGGCCGCGGGAGGTCCCGGCCATCGCCAGCCTGGCGGGCCCGGTGGGTGTGGGGTCGCCTTCACCCCGGGAGGGTCCCGCCGGTGTGCGGCGGGGGCGGCTGCGGGCCTGAGCGGCGGGATCCCGCTGGAGCGGGGCGCGGGGGTGCTCCGGGGGCGGTTGTGTGAGGGCGGGAGCCGGTACCGGGCCCGGGCCCCGCTGGCGGGGGGGGGCGGAGCGGAGCGGGGGAGTCGGGCGGTCCCTCCCCGCCGCCGCAGAGCTCCGCGTCCAGCGCGGTTGTGCTCGGGTCGGCGCCATGAACGGTGGGGTCGGGCCGGGCCGGGCCGGGCCGGTGTATTTCAGCGATTGTTTTACGTTATTATTTACTCAAATATATATAGGTATATATTTAAAGGCTGTTAGGTTGAACTTCGTATGTGTGGCATCGTACCAGGAAAAAAAAATAGTAAAAAAGAGTAATTGGGGTAGCGCTTAAAATATTTCTGTTTCAAAATAGGCTTGGGAATAGCGATTCCTTCGTTGGGGTTTTTTTGTTGTTGTTGTTGTTCGCTACAAAGCCATATTTTAGCCTCTTCTACTTTCTGTGGTTTAGCTCGTGTCGAAAGACGTTACGATGCTTTTAATAATAAAATTTCAGGTGCATCACGCCTGGAACATGGCTGCTGGGTACCCGAGGTGAAATTTGCACCGTGTACGGTAATCGCTGATACGGCCCCCTCGGGAACCACTTCTGCCTGGCGAGGGACAGAGGAGGTGACAGCACAGCTTCTCCTTTCCCCTTTCCCTTTGTTTGCTTTTTAAGGGCTTGTCTTCTCCGGGGAAATTTATTTGCGTGATTAGCTCTAGCAGTATAATTATACGGGTAAATTTGCCCTGTTAGACAAACCTTGAGCCTAGATGAGAATTCATTAAGGATTGCTCGCCACATCCTCATCGAACTTCTGAGAAGTTCTGCAGTTGGAAGTGTATCGTGACATGACAGCCTGTCGTGGCTGGGCCTGTCTTTTGTGGTAAATCGACAGTGGTAAATGGTTGAGTTATAGGAAACGTGTACTCATCCTTTTGCTTCTAGGTTGGGCGTAAGAAATGGTTGTAGGTTCATCCCGTCAGCCGCTGCCCCTTCCATCCACCTGCTTGCCCTCGGGTCTCTGGGACCGAGCCCATGGCTCCAGTCCGGCTTCTGGTCAGCAGGTGTTGGCAGGACAGGGGACAACTTTTGTGGGTAGACTGAGCAGAGATAATATCGAATTGTGCCCGCCAGACTGAATGCTCTCTGACGCTAGATTTAGTCCCATCAAAGAGGATTAAGACCTCAGTAGCTTTGTTACTTCCCGTAACTTGAGGAGTGGCTCAGGGCCGGTGGAATGTGATTCTTCTTTCCCACTTGAAAGACAAGAACTTGAAATGCCGCCCGATAATACAAAATAGCCAGTGTGCTCTGTCTGTGGAGAGGAGCGTCCGAGGGCAGGGACAGACAGACCGACCGACCTCCGTGTCCTCTGTGTGAGCCGGGTGCACCCGGCGAGATGTGGGAGACTGTCACCTCCGTCACCTCTGGGCGGATGGCGTGCCACAGGAGTGTAGCTCCCCCCCAGACACAGCGTTCCTGCGGAGCTCTGAGCTGTGATCATCTTTTTTTGTTTGTTTGTTTATTAAATACCATAAATTTTGTAGAAATGAAGCTGGTTTATGAAATGAGCTCTAGACTAAGTATTCATGAAACTTGTTGGTGTCAGAATTTCGTTGCTTTTCCCAAATCTCCCCTTGCCAACAGCGTGTCTGTGGTGGGAATCTCCTTTTTTTTTTTTTTTTTTTTTTTTGAAATGNTTTTTTTTTTTTTTTTTTCCTGAGAAGACCGTTCTGAGCTGTGAATAAAGCTGGTTGCCAGGACTCAGAACTCCTGGGTTTTGGTTTGGAAGAAAACTTGTCTATGCCCTGGCACGTTGGGTTTTGGTAATTATCTGTCTGTAAAACGCAGACTGTACTTACCTATGGGAGTTTGAAAGTGTTAATTCTTGTCAGCAGTGGGGGTGAAGCATACAGACATGGTAATATTACTGCCGTATCCTTGATATTTCAGCTATTGCCGAAGTCCCTGATTTCAGTCATTT
Organism: Himantopus leucocephalus; assembly: GCA_003993805.1. Classification (NCBI taxonomy): domain Eukaryota; kingdom Metazoa; phylum Chordata; class Aves; order Charadriiformes; family Recurvirostridae; genus Himantopus; species Himantopus leucocephalus. The sequence goes on from RSEF01000019.1 coordinate 5,871,160, forward strand.
TTGCTGCTGTTTGTATTCTCTCCTTCGCTAGTGGCCACTGGCTGTTTTCCTGCTTCTCTCGCACAGCCGGCGTTACCTTCTCTCTACATCCACAACTCTTATTTTGCCGTCTTCTCTAAAGCTGCCATTTCCTCAACTTGTCAGTCATTTTCTGCTTGTGATTCAAGCTGTGTATCCGTCTGCGTCTCCGTCGCCTTACAGTTCTCATTACGAGCAACAGTTCTCATTGCAAACGGTCTGAAATGCCTCTTTCAGGCGTTTTTCTGTACTTAAACTGCTGAGTTCCGTACCACGTTCCTGAATGAAGTCAACGATTAACCTTCTGAAATTGGTCACTAAACCAGTTTCTGATGATTAAACTGTTCCCGAGACTTTTCATACTTCTTGAGTAAAGCCGTTCTGTAAACTGCGTTTGTTTGCCTGTTGTCAGTACAGTACACGCAGAATTTGATTTCTCATGGAACTCGGACAGATCCTATAAAACGGAATCATTTTACTTTTGCCTTCCTCTCCCAGGTTCTCATGCTAAGCAGCAGTTACCAGAATAGCATTTCTTTAGTACAACTTCAAAGTCCTCGAGCCTAATATTGCATGTTTTATTGGAGTCCGTACGCTTGAGATTATGGTAAGTCATGTTGTAAGTCATGACTTCAACTTGTAAAAGTTGGAAGGTTTTAAAAATGCCCGAGCCAGAACTCTTGCATATGAGAGCGTACTCGTTCCCATGGCACAGGCTCGCTTGGCGAACAGGGCTGCCTTTTTAAAGTTTGGCAGCAAAATGTCTATTTTCAACCAGAGGTTAGGTTTGTTTTTGTTTTACAGCTGGCCGTATTTTAAATTGCCTTTTTCACTTTTAACGAAAGTCAGGATTTGGGGTTCATTGAACCAGTGAAAAAACGGTTTTCCTTGCATCATTTATATTTCTTGGGTTATAACTTCTCCACCCTTTCCTGGTTCTTCATTTTTTTTTTAAAGTCTTAGCATTTAAAAAAAGTATTTAGAACTTGTTTGCGTTTGTCAGTTTCTGCATAAATTTTTCTTTAAGTGGTAAATTAAAATCAACTGTGCTGTTCCAGGAGCATCAGCTGACACACTGCCCAGGTGCTTGTGTGCAATCCACCCCAGACACTTTGAACTGCAACACACGTTTGTTGGGAAGGATTGTTAAGTATCTGGAAACTTCGCATACACAGATTAAGTAATGTCTGATCCACAAATTTTCCTTTTTCTTTTTTTTCTNTTTTTTTTTTTTTTAAAACTCCTACTTTTTATTTTAAGTTTTCTGTCTTTAACAAGAGTTATGGTCCGGAACTTGGGTGTTTGAAATTCAGTATCAGTTTGATCCTTAGAGTTCACTACAGCTCTGACCAAATTACTTCCCTTCCTTGGCTTTGTTTTATGGGTAGAACTGAAACGTTTGCTGTTTATGTAGCTCTTGGGGGTATTGAAATGCTTCATTATGCTTTGAAGAGCATTTTGAGAGGGGAAAAGAAACGTTTCGTACAAGTATGAAGCATTTTGCTTCGTTCTGTTCTTGCAAGTCCCCGGGCTCTCAGGCTTTCCTTAATAATCTGCTTTCCTGACTGACTCCGTTATCAGAATAACGTGAGGAAAGAAGCTCCTTCGCAGCAGGTGATGTTCGTGCTCTCATTCTGTGCTGTACAGCATCTTCTGTGTGTGCTCTTTGCATGTGCAAAGGGCCAGGCCGTTTTCCTGCCATGCCTTCTGCTTCCAGGCTCTGGGAAAATGTTTTGGTTTTTTCTATCAATAAACATGTTTATGGGATAAAATAGCTGAGAAAACTGTGATGAGCCACGGACTGGTTTGAACTGATTTGCTGTTATCTCCCACTTGGGTGCTTTCTCCTGGAGCAGTCTTGGGGGAGGAGATGTGTTTGTGCACATCTGGCTGCTCATCTTTTCCTTATATTTTTGTCATATTTGGTTGCGGTGGACTGATGGATCCTCGGTGATGTTTTCATCAACTTTCTTCCTCTGCAAGTCTTGATTACTTCTCTTCCCCTACTTTGTGAAGAGGACTGGTGGCGTTTACTATGAGTCTGTTTACTTTTGTTTTATTTTTTTAATGCTGAAGGACAGGAGAAGGGAAAGAGGATCAGCTGGACAGAAAACGTGCTCTGCTGCGGAGGATTTCCCTCCCTCCCTTCCCCCAGGAGTCAGTCCTGCCTGCCCTTCTGCTGCTGACAGAGGTTTCGGGCTGTGATGTTTCACCCTGCGAGGTCTTGATATGCTTCTTAAAAAGAGGAACTGAAACCGCGGCAGCCACTGTCACCTCTTTGTTTTCCACAGCTATCAGTATGGTAAAGTAAGTCTTCCTATAAAATTAGTAGGAAACCCCACTTTTCCTCCCAAATGTGTGTTTTATGATGAGAATACTGTTGTGAAATTCTAATGAAGATTTAAAGAAAAAAAAAATNCTTCCTATAAAATTAGTAGGAAACCCCACTTTTCCTCCCAAATGCATGTTTTATGATGAGAATACTGTTGTGAAATTCTAACAAAGATTTAAAGAAAAAAAAAATCTTGATTTGCTTTCCCCAATTCCTCAAAGAAACGGACTGTAAAAGCTGTGATGGTTTATGCAGTAGAAATGAATAGTTCATTTCAGGGCATAAAAGGGCAGCTTTCTGGTGAGATTAGAAACTTCTGTTTAATTTTAATTTTTATCCTGTCTTCTGTCTTTTAAAAGAAAGGAGGGGGAGATAATAATTGTTACTGCTCTGAGAACCAGCAGAGGGTTTATCAAATGAGCCCTAGACTTAAACCTTAAAGTGAGGTTACTTTTCGCTAGTTCCGTTCCACAGGCTGGTGATATTAGAGATCCAGACATTCTTATTAATTAGTCTTTGCAAAGCTTTGACAGACCATTTTGAATATTCTGAACTTTAATAAGCAGCTTCACAGTAAACACAACCGTGATCTATTTTGCTTTGCTATTTTAGTGGTTTAGGTGATAGACGTCAAGTTCGGTTGGAGCGGAAGAAAATCGAGTTAAAGATATTTTTGGTACGTGGTACTGTTTACTGCTCTTAAATGAGAGGCACTTTAGTTTGAGATCAACACTATTTCTTTGTTTGCGTGTCATTTATGGATGGTTTGCTAGGAAAATCACCGTTCGGTTGATTTGTGTTTATGAGTGTTTTTCTGGCACGCAACATTATTTTCATTCAAAGCGGTTAACCCTGATGTGACCCATTTCCTAACCCACTTTGTACTGTAGTAATGGGGCATCTTTGAAAACATAATTGATTTATAAATAAACTGAATTGCACAGTTAAGATTAAACACTATTATGTGCAATAAGAGGTTCAGGCTTGGAAAACATGCGAGATCTTAATGGAGTGCTGTTGGGATGGGTTCGCGCTGGCCTGTTGCCCTTCTCTTCTACCCACAGTTTTCTTCCTTAAGATATTTCAGTGAGGTGTTTTTTTAGTATTTAACAACCCCCCCATTTTTTTTTTCCTCTAGACTGTCACTATCTTACATCCACAACAAGAAAGGGAATTATTTGTAAGGAAATTACATGATTTTAAGCTTTCTGGTGGGAAGATCGTAGTGGATGTTATGGCAAGAAACATGTAAAAATTATGTCAGATGTTTACTTGAAACTTTGATTTTTCTTTATTTTATTTTTCCTTTTGGCAACTGCAGTTTTACTTTTAATGCCTGCTTTCGTGCAGCATGCATTTTTGTTGTTGTTAGGAATTCAGTTCCTTTGATGTTAAGCCCTGAAATGGGAATTTAATCTGCTGTGACTCATTCCATTGACTTTTTGGTCTTTGCAATAGACTTCAAGATTTACCTTATTTGTAACTTATTGAGTTGAAAAACTCATAGGTCTATTTCAGAAGTTACCTTTTCTATACCCTTTTGTATACAAATAAGGAGGAATTAAAAATGTTGCTGCTTTGAGGTTACTGTGTTCAGCCTGTAGCTATTGTGGAGGAACTCCCCTGAATTGTAGAATAAGTGGCTATTTCCTCCCTTTTTAGAGGGTTACCCAATTCTGTGTTTGCCAGGGACTCTGGCATATTAACTCTTGTGTATTTCCATCCTTTACCATTTTTATCTTTTTAACTGTTTAACAGAATTTCTGGGGTTTGCAGGGCCTGATGGAAGAGCAGAATATCTCTGCAGTGCTTGTGGAGTGTTTCCCCATGAGGACCGTCAGCTGTAACTCTGCCCGAACGTGGCGTTTTGTCCTGACGTATACACCTCAATACCGAGCAATTACTTTGGAGTTGGTGGCCAATGTTCCAGGCTGGCAGTTTTCATTCTTCCCGTTGCGCTTGAGCTACTTGTTAGGCTGACTGCGGCGATTTTTATTGCACGAGTATTAAAAGGCTTAGCCGGAGCGGAGGGAGGCAGGCAGCAGTTATTAGAGCCGCTTTTTAAATTATTTATTTAGCTAAAAAGTGAAATCTGATCTTGCTTTCCTGACCTGCCAGGAGGTAATAGCGTTCGGTTTCTTTTTTTAACTGTGTGAAAAAGAAGTAAAAGTTTGAATTATATTCTTTAGGTTATTCATTTACGCAGAGGAGGTTGTTAGTTACGATCAGAGCTGGTAGAAGAACAGCGTTTGTGTTGTGTTTCTCACAGATCCTAACAGAAAGGAGGGGTTGAAGTGTGTGGGCCATTAACCGAACCCCTAAAATCTAGTGGGAAGATCTATTTTGATTTCCGTGCACTGATCTGTTTCACAAGTTCTTTGATAACTATTTTATTTTGTAAAAAAAATGGTAGTTCTTCAGGCAGCAGTGTGGAAGCATTCTCCTTAGTTCTGGTTTGCCCTAACCANTGTTTCACAAGTTCTTTGATAACTATTTTATTTTGTAAAAAAAAATGGTAGTTCTTCAGGCAGCAGCGTGGAAGCATTCTCCTTAGTTCTGGTTTGCCGTAACCGAGTCCAACTGCTATTTTCATGTCAGCTCTAGTATTGAAATCCACAGTTGTTCCCTTTTCTCTCATAAACGCTCAAAAAGCATATTACACTTCGGAAATTGCAGCTTATAGCATTTTCTAATTGCTTTCAAAGCCGTTGAGTTATGGGAGCATATTAAGCAACCGGCACTTCAAAGCTGGTGATCTCTTACATAAAAATATTAGCCCAAATATTTTTATATCTACGCTTTTCAGCGCATCCAGTTTTACGGCTGATTTTAGACCCTGCGGTAAACAAGCGTGCTAATGGAGCTGTTGGACGCCCCTTTAAAAAGGGATCACAGTACTGTATATGCTGTGGGTGACATTCAGCTTTGATTAAATGCTGTAATAAAGTCTGCATCTGTGGTGTTGTTTTCAAAAGGAAATTCAGAAGGGAACAGCTGAATACAACTCTGCTTTTGGTTTATCTTTTGGTTGTTTTCCATCTCGACATGTGTCTCCGATGTTTCTAGATGGAGCGTTCGGGATTTTTAACTAGCGCTCGTTTAAGAAATTTGCTGCCAGGGACATGATAGGAGGCAGAACGTACAGGAGTGCGGATCGTACCCAGCATGACCCTCGCCAACACCAGCTCTCCCTTTCCCTTTCACTCCTGCCTTCTCCTGACACCTTCACTGGCCTGTTGGGCCGGAGCACAGCTGGTCTGGGACAAAGACAGAAGTTCTGGTAAGGTGCACGTTTATGGTCACCTCTTCTTTCCTCTCTTCTTCTCTCCATCCTTTCTCTGCACTGTGCTTCTCACTCTCGGACATGCTCTGTATTTTCGTAAAGAGGTGTTCGCAGCACCCGGTCATTTTTGCTGATAAAAAGTTGCTGGCTTTCCTGGTCTGTGCAGAGCGGATGAAGATTGGTTGATGGTGCAAAATAGTAAACTCAGGACGGGATCTTGCGCCCTGGAGCGAGCACTGTTTCAGCAGATTTCACTGAGGAGAGCAAGTAGGTGTGTGGGGAGGAGACGGGGGCAGTCAGCATGCACAGCCCGGTGTCGTGTTATTGCCACAGGGCCTCAGGTCTCCTCTTCTCAGTGAGTTGAATTTTCCCCTCTCGGGGGCAGTTTTCCAGGTTTTGTCAATATTCCTTCCGTTATTCTTAACAGAAGCATTTCTGCCAGTACAATCTTGAGTATACACAAGAAAGTTGTGATCATTGTACATTGTGGGATCTGAAAAAGACATTGCCTGACAGCTTGTCCTTTTCCTTTCTCTTGCTTTCTCTTAAATCAATAGAGCAGATCAAAGATCACTCTCTCCCTTGCCCTCTTTCTCAAAACCTGTCCTTCTCATCCTCAGACTTCCCACCCTTCAGCTGTGCTACATCTGGATGCTTTTACATGCTTTTAATAAGAGTCAACGAGAGTCACCCAGACCTGCAGGGAGCAGAGTCCCTGACTTAATTAAATGTTATCAGATCTGTATGAATGCTCAAATATTACCCGTTGCAGTCCTGAATTCTTGAGATGCCAGTCCTGAAGTTTGCCTTTTCCTATGAATTTTGGGGATAAGCAACACATTGCTAGGAACAGTTACTTGCCTTTGTAGTTTAGCTGGGGTTAAAAGTCTTTGCAACCAGGGTTTTAGGTAAGACAAAGATAAGAGGTTTACTTGAAGCTCCTTCCTTGTAGCGCTTCTGAAGTAGATGCCACACGGCTGCCCTTTAACACCGGACTGTTTGCTTTTCCTTGGGAGTGGAGGTGGGGAAGCTGATACAGTAAACTCAGTTTGAGTCTTTGTGCTCTGCGCATGAAAAGAAAATTCAGAAGGGGAATCGGACAAAATATTATATTTTGGACAAAAAATAATGATTCGGTACATCTTCTCAGCTCACGTACGGTCCTCTCTTTGTTTACAGACTAGCAAAAGTACTCTAGATCCTGTAAGAAAAGAAGAAGGGAGTTGTCCAGCCTCCACCCCAACGCGGTTGTTAGGTGTTTCTGACCACAGGATTCTTGATGCAGAAGCCTAAAATGATGTAGGCTGCTTTTAGGATCCCATTTTGACGGTCTGGTCCTTGGGGGCTAGGGCTGGGGTAAAGGGGGAGCTTTAAGGTTTCACCCTCAGTTTTGACAGTATATGCAAGGATGTACAAAGTTTGATCTGTGGGCTGCGTAACAACTCCATCCGTGCTGTAATTTGATGAATTCAAATATTGCTGGAATTAAAAGTGTTGCAGTGTATATCCTGCCTTGGTATTTGGGAAAATAAAAGAACTGGTTTTATTGCTTTTCGGCGATATTTGGCTGTGCTGGAAGTTGTCCTCGTTTCTTAAAATCTGTTCCTAGCTGGCAATTTCAGGCGCTGAGAAGGTGAAGTCGAGCGTGTCTTGATTTGTGCCTAATTTCAGGCATACTGAGCCTGTGTTCAGTGAACAGTACAGAGTCATATAATTGAGTCTCATTTTAGTATACGATTCCATTTTTTCTGGTCAAACTTCTGTCTTAGGTGATCGACCAACCCGCACCCTGTAACACACACAGCCCAGTCACTGTTGTAATATTCTTTGTTTTCAGGTGAACAATCAGAATAATGTTCAACATAAACCTGTTGGAGAACCTGAAGGTTTACATCAGCAGCCGACCTCCGCTTGTGGTCTTTATGATCAGTGTAAGCGCTATGGCAATAGCTTTTCTGACACTGGGTTATTTCTTCAAAATCAAGGAGATCAAGTCACCAGAAATGACAGAGGTAGGTACAAAAAGTTCTTGAGCTAAATAGTGGGAATGCTAATTTGAAAAACGTACCCAAAGCTAATGAGTTATTTTTTTTTTCCCCCAAGAACCCTCTCATGGAAGTGCGCAGAGTCTTCTGTGAGATTTTCTTCATTTATACTTGCCTCTAATTTCATGAGGAAAGAGGCTATTGGTATGAATGTTTGGATAGTCTTGTTTTGTTTTGAGGATGAGGCCGGATCATCTGACATGGATCTTCCCTACTATGGCTAGAAGCTTTTCTTTTACTTACTCTGTTGTGTCAGCTAGCTTGTTTGTGAAATTTATCTAGTAATACTATTCTGTAATGAAGGAAACCCTGCTAAAAACCGCTCATACCCTGAGCGTGGTGAGAACGGACCAAGTCAGTATGTTGTAGTTTAGAGGAGGATATTCGGCCGCTGTGCTGAGCAGTGGTCAGGCGGTGGCAGGGGTTGAACACCTCTGACTTCTGTAAACAACTCGCCCCGTTGTTTTGATAGCCAGCGTGGTGTTTGCGCTTGCTTTGTGAGCCATGTAATTTCTGTTAAATGGCTTGGAACTGCCGGCAGGGTGGTACGTATCGAGGTCTGCACTGCTCTAGAGAAGTGGCAGCCAACAGTTGCTAACCTGGTTGAAATCTTCACATTTGCTTTAAGGACTGGAATACCTTCCTCCTGAGGTTTAATGATTTGGACTTCTGTATATCTGAGAATGAAACCTTAAAGCATCTCATCAATGATACCACAACTCCAGAAAGTACGGTGACTAGTGGACAGGCGAGATCTTCTACGCAGTCTCCACAGACTCTCGAGGACTCTGGTCCAATAAACATCTCTGTTACAATCACGTTGACGCTGGACCCGCTCAGACCATTTGGCGGATATTCTCGCAATGTCACGCATCTAAGTTCCACAATTTTTGGACACCAAATTGGACTCTCAGGTATGCAAGACTTGACCTTTATAAATTTGAATGGTAACTATATAATAAAATAAAAACTCACCAGCTTATTATTGGTGAGATAAATCTTTTGCTTAGAACATACATGTGTTTCCAGGTTTGTTGTGAGTATATTCCTATATGAAGCCCTTCACTTGTTTGCGAAAAAATCTTTACCCTGCATTCGGAATGGAAAAGAACCTGCAGGTTTGCCAGGATTAGGCTTTTCAGTTTTAAATGATTAACTTAATGACAATGGAAGGTAATTTTTAAGCCAACAAAATTCCAAGCCGCAAAAGCTTCTACAGTGACTATCTTCAGTACTGTCTTGATGCATCTTCAGGTCCTTAACTCACATTTTAAAGTCATTAATGTATATACATTAGAGATCAAGTAGCACGTTGTCTAAAAAAAAAAATGGTTTATCTAAAATGCATACATGAATAAGCTTTAATATTGCAAACAGCAACAAATAAGATGGTTACAGTTTCTGGGGTGTGAAGAGACTGATGTGCTATGTGGCTGCCCTGCCAGTAAGTTTTGACAGGAGATTGTAGAAAATTAGTTGAAATTGATAAGAGAACTTCACTGAATTTTAGCTTTTAGCCAGGGTTGCACTTTATAATAATGCCTGAAGGTGTCTTGAACCTCAGAGACCTGTGAAGAGACATTTACCATAGCTGTAAATCTCTATTACTGTATTTTATGTTGTTGTTATTTTGTTACTGCTTTAAGAGCTATCAAATGCAGTTCCATTTCCAGTAGCCTGGATTTATTTTCGGTATGAATATATATTCACATGGAATTAATGCATGCTACTTAATCTGCAGTTCGATATCTGCTGACAACTTTTTGTCTACACAGATATCTCCAATTTGGAAAGTAAGTGTCAGGAAAAGCAAACGTGGAACAAAGTCTTTGGGAGGAGAAAGACTAAAGATCTGATTTTACTTTGTTATAAAGTACATGCATGAATTCACTTATAAATAGTGAGGTTTTAATTTCTGAAAGGAGCCTAATCACCTCACTTCTTCTGGGGGCAGGAGAGATTAGGAGGAGCAGCACCTGGCGTTTTGGTAGTTGGGTTTGGTTTTTAACTTTCTTTTTGCTCTCTTTGTTGATAGTGAAGATCCTGGATGACTTCAGAGGTACAGGTTCAGGGTGATGGTTGCTGCCTTAGTCATTTGTGTGTTGTCCTTAGCCTAGTGATTGTTGCTCAGATACTTTTGTGAACGAAAACCTGCTGTCCTTCTCTCTTTTTCAAAGGCAGAGAATCCCATGAGGAAATAAACATTACATTCACCCTGCCGGCTGCCTGGAATTCAGACGACTGCGTTCTTCACGGCCACTGCGAGCAGGTCGTGTTCACAACCTGCATGACTGTGACAGCAGCCAGCAACGTATTTCCTGTCACAGTGTAAGTGCATTTTAAACACTCTGCCATAGACTGGTTACTGGGTTAATTCCTCAGCTGATTCTCTGAAGGTGTTACTTCCTGATGAACATGGAAATTATGTACCTGCCTGCCTTCCACCACAGTAAAAACCCTCTCTCGAGTCTTAAGACTTTTGCTGTCTTTTAGCAGTGCTAGATTTCCTGTGGATGTTTTGAACTATAGCCCCTACCTGCCATTCGACGTGCTACCTGTGATTTAAACTTCACTAGGAACAAAAGAATGTGTGAATATTTAAGAAAGATACCCCTAATTTAGTTTCACTACCTTGTGTGAGAGCTAAGGCTTGACGCTAAGGTTCTTGTCCTCTTCCCTGCTGAGAGATCGGCGTAAGCCGAGTTCTGCTTTGCTGCCATACCCCAGCAGGTACAGACCTGTCATCGAAATGGTTTCCCTTTGTCTTCTCTAGACTCACTGACACTATTCACTGTACCCCGGAGAACCACCAGATAGATTCTGTGTGAAGCCTTGTGAAAACCAGTGCTTTTCTAATTCAGCTGTGGGATGTTGACTTACTGGAACAACATACAGTTAAATTCTGGTCTTAGTATAGGAATCACACGGGGGTTTTTTATACACCCTTTTGGTTAAGCTTTGTATTTTGTTGTTTTGGAAGGTCCAAAATAAAATCGCTGCTGTTAAGAAGGCAGGGCTTGACTCAGTTCTGAAAGTTAGCCTTACTGAACATGGAGAATGGCAATCAGGGTGCTAATTATTTCTGTTTTTCTGCAGTCAGCCGCCACATTGTGTTCCTGAGACATACAGCAATGCTACACTTTGGTACAAGATCTTTACCACAGCAAGGGACTCTAATACAAAATATGCACAAGATTATAACCCTTTCTGGTGTTACAAAGGAGCGATCGGAAAAGTGTATCATGCTTTAAATCCCAAACTAACTGTTATAGTTCCAGATGTAAGTGCCACCGTGTTTGTGTACGTTATGTTGAATAAATGCTTTGCTCTGGTTTAATTGTATATGGTTCTGTTCGCACCCCACAATAGTTATACTCAGTGCTGGTTCATTATGTAGCGCAAGGGCTGAGACAGNTTGTGTACGTTATGTTGAATAAATGCTTTGCTCTGGTTTAATTGAATATGGTTCTGTTCGCACCCCACAATAGTTATACTCATTGCTGGTTCATTATGTAGCGCAAGGGCTGAGACAGTTGGATATGCTTTACCCCTCGTGGGCATGGTGGTCTTCATGTAGTCTCTGTGTGCCTCACAGCTTTTAATAACTAACATTTATATTTTTAAATCATTTGACAAAAGACTGCCAGTTTATGGGAAGAGATCTCTAGTACAGATTTTTAACGAGAGGAACATCTTGGCTCTTTATGTGCCATGATTAGGAATCACTTTCATTACTATGCCAGCTGCGCAAAGGGGAGAAAGTTGATTCATGAAGTAATTTCTGTGCTGATCTGATAATTATTGCTTTAATATAAAATGCCAACTATTGGTACATTGTCAGTAAATGGTTTTAATTCTCTGTGCAGGATGATCGCTCTCTAATAAACCTGCATCTCATGCATACCAGTTACTTTCTTTTTGTGATGGTGATTACAATGTTCTGCTATGCAGTTATTAAAGGCAGACCCAGCAAACTGAGGCAAAGCAATACAGAATTCTGCTCTGAAAAGGTGAGTCTGTAATAACAAAATATTGACTCTGATCAGAAAACATAGAAAATCTCTCTTTTTTCTTTTACGTAGTACAGACTGCTTTGTCCTGTCTCTGGAGATGTAGATTTAATTCCCTTTCAAAGAGACATGGGTGTTTCATTGGGGACAGTACAGATGGGTGCTACGAAATACGTACATGTGCTTTGTAGATCCTCAGAGTTAGATTTCTCGCCTACAGAGATGGATTATTGCATTTCAGCAAGTGCTGTAACGCAACTCTTCTGCCATAATCCTGATGGTACTTGCACCGTTTTGGATGAAGGATTGAGTAGTTTTATTTATCTTTTATCACAACAGACTGAAAATTTTGAGTAAAACATGATACGTAATTCTAATGGTTGTTAATCAGAATTAAATTTAAAAAATGACAAAGCTATTGAAACAGTCGATTATTCAATACCGCATTGGAGACCTGCACTTTGCTTGAAGGATTAAATATGAATATATTTAATTGTGAAGTAGGAAGCTAATGTTGGCACTTTTTGATCTTAATGATATTTTGTCGTATAAGCCGGTTTGAGTGTTTTGGGTTTGGGTTTTTTAAAATTGATTATGCTAAGTACAGAACACCCTCAGACTTACTTTGATTTCCTTTCCAAGTTAGACTTTTCAAGGTTCTTTGAAACAGCAAGGACAGATACGCCAGCTGCACGGAGATAAGTAATATCCCTGTTACAGGATTAAGAATTTGACTTTAATTAAATGTTTTCTTTTTCTTTTGTTTAGGTTGCTTTGTCAGAAGCATAATCCATCCTCTCCTTTTACTGAGACTGACTGAGAACCGTAATCATTGCCTGCTGAACCCAGAACGGGTCTTAACACTCTGTGAATACATTATCTTGCAATGTTGGTTTATTCCAACCAAAGACATTTCAAGTGCCTGTAATTGATTTGTACATATTTATAAAAGTATATTCAGAATAGGTCAGATGATGCACTTGTTCCGCATTGTAGTGCGGCGGGAAACTTTCAGTCTTTACCTGTGGACATAGCCGAATGTTTGTGTAGATATGTTTAGTGATATGGCTACACATAGTCAGAGCAAGATATTTTTGTCTAGCTGCATCTGGGCAGGTTAAGATGCCTTTGCAAGTGTCTCAAACAAACCAACAGATCTTTGTTTTTTGCCCAATGATATGTACAGTGTGTTTGAAACAGTATGCACCTTTGATATAATACTGCATTTCCAAAGCCACCAATCTACTACATGAATTCAATGTGTATTTGTGTGGCCTAATACTTTCTTCCATTTGCTCCTTGCTTGCAAGAAAAGATATCAACATTTTAGATTTTTTTTTTTTTTTTGAAAAAAGAAATACATAGTCACATTTTAATAGTGCTGTATTTAGGACAAACTTGTGCTTTTATTCATAGTAAAAAAATTAAGAAATGAAGTCCCATTTTAAAGTGTTTCTTATACAAAAGTGCTAAGTTTGATTTTCTTTATTTAATTTTTATTTTTTTTCCATTTGGCTTGTTGAGTGCCAGAGAATCAGTCAGCATAGAGACTATCTGGAAAGCTTTCCACTTGGCCTCCCATCCGCAGCCCTCAAACCAGGATTGTGCATCTTTGCTGCGGAGCAGCTTTCTGTAAACTTTTTCTTTTTTTTCTAGAAAGTGAAACTTAATAAAAAGATATATTGTACTAACAGTCTGTTGGGACTCTGCACAGCCTTGGGCAAGTGCAAATAATGAAAGGAAAAGAAATCCCATAGTCTGTTACAGAGCTTCACTTTGGGACTCTCCATCCATCTCTGAAGGGCAGCTGAAAATGACACTTTTATTAGCTTTGTCCGATTTCCACTGAATGCTGTCCACTCAGGGGAAAAGGGCAAGGAGAGGACTAGGGCTGTTGTGATTAAGGTCAAAGAAACTGCACAGTAAAACACACGCTGTTCTCTGTGTCCATTCTTAAATCAGGTGTTTTATTCTGTGCATTGTCTCCCTTGGCCATTCTGGCTTTTGCAGTTTCTTTCTGGCTTCTTACCCAGTAGCCTCCGTAACTTTCGGGAGTTTTCCTGCTGACGTTTCCACCACTGCTTTTAAAATCTCACTGGTTGCCTTAATTGACCTTTCATTTTGTCTTTCAGCTTTCTTGTCAGGTAGTATAACTGTAGGTCTGCATACATACGCATAAGCTTTTTTCCTCCTCCTTTTGCTCTAAACTACACAAAAGATGAAATCCGAGTCAAAATCTCAGAGTCTCAATTATGCTGGCATAAGATTCTTAGTTTATTACCTATAGACACTGTTGAGTGGTACCCTACTGGTCTGTATGTACGGGACTTCAGTGAGTTCACGAGTCTTCAGAGCGTTTGAAGCAAAATAGTCACGCTTTTCTTCAGAACATGTTTCCTTTATAGAATTTCAGTTACTTAGGTGGTGTTAACTAACAAGCGTTTTTCTCCGGGGATGTTAAGGCAAAGCTTTGGAGATGGCCTAGTTTGAAGTCCAGGGATAAAATGAAGCTTCTAGTTTTCTCCTGATGCTGCTACGGGCTAACACTGCTTCGCTGGAATGAATCAGTGAAGTCAAAACAGGTAGATGGCTTCTCGTGAAAACTGCCCGAGCTGTTCCTAATTCCGGCATACCCAGCCTTCTGCATCAATGCTGACTTCCAGAGTTGCCTACGAGGGTGGCTTGATCCTGGGGACCAAAGGCAGGAATAGGAAACACGTTGGGGTGGTGTTGCAAAGTCTGGAAATACCTAGAAAACACCCAGCGTAATGCCAGTCCTTTAAAAAAACCAAAGCCAAGTCCCTTCCATTTCAACAAATTAAAAATCAAATTCCCAAATTTGCAAACTGGAATTTGGTCTGTTGGGGAAAACAGATTTTTTTTTTTTAATCTGGTTTTGGTAATTGGAGGAACCCGCTTTGCAATTTATCACCCACTGTTTTGGAGTACCCAGAAATACTAAGATTGCAACCCACAAATGGGGCAATGTTAAGGAGTTGTATTTTTTGGCCTTCGTTTATCCCTTTGCACCCCTGTATTGCAGCGGAGGGGTACGGGTGTCCATCAGGTTGAAATGCTGTAATACTGAGGAATATCGGGTTGTTCCTAGGCGCAATGTACAAAAGTTAAATGCAGCCAAACAGAAGAGTAAAAACTTAATGTTAAAGTTCAGATCATATTGATCTTTCCTTTTTTGTTTTCTTTTTCTTTTTAACTATGACTTGAATCAGTTTTGATTCTATTTGTACGTGTTTTCTTGTTCTTAGAAAGCTGCCATTTTCTTTTGCATTTTCCTTTGGCATTACATAGAAAATCTGAGCCTCGGTTTTCAACCCTCTGCCGGTGATTGTAGGGTTAAGATGGCTTTTGTTTGTTTGTTTTGTTCTTACATTTCACTTGTCTTGTTGCATGATGGTTAATAGCCGATTTGGAAATGACATTTCTCTCCTAGATTAATTTTGTGTTTGTAAGATGTGCATATTGCTTTGCAGAATAAAACCGATGAAGTTTATTCTGGTGTCTTCATTTCTACTGCCCAGTTGCTGTGGAGGTTTCATAAATCACTTATGTTATATGGATCATCGGAGGAAATTACTACTGAAAGTCTGCAATAGATTGGAATTTCAAACCCTGTGTTTACCTGTGGTGCAGTGAGTACCTTACATAGAATAATTTTGTTTTGAAAAGAACTTTAAGATCATAGAGTCCAACCGTAAGCATAATGTTGCCAAGTCCACCAAGTGTCATGGGGTAGGGGAGCGTAGCTGGTGCCCATCGGGAGACGTGCAGGATTTGTGACCCCGACCCATCTCTCCTGCTGCGGTTCCCCGACGGTGGTGCCTTCCCCCACCTCCTCCCTGCAGGGGCTGTGCAACGTGCTCCGCTGAACCGAGACCAGATGCCGAGTGTTTCAGAATGCCCGCGGGTGGCTGGGGATGGCTGGAGGACTATATGGATGGCTGCTGAAATCAAGATAATGGAACTTGTTAAATTCTACCTCCAGTTACTGGAACAAGTTGCCACCTGTGTGTTTTCAGGGCTTGAGAGTGTAGGGAAAACAGAATCATAGAATGGCTTAGGTTGGAAGGGACCTTGAAGACCATCTAATTCCAACCCCGCTGCCGTAGGCAGGGACACCTCCCACCAGACTGGGTTGCCTAAAGCCCCGTCCAACCTGGCCTTGGACACCCCCAGGAATGGGGCATCAACAGCTTCCCTGGGCAACCTGCGCCAGGGGCTCACCACCTTCAGAGTGAAAAATTTCTTCCTAATATTTAATCTAAATCTCCCCCCTTCCAGATTGAAGCCATTCCCCCTCGTCCTATCACTCCATGCTCTTGTAGAAAGTCCCTCCCCAGCTCTCCTGTAGCCCCTTCAGGTACTGGAAGGCGGCAATAAGGTCTCCCCGGAGCCTTCTCTTCTCCAGACTGAACACCCCCAACTCTTCCAGCTTGTCCTCCCAGCAGAGGGGCTCCAGCCCTCGCAGCATCTTCGTGGCCCTCCTCTGCAATACTTTGTTTTGCTCTTGGAAGCTTGTTAAAAGGTAAGCGCTGCATATTTGACAAGTGCAAGGCGGCCGGCTGGTCTTGCTTCTCTGAAGAACAGAGTTCAAAGCATCCACATGGTCCCTGTTCGGATCTGGTGGTGAACGGGAGCATCGTTTACGAGCAAATCTGTGACATCGGTTTATGATTTTTGCTGGGGAGAGGGATTCTGAGTAGAAAAAAAAATGACTTTAATAGAATATCTTTTACAAATCCCCTTGCTATGGCTCTAGGAAACCTGGCTAGCTGTGAAACGTCTGCCCCAAATGAGTGTTAAGGCCCTGTGTTCAGGGCAGTCGTCTCTGGCTGCCACCGAGTCCTGTCCTGCGGCCAGTGAAGAGGAAGAGAAAGGCAGCTGGACGTGTATTCGCTTGTTTTCTGTTAAACAAACTCTCTTTGATAACTTGAGCAGCCGCTATTTGGCAAGGGCACAGCTTTGTTCAGTGAATTTTGTCGAAGTGCAACTCCCTTGAAGACAATCCTGTTTGCGTAGAGTTACACCCCAGTGAACTTCGAGGAGAATCTGCGGTGAGTTCCCGCTGGGGCAGAAGCACTTGGCGAACCAATAGGTGATGGAATTCGTTTTGTTCTAAAGTAAAGGTGAGCAACCTGCTGCCTGGAATCTTTCCCAAGCCTCTTATGCAGGGAAAGTCTGGCTGTAATGTAGTGCCGTAGCCTTCCGTTGGGTTCTTTCGAGGCTCCCTCCCGGCTCCTGATGGTATGAGCAGCTCAAATCTCGCTGTCTCGAGCAGGTGGTACAATGAAGGAGAGGGGGGGAAGGCTGTTTTGCTGATATCTCCAGGTGCGGGAAGGTTGGAAGGGTGCGGTGAGCAGGAGGGAGTCATTTGATAACACTGTAATCAGGCTGTTTGCTCATAACCGTGGATGTTTGTTAACCAAGTAAAATAAGGGCAATGAAAAATTATGTAAAGCTTTCTCATCTGGAAAAAATGCATGCGCTGTGTTTGCAATCAGATTACATCGAACGTTAGCAGGCTGCTACGGATTGGGATGGGAAGTACCATCTGCCGGCAGCGATGGCATGTCTTTAATCGGGTGCTTCGTGCCAAATATTTTGGTGTTACGTGAAAGTATTGCTGAAAATGAGGAACAGCATCTGCCTTTTCGCAGCGCCACCTTCTTTCTGCAAGCAAATTGCTTTAGCGTTCTTTTTAAAATAGAGAGTTTCGAAGAAATGTTGTTCTCAAAAGCTCATGCGAATGAGTATGCTGGCGGCTGCTGAAATCGGGATTGTGACTTCTCCTTTTCCCTCCAGCTCTCATCCAAACTCTGCTAGCGAGGCATTGCCTGGCAGAGTGAGAAAATAAACCTGTAGCTAAAGGTAGAAGCCCGTGTTTCTGTTAAACTCCCGCGACTTCTTTGCTGTTAACCAGCTAAGTCGGTGACTTTCAAACTTGTGATTTCTGAGCCCCACAACTGCCCTCCTGGCAGATCCGTTGACCGGCTGCCCTTTCTGATGGCTCCCGCCAACTTTTCGGCTGTGGCCTGGGGACTGCCCTTGCGGCGTCTGTTAACCCCGGGTTGAAAACAGCTCGGCTCCATAAATCGAAGCGAGGCGCGAGCTCGCTGGGTTTGGATCTTCCTTCAGCGCTGATGGCAGGTGGTGTCCCTGTCCCTCAGCGCGCTGCACCGGCGGCTCTCGGGAGATCTGGTACCTCGCTGTGCCGCCTGGGTGACCCGGGCGGCTGCTCTGTGTTTGTAGGTCTCCGTTTCTCCTTTAGAAAGGGCTTTTACAGCTCTGCTAAGTGCTATGACCTTTACTGATAGAATTAACTTATCCTCGGCTGGAAAATGCATCTGACTGTGCTCCTGCAGGGAGGGGGAGGCTGTGTCCTAACCCGCAAGGCTTCCCAGCAGAACCAGTAGTCCCAGTTTACCTTTTGAAGGTGTTTCTTTACAGGACATTAAAGAAACAGCTGGGGACCTCAGCATAGATTTCCTTGGGTTCTCTGTTATTAGCTCCTTGCCACAGGATTCTCACACCTTGATGATATAAACACCACCATAAGATTTAACCTGTAGCTACAAAAAAAAAAAAAAAAAA
>RSEF01000019.1:5892453-5940165 GCA_003993805.1 Himantopus leucocephalus
GGGGGAAGAGGGCAAAGGATTGTAATAAAACCTCCAGGCGCTGAAGATGGCCAGAAGCCAAATGGCAAGGTCCAAAGTGCGGCAAAGCTTCACGACTTCTAAGGTGGCTTCTCTGCCCGGGCCAGGCTCGCCTGGGCGGTGGCGGGGTGCGAAGGGCAGCGGGGACGGGTCGGGGCCCCAAATGGGCAAAGAAACCACGATAACTCCCATTTGCAAGAAGGGGCTGGGGGCAAACGCCCTCCGATGCCCACCGAGCTGGGCAGGCAGCCGTGGACACCCCGTGGTCTGTCTGTCCCCCAGAGACATCCCCCTGTCCCGGCCGGGGCTGACCCCTGGGTTTTGCAGCCTGGGGTGGGCGGGTGAGCGAGGCACGACGTGTCCCGACGTCTGTCCCGCTGGGTCGGTGATTAAATGCCTGCTACTTCGGAGCAGCTGCCTGGTGCCGTGGGGACTGCGTGGCGCAGGGATGCTTTGTTAATTAAATGATGAATATCTTCATCGTGAGAGGGGGCTTGGCCAGGGGGGAATAGTTTAAAAAAAAAATAATAATTTTTAAAATGGCTAATGTAGAGACAGTTCGCTTTGGGCTCCTGTGGCCTTCTCCCCAAACACCAGAGCAAAGGGCTGCGTGATAAAATTAAAAAGCAATTATTAGGGGCAATTCTTCTGCTTAATTAACATCGGTAAGCGGGTTAAATGGCAGCTGATGGAGATGGAGGGCTGTTTATCCCAGTTGTCCCTGTGATTTATATCACACCTGTGCCTATTTTCTTCCCCCAGTTGCCCCAGCGCTCGGGATTTTGCACTTTTTGGGGCGGCAGGAGCTGTTGGGGAGAGTTTGGCGCAGGGCTGTGGGGGCGGCGAGCCACGGCCGGCGGCTGGGGCAGCCCGTCAGGGAGCAATGAGATATCGAAAGGCCGGCAACCTTCCCGGGGAGGGCAAGCACCGCTTCCGGAGCTCTCAAAGAGAGAAATGCAGATGTTCGCAAACCTTCCTGGGAAGCCAGCTCCAGCATCTGGTGGGTGCCGGGAGATGCTGAGATGGGCAGGGGAAGGTTTACCTGAGGTCAGACCGGCCAGGCAGCGTTACACCCGGGTGCGTTGGAAGAGCAGCACCCATGAAGATGCATTTGGCCCCTTGGTGTAACTTTGTGTGCTCGGTAAAAGCTCCCGAAGCGTTTCACGGCCCGATACCAGCCTGGTCTGGGTGTTACGCTTTGTGTTACACAATGTGCACCTTCACAGTACACACTGTGGGTCAGGAGCGCTTTCAGGGTTATTTATTTACCCAAACTACACTTAAGAGGC
Organism: Himantopus leucocephalus; assembly: GCA_003993805.1. NCBI lineage: Eukaryota > Metazoa > Chordata > Aves > Charadriiformes > Recurvirostridae > Himantopus > Himantopus leucocephalus. The sequence continues at coordinate 5,893,761 of RSEF01000019.1, forward strand.
AGAGATGCTGTTGCATAGTAGATCCCCATGGAGGTGGATGTGTTGTCGGGTGAGTTTGCGATGACTGCGGCGTCTCTGACAGCTCATCAGGATGAAGGGGATGTTTTCCAGTGCCGCCTTGTCTCAGATTCAAACTTTGCCCCCGAAGGATGCTGGCCCTCGGGGTTTGCACCGGCCTCGAAGCACGTGCTTCACCCCTGCCGATGCCAAAACTGCTTCAGCGTTTCTCCTCAGCCATGCGGTTTGACGTGCTTATTGACATCTTGAGCAGACCTCGGGGAGTGCCGCGGTCTGGTTGATACGATGCAGCTTAGCCGCAGCCCGCGGGTGCCTCGTGGCCGGACTGTGCCACTCGGTGCTTACTCTTGGCCCTGCACACACCAGCCGTGGGGCATCATCCCCATGGAGACCGTCCTGTGGCCCCCGGGGTGCTGGAGGACCTTCAGCATCGTTTCTGCCACGCGAGCGAACGCCTGGTTCCTCCTCCTGACCACTAAGACCGGGTGATGCGTCAGAGGTGACCAGGGCTGGGGTTTCTCGGCTCCCCGCAGCCTGCGAGCTGCTGGCGGGAGGGCAGGGATGATGGGGTTTGCAGCATCGGGCTTGGTTTTTTTGTGAGCGGGAGTCCCCAGGGACAGGGAGCGGGGGCTCTCTCTGCCTGCAGCACCGGGCACCGCACGGTGGAAGTTGGGCAACGCGATGGGGCGGCTTTGGGATTAGCACTTGTTTCCTTTGGGTTGCTGACGAAACCACCAGCGGTCCCCACAGTTATTTTTAACCCTTAGGCTGTTGGTGGCGTTGACAGCAAATGACCGCGCCTGGCAATGGTGGGGCGTTTTCTGCCCCAAACGGGGTCTCTGCTCTCCTGGCCGTGCTCCCTAACCCTGCCCTGCTGCTCTGCTGCAGTGTCTTTTCTCCACTTGCGTCCCATCCTGGCTCCTTCTGCTCTTTTTCTTTCCCCCGTGGGAGGATTTGCAGGTGGATGCATCGCAGTGTCTGCTTGGCATCCGGGCAGCCTGGTTTTAATTAACCCCCTGGAAAGTGGCTGCCGCTGCTCCTCCTAAGGAAAACGTGTCTTTGGAGGATGCTGAGGTGCAGGGAGGGAGGGGAAGGTCAGGCAGCACCGGGGAGGGCAGAGGTGGTACGTGGTTGGCAGCGTGGGCTCAGTCCCCGGAGCCCCCCGTGCGGCAGTGATGCTCACCCTGCTGCTGGCATGGAGCAGAGCGGGTTTTCTCTTCTAGCAGGGACTTCCCCCTGGGATTGGGGAATCGCGCGCATAAGGCATCAGCGTTGCTAGTGGATGCATTAATGCAACACGCTCAATGCACCGGTGCGAGCCCTGCTTGCTGCAGGGGCGGCAGTGAGAGAGCCTGAGCTGGGGGGAGATCCGTGGTCACACATCGCCTCGTATCTGAGAAGTGTCTCCTGGACTGGCTCCCTCCATGGCCGGTTTTCCAAGGCTCAGCCTTTCCCCCATCCCAGCCGCTGGCTGGGAGGGCTGCGTGCCCGGGGAGGTGGTGGCTCCCACGCGCGCCGTAGCTCAGGCGGTGATGCGGCGCGGGGCTGCCTCCTCTGAAAGGGTCGGGGATGAAACTGGTGGGTCAGACGTTGGGTTCCTTCCTCTGGACCTGCCAAGCCGGGCTGGGCTGGCTTAGACCAGGCTGGGCTGGGCTGTCTGCTGCTCCCAAAGGGAGGAGGAGGTCCTGCCTGTGCCCCTCCGGAGCCAGAAATCTCCGAGCTGGGAGAGGTTAATGGTTGCAGTTGGCAAGGCAGCCCCTATTCAACAGTTCATCTGTTTATAGAATAGCTGGAAGATGTCTTTTCTCCCTCCCCCCCAGGCTGCTGCTGCTTCCACATCTGATGGGAAAGGCGGGCAGCTCGGGGCTCCAGCCCTCAGACAGGCTGGCGTGCACCGGTTTTATTTTTTTGTTTCCCCTTTTCCTTTTTATCTTGCATCAAACTGTAAAACCCCTGTGTCTGAGGATGTCTTCTCTCTCTTGCCAGCGCGTGGGTGTGACGGCTGTGCGGGGAGAGACCTCCCTGTAGATGCCGGCGCTGGGACCTGCGCAGTGATGGTGTGCCGGGGATCTCGGGGGGCAGGGATACAGGGGGATGCACTGGAAATTCAGTATATTGTAGCTTCTTGATAGTTTTAGGTCAATAGTACTATTCTGTGTGTTGGGGGGGGTGGAGACCATGGCCTCCTGTCAGGTAAGGGAGAGGGTTATATATTAATATTAATTTCATTCTTGTACAAAGAGATCTAGGATTTTTTTAGCATTTAACTTCTTCTGCAGGTCCCAGCCAAAAGCCTAATGTGATTTAATGCATAATTCCCTTTCTGTCTTTTGTGTATCTCAGCCTCTTTCTCCTCCGAGTTTTGGAGAAAAGATCAGCGAATGGTAAATTTAATCTTGCCTCTAAAAGCAAAAGCAAATTATCCTTTCCATTCCTCCCCAAGCAGAAGGTTTTAGCTCCAATTACTCCTGGCTCTGACCGTGCTGCTTTGCGAGCAGGAGATGCTTCGAGCTTTCTGGTTTTCTCAGATCTTTTCAAGACTCTTTACCTTTCAGACTTCACGTCTTTCAGAGTCAGCGACGCTTTCTTTGTGTGAGGGTTTGAGCATCGCCAGCTCAAGGGAGAGCCTCAGACACGCACTGGAGCCGATGGGAGATGTCTCCTTCCTCGTGCCTTTGGGTGTCTCAGTGGATATCTCATGCCTTAGGGCCTCTTTATATTATATCTTCCTAGAGGTCTGCCTCTCTTTCTGTTACACAGCAGGACTCAGGTTTGTTATCAGTGGAGGAATTTCTTTATGAGATGTTTCTGGGTCTTGCGCGGGTTCCAACAGCCTGCGCATCCTCGTTGGCCCACGGAGGGTTTCCTTGAGGTCTGCTGTCCGCAGGCAGTGGATTGGGCTGCTGCCCGCTGCTTTCAGTCCTTTAATGTCCCCTTTGCCTTTCAGGTTGGCTTCTGAGAAATAGCAGCAGCGTTTCCAGGGCTGCTCCGCTGCAGCCCTGCTCCCGCTCCCCACGGGCGCTGCTCCGCCTGCCCGTCCCTGCGAGGTTTTGCAACGCCTGCGGGTGTGCTCACGGCGGGGCAGGGGATTGCGGTCACGTCTTGCACAAGAGGTTATTTCTGAGGCACCGTCCCTAGACTTCTAAGCGTAAATGAGTGAAAACGAACGTTAATTCATTAACGGAGAGCCCAACCAACCAGCCTGCGCTCCGAGCAGGACCCTCGAGCGCAGGGGATGGGTGTGTGTGTTTCTTTGGAGGACGGGGAAGCATGTGCTGGGTGTCTCAGCTCCTTGCTTTACCTTTAGCCACAGAAAATGAGAAAATGACTGCTAGCTCGGAAGGCAAAAGTGTGCCAGGTTAGGAAAGGTGAGCCGTCAGCGTGGGCTGTAGGGTGCAGAGCAGCTCGGCCAAGCTGGGGGGGACAGGGCAAGCGCTGGCCCCTGCCTTCACCCAGCCGGGGGGACGCTTCCTCCCCCTCCGAAGCATAGAATCGTCATAGAGTGGTTTGGGTGGGAAGGGACCTTGAAGACCATCTCGTTCCACCCCCCCTGCCCTGGGCAGGGACACCTCCCCCCAGCCCAGGTTGCTCCAAGCCCCGTCCAACCTGGCCTTGAACACCTCCAGGGATGGGGCAGCCACAGCTTCTCTGGGCAATTTGTTCCAGGGGCTCACCACCCTTGGAGGGAAATTTTTTTTCCTTAATAGCTATTCTAAATCTCCCCTCTTCCAGTTTGAAGCTATTGCCCCTCGTCCTATCACTACGTGATGAGCTTGGAAAACATTATATTAAAAATAACAACAATAGCGCCTTTAATGGCTCTCATATCTTCGTCTCTCGCAGGCAGCAGTCTGCTTTGTGCGAAGATTCCTCGTGTTTGCGAGACCGAAGGGGCTTTAAGCAAATCTGTGCCCGGGAGCCCCCGGTGCCACGGCCGGGTACCACCCTGGGAAACGCTCCCAGAGCTTGACTCTTCCTCTGTCTCTGGGGATGCTTAAACTGAGCCCACTCGGGGGATGGCTGGGAGCTGGCGAGCAATTAATTACTATCTCCTTCTGCAGAGCAGTTCCTTCGCCCCCATCCTCCCCGAGGCCAGGCGGATCTTTTTGGCACAATTAAATCCCAGCAGGGGAAAGGAAAATCTGCTGAGGAAGGAGAGCAGACGTGCCCTCAGCCTTTTGCAGTCTGTGGTGGGAAATGGTTATTTTAGCCGGAGATGTGCTGAGGGTTTTTGCTGGGACACCCTTCTCCGCGTTCCCACCCTGCCTGCAGAGCCGGTCCTTGCGGAGCACGGTGCTCGTGGTGGGGGCTGGTACCATCTCTCTGACCATGGTTTGGGGGAGCCCCACCTCCAGCGGGAAGTGGAAAGTAGGAGGTTGGGGGTCCCGTGAGATGGCAAGTGTGGGGGCGAGAACCTCAGGTTGGACCTGAGGGGTGCACACCCCAAAAGGTAAAAGAGCACTTTGGGGCAGAGCCCCAACTCCCGTGCACGAGGGATGCGTCGTACCCGCCGCAGCGTCTGCCGTGGGTCTCGCTCGTGTTGAATAAGCCCCCAGCCCTGGTCCGGCCTGAGCTCACAGAAATCAGGATAGCGAAGCACAGATCTCTGCAGAAGGAGGACTCAAACCCCTCCAAACAGCCCAACTTTGATGGTCCCTTCTCTGAAGGTCCCTGTTGACCCATGGTGGCACGTAGGCAGAGCTAACAAAGCTTTTGTTCGCTCTGGCATTCCTTCATATGTTTCCATGTATCCCATCTATTTGGATACAGCTCTCCCCGCTCCAGGATTGGAAGAGGAGGGGATTTTGGGGGAAAAATCTCGTTCCTGATGGCTGCTCTGGGCTTCCTGGGCGAAGACGGAAAGTGTGAAGTGATTTGGGATGCGAGTGTGAATGACCGACATCCGTGGCGGTGACCGCAGCCAAAATCAGCAAGGAGGGAATCTTGATTTAAGCAGCCTCTTTTTTTGTGGGTAGGATTATTATTTTTTTCTTTTTTGGTCGTTCTGTAAGAAAGAGGATGTTTTCCTGTTTGGTTGTAAAAAGCTGCTTCTGCTTGGTGTAATCGGATACTTCCTTTTCTGAGCAAGAAGCCTGGGGTATCTGGGGGCGTTTATTTAGGCAGCTGTTTGGCCGGGTGATTAATTTTGTATGTTTTTATTCTGGTGGGAAATGGTGAATTTTGAGTTTACACGATTGATTTTTTTTTTGTGTGTGTGTGTGCGTATTTCTGACTCAAGTCACATGGAGATGAAAATAAGAGTTTAAAATGCAGAAAACTAGTATTTTAATGTTGTTTGATCAGTTAATAAACTCAAAATATGCTGGATGTGTAGGGCAGACAAAGTAAACGTCTCAAACCACATTTAAAACTAGTTGATTCGTTAGCTCTTGTCTTAATTGTACATAATGAATGACACTTCTGGTCACCATAATTAGGGATCTTTGCCTCTCGGGTTGCAGTTTTACTTGCAGATTGCAAAACAGGCGTTTCTCCATTGTGCTACCCCTGATTTGTTCATTGGCTTGTTGAGGTTGGGTGTTTAGCTGGACTAGGTGCGTTAACGGAAACGAAGACGTTTTCTTTNGTAGGTGTGTTAACGGAAACGTTTTCTTTGTCCCTGTGAGAGCGCCAGGCTCCCCCAAAAGTTGTGTTTGTGCTTCATTCTTTTCTGGTTGTGCTTTCATCAGTGGCTTTCCTTCAAACTTTGGCAGCCGGCGCGTCCTGCTCGCCTAGGCTAACGTGAGCTGTTTAATATTAAAGCGTGACCGTAGGTTGGCATCACCTTAAATTGCTTGTTTGAAATGAGTGGTTTAAAGTAAATGTACGTAATGTTTAAAGCTGCTTTAAATAGCAGTATTAATTGAATTTTAATGTCATTGAATTGAATCCTTGTGCAACCCATTCCTTAACTCTTCCTTAGCAAGGTTGGCCATTTACTAATCTCTTTGCCGAGCCGGACGCCTTTACCATCGGGTTTCTCAGAAGAGACTGAGCAATCTGGGAGGATCCCACCCCTGTAGCTGCCATGCCTCACCTGCCCCCAGTTTGGAGGCACCTGCCAAGGTGGATCCTCAGAGGAGCACCCAAATTCCCTGGTGCCAGAAAGGGAAGTTACTATATAAGTCTTCAAGAAAGATTTGACTTTCCAAGCTTCCTTCCTCTGAGCCAAATACCAGATCCCAACCCAGAATAGCCTTCGCTCTCCCTAATGGTTAGAAATCTTATGCTGGAAATAAAAACACACAAGCAAGGGATAAAACATGCGAAAATACTTAATTTCTTCCCCAAACCTACTGACTTTCCTTCAATTATATATTTCCTGTAAGCCTGGGGCAAGGTTCCCAGTTCCCCGTGGTGTAAATTGCAGCGCAGATTGAGTCTTGGGGTGGGAAGACGGGAGGCTTTTGAAACTCCCTGTGAAAAGTGGAATTAATTTGCCCCGGCTGATGGTCTCGTCCATTACCTTCCCAATCAGCATCCCATTTTTCTGCAGGTGTTTTGAGAGGAAACCCTCATCTGGGCAATTCCCTTCCTCGGGCCACCCGGCAACCTCTCGTGCGGCAGACAAAATCAATATATTATTATGTGCGCTATTACCAACCTGTCAGGCTGTATAATGGGAATTACAGACTGCCCGCCCGGCGAGCGGGGCGGAGGGCTGAGATTTATAAAGCCGGTCTGAACAGCGGGCTGCGCTTGATAGCTTTCGGGGGGAATTAAGAGCTTGATAGCTTTGGTGGGGAATTAAGAGCATTCGGCGTGGCCCTGTTTATTGCAGGTATGGCTCCCGTCCTCCCCGTCGCTGAGCGTGAGGCTGTGCTTGTCATCCTCTCTTCAGATTAGAAGCGTAGCTCGTAACCACGTACCTGAGTGCCCTTAAAAACACTGCGCATCACCAGCGTGGCTGATGCCAACAGGCTCCTTCCACGTCTCTGCAGCGTGACTTGCGGCGGGGCCGCGATGTCCGTGTTACAACGGGCTTGGGGAAGACCCCGACCCAAGTGAGCGCTTGGTGGACATAGGTGAAAGCCCTATTTCTGGCCAAAACGAGAGATGGCAGCGTGTCGAATGTGCCGTGGCCGGTGCTGTTCGTAGCAGGGTGGTTGTAGCCCTGCTGTAGGCTGATGCTGCTGGGGACTCTGTGTTTGGTAGGTTCCTTTGTGTCTCAGTTTCCCCGTATGTAAAGTAGGAGTGTACTCTGGACCCACATCCATCGGGGTGCGCGGGGACTCGCATTAGGTGAAGCTTCTCCCTGGGACTTGCTAGTGCAAGCATGCTTGAAGTATGCAACTGAGTTATTTCAGTGATTTGGCTTAAGCATGGGGAAAAGGTGTCTTTGAACTATACGAGCACAACATCTGCTTTCTGACATCTCCTTTTTGAGTATAAAAATCCAGTCCTTTACATGGGTGAATGCCAGAAGAGGCATTTCTTCTCTCTTGCCTTGTTGCTTTAGGATGAGGGTGTCAGCAGCTCCGAGAGCTCCTAGGACTCCGTGTTGTCCTGGCTTTTAGGATGCGTGCATCCCTATAAACCCCCTGGGTGCGGGTGCTCCCATGGGACTCTGTGTGTGTGTGCAGCATCCAGCACAGCGAGTCCCTGCTCCCACATAGGGACCGGCTGCTGTAACTCTACCATGAGTTGACTTTCCAGTACATGGCACTGGTCATTAGGTGGGTAGGCTGAACTGCAAAAAAGAAACCGCATCGGTGTTCTTTCTGAGCTCCTGCATGTTCTCCGTGCACGGCTTGGGGTCTGCTTGGTCTTCCCTCTGTTTTCCTTCCCACCCTGTTGCTGTCCGGAGAAGGGAGGTGGAGAATTTGGCACGGTGCAGGTGGCGGGATCAGCCCATCTGCACCAGCCCGAGGTTCGGCTCCGGTCAACTGCTCCATCCCTGTTCAAACAGATGTAAAGCAGTTCTCTGATGAGATTAACTCCCTGAAATGTGGTAAGGAGTCTCTGCTTGGGGTGCTTTCATCTCTTGCCCATCAGCTGCTATTCTCCACCAACACAAAGAAAATAAATAAGCTAACCTCCTCTCCTGCGAGCCATTCTTTAAAAATTCTCTTTTAGTGTTGCCGCATCCTGTAAATCAACTGTATTTTCTAGAAGGACTCGTGTTTGCTTATGTGCTCTCCCTTCAGAGGACACCATGCCGGAGCAAAAATATGGAAACCTGAAATAATCCCTGTCCTGGTTTGCCCAAAGGCAGGGATAAAGTGCCGTTCCTGCAGGTTTAGGTCATTTCACAGTGCTGCCTCCGTTGATTGCGGAAGGACGGGAATGACATCCTGCTGCTGAGAACCATGTGTAAAGTCTTGGTGGGACCCAGCGCTGACCAAGCTCCGTCTCCGGATNGGGTGCCGCAGGGCTGATTTGCAGCTTGGGTGCTCCAGGCTTTGCTGCTAATTAAACGGAATGAAACTCTCTCCAGACGGAGTCGCACAAAGCAAAAGAAAGAGTTGGGAGAAAGAGAAGTTGGGTTTGTGGTTGGGTTCTGGAGTAGGACCTGGGGGTTACGAGCTTCTGCCGTGTGTGTTTGTGCAATGCAGACGTGGAGGCACGCTTTTTTTGGCCTGACCGGCTTTTACCATTAGGGCAGCTAAACGTGGAACAGAGCGAGCAGCAGCAGCAGGTTGCAGCAGGACCGTGGCGTGTGGGGAGAGACGTGGCTTCACTGCCTGAGGCTGGTGGGCTGTGCTCAGCCCTGAGCAGAGGTCGGGAGAAAGCCCTTGGCGAACCAAAAGGGGCTGGTTTGGTCAGCTTGGCCAAAAGGCTTTGCAAGGGCTGGGTGCTAACGGGTGAAGAGCGAAGGTGTATCACCCCTGGGGAGCGGGCAGATGGGGTCTCGTGGCTCCTCTCTCGCAGCAGCTGGGCACCTCGCAGTCTTTGCCTTCACCACCCCTCCAAAACCCGGGTAATGGGGGAAAGCGTCTGTCCTACTCGCTTTGTAGAGGGAATGGAGGGGCAGAAAGGCTGAGGATCCCCCCTGGGAAAGGGGAAGGGGAGAGTCTGCTGGAGCAGGGAAAGTCCCAAGAAGAGGGACGGTGGTATCTGGAGGTGACGGAGCCATGAGGAGAGCTCAGGGCAGCTGCTCCTTATCTCTTTCTGAGCAGGAATGTCGGGCAAGACAAAGTAAAAAAGGAAAGTGATAACACATATTAAGTCTGCTCGTCAGCCTGCCAGCCCTCAGCCGTAGGTTTTTCCAACCTACTTACTTGTCAGTGGTGATTTTGGATTAGCCTGTGGCATCTTCAGAGAGAAAGAAGGATATTTTCTTCTTGTTTAATGTCTTGCAAAAGGAGTCTTTCCTTCAAGCATGATTCTCTGGCGTTTCCTCGGGGGGGAGAAGGTCCCAAGACTCGTTTGGGGTTATTGTGTGTTAAATGCCACCCCAGCCCATTGCAAATGCCACGGTTTACCCACATCCCGTGTGTGTGAGGCTGGAGGTGTCTGGTTCACCACGGGCCAGTTGCTTCTACACTTGGAAACCAGCCCAATGACTGTATTAGTCACGTCTCAGCGCTGTCTTGATACTGAAATCAGCTGTTTCATGGCCAGTTGAGGAATTTCAGCCCAGGGTTGTGGATCTCTCAGTGGGACCGGAGCAGGGAAGGGAAAGCTCGGCTTGCCGGCAGACAGGGCTGCACAATGAGCTCATCTTGGCTTTGCTCTTGCTCAGCTCATCGTCTTGCAGCAAGTTGCAGTGACTATACAGCCCTGCCGTTGTATCTAGAAAACAATATTAAGAAGTTGGTCCTCCATCCTGAAGGTTTCTAGGGCTCTTCATTCTCTGCTGTTAACTTTAGGAGAAACTGGTGGTCAAAAATATTAGCGTTGGCTATTTTGAAGTTGGAAAATAAATGTCCCTGGCTTGTAATGCTGGATCTGTGGTGAGAGTTTCAAGGCGAAGGCTTTGTTCTGGCACCTGTGGAAATATTCTTTGGCCATAGCATTTCAGGGGGTCTAGTTTAGTTTTCCCAGGAAGGCTCAACCACCCTCAGAGAAGGACGAAGGATTAGCAGGGTACTCTGTTACCGCCGGCATTTCAGGCCTCTGCTTCTGGCTGGGGATGGGGATGCTTCCTGGGGTGGTGTCACACTGTAAGGAAACAGGGAAATAGCCCAGGGCACGGAGACAGGGTTTTCTTGCCGGGTGCTTTGCTGATGTTCCTTCAAGGTTTGTGTGAGGAGAAGTTTTGGCTGTCCTTGCAGGCAGAGCAGAACTCGTAGGCAAGTTTCCCAAGCACAAAAAGCGCTCCAGAAATTGGCTCCGTGTAGTGAACAAGCAAAACCTACCGTGAGCCATGGGGACACCTGCCCCGGAGGTGGTGTGTGGTGGACCCCAGTGGTGTGGGCAGCAGTGTTGGGGGTCAACAGCCAGGTTTGGGGGGTGAAATTCAAAAGGATGCGGGGAACTGATGGAGGAGGAAGGATCTGCAGTAGGGTAAACGAAGGAAAAGCCAACAGCGTGTACTGGTACCAACCTAAAGCCATTAGGGATGGGGCAGAGGAGCTGATCTGACTTGCCAGTTGTGTGCCAAAGGGAGAGATCAGCCCATGTTGTGCTGGATCACCATGGTGGCGGACGTGGTCTCTCCAACATTGTGCCTGAAGGTGCTGTTGTGCAGCTGACAGCCTGGACCTTGCAGGGCTGGAGGTGACGAGAGCCGGCCCATCAGGTGACCGGTGCCTTGGTGCTGGATGTGCAGGCTACAGGGCTTGGGCAACTAATCAGCCATGTGGAGCTGGGATGGCTGCTCTGGTTCAGGAGATGCAGCTGAAAGGTTTATCTAGGGCCCAGTTGAAGAGAAAGCCTGGAAAGATGTGCTTGAAATAAACACTTCTGCTTACTGCCCCTCCGCTTCAAGCAGACCTCAACAGTCGAGTCCGGTTCAGTGTGGTTTTGAGGGCTCTGCCAGGTTGGGACAAGGTAGAGGGGAAGGCTGGGTAGGCAACTTGTCAACTGAAGAACTGCTTTGCTTCTCTGTGGATAAAGACTGGAGAGTGTTAAGATGAAGGACCTGAGGGTTGCCCTGACCAGCTGACATGCTGGATGCTACAAGCCTTCATCCCAGAACCGCCCCGTGGAGGTTTATGTCAGCATCTTTGTTGGAAGCGCAGGCTCTTCTATCTGAAAGAAAACCAGGGCTAACAATCACAGAGTGAAGCACCAGCTGTCCTTTCATCCCTTTGTCCCTCCCTGTCGCTTTCCAAGAAGGAAAGACCTGGAGCCTGTGGAGCACCTCCCTCCCTCAGTGGAAACTCCTGCTTTGGCTGGTTCCAGACTGGATATCTAATGGTTGAGTCAGCGGTGCCTGTTCTGTGCAAACAGTGACGCTTTGCTGGTGCAAAGGCTCTACCTTCCTAACGAGGGAATGCATTTGTGTGGAGCCGGGATGTTTGGGAGATGCAGGTCAGCCCCAGGAGGAGGAGGAGGAGGCACGGTGGTGTGCAGGGCACTGCGGACCTCATTCGGTGCAGCTCAGTGGAGCACTGTGAGCCACAGCTCACTGCCAGCACCGCTTTCTTCTTGTGTCTTGGTCTCTCTGACTATGCTAAACTTGTGAGAACCGACGGCACGAGTCCAGGCTGTTATCCTCAGTGCCAGGGCACGGAGCTCAGCCGTGCTCCCGTGGGTGTGAAAATAGAACAGGAGCTGACACAGGAATCGTGATCTGCGGTGTAAACCTCTTCTAGATCTGCCTCGTCACTGGGACTGACTGGTGGTCCTTTTGGTCCTTGTCTTGGACCCCAACAGCGGAGGTTGGGTAGAAGCCGCTGATGGAAGGAAACTCCTAAACAGGTTGGGAGCGACGAGAAGCGAAAGCCCATGCTGAAATCTGCATTGCATCAGCTGGGAGCGCAGGGGCTCTGGCGTGACTCAGCAGTGGAAGCAGCAGGTTTTCGGTGAAGCTGTCTCCTGCAAAGTGAGCTTGAGGTGTGGTTATTGCCACGCACAAGCATCGGCTGATCGCGTGCTATCATCTGCCGGGCATTGCACCGCCACAAATCCATCACGTGCTGAATTTCCTTCGTAGAAGCTTCCTGGGCAAAGGTATGTTTTCCGTCTAGGTCATCCCGAGTTCATTTGGTGCGTGCTGCCGGCATCTTCGCTGGGAAATGAAATATCAACAAGAGCGGCTTAATGGCCCTGACTGTCAAACAAAGCAGAAATACTCTCATTTTTAATCAGGAGGGGACTTTGACACATCTTATTGCTGAACAAGATGCACCGCTGCCGTTCTCAGCGGGAGGGGATGCGCTTGCTTCTCCCTGCCGCCCCCCAGCCTGCCTGGCTTGGGGGTGCTGCCATGGGTTTGGGGGTGCGGAGAGCACCTCTTCCCCCTTGGAGAGGACCCAGAGCCCGCAAACAGGGCGAGAGGCATGGAGCGCTGCAGAGAGGCTGTTTATTTTCTGTGTCTGTTCATCACCACAGACAAAACCTGGGAGGAATTTTTCCTCTCAGCCCAGTGCGGGGGATGTCCGGCCACGTGTGGGTTAATCTGTCACATCCCTCCCAGCCGCCGCCCTCAAGCCCTTCTGCTGGGATGTGTGGTGAAACCAAGAGGAGGATCTTAATAGCACTTACTGGAATCGGTTGCTGGCGAGTTTTTGTTTCGGGCTGGCTCTCGCAGGGCAGAGCGCTGGTCGGACCAGCCCAGCCTGCAAATTGCCTGTGTCTCCTGGGGTCTCCTCGCCTGCTTTTGTGCTAAATGCTCTTCTGCTGATCTCTTAAGCCGCATTTTGCTCTGACGAGCTGATGGCCGCGGCGCGTCCTGGCCGTTGCTCCTCAAGTTGTACCCCGTGCTGCCGTGAAGGGATCGGGGTGGAGAGGGCAGTGGAGGAGAGAAGTTTTGCTTAGCAAAAAACCTCTATTAAGTGCTCTGCTAATCAAAGCCCTTTGGCTTCAGTGGGACTTAAACATGTGCTTACAGTTAATCAGGTATTTAAGTGGTTTTCTGACTTGGCAAGCATGAGATAAGATATCCCGAAGGAGGAGGAGGAGAGCAGAACCGTGGCCTCCCAGCTAAAGGTGTTCGCAATGTGGATGTTAAAGGCAGAAGGCACCGGAGTGTGAGTCTGGGGACATGGGTTTCACTTGCTCAGACTCAGTTTCTCCGGTTTGTTCAGGGCGAGACTCTCTGCATACCCCACAGGGGCTTTGAGGCATCAAAGATGGCGAGAACGGCAGCGGTTAAGTGAAAGGGGAGATGAGCCGGGATCGGTGTGTCTCGGCAAATGCATCTGAGCCTGCAGTGGAGGGCAGAGGAAAGGTCCCACCAGCGGCCGACGAGCTCCAGGGGCAAACACCTCCCGGAGAGAAGGGCTCTGCCAGGCACCCAGGGTGAGACCAGAGGGGCTTGAGGAGGGTTTTTAAGGGAAAACATCTCCCCTTACACCTTGAAAAGCTGCCGAGTACGAGGCACTCGACGGCTGTTTGGTAGAGCTGCGCAGGAGAGGGTGATGCAGTGCCTCCCTTGCGGCTGCTCAGCGGTGTCAGAAATACTTTCAGTTCCCTGCCGCGTTTCGCCCCCGGAGGGACGAAGCAGTGCGGTTATCAGGATAACTCAATAAGCTCACGCTGCCCCAGGGCTGGGGACCTGGCTTTTCGTGATGTGGAGGATGCTGCGTGCAGCTTCAGGCACCTTCGCAGCACCGTAGGTCTGCTCGGTTTTCCATTGTTTTCTCCTCCGTCTTGCTGCTGGGGAAGCTGAAGAAAAGAGAAATCATTTGCCCAAGGTGGTGCAGCAATTCAGCAGCTGACACGGAGAGCCCTGACTCCTGCCGCTGATAACAAACGGGGTTGGGAGGACCTCCCCAAAACCAGAATAACTCCATCATTTGTGAGACTTAGGGGAGTCTTTGATCATCTTCTTCCCCTGTGAAAAATTGGGAAAGTCACTTAATAACCTGCCTGAAAGCAGAAGGAAGAGATGGGGACAGAGCAGGTAGCAGCTCTGCGTCTCTCCTGCTGTCTCTCTCTGTTTGGAGTCAGCTCTGACACCTCTGCAGTATCTCTTTATGCAGATGCGGAGCTCAGCGCAGCTCCGATCAGGAGCATCGCAGGCAAAGCGGTGCCGGTGGGAAACCCTCGCCGCGTGTGGATGTTGGTGCCAAACGTCCTCTGGGGCTTCAGCTCCACAGCCGTACCGTGCCTTGCTGGATGCAGCCGTAGCTCGCGTGCTGCCTGTCGCCTTGGCATCGCATGCTTTTAGGCACAGCTCCTGCAAAAAAGGCATTTCACAGGCTTGATTAGGAGCTAATCGGAGAAGCGGGTGATACCCCTACTTTTCCCCAAGCCGGAGCTACGTGGATGAGGCTGGTTTCGGAGCGTGTCTGTTATCATCCTGTAATTAGGGGGATAGCTCGCTGGCTCGGCGTGGTGGGTATCTTTGTGCAAAAGTGCGTGTGGTGGGTGTTTAATGAAACTGCTTCTGACCTGCCTGCTGTCAGGAGGTGTCTGGAGAGAAACGAACCGTCAGCTCCACCTCTAATTCATGACATGGGATTGCTGAGGAGTTTGTCCCTTCCCTGCCCCGCTCGGGCAACCCCTGCCCCTCATGTGGCTTTTAGGAACACGTTGGATGGTAACCATGGGTGTACATCTCCGTTCAGCGAGATGAAGCGATGAAAGCCTTATTTTACCATAATCACAAGAATATGACGGCACATAATAGATCCTTTTCCCTTTTTTCGTGTGAAGTTAGGAGTGCCAGCCCTGTCTTAAATAGCATCCTCCCTGATTTCTTCTCCCTGCTGCAACCACTTCGTGCACAGGTTTATGTGTTTTCCTTGCTGGGTGGTTCTTCGGTGGCCGTTCATTCCCGGTGCTGGCTGCATCCCACTGCAGGAGAAGCAGACCCCGCCAAGCTCGTTAGGTGGCCTGGGCTGGTCTTGAATATGTCTCCATGTAAATGCACAGCATTACAGTTACCGTGATTATTATGCGAAGCATAGATTATTCTAGCATACAAGTGTGTTATGTATTGATT
Organism: Himantopus leucocephalus; assembly: GCA_003993805.1. Classification (NCBI taxonomy): domain Eukaryota; kingdom Metazoa; phylum Chordata; class Aves; order Charadriiformes; family Recurvirostridae; genus Himantopus; species Himantopus leucocephalus. Next base: position 5,908,777 of record RSEF01000019.1, read on the forward strand.
TGCCATTGCTTTGAATCCCATTACATGAATCTGCTTTATTAATGGACTTTGTCCATGCTCGAGATTAACTGTGATGCTGGATTTGCAAATGAAAGAATTGAAATTCATGTTGTCCATATTAATTACTTGTGCGATGCTGGTCGTCTTGGCAAGCCCTTAGAAGCTGTGGAAACCTTTATTTTTATTCCATTCCCGTTGCTCTGTCTTAAGTAAGAAAATGAGTTTGGTGCTGTGGGATTTGTTTGTTTTGCTCCTTTGCTGGAAGGCTCTTTTAACTGTTGAGAAGGTACTGAGTGTAGAAAGAGGCTTCATCCGTGGTGTGGAGTGGGCTGCTGTTAACTCAGATAAGTCTTAATGCAGAAATGGAGCAGAGAAGTTTTATTTCAATGTCAAGTTCAACCCTATTTTCTCATCTCTTGCTTTGAGCTAAAATCTGCCTGTATCTTGTTCCCTCTAAGGTTTTACAGTGCAAAATCTCTGGTATACGTCTTCTTGCAGCGATCGGTAGAGGACGGGGTGCTCAGGCTAAGACAGAAGAGGATCGTACCCATTGCCTTGCCTACCAGGGCACGGGTTTGGCTATGGCAAAACATTTCATCTTCTGATTCAGCCATGTGTTTGCTTTCCGGAGCGGCCCAAGAGCCCAGATGGCGGCCAAAGAGCGCTGCAGCGCATTGGAGACGTATTTGGTGTGCGGAGGGTAGTGCCAGTGGTGCACATTGCAGTGTCTGGCTCTTCTCTTGCCGTTATCTGTCCAAATCCGTTTCTGTGCCTGCTGTCCTCTCACCCAGGCTTCTGCAGTGGTATAAAAGGCACAAAAAAAAGGCTCGAAATGTTTTTATTGGAGTCAGCTACAATTTGTTCATTTAAATGATCTTTTTGTAATGTTCATATTGTTCCGTGGCAGCCGGTTTAAAGAGTTAATTGAATATTTCTCTCTCACAAAGACGTCTTAAATTACTTCTCTTGAATAACCTACTCTGGAAGAGAGCTGTGTTGAGGAATCATTGACACTTATTTTTACTAACGCCTGTATCAATAAGATCTTAGGTTTTATTCTAGCACCTATCTGCTTTGAAGCAATTGTCGAAGCATTTGTATAGTCTTCCACCGCTGAAACTCAGTCCCTTTGAAGTAGAGCTTAGCATTCATTGAGCGGTAACAATACATCCCTCCATAGCTAATGCAATAATAATCAACCCAGGGCTTGGAAGTGAAACCAGGTTTTAGATAGCAGTTATTGGATTGCAAGCTCTTATTGTATGTGCAGTAACGGATTGATTTCTTTTGGGCACTCGGGGGGGGGGGGGGGGGGGGGGGGGTGNGGCCTCGGGGGGGGGGGGTGTGTGTCCAGGAGGCTCCCCGGTGATACGGTAACATCATTATCGACAGTGTAGGTTCAGCGTGACATGCCTGGGAATTTCGGTACTTGGGGATGATGTGGGGGTGTTTCCCGGTGGCTCACGTGGCTGGCTGCGCGCTCGCTGCTTGGCAGAGCTGTACATCAAAACAAAGCCCCCGTATCAGGTAGGTGTGGGTAATCCCCACCGCAGCGCTGCTAACACAGGCCTGATTGATCCCCTGAAATTATCAAGTTTCTTTTCCCATCGTTGGATCGCAACAGCTCTCCTGGCTGAGGAGAGGAGGGGAGATCTTCAGAAGGCAGCATTTTGAATGGGTAGAAAAGCAAATGTGACTTTTCAACCATGATTTGCAGTTCCTTCTGTACTTGGCTGTGTTGGGATCTCCTTCTCTTGGGAGCAGCTGATTACGCAGTGCTCAGAGAGGGCTTTTCACCCGGTGGGCAGGACTGTACCGTTGTACATCAGGAGGAGGCCCGTACTGCCCTCCTGAAATCTCTCAGGGTGGCAGCTGCTGGAAACAGGAGATGGGGCTCAAGTGGGCCAAGGCAATAAATCCTGCTTTCCCGCTAACCAGAGGCTGGTTCAACAGAATTAATGTCAGGGACAGGCAGCTCGTGCTGTGTTGTGTTAATCTGTGAAGTGAGGGCAACTTGGCGAAAGCGGCTGGATTAGAGAGGTGAGGACTCCTGTTCTTTCATCTTTTCTGTTTAGAAATGAGGGTGGTCCCCGGTGCAGGACCAGGGGAGGCTGGCTTTCCTGCAGGCTTATCTTGGTTGTCCGTCACATCAGCCAAACCTCAGCTCCGGAAAAAACCAGCTGCTTCCAGTGTCCTCCTTGAGGTCCCAGCTGAGCAACTCTGAGAGCAGCTGTGGACCATCTGGCCCAGCTGCAGACCATCTGTCCTCCTGTCCATCCTTCTGCTGCCATGCAGGGTGTACCGCAGCCAGGTCCTGGTCCTTCCTCACTGGAGTCTCTTCTTTCTGATTCCCCAAATCTACAGGACCTTAATTTCCTTTGAGCCTTTTGTCCCTTTCCCATAGTTTAATGAGACTGGCTGACACACTGAGTTACCTGGGGAAGGACAGAGGTGGAAGGATAGACAGACAGCGCAGTCGCTCAAGCCTTGTTGCCTGTTTGATTCACTATTAACGTTGAGCCATCTGAGCCAAAGTTTTTGGACTTTCTTCTTACCGTATCCCTTAGCAGAGATACTTGCAGGGATGTGTAAAGCAAGGGTGTTTGGCTCGTTACTGTTAATGAAATGCAGTATGTGCAGGTGGCGGATAAGGAGCAGATTGAGCAAAGTGCTTCTAGACTCGGTGTTGCTCCAAGAACTCTCATCAATTGTAGCGTGTGCGGGGAGAGTGGTCTGTAATTTCAAACAGGGAAAGGCGTGTGATTGTAAATGCCGCTCTTGTAGCGGGAATCGTTCACTCACTGTATGCCCAGACACCGAGGCGGTCTCTAACAGGCAGTGGAAATTATGAAGATGAGTGATTCCTCCCCATCTGACAGTGTCGTCTTCTATTCGGAAACCTCTTCCCCTTTCCTGCAAGGGTCTCAGTTCTGCCTTTTTTGTTGATGTTGTTCCTGTAAATACTTATAAAAATATGTGTGTGTGTGTATATTTAGCACATGTGAACACAACAGGGTAGAATATCTGCATGCACAAATAAAATTCTTTGGTGCCCATAAGGCATCTAGTGTCACCTTCCAAGGACAGGAGTTGTTTGAGCTCCCGGTTACCTCCAACGAAACAGTGGGGGCCTGAAGCAAGACTTAAAAACGTAGCGAGTGTTGATGGATGATCAGCTGCAAAACAGATGGGGTTGTTCTTTGGCTGGAAGAGTGGGTATGAAAGCCATGCAGAGCTCTGCGCTTGCTGTGTTGGAAAACAAAGGTCAGAACAGTACGAGTGGGATTTTCCTGCTCCACTTGCCTAAACATTAAATGTCTAGGATAAGCTAATTAGAGGGGCTTTTCTTGGCGGATAACTGGTAGAGACAGCCACATCCAGAGACTGACTCAGCCCAGCTGCCTTCGAATAGGATGAATCACCATCTTTGTATGAATTGACAGTAGACTGAGCTTAGGTGACAAGCCTGGATCTGTACCTGACAGGAGATGAGAAGCATCCTGTCCTGTGAGTCCATTTTCTGACAGAGCTCTCAGGGACTCTTGCGAGGGAAAATAAGTATTTTTTTTGCATTTGGGGTGGCAGGGGGGAGAGGTGCGTAGCCTTCGTCCTGGGGATCAGCCACTGACCCATGCTGGGGCAGGAGTCCCTGTGCAACCCCTACTGCCTTCAGTAGTCAAGGGCACTAGTCACAGAGCAAAAGGAATGATAAATTGAAGTTCTGTTTCTGACCTGTGGTTTGGATGCTCCAGTCAGCAGCTGGGTTGCTCCAGCAAGCTCTTTGAGCAGACAACACGAGAAAAGAAATGGCAGATGTTTGATTAAATTTGTCATATTGCCTTTTAATGCTTCACCGCGGAGTTGTTAATGGGAGTTCCAGCAGCAAGAGCAGAGTTAATAGGGCGGGCGTCTTGCCGGGTTGATGCATTAACCTTTTTCTTTGGATTTTAGCCATGTAATGTGGTGGGCCCTGGGTGGAGTTGGCTAGCAGGAGGTGAGGAGGCCGTGAGAGCGGCCCTTCGGTGTTTGCACTTGGCTATCGGCAAACTGGAGAGACCGGTGTGTTTGCTCACAGCCTCCTCCATGCCTTGCCCTTAGACCTGCAGCTTTTTCTGCCCCCGTCTTTCCTTTGCAGGAGGAAAACAGTGGGGGATCGCTGTCCCTGGGAGCGTTTCGGTGCAGAGCGAAAGAGGCTCTTGCGCCTTAGGGCTGAGACCGCTGGGAGGCTGCTGTTGTCACCCATCCGTCTGGGGAGCAGGAGGAAGAAGCGGCGAGTCCCACCAGAAGCCATCTGGTGCAGGCTCTGCATGGCCAGTGGGATGCTGGCTTGGGGCTGGAGCCCCAGCTGGAGCAATGGCCCCAGACTGATGCACCAGCTTGGACGGGAAACCGGGATGTGGGCAGCTCCCGCTGGTTTAGAANGCTGGGATGTGGGCAGCTCCCGTTGGTTTAGAAGGGATGAGTGAATAATATTTTGTGAGCTTAAGACGAACGCATGTGTTAAAGGCAGTGATGGATCTAAATTTTTTTTTAATGGTTCAAAGGAAGGCCTGGAGTCACCTTCCCCAAATCGTGTTTCCAAGCTTCTTCTATACTGGGATCCCACTGTAAATCAAAATGGGATGGGTAGCTGAAGCTATCTATTCTCATTAAATATCCACAGGCGCTTTCCTGAAGAAGTCTGTTAGCTGTGGTCTGGCCAAACTCCAATTGGGGTAATTGCATTTGCCTTGCAGTCTAAAATAAACGCAGCGCATTCTTCTGCAAATCTCTTATTCACAGTTGTTTATTATCTGGATGGCGGCATCATATCCCTGCCCATTAATCCGTCTCTCTGAGTTTCTATAATTCCAGCCTCCTGGAGGGGGTTCAGGCTGCCACCATTTATTATTTGAGTCAATCCGCCAGGGAAATGTTTACTTCTTCCCTGAAACATCGACTCTCCTCTCTAACTGCACCCTCACTTGAGGCTTTTGAATGAGCAATCCTTGGTTCCAAACCAATATTTACTCTCTTAAACAGAAAATATCCCACATATTTAAACTCTATTTTTGCACCGTTCTGGTGGATTGGACATAGAAATTTGCAGTAGCAACTGCTGGTTTGTTTGGAGGTTCCCAAGGTGCCGTCTGCGACGCCCCATCCAGACGTACCGGTCCCACGACCGGCTGCCTGGTCACAGCCAAACCACGTGTGGGTGCTAACTGCTGCCTGCCCTCTTCAAAGGTGCAAAGTTGGGCATCTTTGCATTGCTGAGGTCTGTTTTTTCCCAAAACCTGTTGGAAAGTCATTACCTTTCGGATGCTTTACTCCTTTCTCGACCCATGAAATTGGTTCATATGTTAAAAAGCTGTTTGGGGGAGAGGAGGAGGAGGTGGATGGACAGCGTGACTATTTCAGCCTTGTTTCCTTTGGATACCCAGTTAAGAATTAAGCTGTTTGTAGCGTGTGTAAAACACTTCATTGCAGTGTGCAAACGGATGGTTTATAGGGGACGTATGTGGATGACCAGGGCTGTTGGGCTGCAATAAATGCACCAGTGACGGTGGCTTGCTAACCTCGAAAGTCAACCAGACGTTGGAGGATTTGTGGTGGAGTCGAACATCCTAAGGATTAAACGCAAGAACCATTTTATTTGCTTGTTTTCAAGGAGGTGCTTCACAAGGCATGGGGGTTGAGCAGCTAAAGATGTCCTCCGCCAAGAAAACCAACCCCGTAGCCTTTGAGCAAGCCACACTGCTCGCTGTTGAGTCACATCTCACATGCCCGTCTCTCTGAGCTGACCTTACTCACCACATTGCTAATGCTCACCTCGTGAAATCATTTTTCCCAGATAAGTCGCTGCAGATGATTGATTGCACACAATATTAAGCCATCTCTTCCTTCATGCCCAACCCTTGTTTATAATACCAATCTCTCTGCTTGGAAATTCGTTATGCTGCCCTGGCTATTAGTGGAGATAAGAAACAGTTTTGGAAGAGGTGCTGGCCAAAATAGCAGCTATCAGGATATTTATGAGCAGCCGTGGTTGCAGGAGCTCGGGGTGATATTTTACACAGTAACCTCATTTGGGCAGCCGGTAACTGCATTTGCTCTGTGCTAATGAAAGCAGCAACAGCATAACCTGCTTTCTTGTATGACTTCTTACGTGGACCTGCTGAATTTTCCTCTAATTGCAATTCAATTTGCAGTGATAAATAGTTTAATAAGCAAAAATGGGCTTGGCTTCCATTGTTTATGGCTCCTTGTGGCTTAGGGGAGTATTACATGATGCTGTGTCTCATGGAAACAGGTTGGAGCTTCAAAAGCCTGTTGCTCAACTGTTAGCTGCTGTTGTGCTGCACTTGACAGGCGGCAGAAGGGGAATAACGAGTTGTTTTACTTGGCATTAGGGAAAGATAAGCTGGGGGTGCAGCTCCCAAATGCCTTGCATTTATCTTTCCTTTTTCACTGGGAAAATGGCATTGCTCGGGTAGTGTTGGCGTAGGGAAGTCAATGGTGAGCTCTTAGTTTGGGCTGGTTTCTGGGTGGAAGGGCTGTTCCTGTGGTTGTTGCTTGCAAAAGGGACCCAGGTTGAAGAGAGCATCTAGCACAGCATCAGCTCTGCGGGACAGCAGGCCTGACCGTGCCCGGGCTCTCACCTGGCTTGGTGTTTTTCCAAAATAATTGGGGTCTCTTATGCCTTTCATGGCTGTAGCTGGGAAGTTGCCATTGCTGGCTGCCGTGGAGGGAGGCATTACATTTTTCTGTTGGACTTCTTTGATTTAAATTTCTAATTCCTTCACATTTTTTTTTTTTTGTTTGGGGTTATTTTTCAGGGGGTGTGGAGTTTTTTTGTGGTTTTTGTTTTGTTTGTTTGTTTTAAAATTCTAATAGCTTTGCATTGCTGCATTTGCAGAAGCCTCTTCCTGTGGAGGCTGAATGCAACTGGTTGGTGGCAGGAAGCTTTCCTTCCAGTGGGTAAGCCAGCCCTGAGGACTGACGAGCGCTTTGACGCTCTTTTGGCCTCCTAAAGCTGGAAACAAATCAGACAAATTGCGGGAAGGTCATGAGTGACGGCAGGGAGGATGCGCAGCAAAATGAGTTGAGCAAGACTCTTGCTTTTGTACTTAGTCCCAAAGTGATCTCCTCTCCCCACTCCTTAGTCTTGCCTGGCAAAGCAAGACTTGATGTGCTCCGTAGGGAGCACGGTTTGGTAAGACAGACTCGGGGGCAGCAGCTCAAGTTGCAGGGAGCTGCCCGACCTCAGGGTCGGCAGCTTCTTCCCCGGTGCTTTTTGATGCACTCGCAGCCTTTGGGTTGTTTTCAGTCGCTTCTGCGTTCCTGATTTCCTCTGCTTGTTTTTTGTGTCGTTAATCCCAAATCCTGCTGGAGTTGCCTCCGGCTGCCTCGCGCTGTTGAATGTGCTGCTCTGAAACGTCCTCTCGGCCCCCTCCTGCCAGTGCCCATGGGGACGTTGGGACTTGAGGTGGCTCGGGGATGCAGAGGTGTTGCCCTTCTCCCGCCACACACATGCAAACCTTCCCAAACCATCTCAGCACGGTGCAGGGTTTTTGGGTGCTGCACACCAGAAAAACACCTCTCCAGCCTACCCCAAGAAAAGCCATGGTCCTGCCTGGCTCACAAATACCGTCATTTTAAACCCTTATACCCTTTCCTATTTGAAAGTTGCACTTGCTATCCAGGTAAAGATCCCTTAGGAAAAGGGAATATGCTGGAAAAACACCCAAGTGACTCGAGCCAGATGCTGGGCGTTTTCCCCAAAGCTAGCGATTCGTGATTTGCTGCTGACAGCATGAACTGGTGCTAAGTTATTAAATTGCAGATGAGCTCATCACTTGGCCTCGAACAAGTTTCAGCCTTGAGTGGCTTTAAAATATTACATGTGGTGGAAAAGAGACAATGCTGGTGTGGCAGAGAGATTTAGGGAGCAGCTGAGAAAGACATCTGTGCATAAAAAATGTGTACCAGGAGGGAGGAGGGAATACTTCATGTGAAAAACGTAAGCTCTCCCAGGAGAGAGGAGGAGAAATTCTCTGATTTATTGGTTCTACATTTTAACTTTAGCTTAAGAGAAAATTGTCACAGTTTTGAGATGCTTAAAGGGAAGCGGCGGGATCCTAAACCTGGTTTGATCCTCAAAGATCCCAGTGTGTTGAGAGCTGTGTGTGCGGGATTACTTCTACCAAGCCCCAAAACCGGCTCCTTCGGTAGTGCACGGTGTTTGCCAGCGATGCCGTATGACCGTGGGCCAAATCCAGCTCTTACTTAACGTTTGCTTAATCCTAATGTTGAGCTCTACCAAAGTGGGACGGTAACATCCACGCTGCTGTTCGGAGAGGTGTTTCTCTCCCTGAAGGAGTGGGAGTTTCCTTTGGGGATCTCCCTGCCCTACATTGTCTGCACAATTTCTATTTCTCCCATTTTTTTTTTTTTCCCCCTCTTGGAGGGGAGCCCGAGCCCCTGAACCCACCCAGTTCTGTGCAGTCACCTGTGGATCCATGCTGTGCCGAAACATGTGAGGATGAAGATGGTTGTAAATGAAGGAGTTAGCTTTTCCAGCCTAATTAAACCCAACGGGGCCGGAGCAGCCTTGGTGGGCTGTCCCGGCTGTCACAGTGCCGCTCCCGGGGAGCGCAGCGCACACCCGCATCTTAGCTCTACGTCTCAACGCTGAGATTAATCCATTATTTTTTAAGTGCAAACTTGGCAGAAGCCTTGAGACAGATCGTAAGTTAGTTCGGCCACTTTATTTTCCAAACTAGGTGTGTTTGCAATCAGCGGGCGCATTGGCTGGTTGGGTTTTGTGGCCGGTTGGTTTTGTTGTTTTGCGGCTTTTTTTTGGTGCTCCGGGCAAGGGAGAACAGCCCCACTCGTGGGGTTTTTTAACCGCCTAGGCGCTTTTTTTACTAAATGACACGTTTGCGGTCCAAAGAGTCAGCAAAGGCGGCGTTAACTCAGTCAGCGCTGCGGTGATGCCCCTGAAAATAACAAGGAAGGTGAAGACTTGCCACCTCGTTTGCGGCGTGAGCTGTAATTGCACGCAGTGTGAGATCCCTCTGGCTGCTACAGCCAGTGACTTGAGATGGAATAGATTTATTTTTTTTTAAGTGAAGATGACAATTTTCAGCCTGTCTGAAGTCACAGAGCATCAGCACCTACATCCAATGTGCCTTCCCGTGCGGTTCACGGGGGCCGGAGCATCTCAGAGCTCAGGACAGGCTCCAATTTATTGCAGGGCGCCAAGCTGTTATTGGCTTGGATTTGCTGTATTAAAACACTGGGGGTAGGAGAAAGGGAACTTTTTAATGTAAATTATTAACAAATTGCCTGCGTGGCTGTCAATAGTGAGCTGCAAACTGTGACCCTGGAGCAGCCGAGCTTGGGGACATTGGCTGGAAAAAGGGTGTCTTGGGAGGCTGATACACACCTAAGCTGATCGAATTGTAGAGTGGTGCCAGGACTTGGGGACAGTCCCCACCCTCGGCCGCATGTTTGTGTCACCATCTGTGTCCTGGGTCTGACAGGGATCATGGATTTCTGGTAGTTGAAGCTTCTGAATTGTATTTCTATTTTTCTACTTGGTCTTTATCCACATGTGTATGTACAAAGGGAGGTTATTCTGGTCTGCAATTATCTTCTTTCCCTCCTTTTTTTTTTTTTTTTAAATTTTTTTAGACCGTGTAAAGCTGCTTTCTTACTGCCATGTTGATTTTTTTATTTCCTACAACAGCACCTATATCCAACCCTACTGCACTTCTACTTGTTTGGGCAAAAGCTGCGTTTATACTGGGAGGGCTGGGAGCTGCGGGGCTTTGGCTGTGGCACGTATTTGAGATGGACACCTTTCTCACATCTGCGGGGCTTAACGTCTCACTGAGCTGCTCTGCTCAGCTCTGTAAGGGAGATAATGCCTCTGTGTGACGCCTTCCTTTTAAATGCACTGTAAGTACTTGTGGTTGTGGGTGATAAGTGCAATTTGCGTTTGTGAGATGCTCTGATGTCCTCTCACGGCAGGTTCTGCAGAAGTGCAAAATGTTCAATAAATAACGAGTTATTAGTCGAAACTATAAATAAAAAGAGAGACGGGAAGGCTGCTTTTTGCAGGATGATGGTGGTTGAGATTGTCCCAGCCCTGTGCTGTGTGTCTGACTCTTTTCATTTTATTTTTCGAGTCACGTAGCCAGACTGAGACTCCCACGTGGCCAAATAGCACCTTCCTATTACTGGCACCTTACGCGTAACTTTTATGTTTTACTTTCCCCAGCTGCACACCACAGCACCCCCTGTCCTTGGGGTCCCCTCCTTTATTTCATCCTTGTCGCCGGTTGTTTTTCCCTAAGAAGAGGACCAGAGCACCAAACGCTTTCCCCTTTATGCAATGTTTATTGCATTGCTCATTCCTTCTTCACCTGAAACTTCCATCTCATTTTTGCAGCTCAGCTCTTTTCAGCCTCAAATTCTTTGTAGAACTGGGCCAGTTTGGTTTGATGGCACCATGACTAATCCCTGGGAGCGCTGCCATTGCTGGGCAGCAGGCCTCTTCACCCCCAGACATACGTGTGTTTTCAAACATCACGAAACTCTTCATGCCAGATGCCACCAGCTACGTGGGAGGAGGACTTGGCATTTGATGTAGTTGTGGACAAGTCTCTGTCTCCAGTGTGACTGTTCTCGGGGGTCAGAAGTCGTTTTCCTCAATGCTAGGGGAGATACAGATATGAGGATTTCACCACTGCGTGATTTTTTTCCTGGATAGTTGAAACGATGCCTCATTTGTGCTATGTTTTTGTTCAAGTAGACACTCAGAGTTGGACCAGCTTACAAACCCAGCTCCCATTGCCAGTGAGGGCTTGAAAGACCCAAGGTTGTGGCTTCCTACATAAGTGTTTGCACTGGAACGATGCTGGTGGACAGCTCTTCCTTACCAAGTTACATATCCAGTGTTTGGTGGTGGCTGTCAAACAACTGCTTCCATGTTGTTTTGGTACTGTAGGGGCTCTGTCTTGCCAAAGCGCGTGGCAGGGTGGCAGGCAGGTCTCGGCGTGGGTATGTCCCTGCCCACTTGAGCCTTGTAGAGGTCATCTGGAAAGTTAAATGCCTTCGGGAAGGTGTGGTGGTGTCTCTGCTATGGGAAAGTGGATACGACACCCAAAGGAGAGATGAATTTCCTGAAATACAGTAGGGCCCATAGGTCGTCGGTTTCCTAAATCCATACCAGGTAGAGGAGGTTGCTTCTGGGCTTCACTCTTTAAAAACGCAAGCAGGCCTTTGAAGAGAAATACAAACCATCTTATTCCTGTCAAAAACAAAAGGCAAAAGGGAAACGGCTTGCTCAAGCTCACCCAGTAAGGGAGGGCTGGAAAATGAGCCAGCTCTCCCGGACCTCTGGTGTTGGACAGACAGGACCTGTGAGGCACATCTCCTTGATGGACTGGCTCTGGCCGTCCTGTGGGGTGGCTGATGGACCTTGCTGCAATGCGCATTCATCTGCGAGGAGTGATGTCCTGTCCCATAATCAGCTGCTGCTGAGGGACAAAACCTAGTGGAGATAAAATATTTGAAGTAAAAGGAGTACGCTATATATAACCCCACTCCTCCCTGTCCCTGTGCACTAACATATTTCATATAATGATGAGTTTTCTGCCAAAATTCCTCGAATTATTATGTCTGAGCACTGAAAATCAGAGAAAATAGTCTTAGAGGGGACCTCAGGAGGTCTGATCCATCCCCAGGGCAGGATCAGCTCCATCTGAGCTATTCCTGACACATCCTTCTCCAGTTTCCTACAGCAGAGCCTCCACCCCTTCCCCGGGCAATCTAGTCCAGCACTTTGCTCTTCATGCCCCCCCCCCACGTTTATCCTCCTTTGCTGCAATTTTAGGCTCATTCCTTCCTCCCTATGCACAGCAGACCCAGAGCACGTCTATGCTGTATTTATTCTCCAATTCCAGTTTCATGCTGATCAAGCTGTCGTGTTCTCTGGAGTCGTCTTCGATTTTACCTTGGTGCAAGTGTAGTGTTCCCTCGGTGGATTTATGGCTTGTGAGAGGCACTGGGGTGTTCATCCTGCAGCTCTAACACTTCTTTGTAGAGCGGATAAAGAACAGGAGTGTGGCTTTCCCCAGGGTGACGTGCTCATGTGTCCCTTCCTTGTGTTGGGTGGTGTGGGAATCAGTTTCTTCTTGGCTTCTTCATGGGGATCACCAACGTGGGCTAATTTTCAGATCCATGCTAGAACTGGCTTTTCTAGCACATCTAATATTGCTCATTTACCCTGTTTTCTGCAGGATTTGGGAATGGAGTCGACCTCTCTGGATGACGTCCTCTATCGATACGCCAGCTTTCGAAACCTGGTGGATCCAATCACGCATGATTTGATCATCAGCCTTGCTAGATACATCCACTGCCCCAAACCGGTAGGTACCACGGTCTCATCACACCTCCATAGCTGTGCTGGCTTGGGAAGCTGCCCTGCTGGGAGCGTGGAGCTTCTGCCTGAGTGACAGGGGAAAAAGTCTCCCAGTTACTGCTGTGCTTGTGCGTCTTTGGACCAAGAGGTCCTGATGGGAGGTCATGGTTTGATTGCACAGTATCAGGCTTTCCAGCTGACCAAGTGATATCCACCTAATGTTAGTACTTTGGGTTGTTAGCACTTTGTTTTGCAAATGATTTCTTCTTTCTGCCACTTTGTGTTTCTGTGTTAAAGACCTTACCCCATCAGGAACACTTTCTGCCTCACAAGGATAACAGACCATTCCTCACCCTTGTGCGATATTTATCATGACCCCAAATGACGAGAGAGTCCTTGGCTGTGCCTTCAAGGCCAGGTTCCCAAAAAAAGCGCAGCCTCTGTGGGCTGTTCGGGCTCAGACGTGAGCAGGTTTCTCTGTGAGCGCAGTCCCTGGCAGATGTGAGCTATTAAAACGCTCGGCCCCATTTGCTCACTGGCAGTTATGGCAGCGTAAGGGCTTGTGCAAATCCCGGGCTGGCTCCCTCCCTTCTCTTCCATGGTAAATGTGACTTTGCGTGGTGGCCACTGGCTGTTTGGATAATTAAGGTTTCTTTCCCCAGGCTTTCTTTTAAATAAGCAATATTGCCGGTGTCTGATTCGCAGAGCAGCGTAGGCTTAGAAAGGTACGAAATGTCTGATCCCTTAAAACACGCTGGATGAGGAAGAAGAGGGGTAGGAGAGAAGACCAAAATCTACCAGACATTGGTCGCAGGAGTTGTAGGTGGCATCAGATCTCTGGGGATTGTTGATCTCTTAGTCCTCCTGTGCTGCAGTTCCCTACCTGTAATGTTTGGGAGGATGGCGCAGCTCTGCTGAATCGGCGTGATGTGTCCAGTCATGGTGACATGCCGTGCACCAAAGATGAATCGGTTGCAAACATCTAAGATAGCCATTTCCTCTGAAAGGTGCATTTCTTTTGCAAAGCACCATTCAAGGCTGTAGGGCGAGCGGGAGCTGTAGTTGGTGATGCTCCCTTGACTCCTCTTGAAACTCCCGTTAATGGGCTTCCTCCTAAAGAGGCATTTCTGTCCGTGTTTTATCTTGTCTGGTGCAGGTCAGAGTGCGATGGGGGAGCTGAAGGCTCATCCATCACAGTTGTGCTTTTCTTCTCCCCTGCACACTGCTTGTCAGGAATTAAAGTTACATTTAAAACAAATGATGTGAATTGTGGGAAGAGGCTGAGTGATGTTTTCTGCTAAGCCCAAAGGAGGGTTTGCAGAGCTTCCTGGTGGGATGTCTTCATCTTAACAGCTTCCCTGGGAGTGTGGGAACTGTGTGGTTCCCCTGAACTTGCTGTCTGGAACCAATAAGCTACCAAAAAGTTCACTTTGAGCAAAAAGGAAGCCCTTCCAGACCTGTAACCTGTGTTTGGCGCTGATCATGCTCGCAGATGTGATGGAGCTCTATTTGAGGGCCACCAGGAACCACTTCCCAGGCTACGTTATTCCCAACACTCTCTTTCCTTGTCCTCCAAACCCTTCCCATGCCCTTTTTGTCCTTGGGAAAGAGCTGCCTGGAGCAGCGCCATGGCATCAATCGTCCAGGTTCATTACCGCATGTGAGACTTCATACGCTGACGTAACCTGGAGGGGGGAGGAGAGGTGCAAATGCCCCAGGCAGGGTGCGTGTCTGACATCTGTGGGTCCTTCCCCTGCGACGTGGAGGGATGCAGCCCTTCCCACGGTCCTCCTGGAGGGCAGCACCACCAGTGTCCCAGCCACATCTCAGGGGGGACATCTGAGCGAGACCCAGCCCCTGTTGGGGATCACACGATGAACCTCTGATGTTTTTCGGGTGTTCCTGGAGGGAAGGTTTGTATCTCCCAGCAGGTCCCAGTGAGCTCATCAAGCCTCTGAATTTCTGCCAGAAGCACACTTGTTGCACTCTGTATCTTTGGATTTTGTTGGGGAGAGGGGTTGGTTGGTTGTTTTTCCCTCCTGGAGACAGCAAACTCAGAGATAACTCATCCGTTCTCGTCTCTGCTGCGGAACTGCAAGGCCTTTACCCATCTCATGCCTCCTTCTGATTTGCACATGGAATTTTTAAGCTCTTGGGAAGGGACGGTGCCTAGGTGTGATGTTGCTGGTGCAATAGGGCTGGGGTCCAAGCTGGGACCTGCAGGCGTCGATCTCCTGTACTCACTGCTAAAAATGGGTCTTTAATTTCCTGTAAGAGTGTATGAAGGGATAGAATCATTCACTGCTGTTTCTTGTGGATGTTTTACTTAATAATAACGTCCACCACAATTTAAAAATGAGGGAAATTGTTTTTTTGAAATATTTAAAGATTCCTTTAATTTTGCTGACGAAAAGCCGCGGTGATGCTCGGGGTGTGTCTGCCTGGGCTGTGGTGTGAAACTGGCTCTGGAAGTGCTTCATTAACCTCTCCGCGCTCAATAAACCCTGTTGGGAAGGGCGGAGTGAGTGCAGCAGTGTGCAGACATGGCTCGGGGACATCAGGGACCCAAACCTCCATCTCCAGACCACGGATGGAGGTCCCATGTCCTACGGCGTGAGCTCAAGACGCAGACACATCCCTGTGCTGCGTAGCTAAACCCATGCAAGGATACCAATGTATCCCTTTCGCTTTTCTTACGGAGAAAAAGATCCTTTCCTCTCTCCTCCCTCATGGGGCAACAAGATGGGAAACCGAAGAAACCTATTTTGACGGGCCTGTTTCCAGGCAGAGAGGCCCCGTTCCCCCGCTGAGGTTACCCTTTTCCAAAGTGTCGTGACTAAGCTGGTTTCTCCTCCACGTTTTGCCTTGGGAGACTTAACGAGCCGTGGCCAAGTGTGCGCTCTGCGCTTCTCGTAAAAATAACCCGAGGCCGCTGATGCAATGGCGAGCAGCTCCGCTGCCGAATACCTGCTTTTGCATGTCTCCCTGTATGTTTCTTTTGGCATTAAATGCTGCGAGGAAGTTAGTGCCAGGGTAAGCGTAGAGATGCAAACTCCAAATACTGAATCATGGGCTTGTAGCAAACCGTGGTGGTAAAACATGCAATAGCAAACCCGAATCAATCCATCCCATGCAGCACTGAGGCTCTTCTCCTGCAAGAGATGCTGCTCGTTGGATGCACTTGGTCCTCTCCCCCTCCTTTGTGCAGCTCAGGGCTTGCACCACACCGTGCCATTGCTTTGGTGCTGGAGCAAGGGATGACTTCTCCGGGCCAGCGGTCCCTTACGAGGCTGCCGCGGCAAACGCTGGCAGGTGGCAAGTGTTCGCATGAGAGCGGCGACAGCTGTATTGGTACAGCAAAGAAAATATCACTATATTCTGCTGTGCAGCGAGGCGCTCCGTCAGGGATCCTCAGGGGCTCACAGGCAGTTGCTGAGCCCCGGAGCATCCCTGGGAGGTTGATACGGGTGTTGCCTTGGAGAGGGAAGCAGGGACTGCGCAGGTGACAAGTCCAGCAACAGCAGGACTGTGCTGCAGCTCCTGGTCCATGACTTAGCCTTGCTCAGGCTTTAGGTGCCACCGACTGTGCTTTAAACCCTCTTTTTTTTTTTTTTTTTTTNAAGTAATTTCATCCCAGTGTTTGATTGTGATTTTTCCAAGACACTGATTTTCTTTATGTCCTCAAAAACCAGCGTGCCTTAGTCACCTGGGTTATTTTCCAGCATCCAGTCCCCCTTTCCCCCAGACCTTTTTCCCTCCCCGCCGTTTCTTTGACAGAGACTTGGCAGCAGCGTACGAGAGCAGGAGAAAGCTCAGGGCCAGGAGGGTTGCAGAAGTTCTGGCTTTTGCTCTGCCTGCCAAAACTACGCCATTGCATCCCGTGGCACGAATATCCGTGAATATGTGGGTTGAGGCAGCTGTGAACTTGCCCACATCCATAAGGAGGTGGGACAGATGGGGCTGAAGAATGAGGCTGCCCTAGACCCTGGTCCCTGTTAACCTGCTCTATTAAATACATGTCTGCTTGGAGTCGTGGGGTCTCACTTTCCTCCTCCCTCCTGGAGAGAGCGCTTCCCTGGCTTTCTGTACGTTGCTCTTTCCACTCAGCCTCTATTTATACCACCCTTAGCTTAAAGGTGACCCCTTGGTCTCTCCTCTGAGCTAAAATAAAAGTTGAATCGTTTTTCCGAGCTCTGGGTAAACACGTCCTGGTCTGTGTGGCCAGAAAAAAGTTGGCCTGAGCTCTCCAACGTGGCTGTGGCTCAGCACAGTTCAGTGGATGCTTATTCCAGCGAGTAAATTCAAACCAGCAGCAAGGCAAGAAATTTAACTTGTGCTGGAGGAGCCTGGAGTGCTTTGAATGAGCCCGAGCGCGGAAACCGTTTGGGTGAGCTTTCGTATGGACGTCAGGGTATGGTCGTGCAAAGGCTGGCTGGTGTCTCTCCAGACCCCGCTGAGATCCCAGCCTTCCCCGCGGCGCTTGTGTTCGGGTGACTTTTGCTAAAGGAGCCAAGTGAAAACTCTTTTCCCTATCACTTGGAAGTCAGGCATTGGATTCCCTCCCATCCTTCCTTACAAACGTGTAATGTGATTCAACCGAAACGGGGTGTCTTGAGTACCCCTTCCTCGAGGGGCCGGGACGTGCCTGCAGCACGGCCGCGCGGTGCCACCAGAAACGCTGGTGGAGCTGTGCGAGAGCAACCACCCCACTCCGGCTGGGGCTTGCCGGGTTGCTATCTGGTGGGGAAGCTTTCGGATCCAATAAATGCTGCTGTTGCATGTGAACGTTGTGTTGAGCGATGCCTGTAGATGTTGCACTCCGTACTTCTCGCCATGTACGGCTATTTTAAACCTTTGGGGTTTATTATGCTTTAGAAGAGGCAGTTTTGCTCTTCTGGAAACTCTCCTATTGTGCAGCAAGTTTTCCAGCGTCAGTTCAAGGGGGTGTTTGCACAGGATCGAAGGCATTTGAACAAGTGTTTTCTTCCCCATGGCCGTGACCTCAGGGCAGTCTTTTATCTTCGTGCTTCTCTCCAACCCCTGCCCCGTGGAAAGGTGCCAGGCGGGTTCCTCGGAAAGCGGCTCGGCCGCAGGCACAGCCCGCGGTGCCAGGGAAAGGACGCGGTCGGTGCTGCTGGTGCTCTCGGCCCCCGGGGCGATGTCTGTCTGTCCCCATGAAACAGGGCAAGGGGACAAAATGCTTTGGCAAAGCCGCGTGGCATGGGACGGAGCTGCCCCGATGCCCTGTATCTTCCCTACAGCCGCTCGTGTTTCCAGCGGGAGTTGTTCCAGGCAAAGGAGCTGAAAACACAAACGCGTAAGGAGCAAAGGGCCCCCGTAAAAAATTCACAGCTCTCTTTGCCAGCAGGAATATCTGGCCATAAACCATTGGAAAATTAAACCGTTTTCTTTTTCCACAGACCAACGCCACATGTATGGATGACTGATGGCCGTGATAGGGAGTGAGTCAGGCTTTCCTCTGGTTTGAGGACTTGTTGAACGCAGGATAAGTGCTGAGGGGAGCCGGGGGAGAGGAGAAAGTGAAGCCTTGGGCAAAGGCTGCTTTTTTCCCTTGAGACCTTGGGGTGTTTGGTTGCACCAGCTCTTACGGTCCTGGGGACGTGCCCAGGTACCAGAGAAGAGCCGGATGAGTGGAAGCTCCTGCAGCCCCTGAAGGCTGCCCAGCGTAGATCCAAAGTGAGATTTTGCCTTTGCTGATCCCCATCCTGCTGCTTTCCGTGGAGGAAAGCTTTTCTGCCGGTCAGTGGCTGGGGAAGGGCTGGCAGAGCTGCTTTGCTGGTCCATCCGCCTCTTGGTGCCTGCACCTCGTAGGCTGCAGCTCCATGAAGAAGATGGGTGAAAGACACAATCTTGTTTGCATGTAGGGTGCTGGATGTGGGCAAACATCTTGGCATGGAAGCTGTGTACAGCAGATAAGTGGTCCTCAGCTTCCCCACCAAAATTCACAGTGTTTCAAGATGTATGGTGACAGCAGTGTGTTAGGGAGGGCATTTAAAAACTCTTCTAACAAATTGGTGTAGCTGGAGAGGCGACGTGCTGGGACTAGAAGTAAAATGGATTTTGCCCGTGTAGCTCTGGATAGAGCGAAGATCTATTTTCTTGTTCGCTTCTGTGTCATTTGAGAAATATGTGCTTAGCTGCATCCCTGGCTGAGATGTCTTTTCCTGCATGAGCTCTAAATTGGTTGGGTTTGCAGGATGGGTTTGATTACGTGAATTGTCACCCGTGAAAACAAGAAAGTATAGAAAGAAGAAGTGGTTATTTTGGCCTGGATGAAATAATCTATTTCTAACCCTTCTTCAGCCCTGTGGTATAAGGATTTAACTTACAGATGATGTTGGCTTTGTTATGCCCCGCTTTTTAAAAATGTGTTATTTCTGATGGAGCTGTGTTGAAGTTAAAATGAGCATTTTTGCTCTTATTTACTATCCTGTGTGCTAAAACAGTATTAGTAAACTCAATTTATACAGGGCGAATATAATCAGGACAACTTGAACACCATCTTAGTGCCTTTATCCCCAAACGAAGCACATAATCCAGCTCCTCCAATATGTGTGTTATTATTTGATCTTGAATTCAAATTATCATTCCAAGTTTCTGATATCACACTCATTTTTATAGCAGTACGAACTGAAATTATGGGTACGAAGTGATGACACATTGAGGGACGCTCAGGCACAGTCTGTTGCGTGAGCTTCTCAGCCTCAACGAGTTTCTTACCTTTCCCTTTTGCTATTAGATGTGCAAGGAAAACGCATCTCACACATGTTACAAAGCTCTCAGATTCCAGATGCAAAGTGCTATGAGAGCACTAAGTAGTATTTGTCCTTTGCTGTAAGAAACATCATAAAAGTAGGCTGATTTATGAATGAAAACCCTCTAAACCCCCAAATACCTGATATAAAAGTAAAGGGGATGACGGAGAGTCAACTAAGTCAATTGTATTCTGTATTAATGGCTTTTTTTTTTTTTTTTCCCCTCCTGGTCTTGCTCCAAGTGTGAAGATCACTCGTTATGGGTATTTAAGACATCTGCAATACATTAAAATAACCTACGGTATGAAACAGGCTGTGAAGCTCAGACCCCACTAATGACAACTCTGGTTCTTTCCTAACTTAATGTGTCGTGCCCTCTGCTCGTCTTTTCTTTGCAAAAAGAGAGATGTCCTCTAAAGCCCCTGTGTGTGAGCTAAAGCTGAGCAGAGTGCCTTGGAAACAGGGGAAAATTGCACTTTGAAGGGTTTTTTTAATATTAAGGCTAAAAGGGAATAATGGTGAGGTCTAGATGGGCTGTGATGGTACCACTACTGGCGAATTACTGGTTTCATATGTGAAATGGGATGGCGGAGGGAGAGGGGATGAGCACTGCCTCAGCCTCTTTGTCCAAACCCCGTGTGACGCGAAGAAGCCCCTGCTGTCCTCGTCCCTCCCGCCCCGGTGAATTTACTCCCCGGCACTCAGCCCATTTGCACACGGATGTGTTGGGCAATTAATCACGGTCTGATCCGTGGCACTGCTCCGCTGGCGCCTATTTTTCTCTTTAAAACAATACACTTCGCCTGCATCAGCGGGGAAGTGGCAGGATGCCACCCTTTATCTAAGCACACTTCATGGTGTAGGAACCCAGGGAGAGTGTTCCTGTCCTTTAAAAAAAAAAAACACCACCATANATTAACTATATTTCAAGCAATAGAGCCTCATAAAGGATGCTAAATCTGTATTTCCCCACAGCACCAGTGTCACGGCTGTAGGATGAACTGGCCTCTATTTGTGCCAAGGCACTGTAATTTTTTGGAGCGTAGGGTTTGTCTGCCCTTAGCCCCTGGGCTGCTTTGTTTTCCCTCCTCTGAGGCCGTGTGTGATGGGGTAATCCCCCTTTCTGGCTAGCTAGCATCTCCCTTGGGTGCCTGGGCTGGTTTATGAAAATTATAGCCAATTTTGGCTATATTACGACCACTTTTATACCAGTTGTGTCTCTGAGGGAAATTCAGCTTGTGATGGGAGTTGAGCCTGTTTGGTGCAGAAGCAGCAGGCGTGGGGGAGCGGCTTGGGGCAGCCCACCCAGCACACCCTGTTATCAGTGCCATAAAAAATTCCCCTGGATTAAAAAAGTATTGAGTTTTTTATGGGACTGGGCTAAAGCGTGGCGGTGTGCGCAACTCTTAACTGCAGTTTGGAGAGACAAAGAAGTCTTTCTCACGTTCCCAGCTACCTAACTGATACCATGTGGGGGTCAATGAATAGAGGATCTGTGATTTGAAAGTCTCTGAAATGCTGCAGCACAATTTGGGATGAAAGAGACTGTATAAACACAAATGGTTATTGAAAGAGCTGACTGAGGCTTTTCAAAAAAAAGAGAAAAAAAAAAAAGTCCAGTGTGGCCAGGGTGACTTTTATCAAACTTTAATCTTTTTATCTCTTTTGGGTTGCTTAAACCCAAAATCTCAGCGCTGGCTGGCAGAATTGCCGGGCCCCTCGCTCAGTTCCCATAATAATAACACGACCTTTCCTAACCACTGCGTAACCATCTGCAAACCCTCTTAAATGCCGCAGGGTGGATTTTGTCGGCTTGGAGATGGATTTTGCAATGCCTCCAAAATGTCAGGCGCCACGCGAGCCAGCGAGCGATGTGCGAAGTGCTGCGTGCACGGCTTCCCCTCTTCTGCCAAGCAGCCGAGAGCATCTTGGGTGACAGCAGTTGTCGGTGATGGGCATCGTCCCACAGGTCAGAGCCGGAGCAGGAGATGAAAAAAAGAACCAGGAACAGGAAAAGACATTTCACAGTGGCCCCATCTTTTCTCAAAAGGCCGAGCACCCAAGATAAACTTCAGAGCTGAATCCAAAGCAGAAGAGAAGGGAGAAGGGGGCAGGTCAGCACAAGTATTTTAATGCCAAAAAGAGAAGGAAAAGGTCTGTGGCTGCATTTTGGAAGGATCTACCAGTTTCTTGGGTCAGTTGTTTCTTTCCTGCCTCCTTACTTCTCTTCCCAATTTCTTCTTCTCTAGAGGAAAAAAAAACCAACATAGGAGATGACATAGACCCCCACTGACTCTGCTGTTGACTCCCCCAGTGATGCTCCATGGCTGGACAGAGAAGAGAACCCTCTTGCCTTGCTTCTTGGTGGCCTCCCCTTCATGGTGGGCAAGAAAAAGAGCCAGAGGAGATGTTCTGCTGTTGGTCTTGATTCCCTTCTAGTGTTGGTGAAGTCTCTTGGAGAAGGGTCTACTATTTGTCTTGTGGCAGCACCTGGGGCTCAGTAGTTCTGCCTTGACATAAAAGAAGAAACTACATCTTTACATGAGGTGCTTGGGGGTTTCAAGTTGTCTTCTGGAAGATATTCTTTCTATCTCTGCCATCTTCCGTGGTGAAGCCAGATCTTACCTACCTCTCCCATAGACGCTTGAGTCCGTATAAGATATGGTTGTCACCTGTGTGCTCTGCTCCTCTGCCTGCAGACTGATACGAGCTTTCCAAGAGGGTTGTCAGAGGCAACAGTTTTTGGTCTCTGGATGACAATGCTCTGAAATTTCAGAAAAGTCAGTCTGTTAATACAGGGAAAGGATTTGCTGCTCAGCCCTGTCGATGTGAGAGAACATAATGAGACTGAGAGTGCATGAATGTGGAGGGCATCTGACCCGAGTCCCTGGTCTCTTACTGCATTGCTCCACTCCAAAAAATGTCACCTAAGAAGCACATCGAAGAGCCGCTGTTATGCCATACGCGCCACAAAACCAATCTGGGTCAAGCAGGCTTTGTCTGATCCTGTCCCTTGCTCCCAGAGAGTCACAAGATGGGGAATATTGCTAGGAAAAACTGTGATGGAGGATGACCCACTGAAGCTGAGCTTCTTTCACTAGAGCTGGCAAGGGCTGTAGTTGCCCTGATTAATTTTGCATCTTTTCTAAGGACCCTTCTGGCAGAGCTCTGGCAGCTGAGAGTTGTGTGTCATTGCACAAAAATACTGGTGTAAAGGTGGGTTCCCATTCCCGTCCCGAGCTGAGCATCCGGGACTGTCCGCCCTGCCACGCGCTTCACCTGCAGCCTCTCCGATAATGCCAAGTAAGTGTCCCCGAGGGAAATGACAGATGAAGAAACAGGTACCTCATTAAACAGTAACAACATACTTTATTGATGTTTTCTGATGGTAATTGGCGTTTGAGTTCAGCTCATTTAGCTTGTAATCAGAACATAATTTACCACAAAGGAAGGAAGCATATTGATTCCCTGCCTCCTCGCGGGAGCATTATTTGTTTGCCTCGAGCACGGAAGAGCGCATGGCGGGAACCTCTCCCACGTTGCGGCTGGAGGGGAGACATGGGTGACTTGGGCACTTGGGTGGGTATTGTAATATCTATTTCCCGCCTAACCCGCGGGTGTGTGAACAATACGCAAGCAAATGGTCTGCTGGCGATGTGGATTTGCAGAAATGAACGGTTTAATAAGGAGCGTTTGAGGGTTTCAATAAGGAGGGGTTTCCTCTCTATTGAGACACCACTGCTGATGGCTGAGGAATTGCCCAACCACGGGTTGTGGCCACATCTGACTTGGTTCAGACAGAAAAGTCCCGCTCACCATTTGTTAAGCTGGGTGAAAGAAGCTCTAATAGATATTATGACCTGATCTCGGCTGTTGTGGGGCTGCAAGCAACTGGTACACACGTTTTTCAACCCTGACCGCCAAAGGCTGTCAGTGCCCGGGACACATTTTGGTTAGCCCTGTTGCATCCCTGCTGCTCTCCTGCAAAGCAGGAGCAGTTCCCCAGCGTCTGAGGGAAGGGATGGAGACGGTGACATGTCCAGAGCCTCCGGAAGGGTGGAGAAGCAAGCCCTGCTGGCTCAGCTAGGGAGGGCTCAGAGGCAGAGAGTGTTGTAGGTACGGGGTCCTACGCGATGGTGCAATCGCCTGCCCCAAATCCTGCCTTTGCCCCGTGCCGTGGACTTGAAGAAAAATCTATTGTTTTGCATCTACCCCAAATTTCAGCTTCTTTACTGGGTAGCGTTGTCAGCCTTTGCAGGGGGAGTTCAGAGGTGCCGAGTACCGAAACCCCTGTGATTCTGTGAGTACCCATAACACTTCAGGGTGAGCTGAAAGCACTTGAGGATAAAACCCTCTTACTGCCCAGCAACTCTCCATGCCCTTTCCTTGCTGGTTCCTCAAGCCCTGTACGAAGAAGGGAGAGGGCATTATCAGCATTTCACAGTAGGGGAAAGCGATGCCTGGAGTTGGGAAGGGCTGCGCACAACACCGCACTCATCAGGGCTGAACCAAAACGCCCCTGGGTCTTGGAAGCACTCGCATTTCCAGCGCTGATCCTGGAATTTGAAGAGTTACTTGCGTTTAGCCCGTCTGCAGCATCACAGCTGTCTTGATGTATGCTTCAGGTTATTTCTTGGAGCAAGGAGAAGTTTTGCCCTTTGCTGCTGATCTCCAAGCTCTTGCCTTTGCAGACCCTGGCACAGAGTCGCCTCGTCGGGGCCGCTCCTTGGGGGTTTGGCTGTGCCAGGTCTTGGAGATGCTTTCACCCAGCCAAATATAGGAGACGTATGGGTGAGCAGCATTGCAGGTTTGGGGTGGGTCAGGACCCCATGGGGTGCTGATGAGGTGAGAGGAGCCCCTCTCTCTGGTTCACCCCACGTGTAGGATGTGTCCTCCTTCCCCTGGGGATCACCAGGTGATTGCTCCTTCCAGAGAGGATGTAGCTGCGCTGCCTCTGCGGGACAAAAAGTAATAAAGAAATGCAAAGAGCCGAGGTCTGGCAGGTAGGGAAGTTGCCAATGGGATTTTCAGTGATTGCTCTTCATGGATGACAGGGACTGTGACTTCTGGCCAAAGTCCAGCAAGCGATTATCTCACAGTTTGGGATATTTGGGGATTTGGGCAAGAGCTTTATCCCACCCTTTCCATCTTCAAAGAGTTTTGCAATCGTTAGGTAATTTGCTAATCCTCCCCATTTCTCTGTCACTTTCCCCTTTCTCCTTTCCATCCAGCTTTCCAGGAAATCCTCAGTACAGCTCTTATGTCTTCTGCATCTGTAGTTTCGCATCCGCTTGGAGCGCCTGTTGAAGCGACCCTGCTCCCTCAAGTCTCGCCGCATCCCGGAGCTGTTGCTGGGAGAGCTTGGCTGGAGCGCAGCCACTGCTATTAGCTGCTGCTTCGTTACTGTGATCTTATCTTTTTTTTTAAAAAANAAGAAAATTCCCAGTTCTCTTGTGCCTACGAGGGCCCCACAGTGGTTAATGAGCTGAAGGCGCGCGTTGCTCTGAGGGTTATGCCCTTGCCCTGGGATTCACATTTCAGTGCCCGCCTGCAGCGGGGAGTAACGGGGACCGATGCGAGGGGGTCGCTGCCGCCCCTTCCCAGGCTCTCGTGCACGTCACGAGACTCCCAGGGGTTGTGGCGAGGGGCTGAGAGCCCCCGTGGAATGACATAAATATTTGCAGTGGTATCCTGGGGACACTCCTGCTCTCCTCCAACAGCAATAACGGACTGGACTGGGGTTTGCTTCCCGTGGGATCCGGTGCGGTGCAGCTGAGACGCAGCCTCCGTAGGAGACTTGTTGGGCTGGGAAAATCTCTACGTGCTGTCCTACATCTGGGACATAAATAACCAAATAATCTACTTCTGGTTTATCCCCAGGGTGAGTAGGGGTACAAAGAACGGCGAGTGGTTCCTGTATTTAGCAGTGAAAGCAGGTGCTGGGCTCCAACCTGTGGTTCCCAACGGGATGCCCCCCGAGAAACGCCGGCTCCTGCAGAGAGAGTGGCTAGGGCAGGGTCTGGCTGAAGAGAGACCTTTGCTCAGGGCAGGATGGTGGGAGGTATCGCGGCCACTGTGCAAAGGTCCACACACCCATCGCTCTGCAGCATGTGTCTCCATCCTGCGTGCATCACCCCCGAGAAGGGTCCAAGAGCTCGAAAAGCAAATAGAGGAGCCTCCCTGGAGATGCAGCGCTTGCTGCAGGCTGGGGCCACGCGGGTCAGTAGAGACATCAGGTCTGTAGGCGGTGAACAATGCTGTTTGCCAAAACACGGGGAGAGCTTTGCCTTCAAACTGCCCTTGGACAGGGACAGGGAGTGACGGGGAGAGGCTGAACCCCACTGGGGAGGAGCTGCCCAGGGGCTCTGCGTCCCCCAAGGCTCCCACGTCAATCCTCCCTGTCTGTGCCTGGGGGAGGATGGCGAGTGCCATCATCCACCGAATACACTGACTTCAGCAGACGTTAGAGGTCGGCACCTCCGACCCCTCT
Organism: Himantopus leucocephalus; assembly: GCA_003993805.1. Classification (NCBI taxonomy): domain Eukaryota; kingdom Metazoa; phylum Chordata; class Aves; order Charadriiformes; family Recurvirostridae; genus Himantopus; species Himantopus leucocephalus. The sequence goes on from RSEF01000019.1 coordinate 5,934,455, forward strand.
TCTCGTTTGCAGTCTGGACGGTGCAGTACCTTGGGGGTTTTTCTGCCTTTGCTGTTCTACACCCGCTACAATGATTAACTTGCGAGTTGGTTGTTTACTGAGATATTTCCAGGGTAATGAATGGCTCTTCTGGATTTTTAGCCGCTTGCTTTGTTTTATGAGAATTCCCTGCATCTATCAGAAGGATACAGATGCATTTGTCATTAAAAGGATGGTCCGGTGACCCTTCCAGGAATGAACACTGGCATCTAAATGGCCTTCTCATTAGTCACTTTGTTTATAGCACTGAAGGGGGTCTGATTTATTTGGCTGAGGATCTTACTGCGTGTATCAGGAGCACGTGTTGGGGTGGTGATGCTCAGAAGCCTCCTCTGCAGCCAGAGCTTTGCTGTGCACGTCTCAGCTGAGGATGGAGTCCGTGGCATTAGGCATTGCAGCGCGGGGCAATGCCGCTGATGGGTGCGAAGCAGCGCACAGATTCCCTGCCGTTCCCCACGTCGTTTTGTGACGGCTGCTCGTTTATCCTCTGCTATGGAAGCTAGGCTGGGTACCCTCCAGTAGCTCTCACAAAAGATTTTTATATTCTTTTTTTGCAATTTCCCTTTATCTTACATGCTCCCCTCAGGGCCATCTATCACCTCGAATTTTATTGCCTTCTTTAATTGCTTCTCTGAAGTCCAAGTGTAATATTACTCCAGGATCCTTTTGAATAACTTCCTGAGTTGCTGCGATGCCATTCATCTTGTACTTCTGGCTCTCTTGATAAGCCCTGTTGTACATTGCTTTTCATTTCAGTGTGTCAACACTGAATCTAATGCATCGCACTTTGGCCTTTTGTCAAAGCGGATGATGAGCGCTTCTTATAGCGGTATCTAAGTTGCAGAATTGGTTTCCGTTTCTTTTCTTTGTTTCTACAAATTTCCACTTTCAGTGTTCTGCTGCTGCTGCAGCTTCACCAGCTCCCAATTCAGGCTAGTTCAAGGCAGGGTTTAATTGCCGGTGTCCTTGGTAGTCTGTGATTGTCCTAGGTGGGCACCCAGTACTGTGTCAGGAAGCCCAGAATGTCCAGTGTAGGTGTCCTCGGCCATGGGTGTCCTAGGTTTGGCAGCGGCTTTGTGGTGTCAGGCCAGTTCAGAGCTGGGCTGGCCTGGCTGGTTTTTGTGAGAGTTGGACAGGAACAAATCCTTTACTGAGAGCAAAAGAATTAACCTTAGCGGTGCTCAGTCTCGTGCTGGTCATCTTAAGGAGGTTAACGTCCACTCCTGTCTCTGCAGCCAGCAGGTGATGGCAAGATGTGGCGATCTCGTGCCTTTGTGGTTTGGGCTGAATTGGGGAGAGGGTTTGCGCCATTGATAGATCTGCCTGGAAGCAGAGGATTTGGGGTTTTTTGAACCATGAAGTTAATGCGTACGCCACGCTCGATTGGTTAATTTGATCAAAGCCAGTTGCTCCTTTCGGACCAAGGCGTTAATGGGGCCTTCTGAAGACCGGCTGCAATGAGCACGGCGAGGAGCGATGGGTCAGGGAGTTACCCTCAGCCGAGAGCCTGGTTATCCCTGCAGGCACCTCCTGCCCAGAAGTCTCAGGCTGAGGCCACTTATATTTTGCACCAGTTGTTGACTTTCTCCCTCATTGAGTTTCATGCAGCTGTCAGCCAGGACTCCGCAAAATGTTCATTTTGCCGTGCTTGCTGCCAGAGCTGCCTTGGCAAGGACTACCTGCCATCTGCTAAGGGACACCTTCAGCTACGGCTCCTGCCGGTGTGTCAGGCTTCTCCAATAAGGTGGTGAAGACCAGAAGGGCTACTTAAGCTACACGCTCTCAGCCCAGGGTTTGCAGCTAGTCGTGGCCCCAACCTTCAATGAGTCTTATGCAAAAGCATTTTCAGCTTAGGGTCATGTTGTGCAGTAGCTGGGGCTGTCGTTCCTGTTTCTGCCTGCCTGGCCTGAGCGCTGCAGGCCTGGGCATGGGGTTTGCGGTTGTACGGGATGGTTTGGTTGCTACGTTTGGGTTTTGGCAGGTAACGGAATGAGTTTTCTGATCAGGAATGCTGACGTGAAGTGGTTCCTCTTTTCAGCTCATGCAAGATCTCCAAAATGCTCCTTTTACAAAAGGGTTGCTGCCAGACGGGAAGTTTTACTTTCTGATAAGCTTTTATCAAAGTATAGTTTATTGCTTGATAGAAGACTGGTCCTTCTCCTCCTCCTCGAAAAATCAGCCATCTTTTTCTTTGCCTTTTATTTATGCTACTGTGGGCAGCTGCTCTTACCTCTGCCCTTCTTTAAAAGGGAATATTTGATGGTAAAGCCTGTATCCTAGCAAACCAGAAGGAAGGCAGTAAGGTTTCCAGTATGAGCAACATTCCTTATCCAAAGAGCATCTGGAGCTGTTTGGTGGGTTTGCATTGTTTCTGTGCAACTTGTGTGTCTATGCATTTCTATTTCTGTGTAACTTTTAACATACTCTCCGTAGAATTTCCCATAAACCACTTCCTAATACATTGAGATAACTTTATACGAAAATATAGCCCCACATTAGGTGATTTGAAATAAGATATAGTACCTTATTTGATGCTGGGCTTTGACCTTCTGTAAGCCCTGTTGAGTTCCTGTGGACCAACAGTGGCCACTGTAAAATACGACACTGCAGAGCAGAAATGAGAGATTTGTCCGAGGTAGAGACTCTCCTCTCCTGGCAGAGAGCCTCCAAGAAAGGGAGCCGGCTGTACATGATAACTTGACAGGTCTGCAAGGGTCTCGCTGGCAGTTCCCAGGTCCGTGACCTGAATCCTGCACCCCGTGGACCCAGCTCCACCACAAAGTGCCCTTCCGCGGTGGGGAATCAGGAGCTGGTTTGGTTTTGTTGTCTTTTCAAACCTCCTGCTGCTACGTGGATGGCTGGGGAAGGGACGTAAGCAGAGCTTGGGAAGGACTCTGCAGTGAGCTCGCTGCTGGAGCCGTGCTGAGAGAGGGGTCACCAAGCCCAAATCTGAATTTCCCATGCCAAAAAACCTGCATTTTCCCTGTAGGAAGCCAAGTGCCTCTTCTCATATGAGAGACCTTCATTCTCTTCCAGGACCAGCTGGTCTTTTCTTGGCCATTTCATAATGTGAATTAGTCACGGCACACATCCTTCCCTAACAAAAGCCATCGGAGTGTCTCTGCTGCCAGTGAGCGCTCGGCGCTAACCTTCAGCAGGGGGAGGCGCGGGCGGCGTTTGGCCCCACGGCTGCGTACCTGGGGAAACTCAGGAAAGATCAAGTGGATTAGCTCAGTTGCCATGATCCCTGCTGGAACAATCTCATTCTTATTAAAATGGCCTTGTTCCATTTCTCCTCTAATTTGAATTAAAATAGCCTTGACTTATTTTAGAAGGAATTTCTGCGTTGGGGGTATTGGGTGGTCGAATGGACCCATTTAAAGCTATATTGTCACTTTATTTGGATTTGTTTTTCCTCTGTGTGATCAAGATGTATCACTCACATCCACCATGCCCATGTCTGCTCACCTTTGGGCATCATCCACCTCATCGCTCATTTTGCACGCACTGGGGTCTCATCCCAGAGGAATCTGAAGCAGTGGAGAGGGAATTGCAATATCCTTACGGTGATATTTTAAGGACACCTCCCTGGCGATCTCTTCCCTATAGCACGACAGGGATTTTTCCAGGTGCATTTTCATCCTTGCCCAAGGAACTCAATGACCGCCCAGCCGTGCAGGAAGAGGGGTTTGGTGCTGGTGTGGATCCATCCCCGCACACCTGGATGGGGTTGTAGGTAGGAACAACCAACCAAGCCTCCTGCGGTGGTGGGCTGATCTCACACCAACCCGAACGCTCGCTGCCGGCTGGGTGTTGGCATGTTTTGGGTGTCGGTGAGAAGGGAATGGTGGATTTAAAGCCTTTTGTACCTCCTCGGCTCCTGGTCTCGCAGGAGGAGGACAGTTTGCTGGAGAAAACTTCATTAGGGCTTCAAAAGGAAAGTCTGGCGGTGGCTTGCTGGGGCCGGGGCTGGCTGCAGCGCAGATGTCTGCATGCAACAATAGGCTGCAATTTAGCCCCATGCTTTGAAAGCAAGGAGGGGGGTGGTGGGGGGAAGAAGAAAGGAAAGGAAAAAAAGAAAACCAGAAAGCCATTAGATGACTTCAGCTCCTCGTGACTACATCAAAAGGGAAGGCGTCGTAAATTCGGTTTCTATTAAACCCCGGGGCCCCGGCGCCGGGGAGCGGGATGCCGTTCTGGTGCCAGCGGACAGGGAAAGCCATTTCGGGGCTACGGGAGCGGCTGCAGGTTTTGGGTGGGCAGAGCTTTTTCCCGGCTGCTGCGTTGACCTGGCTTGGGGGTGGGGGATTCAGCCGCTCTGCGCTGGTGGATGGTGGACATGGCTTTCACTTACTAATTGCCCGAAATGTGTCTCTGTGCCTTCTCTTGCCCCCTCCCTAGCAGGTATTTGGAGGTCCCTGTGGCCCGTCAGCTTTGGCACGTGTTAGGGATCTCCTGGTGTTGTGAGAGCTTTGCACGTGGGGGTGTTTCACAGTGCTGAGATAACATTTCCTCTTCATCTTCTTCTTGTCCTTCCCAAATCCCAAAGTCTATCCCTACGTCAGCACAGGTTACCGGGGATTTGTTCTCCTTTGCTCCACGCTGATTTGTAATAGCTGATTTGATGCATGTCAGAGCCGTTGAGGGTGATCTGTCCTAGGGCTTCCTAGAGCATCTCTCACTATTTTATGTCTTTGTTTTGCTGTGTAATAACTCCGTTTACTATTGTAAGCATAGTTTTTTTTCTCTCAACTGTGTTTTTTCTCAATAGTCCAAACTATTATCCTATTGTCCTAGCTAATCACCCAAGACAAATGAAACAAGGAGGAGGATTTGGAAGGAAATCTGTCATTCTCTGTATTTTCTGGCTATGAAATAGGTCATGATTTAAGGGTCAGTGTCGGCTGAACTGTATGGAAGGCAAACATCTTGGCTGAGGCGTCTCCACACCAAATATTTCGTATGCGGGGAATGGCGCTCCCAGGATGAATGCAGTTTCCCTGCCCTGTGGCTGCACTGGTTTGTGTATGGACGGAGCTTTTTGTGCACCAAAGCGGCAACGGGAAATCCTGCAGCATCCGGAAAGGAATGATGCAAGTTTGAAAACTTTTTAAAAAAGAAACAGAAAAAGGAAGAAAAAAAAATTAAAATTTTAATTAAGTCAAAATCGTGGTTTTGGAGGGCCAATTTGGGACTTTTTGTATGTTAAGATTTGCGGTACAGCACCTTTTTTTTTTTTTTTTTTTTTTTTCCCAGGGACTGATTGCAAGTGACAGAAACATGGGGCTATGTAATAATGCGAGCAACAACCTGTCGTTTCCTCCCACCCGAGACAATGGCTAATTGTTCTAATTTAGGTCAATCCCCTGCTGTGCTGCAGCAGGAATTCTTTACCAGGGCTCTTTAATCATTAATGTTGGCCTATTTTACACGATGTTTGGCCCCGGTGCAACCCCCCCCCCCCCCCCAGGGCTCTGCACACCACCAGGGATTCTGCTGCTGGGGGTGGAGCGGGTGATTCATTCCTTAATGAAAACAAATTAATTTGCAATAACATCTTTGTCACAAGGCTTTCATAAGCTTTGCGTCCTCCTCCGAGCTCTCTGGCTGCTTCTTTTGGGGCAGAAATCCGGTTTGTGGATGCAACTCTTACCTCTTTGCATCGCCCAGGA
>RSEF01000019.1:5963363-5975036 GCA_003993805.1 Himantopus leucocephalus
CCCCCTTCCTTTCCCCCCTTCCTTTCCTTCCCACGGAGCATCCCTTCCCTCCCGCAGAGCCGGGTGGAGTGGGTGTGGGTCCCGCCAGGGCTCGGGGTGTCGGACACACACCGTCCCCCCTCTGCCCCTCATCCTGCAGGGAAAGGGCAGGAAGGGGGAAAATCAACTCTGGTAAAGCCACACAAGGAATCGGCAGCGGAGCGAANGGCACGCAGGCTGCTGAGGGCTGTGTGTCTGTCTGTCTGTCTGTCTGTGCTGTCACCCTGCCCGCTCACAACAGGGCTCAGCCAGAGCCCCTCGGGGCCGCGGGTCAGCAGCAAGGGCTCATGGCTCTGCCTGGCGCTATACGGGCCTTTTTCTTAGTGAAAAGCCCCATCGCGGGGACCCCGCAGCCCTCCTGGGGTGACTGCGACCCCAAAGGGGAGGTGGGAGCACCCCTTGTTGGGGGTCAGGGTCCGCATCTCCTGAGCGAGCGTACGGAGCAGCAGTACAAACGTAGACTGCTTCCTGTGATAAATATTTCCTTGTCGGATGTTGTGGACCCCCTGAAATAGGGGGGATTCGTTTAGGAAGGGATGGAAAATCTCCAGCCCGTTCCCCGAGGTTCCCACGTGGTCTCTTAGTTCAGGTGTTCATTTGGACGGGGTCAGTGCCCGGGTTTTGTGCAGCCGGCTCAGCCGCAGGAGCGAAGACGGGGATTTTTCAGTGAGGTTGACTTTATTTATAGCTTTTCCAGTCAGGGCCGTGCCCCTTGGCGTCTCCTCTTGCGCCGGACCCAGCTGAGGTGCTGCTGGGCAAAGGGAAAACTGTGCGATCTCCCCAGTGGGAGAGGTGTTCCCAGCCAGCGCAGAGACCTGCTGGGTCCGGGGAGGCTCCGGGCGCCAGCCAGGAGCGTGCCCGTGCTGCTCCCCTCCTGCGGCACTGCTCTCTGCCGCGTCCCCCGGCTGCCATGGAGCACAGCGAGAGGCCACGCTGTGCCCAAACACCTCCGACCTGACAAAATGTCTCTTTGTCTCCACTAATGAACAGCCCACCCAGCGGTAGCACCGTTAGCAGCGGGCGCGTGGGACCCCCTGGGCAGCACCCCAGCCCACGGATGCACTCTTTTAATTAGAAACAACTCTTTCCCACAACAGAAGCGCTGTAGCCTTCCCAGGGCTGCTTTGCAGAGCTTCTAGACTGTCTCAAAGCTACAAACTGGTGCTCACCCCAGGTGAGCGTTGGGGAGAAGGAGCTCCTCAATCCGTTCGCTGTGGCAGAGACAGCCCGATTCCTCGGCTCGGTTCTGTTCCCGCAGGTCCTTCCATGTCTGCGGTTGCTCGGGGGAAGTCTGGGGAATTATTTCGTTTTTCCTGGGCCCTGCTCCCGGGCAGGGAAAGGGAACAGCAGGAAATTTGTAAGGAATAAATTGGGCTTGTGGATCTCCCCTGCTGAAGTCCAGCCTGGGGAGCGGAAAGCTTACTGACCAAAGGTCAAAGCAATTAGACATGGCTGTTCCTGCTGTCGATTAAAGGAGCTATTGCGGAGGATTTGCCTTTCTCTGTGGTGACAGTCATAAACCTCACCCTCGCCGAGGTCTGACATTGGTGCTGGCTAGCAAGGACAGGGTCTGTCTTAATTCAGAATTATCATTGGTGGCAATATCAGGAGGAGAGAGGTGATGTTTCCCGGAAGGCGGCTCCAAACCTGCTGGCAGCGAGACATTAGCATCTCTTTATCAGCACCTGCATCCTGTGCCTTATTTTGCTTTGAGGAGAGTGGGAATTAGGCACTTAATTGGTCTTTGGAGGATTTGAGCCCCCCCCCCCCTATTTTAAATAAAACCATGGCTCCTGTGTTTCCCGGTCGTGGAGGATGAAGGAACTCTTCTCCTTTCTCCCCTTGCTTTGGCTCTCGCTTGAATGAAGATGCCGCGTGCACGGTTCCTGCTGGCTGTTAGCAAGCGAGGCAAAATCCTGGCAAAACGTGCTGTATTCAGTGCTCCGGGAGCACAGCCCACTCGTAATGATTTATGACACTCCGTCTTGCATGAATAAAACGGTTTGTAGGAATACAGGAAGCCTTCATCGCGGGAGATCTCCCAGCAGCGCCTGCCCCGGGCACGCCGCTCGCACGAGGATGCTCTGCCATCGCCGCAGCGTCGTGGTCTGCCTGGTGTCAAGGCAGCCCTTCTGCAGGGTTACTGTCTCCCCAGCATTTTGTGCGCAGGAGGGATGTAGACCAAGACAAAGCAGTTTTTCAGCAGAAAAGCTGCCTCCACCAACCGGTTGCCCGGGCATGACTGTACATGCATAAAACAAACAAGCGACTGTAGCGCGGGGGGAAGCCCATACCCCGGCACACAAGGTGGCCGTCATCTTCTCAAAGCCCGGGCACAGCTGGAGGCTGGCATAGACTCTGGTGTCAATTAAAGCAGCTTGAAAGCTGCTGTGTTTGAGCTGACTGGCTGGAGGAAGGAGTCCCCCGCCGTCCAGGGCTTGTTGGAGCCCAGCGCTGCCGGGACTTGCTCGGCTGGGGTAGCGGAATTCGCTGGAGCAGATAATGGCCCCCCTGGAACGGTCGCCCTGACAAAGTCAAAATCCTTAGAGAAGCACTTCCCCATGGTTGAGAACCGGGATCCGAGCAGATCTGCTGAAAACCGGAGGGCTAAGGGTGGGCGTGCACTGAATAATACAACCTCGGGCCAACGTGCCAGCTACTGCAGCCTCAGGATCTCTCCTTGAGTCATTCGCAGCATCACAGCAGCAGACAGAGCTAAATTTGAGCTAAAGTTCATAGCTGCCCAGTAATGAAATCCAGGCTGCCGTTCCTGGACGGGGATGGAGAAGATGTGGTGATGGTCCCCACAAGAAGCAGGGCGCTCACAGCCCCGCTGCCCAGGGCGAGGGGCATCTCCCGTTACCTGCCCTCTGCCGCTGGCATCTCCGCTAAACTCTCGCAAGCCCGAAGTCCCTCGAGGCCGTCTGGTGCTGCGCTGATCTGGCTGCCGTGTGAATATCTTAACCATCCGATTAGAGCTGAGTGGTCTTTACCCAGGGGTGGGGAGTGTTAGCCTTTGGGGGCTGCCAGGGATGGGAACAGGTCTGCTTAAGGGCGTGAGCTGCTGTGTATGAACAGGGTTGGTGTTGAAGGTCACGGGCAACAGAAACTTGCTGAAACCAACATTTCTGGTAGTGTTGAATCCTTCCACGTGTGGCTCGCAACCTACTTGGAGCGGTAGGTGAGCGATGTGCATTGACCCGCAGGTCAGAAACCTCAGTGACTTGAGAGCTGCTGCTTCCCCCGCGCGCTGGTGAGACGTGGATGCACGCACGCCTCCACGTTTTTGTTTGCTGCCACACTTAGGGCAAGACGGCAGCGTGTTTTCCACTGAGAGCATCTCTCGGAGGATCTTCAAAAGCGAAGAGCATCCCTCTGTGTACAGGCATGGCCTGTAGGAGCTTTTAGCACTGAGAAAGCTCTGCTCTGGTGTGATGGAGTAGGCCGGGAAATGGAGTAGAAGATGCTACAGGTGCTCTCCATGCGAGTCCCATGGTGTGACCTCAGGAGGGCCAAAGGCTTGTGACTCTTGCAGATAGCGCAATGTGTCTCCTATTTTTGGCCAAGTTGCCTGAGAGCAGCTCGCAAATGTTCACATTGTTGGAAGAAAAATGTCTCCAGGAGCTGCCGTATCTGTACGGGACAGCCCAGGAGAGGCATCAGCTTTCTGCTGGAGAGGTCTCTCCAGTGGGGTCTGTCTCTTCTGGGGCTTCTTAGTAACAATGGCAATGCTGCTGCCTCCTCTTCCCACCCTTATTTCGTGGGACATACGGCTTTGCCCATAAGCATGCCATTGATTGCAAAACCAGACGGCACCTTGCTGCCAAAAGATTTTTGGGAAACGTTCCTCCCTGCTGCGGACACTGCTGAGGATTCTCCATGGGGAGAGGGCGCTCTGGGCATCGTTCTGCTCATTTCCCCCAAACAGGTTACTTCCGACCCCAAGCCTCTGGGTTTTTTTGCTGTTGCAGAAAGCTGCCAATAAGACTGCAACCTTCGGCGTGCCTGTGAGCGAGCCCGTTCCTGGAAATGGGAAACCCTCCACTGAACTGACTGCCCATCCACCACATCACCCAAGCTTCTCCATGCCGAGCGCTAGTAGGGGCTGCTTTTCCTTCTGGCGAATGGAAGTGTTTGGTTTTGTTTGTTTTAACCTTCTGGGTGAAGATGCCAAGGATGCGTTAAAGGGGTTTAATTGAATTTCTTGGGCTTCCAGAGGTGCTGAAACCAGAGGGTGAATCACTAACCTGTCCCGTGTGGGAAGGCAGGGATCTGCGTCGTGTCAGCACGGATGGCCGTAAACTGGGGAGGCATTTTCGAGACTGACATAAAGAGAAAGCAAAGCGATTGATCTATGTGCTTCCAAAGCCACAGCGGAGAAGAACCCTCTCGGCAGCGCCAGAAAGACCATTTAAACCAGAAATCTCTTTGATGTCTCTGGGTTGGTTTGAGGTCTGTGTTTGGGGCTTCTTGCGGTGATTATCTGGGGTGGTGGGGAGGGCTGCTGGTGCATGGGGTCATCTCCTCTGCGTGGATGGGTGGAGAGACGGGGTGGGAAGCGCTGCGTGTCAGATGGGAGCGGGCAGGTTCACTGACTTCATCTAGGGGTTTTGGGGTGTTTTTTTGGGGCTGCCATAGCTTTGACAAATGCTGATACGGAGCACCCAAGTGAGGAAACCCTGCCGCGATGCAGGGCCTGACCAAGAGGGTTTCTACGCTGCAGGCAGCTCCACGCTCTCCGTGGATGGAAGTAGCTCCGTTGGGTTCTCCCTCAGCCACCACAACTATTTACTGCAACTGTGTTTAAAAAAAAAAAAAAAGCCAGTAGCACTTCTCACCTTGTACAAACCCCGCCTGTCTTGATGCCGTGGCGCTGAGGGATTGGGTTTGTGCGGGTTTCTATTAAAATTCATGACGCACAATAAAAACTGTGGCGAGACTAACCGCTCTTCATGAAGAATTTAAGACTGCTGTTTCTGGTCGGGAAATGCTTTGCAGAGGTAGGGGTGCCTTAAGAGGAAGCAGGCTTGAATAAGAAGCACAGCTGTACCTCTGCGCTTTAGGGTTTTAAATAATAATAAAAGAATCAACTGTGTAGTGGCAAAGATATGCGCTCCAGTCAATCTGAGAGAGACCCTGACCTTGGTTTCTGGAGACCACCTCATGCTCCTGCTCCAGTCTGCCTCTTGCTTCATGTCCTCGTCTGAAAAATGGGGATAAAACCTCTCTGTCCCCATGGTTGAAAAGACAGAAAGAGCCCCGGACAGGGACAGGATCGATCCTCCCAGCAGGGAAGAGCGTCGGTGTGAGGCTGCTGTAGTCGTAGGTGGCAGTCTCGGGTCTCTGTATCCATGTTTGTTAAATGAGACGTGTTTTGGGAAGGATTTTGTGGGGGTGACGAGGTGTGTAAGCCTCCCTGGGATGGCCAGGAAGAAAGGCAGGGCTCCGTGCTCCCCGCCGTGCTCTGGGTTAACGCTGCTGGGGCTCGCCGCTCTGCGCTGCCGCTTGAATCCAAAATCGGATGTTCAGAGCCCTCTCCGCAGGAATTCAAAGCGCTCCTGGATTATTTCAGCGCCGAAGGTTGTAGCGGGAGGGAGAGCTGCAGCATTTAACTTTGATTTGATTTCTCTTTCTTCTTGTGCCTTTTAAGACTTTCAGGCCCGTAACTTTCCCTCCTGCCCCCCGGGACCCACCCCGCCACGGCCATCTGCTCATCCCTTATCTGCAGCTGCCAGACAGCCGGCTTCGCTCCCTTCCTCGGCAGCAGAAATTTAGCCAAAAAGTCATATACTTGAATTTTTAGCCAAAAATCACGTTAACCAAATTACATCTATAACGATGTTATTGCTTTCTTAAATAATGGTTAGAATGGGCTTTGGGAGAGCACCACAAGGGAAGGACTTAGATTTTCTGTGGGTCTTCCCTACATATCCGACACTGGTTCTGTTGGCAGCCGTCTTGATAACAAGAGTAAGGACTGGAAGGTGCCTGAAAGTGGAGGTCTCCCCATGCTTTCATGAATTTTTCCTCCTATTTACGGCCAGGGCATTCCCACAGGACAGCACGGAGAAACCTGGTGTGTCCATTGCCCATCCATGGGTTGACCTTCCAATGCCAAATGTGCCACTGGGGTAACATGTCCAAACGCAGGTTTCCTTCTGAAGGCATCAAAAGGAAATCCAGACTCCAGCCCCTGCAAATAGCCTTCGGTGTGATGCAGAGAGACCTGTGTTTGACTTTCCCCCGGGGATTTGCTTATGGGTGGGCTTACTCTAGCACTTGGGAGCCTGTGTAGCCTTACAAACCTGGGTCTGAAATGTCTGAAAAATGGGAACGTGCATTGGCAAAATTGTTATTTCAGGGGTCTGAGCCACGGTCAGAACCAGCTGAAGTTACTCTGAAGAGCTTTGACTCTTCTTTCCTGATGGGGGTAGAGCCTATCCCAGGTCATCTACTCATTTGTCCTCACTTAAAAAGAAGGGCGAGATTGGGAACGTTTAGTGCAAGATCTGAGACTGTTGGGTCTTGGGATGTCTCATCCCCTCCTCTAAATAGCAATACTCCCCGGGCTCTCCAAGATTTAACACCCTCATCTTCTTACTGCGGAAAATAAGCTCTTTGCCCAAGAAGCGAGGGCTTTTATCTAGATTAGGGCTGAGAAGACTAAGCAGGAAAGAGGCCTTTGAATTTGGTCTGGGCTGCTACCATCTGGCACTTGGCTGAGCTTTATCTGTTCTTTGCTGAATCTTTTTGTGGCTTTGGGTTAATTTGTGCTCGTTATGTTGAAAAGAAAAATAAATCACTGGGTGTCTGAAGGGGTTGTCCCCGGGCAAGAGCTTCTCAGCATCCTGGCTGCTCTCGCCCCTCTGATGGCAGCTGGTAATAGCAGAGGCTCTGGGTCGTTGAAGAGCTGAGAAGTGATCATTGTTATTGCTGCGCCGATGATAGAGAGCCCTAAAAATGTGGCTGTGGGCACGGCGACGTGTTGGCTCTGCAGAGGAGCGGAGGAGCTCCTGCGCTTGATGGGGTTTGGAGGGTGGCCTCTGCGTTGAGCCTCCGCAGAGGCATGAGGAAGGTCTGATCCATCGGTGGTTGATTCCTACGATAGTTTTTGATGTTAATTTTGCTCAGTGACGGTGGCTATTGCTTTAACCTCCTCTGAGATGAAGTGCAGTGGCTGCATTTAAAAACACTGTCCTTCTAATCTTCATGTCATCTTTCATGTCTGCTTTCCTCTCGCTGGCGGTATCGCTGAGATGCTGAGCAATGCCACGAGAGGAGCCCTGCAGTAAAGAGAAAGTAGATCCACACTTCTCAACACTCTCTCTAAATTTTCCGCAGATTTTAGGTCTGAATTTTGGGTGGCGGCTCATCTGCACAGCTCGTCTTTTCTTTCTAAGGTGCCCCAAACTTTTGATGCTCCGATCTGCGAAGGGGAGAGGGCTGTCCGCCTGCATCCTCTTCCTCTAGCCCCATTTTTCTTTTTCTTTAAGAGAAGTGCCGTTTCTTTCCTTCTATTTACCTGCATCAAATGGTTTGTGCTGTTATTTTCTCGTCCTACCTCCACTTGTCGTAATGAGAAAAATAATCCTGTTTGTCCCGTGGAAAATAAATAAATAAACAAAATAGAGAGGAGCAGATTTTTGGGTTTCACAGGACTGGGTATCACCTGCAGCGTGAAGGCTGCGAATTGCGCTGCCCCGGCTGTTTCCCCAACATTCCTGCCTTTCTGCATTCCCCCACAGTTGTTTTGTATTTAGCATCTTCCTTTTACGAACACATTTTCCATCTGGGCTGGATTATTTAGGCAACTCAAGGAATGTTTGAAGCTGCGTGTCCCCTCCCCCTCTTCCCGGGAAACAAAGTTTTTTATGCAAAAGGCTTCACCTGCCCTTCGTATAGTGCTGGTTAATTAATTGCCTCATGGTGAACGGAGCTGTCGGGTAGGGACAAGCCCAGGAGCTGGAGCTGAGCGCGCTCCGGTGGCTGAGCACCGGGGTCTGGGCTTCTCTGTCAGGTTGGAAAAGGGAAAATCCTCGGTTCCGTCAACTCTTGTGACCCTTCGGGGATGACCAGAGGACAAAGGGGAGCGTTTGCCAGCGAGGTTAAAACCTGAGCCGTACCCTCTGCTGCGCTGACGGGGGGTCTCGGGCACCCTGGCTGGGAATGAGGGCAGCTTACCTGGGGACGTGCTCGGGGACCAGAGCGAGGGAGCGGCGGGATTTTAATGCCTGAATAAATCCTTTTGATATAATCTAAAAATCAGGCTTGGTTTCGCAAAGCCCTGGGCCGCTCCGCTCCCCCGCTGCGGCGGGAGGGGATGGAGGGCCGTGACCCCGCGAGCACTCGGGATTTCTCGGCGTATTCCCTGTTAAACACGGCTGTGTGTTCTGCCAGGGGAGCGCCGAGCGAGTATATCGTGCTGGATCCGGTCAGCCTGACTTGCGTTACCGTGTTTTGCTGAAATGACCCCAAAACGTTTGATTATTTCAGTGGAACGAAATTGAATCTTGCTGCTGGTGCGTTGCTTGATGCAAGTTATTTTTTTATTGCCTATTTGATCCCATGGAGGAGGCTTCCCAGCAAGGGCTACCCATGCACCTCCAGGCAGGCGCCTCGCTAGGTCCGCTCGGAAAGAGGCATTGTCCCGGCTTCATCCCCGGAGCCCGGCCGGGACGGGGGGGAGGAGGGCAGAAGGAGATGCATTATTAAAGAGAAACACGGTGTAGCGTTGGTGCCAGCTGCCTTGCTTCCAGTCACTTCGTCACGGTAAACTGATAGGAAAATTAGTGTTTCCGAAATCAGAAAGTTTTGCCTTGCACAAGTGAACAAAAACTTTGATTTATAATTATTCTTTTTGAAATATCAACTTTTTACTCCAGGTTGGAAAGAAACCCGTGGTTTAAGCCTCTCTATGGCCAGGAAGTTCTTGGATTTAGGTCAGTTTTACCCCACGCTTGAAAGATTAGAACTGCAAACACAAAAGACTCTACTTATTCCTTCTCAAAAGAAGGGTCTTTTTGGTGTTATGAACAGAGAAGGTGCCTGAGCTGGATCATAGCGTCACTTTGGACTTTGGGACGGTCCAGATCTTGGTGCAGTCCATGCTGGGGGTCTTACTCCTGCCTGGAAAAAAATGCCATGCCACTCTCTCTAAATAGAATATAATTCTTTTCAGCTTTAACAAAGTTAAAATGAGGAGGGTAAAACTTAATTTTGCAATTAAACTAAGACTAGGCTGCTGTGCTGCCCAGGATGGAGTTTGCTTCTCAGAACAGACTTCAAGCCTAAATTTTCTGCTCTTTTGAATGCCCTGAAAACAGTTCCTTCACCCCAGATAAAGCCTGTGCTGACAGCACAGCTCGCCGAGGACGTGTCCAGTCAATGAACGTACGCAATCCAAAAGGGAGATGAAATCATGAGGATTTATTTGTTGCCCTCCCCCTCCCATCTGCACTTATTTGCCTTTCAGGCTCTGTTGAGCAGCAGGTAACTGAGCCTAGATTTTTTTTTTTTTCCCCCCCAGTTATTTATTATTTTAATCCTGAAGAGCTGCAAATTTCTAGCCTGCTTGAAATGCAACCCTCAGATTTGCTGATGGCAAACCCAGGCTGTAAACTTGCTTTTCCCTCACCCTTATCAGCAAACATGCCCAACCCCTGCACCGGGCAAACCGAGAAGGCTCCGAACCAGAGGGTTTAAGCAGCTTTGCACAAATAGGATTTGCACCAGTTTGTTTCTGATAAACAAACCCCGGAGTTCAGCTCCTCCTACTCAACCCGAATAGCTCGGGTGGATAGAGGTTATTTTGTTCCACCTCCAAACAAAAGGCACGGCGAGCTCGGCTGGCAGTTTATTGTGCGGGTTTGTAAAGGTAACCGGGCTGGCATCGCTCTTCCCCGGCGTCTGGCGCTGAGATTTGGTGGGGCTGAGGCTGCCGAATAGCAGCAACTTGATCCCGGGTCCTGGAGCGGCAGATGATGCAGGGAGGGAGCAGGAGGGTCGGGATGGAGGAGCCCGGAGGCACGCGTGGCTGGGGGTGTGGGTGCTTGTGATATGTGAAACCCTTCACCTTTTGAAGGCACCGTTCCCAATCGGGAATGGGCAGTAATGGCTGGAAAGGCAGTGCCCGCCGTGCGAAATGGGCCAGCGAGCTTGGTTTGTGTCCTCGTGACCCCACGTTGTCCCCAGAAGCCACCTCAGCCTGGTGCTCACGGCAGGACATCCATCGTGCCCGGCCAGCTCCACCAAACGGGCGTTAATCCGGAGCAGAAATTAGAGAGCAAATAACCAGAGTGCTTAATCCAGAGACACCGGCACGTGCAAAACAGACTCGGTAAACTCCCGTAATGACTGACGACCCCTCTTCCCAAGGCCAAACGCGGTTGGAGTCAGGCTGTGGCAGGGATGGATGGGGTCGGCCCCTCCAAAACATTCATCTTTATGTCACGGCTGGATGCTGGGAAACATTTGGAAAGCATCAGGAGCGTGAGTCAAACTGACTCGTGGCTCTTGGCTCCACCCGGGCGCTGTGCTGGCTTCTCCCTCGCCGCAGAAACGGTGCGGAGCGGCCGGCTCCTGCAGGAGGGCTGGGTGCCACCCTGGCAAAGCACTGCCCAAGCGCGGGGCTGGTCCTGGCAGGGCTTCGCCCTTCCCGGCAATTCACCTGTCCCACCGGGCAACAACCAGCCCTTTGGTTTGGGCCACGTGCAACAGCCCTTCATCCCCTCCATCGCTGCCGACCTCTGCGCCGCGCTCGGCTGGTGATGGATTAACCCCTCCAGCACTGCTGCGTGTTGGCATCCTGTTATGGATCGGGTACCGGAGCCCGGGAGGGGACGCGACTCCAGGGCACGAAGCTGTCTTCAGGAAAAATTCAAGAACAAAATCCCAGAGATTTGACTCCCAATCCCATATGTGAATTGGCAGTTTCCCTAACAGCACAAAAGGGATAGGTCTCCATAAAAATACTCATTGATCTTTTTTTTTCCCCCCCTGCTGCTGAAGCATCTCAAGGCAATAATTTGTCCCTACAGACCAAAGTGCAGAAAACTTTTTAATCCTGCTGGAGGGAAAGCAGAGGGTAGTTTTCAAGATGACTCCAGGAAAATATTTGGCAGCTTTAACCTCTTGCTAAACAACTTTTGGAGAGTGTGTAAACAGTCTCTTGGTTTTATAAACACGGCATCCAGATTGTTGAGTGGAAAAAAAGCTGAAGCCATCACGTGAAGGGAAGATGTATCGCTTCCGGCAGCTTAAGTATTTTTATATTCTCTCAGGGTTAAGGGTTTGAGTTTGGACATATTTTGCATGGGAAATGCAGGAGGAGGGAGAGGTGGGACTGGAGGGGGAAAGAACCTGAATCTGGAAACGTATGAGATTATAGAAGCGTCCGTTGACAGCAATCCCCGTGCACATTGGATNGGGGGGGGGGGGGGGGGGCGGGTCGATCCCTGCTCCCCTCTGCCCTGGAGCGATCGGTTTTGGTGCAGAGGGATCCATCCTGCCGGCACCCGTGGGCATGACGCTGGCAAGGCCCTTTTTATTCAGGAAATGCTTCTGGCATCTGACAAATATTTTTCTACTCTTCTGATTGGGTCAAATGATTAAACACTCACCAGTGGCAAACCAAAA
>RSEF01000019.1:5976036-5995287 GCA_003993805.1 Himantopus leucocephalus
TTCTCTTCTCCAGGCTGAACAACCCCAACTCCCTCAGCCTGTCAAGGGACATCTCGTTCATTCTTTCACTGTCACCAATCATCTTTTTTCCAAGCCAAAGCCCACTTACTCCTCACTCCTCACCTGGAAGTTGGTCCAGACCTTTGACCAGACTTGCGGCCCTTTCTGCAACCTATCCTGTCCCACTCTCCCCTTTTCCAGGTAGGGAGAACCAGAACTGCATGCTGCTCAAGACAGCACTGCATCACGGGTTTATACCGTGGAAAAAAAAAATGTTTATCTGTTTCTTCTTGTTTTCCCTCACAATTCTTAACATTTGACTTTGCTTTTGTGATTGCTAATACCATTGAGCTGATGTTTTCATGGAACCGTCCATCATTATTCTTTCCTGATTTTTAATGGTCAGCTAAATGCCTTTTTTTTTGTTTAAAAAAAAGGAAGTTAGGATTGCTTTTTGGTAAACAATGTTTTTGTGCTTTAAGTTTACCTATAAGGTTAAATGCCCCAATGCCCCACCTCTGAGTCCCACCATGTCTTTTTGCTGTTCCTCCCACCCAATCTTCATCATAACTATTCAGAATAAGAGTATCATCTGCAAATTCTGTCACGATGGTTTTCACCTCTTTTTCAAGGTGTTGTTGGTTTTTTTTTAATACATTAAGCAACGCAAAGTCCCAGCAGACCCCTAAAGATCACCCCCAGCAGCGGTGACCTCCTTCCCTGTGAAAACTGGTCACTCGCCTTTACCTTTCCTTTGCTATCTTTTATCCAAATATTTATCTGTGCAAAGACCTTTCCTGTGGATATTCAGGATTTCAGTGGATACTTCATTCCCTTAAAACCTTGTGATGAAGCATCTTGTCAAAAGCTCTTTCTGGTAACCCGAGCAAATTATCAGCCCAATTTCCCCAGTATACCTCTTTGAAATATTTTAACGTGCTAACCAGTATCAACCGCCGCACGTATAGAAACAACGCTTGAGTTTTGTGGACAGAAAGGCTATTGCTAGGACTGGAGGGTGGGTTCCCTCCCGAGAAATAGCTACCAGTCTCTATTACCTGTTCCTCCATCTTTACTACTTTACATGCAACATTTTTCATGCATGCCTAGGAATAGGTGTCAGCAGAATACATCACTCCAAATCAGCTGTGCTGCTATGAGCTAGCTGAATTAGTTACTACTTGCTAGGTGAATGCTGAAAGACCTTTGATCTTAAGAAGCCAAAGCAGGAGCTTGAGTCTCGGGGTTTTGTTGGGTTTTTTTTGTTTTTCCTTTTCAAAGGTTTCTCCAGAAACTAAACGCTTGAACTAGCGCTGCGTTGCTTCTGAGCGCGTACAATTTCTTTTCTTCACTGAGAGTTTTAGAGGCCACTGTAAACCAGACTGCATAACCCAGGGTAAATACGTAAAGCAAGTACAAACTGTCGTTTGCACTGATTCAGTTTAATTCAATGTAAAACTAACAGAAACTGTTCCAACAAAAACTGTAACTTACAGCAGCTTTGCCTAACGACATTGAGAATGCGAACCAGGTGATAACAGGTGAAATTCCCCTCTGTATGTATGTACCGTAATCAGACATTTCCAAAGCAAAAACTCCAAAAACACTTCAGCTAAACAGCCCCTGAACGTCGTTATCTGCCTCTGCTGTTTCTCTACTTCACACATCACCGCTCCGTGAATCAGTCATTCAAAGTTTTTTTGTTGGTGGGTGGTTTTTTTTTTTTTTTTTTTTTTTTGTTGTTTTAACATACTCTGCTTACGACTGTGCAAATAAGATTCCCAAATCCATTCCTCAGATCAAATAAAGGTAATTACAGAGCTTACTGTGGGCGATTCCCAGTGGGAGGGTGGGAGTGGCCACGGGTGGGGCTGCGAGGTGAATACTGTACGGGCACAACAGAGAAAATGGGAATGTACCACACCCATCATAAAACATGCTGCCACAGCCAGCAACAGAAACCATTAGGGTGGATCATCATACACACCTTCTCATAAAGACAGAAAGATGGCATGAGATCCCAAGATGAACTCTCAAGTCACAGGGAGATGAGCATGACTCACAGCCAGAGAAAAGGACGGTAAAACAAATTATGAGGCTACTGAAGGATCTGTGCCGTGTGTCCCCCACGTTCCCCCTACAGGATGTTCCCCAGAAGGGATTAGCAGGGTACACCGCACTGCATACAGCCCTTAAGCTATCAATAGCTAATTCATGGGAACAGCTTAATATTAATCACGTTTATTACACCTGCACGTAAGAAGGAAGGACCAGGGCCACAACACGTTATACGTTGGGTACCGGCAGCTGGCAATTCCTGACCCATGTTACTTATTATATCATTCAGTGGTTCTCACGGTTTTTTTTTTTGAAACATTAACCAATCTCATCTCTTAGCATTTGTCTTCAAAACCAACTGATATTTGCCTTTCAATTAAAATTTAACGGTGAACTCTAAAAAGAGAGATCTTACAGAAAATATTGCAGACAGCCCATAGACCACTTTGGAAGCCAGGAAGCAGAGTAGCCATAGTCGAAGGGAAAGGGATACACTGGAACACATCAAAAGAACTAATAACGTGATAGAAGAAAATTAAGCGACGGACTTTCATTGCAGGGAAAGGAAAGGAAAGAGGATGGATAAAGCAATACTTAGAAGGAGACAACCTGCATAACGATAGGAGAAAGGGACACTGAAGGGAACAAAAGATTATGCGAAATAGGGCTATAGAAAAGGTAAGAGTGAAGCACTGATGCAGGGACTGTGAGGGATACCTGGAGAAGAGCAAGGTGATAATTTCTTACCTCAAACCAGGACTACAGTATATTCTCCTAGCTTTCAGCAATCTGCAGTTCAAGAATTTTTGAGCCAAAGAAGGTATCTCTCTATCTACCGTTCAATTTAATGGCCGTAGCCGCTTTATCTTTGCTTCTTCCTATGATTTTTTTTGTAAGTCACATAATTGTACTGAGAGCTCTACCGTACTTGTTGCATCTCTGCTTTGCCGCTCCCCAGACCCGCTGCAGAGGAAAACTTTGCTCTGAATTCAGCCCAAAGAATTCAGTTACACGCTTGCTACGATCAGCCCGTGAACAGGCTACGCCGTTATCTCTTGTGCTGGTTTGACCTGCCAGCCAAGTTGGATATTCATGAAAGAATCGCGCAGTTTCTGTATCATATTAACTACTTCAACTCTTGGAACTGTGTCTGACTTCACGCTTAGATGTCTGGTAGAAAGCAATGAAATTTCATACTCCTCATTCAGGAAACAGCACAATCATTCATCCAGAAAACAGGGCAGAGTATGCGAGGGGTAGGGTTTTGAAAATACCATCAGAGTTGCAAAGCTGGTAGGGAGAGCTGACATCTTTTTTTTTTTTATTAGGTTAACTGGTGTAGTTGGAAAGACGTATTCGTGCTTATTACGATGAGGATAAAGGTGCGGGGAAAACCAAGTCCAAATGACAAGCTCATTCACCTTCTTAGCTAAATTTTTCCACGCTTGGTTTCTGTTCAATGCCGAGTTCCCTTTCTGCTGAGCTAATTATATTGGTTCAACACCTGTGAGGGACTTTTCTCTATCAAGGGTTTCCCAGCCGATGGGTCTGCCCAATCTAGAAGAAATACGAAAGTTCTTATAGTGTTGTTATCTCAGCCATACCGCATGAATTTCTGCCATGTTTTCTATTTCTGCATAAATGAATACTTCAGCATTAGTGATAAAATACAGTCCCAAAATGAACAGGATATGCCATGCAGCTGAGGAGAAACCCTGTGATCTACTTTTCTCTATTTTGAGTGAATCGCTGTGTACTTGGAGAATATCTGCTGCATAAACACAATGGTGTGCCTACCTCTTGAACACTACGTGTAGTTTTGGTCCTCCCAACCCAGAAAGGTGTCAGCAGAACCAGAAGTTGCTTAAGGAAGGGCTGCAGGTATAACCAAAGGTCTGGAATGGCTTCAGAATGGGAAATGACTAAGTTAGTTTCAGCCTGGAAAAGAGGAAAATATAACAAAAATGTAATAAATAACAAACACAAAGCCCTCTGCAGGGACAAACAGGCTCCTCCTTCCTCACAGCTGGTGTCCGAAGTAACATATGCAGGATAAAATATGAACAAAAAAGGAAAGCTAAAATGTTAATGTAAGGATGGAAACCTGGACTAAAGACCACAGCGACAGTAACATTGCCTGTATATTTTACTATGTTCAGCCATGCAAAGAAATGTCCTGGATCTGCTTCTTAAAAGCTTCTATTCCATNTTTTTTTTTTTTTTTTTTTTTGGAAAAAGTTGGTTTATACAGATAGTTGTAGTATTTTATAGATGCGTTCCTACAACAGATTAAAAACCCACTGCGAGCACTCCACTTTTCTCTCCACCTACCAGGAAGCACCTGGATGTTTTGGAGCTCCTACCCACTCCTGCTTGAGAGCACACCCGGCCGTGGTGGCAATTACCTGAATTCTCTATATAGCACACAGTGATCACTTGGTGTTCAGCCTTGCCTACAGGTAGCCCTTAATGAAAAGAAATAAACCATGATAATTCAGGAATGATCTCATCAAAAATGGCATCCTTCTCTTACAGGAGTTCAGTACCTTGATGTAGGTGACCAGAAGTTTTGGTAGACTTCTTAATGATCCATGATACTGCAGGCCACTATGCCATCTTACATCTCTTATGTTTCTCAGAGAATTGCTAGATCCAGGCTTCTTCTTCTTCATCATTTTTCTATTTGTCGTTACATCTTTTCCTATTTCATAACGTCACCATATTTCTAGAATCCAGTTCCTTTCAGTAATATTTGTCTTAATGTACAATCTTAATTTACTACTACATGTGGATATCAATCAATTTACTTTCTCTCAAATCTCTAATGAAAATAATAAATGACATTAGAGTTAATCCTAAACCCTGAAATACCCCACTAGACAACTTGCTCTGCTTAGGTTTACCAAATAAGGGTCATCGTTATTCTAGTCAAGCGTCAGTTCACATAACAAGTCTCAAACCCAAACTCATATGGAATTATTCCACAACCAGTTCTACTTGAGTAGAATCTATGCTTCTATGGAGTTCTAAAAACCAACTACCTACATGTAAACTCATCCAATGTTGTAACATTTGGGTAATTTATATCACTCTCAGAATAACTATTCCATAGGAATTGATTCTCTTGGAGAGACGTTGCATCATTACGATGACAATTATCATTTAAGGCCAGGCTGGATGGGGCTTTGAGCAACCTGGTCTAGTGGGAGGAGTCCCTGCCCATGGATGGGGGATTGGAACTAGATGATCTTCAAGGCCCCTTCCAACCTAAACCATTCTACGATGCTATGTCACATGAGGGAAGCTGTAATGCCGCTGTAGCCAAACCCTCGTTCCTCCTCAGTAGGTACTATTGAGAGGGTAGCAAACGCATCCCACGTAATATGATGCAGAAAGGGTTCTCATGGTTACAAACCCTCTTCACCCATACTTGAGATTATCACTGCTCCGGCCTTGACGAATTAAGCTTGTTTTCCACGTGTTCCCACTAAATATGCAAAAGTTATTTCCAGAAATAGCTAAATGTGGGCAGTAACCACTAGTTAACCATGAGAGAACCGAGCTCAGAACCCTTGAATAAGAAAGCAAAAATAGCGTGGCTAAATTAAACAAAGACTCACAAACAGATCTAAATTCGGAAGAGAAGAAATTACAATCCTTAGAAGCTCTGTAAAAGCTATCCGAGAATCCTATAATCAAGGTCCAATACATACTATAAAGAGAAGCAAGAAAGCAGTCAGAAATGGATGTGGCTCAACCAGAGTTTGGTGCGGTGCTGTTCAGATTGAAATCCTGCTCCTGAAAATGTCTTTGAAAAATAGGGCAAGCCTTAGTGACAAGTACGTTAGAGATCAACAAAGCAATCATAGCTATTGCCAGCCACGATCCGGCACAACCTTTGGTGTCAAACTGTCAGGAATAAGCTTAGAAAGAAGGGTTTGCATTCATTGTAAGCCACAAAAATTTCCGATTCTCATGAATCAATTCCTTTCCTTCTGAAATTTTCCCACATAAACAATTACAGGTAGAAATATTCCCATCTACGTGGCAAGCGTTAGTCACAAAACTTTGGTCGCTTCTACAATATTTGGAATTTGCCATTATTGGGGGGCAGATTTCTAACTATAAACTGAAAAGTGGAATTCTAAAACCTCGTGGCTTCTCTGACTCCTTCCTCATAAAGGACTCAGGGGGAAAAAAATCCCAAATAGTTACTTCTTTCTCGCATTGGAAAACGCCAGTGTGCTTTGGAGAGGAAAAAGATGATTTAGTGTTTTGGGGAGGGGGTGGAGAAGAGAGCAGATGACACAAGGCAGTGTCAAGCGAGGATGAGTGGGCTGCCTGCGGCACGCATGCAGAATGAGTTACAGACTGGGGAACGTCCAAACACACCTTCCTCCCATGAAACCTGATCTCAAGCCCCAAGGGACGGAGAGGGCATTTACAGTAACATACAGCGTTTAGAGCAGTTCATATTCCTCAGACGGCCCAGTGCCGAGCTCTGGTGAAGTGTATCACCGGCAAAACGCCCTCCAACATCCAGAAAAGACACAAAACCAAGAATTGTTTGAACGATGGACCGCTGCCACAGGACTCCAGTCATGCAGAGCTAATAGATCAGCTGCTGCTACCTTGCTTAGCCAAACGCCCAGCTGAGGTTACACTTTCTCACTATTTTCTTTTTTGAAAGATGGTCATCTTATCACAGGAGCCTCTGGTCGTCACGCAACATTTACAAAAGTAAAAGTGACATGGGCTGGGGAGAAATGGTTCCAGCTACATCTGGGATAATCAGATACCCTTTTCCAAAGCAAAGCATCATTGTTTTCTTTAACACGTCCTACAGCCAGGCAACCCACAATTTCCTTAAGCTTTCTGTCTCCCAGGAACAGTTTACTGTAAATGATTTATTGTAATCCTGATCATTGACAACCCCCATTGACCGTAATTTCTTCTCTCTTAAAGAAGGTTTGTCAGTAAGTGCTCTGATTTCCCCTTGCTAGAATCTATATTAACAATGCAAATCGGGTTGCGGGGGGGTGTGTGTTATATATTCTTTCTGCAAAATAAAGTTAGTGCCTCTAAGGGACATTTTAAAAGCAAAAAATGAGATTTAAAGAACAGTAACAGCAAAGATTTTTCCGCACGTTAATTTGGCAATGTCTACTTATCTGTATCCCTCACTGGCTGCGATACACATCAGTGAAAGTAAAGTTGCAAACGGCTTTTGGAGCGAGAAGTTTGGGCTCCGTGAAAAAATTAGAAAGCCAGAAGTACGTGGCCAGAGATTTTTCTCTCACAGCAAAACATATCCCCAGTGTGCCATTTCTAGGATAAGGATAACTCGGAGAGGCAGATATCACAGAGCTGCTGAAGAATGGCGCCCATCTTAATGTGAAAACCGAAAAGAGCACTGTGATCACAGACTCGGGATTTTTCCCCCATGTGGGAGAACCCTCTGAAATGGATTCTCGACAAAGGCATTAAATAACCGCCACTTAACGCAGGCTATCAGCTCGACGTTGTTTTAGTACATGGCTGCTTCTCATTTAATACTCAGTAAAACACTTTCACTGTGCAGGGGGCAGAATTTTTATGGTGTTAAAATGACAGTAAGATGCCTCCTTTCCAGCAAAAGGAAATTCATAAACAGAACCTGGCAAAAGCCTTGGAGGGGAGGGACACCAACAATTTGGTTTTCCTGGACCTTTTGTACTGACTGTCCAAATAACCACGATGCATTCACGTTGTTTTCAGTAAGGAAGTCTGATTGCCTTCAGTACGCAGGGCCAGACCTTTCCGACCTGTTGGATTAACCCTTTAGATAATGCTTCTTTTCATCTGGTTCTGTCACAGACCCTAATGGTAAACATAATGAGAACAGAAAAGCTTCAGGCATTATTATACTCTGCAATCAGAGCTTTTTGACTGATTTTCTTATTTTCATTAATCTCATTTTCTTAAAATCAAGCTCCTCCTTTTTCTTTATTTGTGACCATTTGTCAAATGTCTCTTGCAATGCAAGAATCATAACCGTACAAAAGCCTTTAGTAAAATTCTGGTGCTTAAGACCACAAATTAGGCGGCTGGGTTGAAAAATTGCAGTATAAAAGAGAGGTCAGACGCAGCTTTGTATCACCTAAAGATAAGTGGGGAACCAGCACTAAGAGGGCAGACAGCATGCAACACTTACATATATACACACGCATATATTCCCTATTTGTCAGTTTTCCCACCTGCGCCTTTCCAGATGAGCGTCAGTTAGAAGTACATCTCCTCATCGGCCCCCAGTTCAGATACTGGGAGAGGAGTCTGCACCCAAGACATTTCTAAACTTTATCTAACATCATTTTTTCCTGATATACTACTATAGGTCTCATACTTGATTTCCAGGCTGCATTGTGCTTTATCCCCTCGGGCAGTGCACNCCAAGACATTTCTAAACTTTATCTAACATCATTTTTTCCTGATAGGTCTCAGACTCTAGGTCTCATACTTGATTTCCAGGCTGCGTTGTGCTTTATCCCCTCGGGCAGTGCAGTCTTACTCATCATAAATACAGATTTCTCTTTGAACTACAAGGGCAAAAAAGGTTTTCCACATTTTTTAGGTGATATATCTTTGTTAACCAAACCTAATAAACCCCTTAGTTATTTACCTACCAGCCATTTAAACACGTGGCAAAGACCTTGCAAATTAACTCTTGCAGTTAAGTGGCCTTTTCCCCCCCAACTTGTACACCTTGAAATCTAAACCATGAACAAAAGACGTCTTTACATAGGTCCACGCTTGGTGCAGCGTTGTGTGCACGACACAAGAAGAGGACACAAATTCTTCTTTTGCAGTTTTACTGTATGGTTACAACGAACAAGGACTGGGAGGAAAAAACATGGTAGAAAACAAAATACTAGAAGATTAAATTTATTCCTCTTAATCCAAAGAACACCATCAGATATGTCTCATATATCCCAAGATGAAAGACTGGGAACTCAAGAGGAGATACAACTAACAAAAATAGGTATGGAAGGATGAAGTTATTTGCATCTCTCAGATCCATTTACTCATGCAAAACAANATCAGATATGTCTCATATATCCCAAGATGAAAGACTGGGAACTCGAGAGGAGATACAACTAACAAAAATAGGTATGGAAGGATTATTTGCATCTCTCAGATCCATTTACTCATGCAAAACAGAAAGAAAAGGCTGAAGGGATTGGTACTAATAAAAAAGCAAAAGTGAAAATATAACTTTGTAGTAACCATCAGTCTAAGTAACAATAGCAAAACCCCTTTTATTTTATATAGTACCACTGAAAGCAGTTGGGGTGCATTTATATAACAATCTCTCAGTAAGGCAATATTGGTAAATTTGCATAAACCCAAAGCCATACATTTTTGTTAACTTATGAACCTACAGAAAACAAAGTAATGACATATTTTTATAAAAATTGCGTGGCAAATCCACCTAAACTCCGTATCGCGTCTTCATTGTAATCGCACCCACGGAACATTTCCTTAAGAGCTAAAAAAAATTCAACTGTATCAGGAATTCTTCAGGATGGGGTATTGTCCAGCTGCGTATGNATCCACCTAAACTCCGTATCGCGTCTTCATTGTAATCGCACCCATGGAACATTTCCTTAAGAGCTAAAAAAAAATTCAACTGTATTAGGAATTCTTCAGGATGGGATATTGTCCAGCTGTGTATCNGGTATTGTCCAGCTGCGTATGTAACACTGTCTCGTCATCTGCATGTAACAAGATGGTTTCTTTTACAGTTTTAGAAAATATTTATTGTAATTTGATTTTGTCGTGACAGGATTTCTATCTGACGTGGATTTGGTAATGGTTTCACTACTCCAAGATCAATCTAATATTAAATTTTCTTCTCCGGACACTCTGGAAAGGGACCATCAGGACCTCATGAAGACACAGGGGGGTTCAGTATCCCCCGTTCAGCAAACTGTGAGTAAGATGGAGCAGTTCTGTTCTCTTTCTCCAGAGGCACAAGTTCAAATACAATAGTCACCGACTGCTGTACTAAATCTCAGCATAGGTAACTGGTAACAAAGTCAACATTGAAAGTTTTATTCATGAAGCGTAGAAACGCGAGTTATTCTTCTGAGCTAATCTTAAGCTCCATGCTAAATTACCTATTCAGTCGCTTAAAAGTCCGATTACTTTAAAAACAAAACAGGTAATCCATCTAGCTACTAATCCAGTAAACATGCTACATTTAAAATAATTCTCATCCTGTTTCTAAAATAAATAAATAGAAAAGCAGACACACAGAGAGACATCAGAACCTTTTTGTCTACTCCCTGCCAGTAGAAGATACCTCCCAGCACTTTGGAATTCCTTGGGACTTTTTTTTTTTTTGGAGTAAAATGATGTCTCTCCTGTTGCCTGTATATTCATCGTGTTTACCTTCCATAACAAAAAGCACAACCGAGAATAGTGTTTTGCATCAAACAGCAGCAAAATAACCATTGTCATATTTATATTATGAAAATTTCAGGTGGGGAATTGACAGCACAGCCATTCATACAGCTTTATATAACTAAATATAGCGGGGGGGTGAAATTCCTATTTAACAAAAGATATCATAAACACACGTGTTAGGACTACAGAGGAGAGCGAGGAAGTAAGAATTAGGAAGTTACAAACTGAGCAAGTTCACGTTCACGTTGAGAAGCCAAAAGTGTCATGAGGTCAGATTTGCCTTCTGCAAGAATCTGCGACGGAACAGAACATTAATACTTTGACACGCAGAGCCATGGGCAAGTCAATGAAAAAAGCTGTGCCATGCTCCACTCCGCAGAAAGCACCGGCTTTTGTGCTAATGTCCCTTTGGGACTTCTTGAAATCCAGTTCTTCCACAAAGGCATTTATTCCTTTACCTGTTCTCCTAAAATACTGTGAGACCAACTTGGATTTGGAAGGGGGAAGGAGGAAAGGGACCGCTCGATAGTCCGGTCTGACTTTGTGTGTACCACCCAACATTACACCTTCCGCTTCACTGAACACCAGAACCTGCTCTCGGACTTAAGCACGTCTTCTCAAAGGGCATCCGAGCTGTTACTCATCCTTGATGTCAGGGAAAATATGCATAATTTCTAAGCTGAATGGGTTCAGCTTCGGGATCCAGACAGCAGTTCTCGTTAAGCCTTTCTCTTCTAGATTAAAGAGCACTTCAGTAGTTGTTATTTTCTTTTTGCTAAAGTGCAAAAGGGAAGGGAGGAGATGAGCCAGGAAGAAGGTTAAAATGTCTGCCTAAAGCCTACCTGTCTCACAGAACGAGGGTGGCTATGGTAATGAAAGGAAGTGAGGTAACGAGCGACATACCTGGCAGCTTGTAACACCAGCAGAGAATGAGCTCAAGCTTATTTGACTAAACTTGTATATGACAAGACTTGCACTGATCAGATTCCTGTCGTTTAATCTGTCATCGCTTGATCATACATCGTCTTTTCCCTGAAATTGTCAGACCAAATAGTCAATAGCGACCTAAGACATCCTATTTCTCCAAGGTAGTTCAGTCTTCTCAACGCTTTTAATGATTTACTTTTGAACAGTTTTGGGTACCAAGCAACCAGAAGACCCTTTAGATTTTTGAGGGCTTCTCTGCGTGAAGGTGGCTAGGATGAGTAATTTTATACTCCTCATCAATAATATATTTTTAATGTACTTTTTTTTTTGGTAAATAATGAAAATAATAAAATGTTTGCTCATACTAATCCTAAATAAATGCCAATAATTCATTGCAGGATAATCCCAGCTATAACTGCCAACCATATGAGTCAGACGGGAGGACAGAAAGGAAGAGTTCAGAGTCTTCTCACAGCCCCAGCCCTGCTTCTCCAGCCCAGGATCAAATTCATGGGAGATACCCTACGAGCCAAGGAATACACTGTGGCAAGAACAAATTCAAAGCGTCTTTCAGTACTGAAAAATTCAGACGGTACAGTTACGAGGAAAGTACTGTAGGAAATTACGACAGGTTTCTCAAGAGCAGCAGAAACCCCTTTCACCCGTACAAGAGGCAGATCAGCGAAGATGTCTTCCAGGAAGCACATCAAGCCCTCCCGCCGGAAGGTTCACCCTTCAAAAACACTAGAAGCATCGATGGTTTTGAGGGTCTACCAGGATCTACAGGTCCTGACGAGTCAGAGTCATTTCCTACCCACATTCCGAACATCTCCGCCGAACAACCCTGGTGTAACAGCCTCCAGTACAGCACCACAGGGCAAGATCACGGTTCACAAGTCATGGTCAGTATTTTGTCTATTTTTTTTTTCCTGTTTGCGATGGCAAAAAATATACTTTTGGAATTCTTTTATCATCTCTTAATGTGACTACATGGACATTTAGTGTCTTGTCAAGTTGCAGGCTAGAGCTCAGGATAGACATCCACATTTATTTGTTGAAGATCGCTATTTTATAGCCTTTCCCTACTGAAAAACAGTCCTCAGAAAGATGCACAAGGGCAAACGATTTTCCACTAGACACAATACATGAATCCTAAATATCCAAATTCTTCCTGACAACAGGTAGTTGTCGTCAACTAGTATTTTCAAGGGACAAAAGTTCACAAAACAGTATTTTTCAAGCATGAAGACATGTGTATCAGATTTTTTACACCACCTCGGCTGACCTGCATTTTTTCCTATTTCTCCATGCAAACAGAAGAGAAACTCCAAGACACCAATACTACTTAAAATTGAATAGAAGGTGTGTTTATGGTTTGTGCAGCGTAAAGGTACCTGGGCTAATTCACATACTGGCTAGAGGCGACTGCCTATTTAGAGCATCACAGAGATCTCTGAGAAGCAAGGGAAATTACTCTCCAGGACCTCCGCAAGGTACCTGTGCTGTGATCCAAAGCGTAAAGCGTATCTTCATCATCTAGTGCAGAGAAAACCAAAGACTACATCTGCCGGGAGAGGGCCTTAGCCACTGGTTCTAAATTGCTGTGAGGCAAAGAATTTGCAGGTTACCAAAAGAAAGAGGGGTTAAAAAAAAAAATAAATCATAATTGGATTAAGACAATTTACCAGGGAATGGAGGGATGTTGTCGGGGTACATACCTGGGCATTGAAGCCATTCGGGTTAAGGAGGAAATTGATCTAAATCTCTTATTTCCTGGATAAATACTCATCTAGGTCAGATGAGTTTAATGCAAAACCTATGAGCGCTTGATTAAAAAAATTCCCATTTTCTTCTGAAATCCCTGGTGTGCAGGACGTAGAGAATGTAAAGCTGGCACTGCAGGAGCCCGTTACCAAGTAGGGGTGACTACTCGGGAAAAGTTGGGCTCCTTCTTCACGTCTCCATGGCTTCAGCCAGCACAAAACTTCAAAGCTCTGACATAGCTTGCACACTGCTATGTGACATTTCCAAAAACCTTCATCTTATGGTCACCAAAATAGCATGGGCATTCATTAATACTGGATGTAGCATTTGCTCGGTGCCAGGATATCAAATCCAGTCTAATATGTACCCCTACGCTGGTCTATACCATAAAAGATGGTCATTATGACCTTGCTTTAAGTCAGAAGGATAAGTGCTACTAGTTCCTTGAAATAATATGTCTATGGCATCAGGTCTCAGAAGGGAATTTCTGGCCATCGCTGTAAAGTGGGGGAAGGAACCAGACGTGTGGATAAGGACATTGCTTAAGACACATCCCGAAAGAAGGTTGTAGAGAGGTGGGGGTAGATCTCTTCTCCCAAGTCACAAGCAGTAGGACAAGAGGAAACNACGTGTGGATAAGGACATTGCTTAAGACACATCCCGAAAGAAGGCTGTAGAGAGGTGGGGGTAGGTCTCTTCTCCCAAGTCACAAGCAGTAGGACAAGAGGAAACAGCCTCAAGCCACGCCAGGGGAGGTTTAGGATGGATATTAGGAAAAATTTCTTCACCGAAAGTGTTGTCAAGCATTGGAGCAGGCTGCCCAGGGAAGTGGTGGAGTCACCATCCCTGGAGGTATTTAAAAGACGGGTGGACATGGTGCTGAGGGACGTGGTTTAGTGGTGGTTTTGGCAGTGTCAGGTTGATGGTTGGACTTGATGATCTCAAAGGTTCCTTCCAACCCAGACGACACTATGATTGCCCACACTGTTCATGACCCGCCAGAGCTCTACCAAGCGCTCTGCTTAGCCCACGCTGTGCTTGAATGGCTCTGCTAAAGCGGACAGTATTACCACACACCCCACATGCCACACTCGGCGTTCCAGCAAAAAGGCAGTGACATTCAACATCCAGGCGCCCGAGCCCTTGGCGGAACCAAGCCCGATGTGGAACTGGGGACAGGCAGCTGGGCAGACCTCCAAGCAATTAAGACTTGATCAACTTCTCTGCGTTTATTTCCACAGCTGCGGAAATAAATCACTTTCTTAGTATATTCCCTATATCTTGATCAAACCGAGCAGTCAGCCTAGTTTGATTCTTCTCCACCGCCTCTTGCCTGTGCATTACAGACCTCACCCTCTACCTAACGACAAAACTCCAGCTTGAGGCACCGGCGGTCTGCAAGATAAAATCAAGGACTGTGAAAAAGAGAGAGACACACGTGCACACTCAGGAGTGAAAGCTGGAGTACGCAGTTGGTGTATGTAGGGGAAAAAAGATAAACAGAAACTGACATTTTCTGAATTGCTCTTTGCATGGAATTTGGATTGGGATTTCCTTTCTTAAAGTAGTAATTCTGTAAACGTTTCTTCTTGTACCACTAAAATATAAAACAAATTCTATGTCACACTTACTGTGACAGAATCAAGTCCAAAAAAAGTAGTAAGTATAACGAAAGACAAATCAGAACAGTAACTAACAGAATTAATCTATTTTAAATTGAGGTGTTTTCTCTAATAAATATTTCCCTTAAATATTTCCTAGCAGGATTCAGACATCAAGCTCAGGACATCCCCGCTGGAAGGGCAGCCTGGTTTGTATTGCTACCAGCCGCCGGTGCAGCAGATGTACTGCCCCTCGCATCCTTTCCATCAGGTCAGTGCAACGCGTAGACCAAAATCCCCTCTATTTCTAGCACTATAACGGTGTGGCGGTTACGGTAATAATGCAAAAAGACAGACGAAACAATGCCTGCTAGATTCGCGTTTGCGGGGCCCTGTTTGTATACATACATTTTGTTTATGACAACGAGATCTTAACAGAACCAGATCTAAATGCATTTTTAAATGGTCATCCAGGAGGAAAAAAAAAAAAAAANAAAAAAAAAAAAAAAAGAGCGAGAAAACCCCCAAACTGGTAAAAATGGGATCTTGGTATTTCTTATTTATATTTTCATCATTACGCTCAAGAAAATTGGCTTTGAAACCAATTATGAACACAATGGCTGGCGTTTCAGGATCCAAGGGAATTAACTGTGCTTTAACTTCAGAATAAAAAATTAAATGTATGTGACTCTCTACTCTAAAATTCAGACCAAACAGTTTTAAAGCAAAATTTTAACAGCAAGCTGATGCACACTTTCCTTGTGCTTTATGGCACACACGTCTCTTTTGCAATCTCTTCACTGTTACATCATCCCCAGTGAAAGATTATTCAGCTGGAGCATAATTGACAATAATGCTGATGATGCATGAGAATGCACGATATTAAGGTTGTTCTTCCGTAATGTAACTATA
Source organism: Himantopus leucocephalus (assembly GCA_003993805.1). Taxonomy (NCBI): domain Eukaryota; kingdom Metazoa; phylum Chordata; class Aves; order Charadriiformes; family Recurvirostridae; genus Himantopus; species Himantopus leucocephalus. Next base: position 5,991,744 of record RSEF01000019.1, read on the forward strand.
TTATTAATACTAAAAATGCGCAGGAGTAACTGACACCTTGTTTTTCTTTGAGGGAGTTTAGATGTCGTTTGAATACATGTCAGTTCCTATTTTCAAAGCAGCACACACGGAGTATCTTTGTAAAATCACACACGTATCCCTCAACCTTACGTGTGATCCCAGTACGTCTTTATATGGGTTAGCGAGTGGGGTCTACCTAGCTTTGAAAACGTGGCATAGAGGGACGTGTGTCTATTACAGAGAGTAATTTTCATTACTCTGAAATCTCTTTAAATAATTTCCTTTAGATATAAGCAGTGGTGCTGCTCAATGCATTGAAATTTTCCTCTTTTATGCTCAGGTATCTGCAATGTACAAAATTTTCAGTAAGAAAGATGTTCGAGGAGATAAAAATGTGCTTGAAACACCCTATTAAAAAACAAACAAACAAACCTCCCTCAACCTTATTTAAGGTGAAATTAAGGCAATGAGGCTTTTTCAGATATATAGGCAGAAATGCATATACAAAAATAGCGCAGCTACCAAAACTCCAACCGTTAGAACTGAATTAAATTAAACTTACGGGAAATTCATATATATAAAAACATTTGAACAGAAAAGCTCACACTCGAGCGATGACTTCTTTGATCCCAGTGGCTGATGAGTGATATTGTGGAATCAACTGTACCATCTCATTCCACTTGCTCCAGAAGTATAAGAAGTGTGACTAACTGAGCAGTGATTTAAAACTGTGCAAAGCAAACAGAAATCAGGTTACCCTATGATATTTCTTTGGGCTTGTTAATTCATATGGTGTTACTGGTCTGAGTCGTTGAAATAGCAATCACGCCAGTCATGGACAGGATTTAGTCCCTCATGAGGAAAAAGAAAGGTTATTTTTGGCATGATTTTCTTTAAGAGGAAATACGGCGAGAGAATAATCTCACTCCTGGCTCTTTCTTTTACCTCTCACTCTGGCATTCCACTAGCCAGAATTTACTGAAACTTTTTTTTTTCCCCCCCTATAATGTGGCAAAAAAAGAGATAACTAGCTTTTAAGTTCTTATCAACACCATCATAACTCCTTTACTTGTTTTTTCTTGTTAGCCTAGAACTCAACAGAAGTGATAAAAGGTAACAATAAACTTAATAGAATAAAAAGAAAGGTGGTATTACACCACCATCCTAACTTACAAATTGATTGATTTCATTACTGATATTTTAGAAGAAAAAGGTCCCAGATGAAGGATTAACTTGCCACAAAAGCTCCGCCGCAAATATAAACTAGCTCCCCACGGGGACGGCAGTACAGACGCTGTGGATGTGCCACAGCACCGTTCATCTCACAGGCAGCGTAAACATCAGGTTCGCGCGTCGCTTTAGCAGAAAAGCCAGTTAGCTCATTAATTCATTGGAATATTTTTTGATTTCTTTATCCGTTCTGAAGCAGGCACCCTTCCCCTGTCACCGCTGGTTTGATACCAGTACTGTTACTATACATTGGCATTAACCACATGAAAAAAAAAAAAAAGCACAGCTTACAAAATTAAAGCTGAAATACACCTTCTGGGAGTTGCTAGGCAAGACGCAACAAGCACTAAGAGGAAAGGCTCCCATCCACCTGCCGGCTGGCGCTGCGACAGAGCCCTTCCATGCGGCAGGTTCCTGTTAGACTTTTCAATATTTGGAGCTTCTTAACGTTACTACAGTAAAAGCCTGGCAACGTGTTCTACCGCTCAAGGGAAAAAACCAACGGGTACACGCAGCCAAAGTCATAGCAGGCAGAACTGCTGTCCGTGAGCCACGATCAGATACCGGGAAACGAAAGAACACGTGATACAAGACCGGGAAGAAAGGGAATAACACCTTTTGCGCAAAGCAGCTCCGGAATGAACACTTTACGTGTCGCCCGCCGATGGAGCAGCGCAATTTAAATCACCTGGGAGTCACACTCGAGAGAACGGGCCCTTTAGCCTGAAGTGAAGGATGCTCAGACTGCGCCTCACTTTTCATTAGAGGGATGAGAGACGTCGACTCCTTCCTTAATTTCGTCCAAATGATAAAACGGCCTCACCTTCCCCTTTGCTGGACACAACACAAATGATGACTCATAAGAAAAATTGCTTCTTACTGACCTGAAAGAGCGAGCAGACACTTCCTGAAGTCACTCACCCACCCACCATAAAACACGGACACCTTTCATGCCAGTTGCGCGACGGTAAAACCAGCTCAAGCCTGTCCTACCAGAGCATTCCCCAGCCTCTGCTCCCTCAAAAGGGACTAACGAAACCAATAAAACAGAAATAATCCTTAAAACGCCCCGTTCTTGCCTTTGGTGGTGACATCACAACCAGTCCCATCGCAGGATTCTTTCCTTTCAAAGAGCCACTAAAAACCAATAAAATCCAAATTATTGTATGAATTGCCCAGTTTTCTACTCTGGTGAAAAATCTACACCCGACGCAACAAACACACATGGGAATCAGTTCACAGCTGCTCTGGAGACTCCAGTTTGGCCCAGTATTTAGCTTAACAAGGCAGGACATAATTAATTACGTACGTCTCATTTCTTTCGCCCTGCAAACAAACGAGCGCATTCGGTGCATTCCTCCGCATTCCATTTCAGGCGGTTCAACGTTAAGAAGACAAAAAGCAAACCGGCAAAAACTCCAGCAACAACGATAAAATGACTGCGGAACTGAAATAAATTATTCGGCATCCAGGCTAAATAAATAAACTACGACCGCGTCGCCAGCACGCGATAACCTCTCACGGGCATTTTAAGGGGCCAAAGACCCCGAGCAACGGAAATTATTGTTCTGAAAATAGGAATGACAGTAAGAAACTAAGGAGATGTATAAACTAATTCCCAAGGAAATTTTCCCAACAAATCTCAAAGCTATATAATAATCCTTAGAGGAACCACAAAACCCTCGTGACACAGGGCTGCGAGAGGCGAGCAGTAAAACACTCAAACAGGGCTCAGCCACCTTTGAGTACGAGGGAAGGCACGCGGGTGGATTTTTCTAATAGCAGAGGACATGACTCCCTAATTTTGGCCGTGCCCTCGCCCTGGCATCTGGAAAGATTCACCTGTAAGAGGCAGAAATTCCTCTCACACTGAGCTCGGAGTTCACGGAGAGCCAAGCGATGGTATCTTACCCGAGCCAGGGCAGCGTCTCTTTGTTCTCGAAAGTTGCCTGCCAGCAGGTTTAAACTGCAATTTGGGAAAGCAAAGCAGGCGACCGGCTGCTGTGCTAAAAAACTGAGAGCAAACCTGCAGAAACTCTGATGCAATCAAAGCTACCTATGTAGTATCTCCCCTCTTTCACCTATTTTTTGGGCATATTCCCAGCCTTGTTACGGCGCGCCAGGCCAGCCAGGTCCTTAGTGTGTCCGGAGAGCCGGGCAGGCTCAGGGATCTCTGGAAGAGAGAGAGTTTGGCGTTCCAGTCCCAGGGAGCATCTGCGGCTTGTCCCTAGGGCTGGGGTGAGGGTAGCAAAAATGCGAAAATGCGAACTGATTTGAGGTGTCCTGGCTATTCTTTTTAGCTTTCTGATATAGG
>RSEF01000019.1:5995387-6038349 GCA_003993805.1 Himantopus leucocephalus
ATGATCTTCAAGGTCCCTTCCAACCTAAACCGTTCTATGATTAAGCCATGGGTGGCATGGAGAGGGTGAGAGGGGATTGAAGGTGGACTCCTTCTAATTCACCAGCTGCAGAGCATCAAATGAGCCCAGCAGGAAGGGGATCCGAACCTTGCAGAACCAGGCGTTCCATTACGCAGTGCGTAGCGGAGCTGTGTGAGCCCCCACCTCAGGGTGCTGCAGGTGTAAAAACTTGTATGGATTCAAGGGATGGATGGGCAAGTTCATGGAAAGGAAAATCCATTGTGGCTCATTAAATAGATGGACACCAGGTCTGACTTAAGAGCTCTTTGCTGTTTCTATGCTTTCCCCCAGGTATTTAGTCTTGTCCGTTGCTGGAAAGAGGGTACTGGGCAAGATGGGCCTCTGTTTTCCACTGGGGTGGATGCTTTTCAATAGGATGTGCACTGCACTGCACACTGTTTTAAACACATATTCCAGAGAATGTTTCATGTTTCAATGCCATGAATTCTCCGCAGTGTAAAAGGTAAGATATTTCCAGAGAGATATAGCTACCTACCTGCAGGGACAAACACTCTAGCTGGGGAAAAGGGAGAGAGAAAAAATTTTAGGTGAAGAAATAAGAAGGCGAATGCCTGATTATCCCAACACTCCTCTCTCCCCGCCCCCAAAATTACAAAGTCATTCACACCCCAGCATCACGTTGAGAACGGAGTTTTGTAATTTAAAGCATCGTCTTTGGAATACCAGGAGGAGCAAGAGACAGACAGACTGAAGAATAAATGAGGGACAGTTTGGAGATTAAAGAACCTTGTGAGAAAATATGGCCTGATGTTGTTTTGCAAAATGAGTAACATACAAATACGCTAATCCTTTGGGAAGGAATAACTGCCGAGAACAAGATGAGATACTAGTGACTCGAAATTAGGAAGGCTAAAAGAATGGGGGAGGGAAAAGCAAATCTAATGCGGCGAACAAAACAAGAAGCCGTGCATGAAGGCATTAAACTTCCCAGGAAGGATTATGTTCATTCTTTGTAAGCCTTGGAAAACATAATGTCAGCTGTTCACGTAAGTACAAAGGAAGTTTCTGGGGGAAAAGCGAATCTGAAAACGGGGGAAGTTATGAGAGAATAGACACGGCTAAACCCATCCCTATTTACAGTTATGAGACATGAGAGCAGCATAAGAGTCTCTAAAAACTGTAAATATGGCCATATCTGACAGACTAAGTTGCACCAAAGTTCATTCACCCAATTAACCGTCTCTCTGCATCACCGATTGCTCTTCCCCTTTACTCTCCGCACTGCCCAAGTACTCGTTCCTCTGCTACACCCACCTGTTTTCCCAATGCCTAATTTATTCCTAGAGCCTATTTCTGTTTCATAAACACTGCTGCTTTACTGGTAAAAGCAAAAGTAGCGAGAAGAGCTATTTGATTTTTCGAGTTAATTTTATTTAATTCTTCATCTTACGCTATTTTAACTCTTTCAGGAAAAGTGCTTCAAGCTTTGTGAAAACTGTTTCTCCTACAAGAAGAATAAAACAAAGCTAAGTTTCTTTCCCCGGTTCTCTTCATTCCTGGTTGTTTAAAAGCACGTTGTTCGAGCCAGCGCGCCTTAAATGCTCGATGCAGAATTTTGGCAAAATAACGTGAGTTGTTCATCTAGGATGAACTTTTCAGCCAGGTCCATCTGCCTTGTGCAATGCGAGGTGCTCTTATATTAATTTCTTATTTGGCCATTATCTGACTGAACAGGAGAGCAGCACTAAGTAATTAACGGTCGCTGTGCTCAGCAAAAATTACTGAAAATAAAATGCACACCTTTGTGACGTGCGTATCCCTCTTCAGGGCTTGAATCTCAAAACTGTTCTGTCAATAGAGTATCCAAGAAATGGAGACCATGATAGTAGTCTTTCCCATGCTTAAATATTTGGACTTTTTTATTAATATCGAAAGCAATGGAGAATCTCCTTCAAGAGCTATATATGTATTCAAAACAGCTTATCTACTTTCCACTGTTTCTTAACAAATTCCAAATTCTATCTGTTTGTGTGTCTGTCCATCTACTGAGGCCATCCCTTTAAGGTAAGCACATCTACTGTATTGATAACTCAGATGACAAACATACTTCTGTCTATAATTCTTTCTGTCCCAAATTATGGTTAATTAAAATACCTTATGGCGAAATATTTTTTTTAAAAAAACTGAATTAAAACTAGAGTAAATAAACCACAAAAACTAGAAAATGTGAATTTCACAGCTTTTTTTAGGAGAAATTCAGTTCCGTTACGCAACAAGTAGCCTTCCCCACCTCTCACTTGTAGGAAGGCCCCAGTGACTTTAGAAAAATAGACATTTCTTTTGCCACAAAAAATGAGGTGGTAACACCCCTGGAATAGAGCACGGAATTTCACAGAAATAGCAAACATCCCAAAACTGTGCGTGCAGAAGCAGTTTTGCAATAAACAGTCCCAGTTTCATTGAGGGAGCATCACTGAAGCAAGTGCATGGAATTATACGCACATCCTTGATGCTGTTACGAAATTCTTAATAGAGATGAAAATTAGAAACAAGAAAAAGGCTAAAATTAAACAGGACTCCTGCGTTTTTCCTCTGTACTCACGTTGCGTTTGACACACATATATCATCATGCAGCTTATGAAGCACAAGAGATTCTTCCCGGGAGACTCCTGCCCCCTCTAACAGGGATTTTGTCCATTTTCTCCTTAGTGTGAAAAATTAAATCCCTTATTGAAATAGAATCTTGACTTTTTCGGAGCAGCTAGATATAAAGACGATGGAACTGTGCTCATTTCTTCTCTTAAAATATTAAATTTCAGTGATACATAAAACATAATTAACTGATCCAAGGGGATTACCACATTAAAGAGAGAGATGTAAAACTAAACATATTACAAAAACCATTCTGTTTTCTTATACATAAAAAAAATAATGCAAATTAAACTTTTTATAGGTGTTTGTTTCCAACTCTTAAAGCACAGCTGATAAAGAATATTCATTAAGAGACTAGAAGTACAGTTTTAAATTGTTGCTAACTCTATCCTCAGAGTAGTAATTTCAGGAGAAAAAAGAGAATTGATATATTAAAATATATTTATATTTTATAAAACTCCCACAAATCTGTATCAACATCCACAACAGCAACAGCTCAGTATTTTCCTTCCTCTCAAGGACCTCTGTGTGTAATACAGTTTTTCACTCATTCTAGTGTTTTAGCTTTTTCAGATTGACTAAACTTGTATAGGACTAAATTTATAATATTATAGAATTTTGGGGGACTATACAACGTCACGCAAGAGCAGAACATAATGTTACAAACTCAGCAGAATGCAAAAAAAATATCAGCAAGGGAAAACAGGGTCCTGAGCAAAGAGCGTGCTGCTTGGAGACTTTTTAGATATTTAGTCACAAAGTAACGTCTCGAAATTAATTAACACATTTTATTTTAGAATTTGCTTATTTGCAGTCACACATTTGTGCCCACTGATTTAATACTTTTTTTTCCAGCCGAACCCAGAATTTTATATTGTGGTGGCTGTCAGTTATGAAGCGTGGAATGTGTTTTACAGTCAAGGAGAAGATTTGTTTGGGATTAGTTTTATCTGAGGCTGAGTGAAATGAATTTCTGTATGAGAAGCTTTTGTGGGCTTTAGTTATTCCGTGCCGGTGAAGAGGCCGCTCAGCTGCTGGGAGCAACCTCATACTTTGCTTTCTTTGTCAGCTGGTTCGGTGGTGACAGTGGCTTCCTATGGCAGATCTCATGGAAGCCCATTTTTGGCCGTGGTTGGGAGTCTCCAGAGCAGAGCTATAAGGTGCCTGGTTTTCACAGCTATTGTTTCTAATTCATAACGAGATCTATTTAGCAGAAATACTGTTGGAAAGTTACAGAATCACAGGAAAGCTGAGNCATCCAGTGCAACGCTCCCTGCCCAACGCAGGGTCAGCTTGGTTAAAGCGGACGGAAGAATATCAGCAGGAAAACAGCGAGAAAATAAAAAGCACATCCCTAGTTTCTTCTGTGAGGGAAATCTTGGGCCTATGTCTGTTACAGAAAGCGTGCGTGTTTGTTTGAACACTAAACATCACTAATGAACACATCATCAACTCTGACTTGCTAAATGAGGGCAAAGGAATCCTTCATATATGTTCTCTTTATTTGCTTCTCTGTAAAGTATTCCTTTCCTTCTCTCTCTCCAGTTAAATATTGCCAGTTGTCACTTTTCTTATTGTGATTCTCGGCATATCTTACATTTTTTGAGAAACTCAGTGCTGCTGGAAGAGCGAGTATACAAGAATTGCAATTTTTATTTTGGCAAGAATGCATATTTTTGCATTGGTAGTTTTGAAATGAAGGTGGAAACTTGATTCTTACAGTGCCTAAAACCTTCAGCAAGTGTCATAGATGTATCACGTGCTTATTTTTCAGAATTCTGTGATGGTCAGATTTGATTATCCATACTGTTAAATTCAAGGAGTTCACTCCTGGTACGTGCTACCTTCAGTTTCAGTATGTGCATATTTCCAGTTTCCGCACTTTCATTCTCTCTCAAATTTTACTTTGTCATTCTTTCTCAAATCTTTTAGCTTAACAGTGTCTTTATATGTGGGAAAATCTTCTATTCGTGTCTAGCTGCTCTTTTCCTAATTTTATTGAGTATCTTTTTAAAAGTGACTTTTTCTGTGGAGACTTTCAGTGCTAAGGAACGCCACCACTTTGAGCCAAATCCTGCAGTTCCCTTTGCGGTCCTTTTGAGCCGCTCTGCACATGGATGCATAGATAAATCTGGCGTATTTTCCGTTTCGAAGGCAGTCCCCTGATGTATTTTTATAGGGTCAGGGAGGGGGAAAAAAGAACAGGTGTGACTGAATTATGCTGTGCCCCATTTGTGTGCTGACTGTTAAGTTTGTCTGCTGAAAACTACTGCAAGCCAGCGCGCGTCAAATTGGGCTGCAGGGTGCTCTCGCTGACGTGAGAATGGACAGAAATCCAGGAAGCCATCGCTAGATTTCTAGCGAGTCTTAACCACTGAATGAAAATGTTGTGAGGCAAACAGTTTTTCCCTACGAGTACAGGTATTTTGTGCTGTGTACTGAACTGATATATACCTATGGACAGTAAATTTCCATAGATTTAAATAAGTGGTATTATTACCCAACACGTCAGAAGACTATGTGCAGACTGTCCCAAGCAGAGTACCTTGTGTTCGTGGCTAATCTTGAAAGCGTTGGTCCTAGCGTGTAACTTTTCAATGCTCTGAAATGTTCTTATGAGAGACGTTGGACAACGGTATTTCTTGTGTGTTGCCGAAACAGAATTCAGCTATCGCAAAGCTGACCCCAAACCCACATGGCAGATCAGGTGCTCTCTAGACGCTCTGCATTTCAAAGAGGGGGAAAAAAAACCCAGCCCAAATCTATTCCTGGGTGGAAAAGTAGGGCATACATTAATTAGTGACCTTAAAGCACAATGGAAAACTAACGGGGCAATGCCAAGTCAGAGTATGAGAAATTCTGGAATATTAATGATGGTTGCCTCTGATCTCACGCATTGAAGAATATGTGTGTTCTCACCTCCCAGAGGACAGGGCTGAGGCTTTTTGACGTCTGCAGGTTCAGTGGCCCCAATTAATTTCATTCTAGTGAATTGAGAGAATCAGCCGAAATTGCTGCAGAGCTGCAGGTCTTTGAGAATTTGCGGAGTACGAGTGCCGTATCGGGAGACTGAAAGGAGGTGGATATAGTGCCTGTCTTGAAACTGGGAAGTATGAGGGAATTACAGATTTAACTTTAATTCCCAGAAAAGCACAAAATTTAAAAAAACCCCACCAAACCAACAAATTAAGGGAAAAAAGGCAAAAGTAAAAGCCATTATGAATTTGCTAAGAAGAAATTGTCACGCTGGTGTCGTTTCCCTGCAGAGGAGAAGGCCTTGCAAGCAGAGGAGAAGGTGTCCAGGTAACACAGCCTGACACTAGAGAGGCTTCTACGCTGTCTCCCGTGACTTTCTCATAAGCAAACTANTGCTGGTGTCGTTTCCCTGCATACTGGCCTTGCAAGCAGAGGAGAAGGTGTCCAGGTAACACAGCCCGACACTAGTGAGGCTTCTACGCTGTCTCCCGTGACTTTCTCATAAGCAAACTAAGAAAACTTATTTTAGATAAAACTCAAGCAGCGAGGAGGCAAAGCTGGGTGGAATAGAGCATTAAGCGTAGTTACTGACTGTTTGTTGTCATAACGAAAGGGTATTTTGAGTAGATTCCTTAACGAAGCTGATGCTTCTTGGTATTTTCACTAATGACTTGCGTGATAGACTCGAGGAGCACTAATCAAATTTGGAGGCGGCGTGAGGATGGAAGGCTCTGCATATGTATTTAGAGGACAGGATCAATATTCAAAAGGAGGTAGGAAAAATGATCTGAAGAAAGTAAAGTGTCGTTCAATAGTAACTAAGTTCAACATCGAGGCAGGAGTAATAAACCCTGAAGACAATGAATGAGGACAAGGGGCTGGGTAGCCGCTCTGCACAAGAAGATCTCGAGGTTTTAATGGGTTAGAAGCTGAGCCTAAATGAGCCGCACCATGCCGTAATGAAAAGGGCAGACATGCGAGCCGGTATAAGGTGCTTACAGAGGCATATTCTGTGAGACTTGTGAAGTTACCTCCTCTTGGTGTGGGTAAAGTGGCAGCTGAAGGTTTGTGTCCAGTTTTGGTCACTACGTTTTGAAACAACGGACTCCAATTTGGAGTCCATCGGAGAGGAGTGGGAATGGTCAGGGGCCTAGGAAATGAGGAAAGATTTGCAGAATTAAGGTTGTTTAGTCTGGAGGAGAACTTATATTGAAGGCCATCCCAGCTCCTTTTATCCCTCTCATTTGTTCTTCTTTTCTGCAGCTTGGGAGGACAGTGCCTAGCTGTTTAATTATTCCAGCTGGGAAAATAGTAAATTATTTCCTTCTATGAATTACTTACATTCCTGGGAGAACAGGTTCCTGTCTAATATTTCTGGCATCCTACCATTTGCCCACAGAGGGGAATGTTGCAGGGACCTGTCCTGGCAGGTCTGTTGAACCAGCAGTTAAGAGTTTGCAGGGCAGGGATACCTACCCATTCCAGGAGTAAAGTACGGGCTAGGTGTGGAAGTTGGAAGCTGACACCAGATGAGCTCCTTTGAGAGGCTCTAACAAACTGGTGAGGCAGCAGTACAGAGGGAAACAAATTGGGTTAAAATGACAGCATGTTTAGCTTCATTACATGACTCTGATGGAACCTCACCCTATATGCTTCATTCATTTCTGAGCACTTCACCAACAGAAAGATAATAATGCTCTGGATTGCAGTAGCCCTGTCTCATCCAAACATCTTAAAGTGATTTTACATATATTTACTGAGCCTCAAAAGACACTGCTGAGATTTGTACAGGCTATACGGGGATCACTTTGCTAACCACGTGTCGAGCAGCTCCCCTCAGTACTCGTCAACGATGAGCAGGGCACCGAGAAACGCAAGTTTCATTTGAAAATGTTAGGGAATTCAGGTAAAATACATGTAATAGTCATATGCATTATTACTTTGTTTATATAATGCAAAAGGTAATGTTGTTCTGTGGATAACTCTAAAGGTCTCGCATCCCAAATAAAATAAGGACTAATATATTCTATCGCAGTCGTTTGGAATACATGGCTCTTTTAAGGGCTGGTTGGAAGGAAGAATAGTGGCATATGGGTCCCTCGGGAAGAGAGTGTTTGCAAGAAGGTGGCGAACACGGCGTCGCGGCTTATAGTGAGGGGTCTGAGCTTTCTCGGCACTGCGGAAGAAACCGCTGGTAGCATCCCATGTGCGAGCAGGAGACTTAGTGGCCCACGAGGGGTGCAAGAGACGGGCTGTGTTGTACAGGACTTAGTGGATTTAAAAGAAAACATCAAAAAAAGTGGGATGTTTGTCTATGGGGTGAGGAGCCAGTTAGGGCAGTAGTGAGCAGCGGGCTGTGATTACGAGGGCATGACTTGAATTTCTATTTGAAACGTGGCAAAGGGGTTAATTATTTCCCTAATCTTATTAAAAGTGGCATAGTGTCTTTGAGAAATAGAATTGGCCAAGACTTTGCTTTTAGTCCTTAAGGTAAGCAGCATCCCGTCGTTAGCACCGCGTTAGGGCATCGGTCCCATAGTGACTCGGGAGAAAGAGCAGAACCTCACGGCTCCGCTTCCCAAGGCGGGCAGAATGATGCCATTCTCAGAATGATGCCATTCTTGTGGTCATTTAGTAGTGGGCTCCTGCTCAGGGTGTTCCAGCCTCTTTCAACCTCGCGGAGCTCCTGAGAGCTGCCACCTTGCTTTCAAATCTTACCTAGACGAAGAGTTGCCTTGGGAAGGTGTGGAACTGGCCGTGCTCGCAGATGCGCGAGAGGAGGATTTTTATTTGTACCTCTCGCTCAAGCTGCGTTATCTCCGCAATTAATCTCTTTGTATTTCGAGCTAATAATTTTTTGAGGTGCAGGAGAGCAGAGAGGTGTGTTCGACCCAAATCTCAGAGCTCAGGTTTTCTGTGCAACAATAGAGGAGCTGGCCACAAACAGTAAATCCTGTCTGCTTGGCAGTCGGCTCCGTTTACTATTTCTACGGCTTATAGCCTGACCAACCAACTACTCTTTTGCTTATGCCACATCCAAACCAGCACTTTTCCTTGCTTTCCAAGGGACCCGGTCAGAAAGAGCCAGCGTCCAAAGTGTCTGCATCAGTGAGGCGTGAGCTGCTGGAATATTTTGCATCCCTGACTGTTTGGTTTATAAGCAGGACAGCGTAGCACGTGTGAAAATTCTTCATTACATGCTCTTTAGTGCTTTGAGTCCCTACATTTTAAAGGGGAAATACGTGGGGGGGGGTGTTTTGTTTTGGTATTATTATTATTTTTTTTTTTCAATTTTATGCCTTTTAAATTTTACTGCGTGTACTGCTGCAGAACTTCTGCCTCCAGATCTAGCTGTGGTCACTCTGGGCCATAACCAAAGGCTCCTTTTGGTTCTAACGTGAATCAATTATCAATATTTTTTTGCAGGACTTGGAAATTTCTGTTTCAGACTTTTTGGAGGCCGCATCACTGCCTCCCTGTCCTTGGTCATTCAACAGCCTGCGCAACGAGGTTATGGGAGTGATTTCACGATTGAAAGTAGTTCTGCATGACATCACTTCTTGTGTTAAATTTCTGGAGTTTGCGGCCAAAAAGATCGGAATGCTGTTGTTGCGGTTAGTGTTTAGTTATCAGGAATCCTAAACAATTATGTTTTCTTTTTATTTCCGTTTTTAACCAAACGGATGCTCTAAGAGGACATAGTGCATTCTCTGGGATTTTTTTATGTGTCTTTCTCATTATCCCTTTCAAAAACTGTATTTGAGCAGCAAGCTATTCTCCTAAAAAAGAAAAAGCCTGTTATAACAAGGAATGGATGAGAAAGACGTTGCTTCACACAGATGTCCTTTTTTTCTACGCTTCCCCCTTTCAGCTCAGTGTGTTGCAGTGATGGCAACTGCCTTCATGTGTTCCTGGCGGGTTCCTCTATTACACCTTTCACCGTGACATATAGATATTTCCATTTACTCCCTGGAGTACGCGACCGACTCCTCTCTCAGTAACTAGCACGTGGCTCCAGTTATATCTAGGAACGCAGCAATGTTATACAAGTGTCTGTGCTCATGTACAGGCTAGTACTTTCTCACACTATAACGTGTGAGGCGAATGTAGATACCCAAATTACCAGGATGTAGTCCCTTCTTATCATTTACCTTAATACTACTTCTGCCCATTTTCATCCCCCCTCACTGGGATGTAGGGTAAACAACGTCCCTTAGTTATATATTTTCTTGGCTGCGTATATAATACAAGGTATCACCTGGCTGAAAGCAGACTACACCATCCGCTACCCCTTAAGAAATATACACTCTAGATATTTAATATTTTGGTTTTTCTATGCTCATAATTAGTTATGAACAAAATACATACATTTTCAGCCTAAAACTCATCCAGTTCAACCTAGCTCATATCAGTATTCAAGTTAGAAACGTGATTCAGACAAACCAAACTGAAACATTTATACAATAAAGTCTGTTTCCTCAAGATTTAATCTGGTGTCCAGTAAATTTGCGGGAGGGCCAAGAGTGAATGATGGCTAGTTGTTATTTATAGGTTTGATAATTATTGTGTTTGTTACACAAACAGTTCCTTTCTTGCTGGAAACCTAACAGTCTGAAACTAAGAAGTGAAAAGAAAGCGATGTAATTCCCGTGCATGTAAAGAAACAAGAAACAAGTTTCCATTTGCAGTACTCAAATTCAGTCATTTCTGCAGTTAACGCATCCTGGCTTCTGTCTGGATGTCACTGCAGTCACCTTTCAATATAGGAGTAAGTCTAAAACAAGTTTTCATCTACTACTACAAAACACACGAGGCAAAAGTAACAGGTTTAAAACAGAGGCCGTAGTAAAAGCAAGCTTGATTTCCAAACGTATAACTTCCCAAGTTTTTGCTTTTCCGTTGGAAAAGCTTGAAATAAATCTATTAAGAATCTGTGAGACATGAGACTTCCCACCTTTTTTTAGAAATGCTCTTCTTGGTTTGTCCTTCTGTTATTTAATTCCTTTTCTCCCCAGGTAATGGTAAACCCTTCCAGCTCGCTTTGTAACTATGGAGCAGAAAGTAGCTTAGATTAAGCTGGTATACACCCGAGACAAGAAGAGCTATTTTTTTTTTTTTTTTTCNTTTTTTTTTCCTTTGGGAAATCACCTACAGTCTTCGCTTCTCCCAGAACTAGACCAATGGATCTGTTAACTTACCTGGTGTTTTCTTGACTCCTTCTCTTGCTACTCTTCACTCGCGGCTGATAAATGCTTGTAGGAGTTGCCGAGGAACGGGATGTAGGTGCTGACCTTCCCCTTCCCTCAGCTTGAAGTTCTTCAAAGTCAGCCTCAGGGACTTCAGATTAAATAGATGAGCCAAGGCAAAAGAGTTCTGCTCCCCCTTCCGTTTGGCTTTCACGGCTGAATTCTAAAAAGCTATATGAAGTTGTCAGAGGTTTCCTCTTACCTTTTTACTGAAGCAAAACGGCGTGCTGCTGCTCCAGGACAGGATTAGGTCATTCAAACAGCCCTGCAGAGAGAGTGGAGGCTCAGCGGTACAGAGTCTCCAAAGGCTGGAAAGATCTGATCTTACATCAGGTGAGAGAAGGCAGCTGGCTAGGCAAGACAATAATTATGATATCAGCTCTTGTTCGCCTCAGGCAGTCCTGCATTTAATAAGAATACAAATATGACTAAGCTGCAGGTTTTTTTTTTTTTTTTTTTTTTTTTTTTTTNTCTCTTGGTAATTCTTCAGAGAAGTTGGGCAGGTATTGAGCTCTAACTGTCTGGAGAAGGGAGTGCTCCCTCTCAACCTCTCTGTTTTTCTTTTGATTTAAAATACCCATCTGTTACCGTGTTTTGCAAACCTATTATCCACCTGCGGTTGTTAAAATCACTCTTTCCTGGCACGGATTTTGCCATACTATCAGAAAGCATTCGGCTACCAGAAACGGGTGTCTGCCTTACACTTGTACGGTCTGAACTCCCGTCACGGAAAGGAGCTGTGGCTCCACCATAGAACGTCAAAACACGTTGCACCATTTAAATGTCAGAAGAACACTTACAAAGACCAGTGTACTCAAGGTAATACGCCTTCGCCAAAACAGAGTGCCTTAGCGCAGATAAAAATAGAACTAGATTGGAGTGCGCGCCATTTGTGTGGGCACGCATGTATATTGCATTTATGCGGAGAGGTTTGGTTTTTGTGTGCAAATACGTAGAGAGGAATACGAGTTTAAATGTGCAATTGCAGGAATATGTATTTCTGCTGCCCTTACCTGGCTTTGTGCACACTCTACAGTCCCCTACACAAACCTGATCACACCTACTGTAATAATACTTACCTACCTCATAGGGTGTTGTGAGGATTAATTAATGTTTGTAAAGTGCTTTGAAGATGAAAAGCCTTGAATGAGTGCTAAATATAATTATCGTCATTCCACAAAACAGTAGAAACATCTTTGCGGCCCCCAGGTTATTGTATAGGTACACCCATGTTTATCTCCCACGATTATGGTAAGATACTGAATAAGGTCTTGAAACTTTGATAAAAACACGCTCTCTGCTTTGGAAGACATATTTATATTCATGTTAAGTTCATGCTATTCGTGAAGTGTTTTTGTGATTCCTGTTGCAGAACGCATTCCATAGACTTGTGACAGAAAATCTCGGCCATGGCATCCACATGTCACGATAACAGGACCGGTGGGAGAAAAGCCGTGTTTTCACCTGTGATTAATTATTTCCCATCAAGAGTTTGCCGGTTTGATTTTAGTAGCTCTGTCAGGAACTTCTGATACTAGAAATGAAGACTTTGTCAGTTCATCTGCAGGATCTTGTAGAGATAGTGCGCACGGAGTGTTGGTGGATATGCTCTTTCCTGTCTGGAAGATCTCAAAGATAGCGCTGGATAATTACTTGTCCTTTCCGAGGGCTTTCACATTTGACGTCCCTCAGGGTTACGCCTCTAAAGCTGGCAGGGAAGATTCTGAGATGGTTTGGGCTACACTCGACGTCTTTACTCAACTATTCCCAAATTCTGCACTACCTTTAATTTACAATTCTTGCTCTGATGGCTGAGGTAGACAAATCTGAGATGGTTTTATGTCAGTAACTTAGGTACTAACCGCAATAGCCCGGAACCAAAGTAGGCTAATGGCCTGATTATTAACCCAGGCTCTGGAGTGAGCTTTTCTGCCTGCCCTGAAATCCAGACTGCTGCAGCTGTGTCGTTATTGGTACCTATGTTGGCTACTTCAACATTAACGTGTTGGGTGTGTTTACCTGAGCTGGCGTCACAGGTCGATTGCAGTGCAGAGATAAGATCCTGAATGAAAGTGAACCACTGACTGGCAAGCATTATCTCTCCTTTCCCGGGATAACTCTCAGGAGGAAATACCTAGAGGAAAGCGGGGGGGGTGTCAGTATTTGCTGCAGACTTTTCCTATTTCTTACCAATGTGTGTCACGGTCTTATGTCAAAGTCCACTTTCGTGGACGTAAAGAGCACAGCCCACCTCGCAGGACTGCTTTGTAGTGTTTCTCCTTTTGACTGGCAAAATAGTTCTGTAGAATTTGAAGTCGGTATTCTTTTTTTTTTTTCCCCTCACAGCTGTCCTATAGTCAACTTGAAGAGTTTTATTAAACTAAAAGAGTTCAGTCTTCAGGAGATGAAGCCGTACGCCACAAGCAAAGAACAGATCAAGAGGCTGACATCAGACCAAACTTAGTTTTGTCAGATCCAGACTAGGCTATTGTCGTGAGTTAACTTTAGATCTCTTCCTTGGTCTGAGCTTTTAGTGACAGACTAAGGTGTTTATTTGGTGTACAGGCAGCTATTCCAAACTGTTAAACGCTGTTCCCAGATCTGAGCTTTCATTTTTTTGGGGGGGAAAAAAAAAATAAAATCGATCACAACCCTCAAAGTTGCAAAGTAAATATTCAAAATGCAAGTCGGTGGAACCGATGCAGTGATGTCTGACTGAGGCTACAATTTGGAGCAGTAACGTCAGCGGGTGGAAATGGCTCCTGTCCACTTTCATGAGTGCTCAGCTGCCCATCGAAGATGACTAAAGGGGCAGGGCTGTTGGGTACTTCCACACAGGCAGAGGGCAAAGAAATGACAGTCTGCATAACCGACATGGCATGGTGTCTTTGTAAGATGTCCGGAATGAGGGGCTCAAGAGCTTGTTTCCGTATTTGTTTCCCTTGCTTAGGGGGAGTCATCCTGCATAATCCGCTTCCTCTAGTGCTGCGTTTTGGCGTCTTGGGTATATGAGGGGTTTTTTTGTATTAAAAGTTGGGAAAATACATTTATCTTCTCATTTTCCACAGTTAGATGCTTGTCTCAAAAGTTTTTTCCTGGACTAGCTAGTGCTTTCCAAAGCCCAGCACTGGAAATGGATAAGCTGAGCTCACAGGCGTGCGTGACGCTTTGTGTCCAATTCAGAACGTCTGATCAATTTTAACGTAAAATGCTCTTGGGCTCCCTTACATGGAAAACCACTGTTGACCTCATTCTAAACCCCTCTTGCTATTTAAAATTGGCACGAACGGTCTCGTAGATCTGGAAATTTGTCAGTGAGGAGTTGTCCCTATGAACTTACTTCATTTTGTGCCCAGCCAGAGCATAAATTCATCCCTTTGATAAAATATTCTTATTTAATTTAGTAGTGGGATAATTGCTTATTTTTAATACATTGTTTATATTTTATTATGCAGTGATGGCAGCAGTATTTGTTATCATAAATAGCTTTGTCGGCTTACAATTTTTGTATCCTAACATTTGGATGATAAGCTTACAAAATGACTTAAGACGTAATCTAACCAGCTATTCTGCCACCATTAAATAGGAAAAGTGGCCGAGCATCTCTCCCTTGGGATCACCTGAGGGAAGACACACCTGGGTGTAACTTAACCGTCTGCTGTGCTGCCTTTAAATAGTAGTCAGGGCTTGCTTTTTATCTTCTGAGATATCCCTAGGGAATACACACCTTGGTTTAACCTACATACACTTCAGCCCATTTTTGTCCCTAAGAAATAATTCCGAGTGCATTTATCTGGTAGTTTAACGCGTCTAGAAAAACACATTGGTAGAGCGAAGTTACCCATTTTAACATTCAGAATGTATAAGAGAGTATTGTTCTCGTTCCTTTCTGACCCTCTTCTTTTGACAAACTAGATCTGTCTTTCGTCCTGTTGCCGTAATGGCTTAGAGGAGCTGAGAGTTGCAGTATTCAACTGGAAGACTGAAGGATAAAATTTGCCGGGGAGATGCGAATTATAGCCTCCAAATCTGACACGCCCATAAGATGCTCTTTTGTTGGCATTTGCAGAACTTTCTGTTTGTTAATTGTTTAATCTTAAATTAAAATATAAAGAACCATTATTATATATGAAATACCATTTCCTGACCAGTGATTTAGTGTTGCCCATAAAGCACAGCATCTGTAGCAACGCGGCAGCCACCATAAGCTATTATTGTTTTGTTGTTTTAGAAATGAGGATGAGCTCAAGACGTGGTGTTAGACTTGACTCTGTGCCTTTCTGCTCTAGGTGAAAGGCAGGTAGGTGATCTCGACACGTGTTATGGTGTCATCCAGCAATAGGTTTTGGTTTGCTTTTTTGACAGGACTGCTGTCAGTGTGCAACTTTCAATACAGGAGTGAGATAATTAAGACAGAGATACTGGGCTAATGGAGTAATAATCTCTGATTGTCCTCACAGGTTTATTTTGTCTTGTGCTTAATTATTTGTTCCTATTTATTCAGTATCGTATGCCATGAATGACCCTGTATCGTTCCAGGGCGGTTGGACCTTTCTCCTGTCCTCAGGAGGGGATCCCTCAGGAGGGATGCTCATTCCTCCTTGGAGCTGATGACTTGTATGTACGTAAAGTTTCAGAGCTCGGAATCAGGTTGAAATGTCCTGTAACGTATCAGAAACTTTCTTCTCTTCTCACAGAATGTGATTCGTGAAGAGCTGGCAGCATTCTGTCAACTTCCCTTTGTTGACATTACACTTCAGAAAGAGTCTTTTGTGATTTTCNGAAAGCTTTCCTAGCCTGAAGCTGCTGGATAAGTGGTAGGTTGGCAGGCTGTCTTTGTTTGTTTGGTCTTATGCCTTCTTCATTTTTGGCTGCCAGGCTTTTTCTAACATCACGGAGTTGTGCAGAGCGAGACGACTGGGGGAGTTTTTGGTGACATGACAGTAATAAGGAGAAAGCCTACTTTACATCAGTCTCCAGAGCCCAGGAATTTGACGAATGCATTCTCTGTCAAAGTCAAGAATGTAGAAGAGTGTGGCCAACGTCAGAAGACAAATGACTGTATCCCAGAAGTGTTTTATTAAGCCACCTGACAACGGCTCTGGAAACTTTGGTACTGATATTGGAGAGAAAAGAACAGTTGGCGGATCCTCTGGCTAGTCGCCTCTAACTCCTCTATCTAAACAGGACTTTCTAAAGGTCAGACCACACGAGATTCAAAGGAGAATGCTGTTGCATCCAGGTTTTAAGGCCCCGAGGGACTGTGGGAGTTTCAAGAACATGTGGAGCTACAAGTGAGGCCTTTGAACTGCATGAGTCTTCCAAACCCAATCCTGTCACATTCATGATTTTGAATACGTTATGCAGGTTTGGCCACTTAGCGCTGAGGCATAAGCAATGAAATGATCGCTCATACGTTACTTCATGTTATTGCTTCTAAGGCTTGCTGCCTGCTCTTTTTATTTTCCATTTAGTTTGAGCTGCAAGAGGATTTCAAAGGTGTTGAATAACCCACACCTACCCCAAATAGCGTGCATCTTTTAGTTCTGAGGCTATTTTCTGGTCCGTTCCTCCTTGCCGACATTCTATCACGGGCATGCGGCATCCTTTCTGGAGCTGTGACAGAGCTTAGAAACAACATTTGTTTGTGAATGCCATGCGATGTTGCTTTGTGGTGCAGATGAAGCATGTTAGCAATTTACTGTACTTACTCTGCGACCCAAGATGAAACACGTTGCATTCTTGCACTGGTCCTTTGCAACAGCTGAAGAGAATCTGCTTTGAATTGTTTGAGGACCTCTCGTGGAGTGCTCGGAACAGCGGAGAGCACTCAGGACCTGCCGTGCTTCTCAGCTTGCAGAACCTCCTGCGCCCCTTTCAAAAAAACTCATGAATTTGCAAACAACTGGGATTTTGCTTTTGCGGTTGCCTTGCTCTACGTATTTTCTGTCGAAGTCTAGGAATACTGCAGCTGGAGATAAAACAGTACACCTCCTCTGTGCCGCAACCTTTAACCAAGTTTCTAACCAGTTAGCGACATGATTGGTTCTAAACAGGATGATTAATATTTAGCTAACTAGAAGACAGCTAACAGTGTTTCACTCCTGCCAGAGGCTGAGGCTAGCACATGATTATCTTCTTATAACTGGCTTGGCAGAAGTGTGTGTGTGTTGGTTTGGTGTGGTTTTTTTTTTTTTTTTTTTTTTTNTTTTTTTTTAGCCCCTTAACCATGTCTAATAACCAGTACAACTGGTCTGTCTTCTTCCTTTCTTGGAGTGTGCTTGGATGATCCTAACTACAATGCTCCATAAGCGGCCAGTGCCAATACATGCACGCCCTTTTAGCGTTTCTCCACTTCCAAAGATGCTGGGGGGACACTTGTCCCGCGCTTCCCAAAACGCACCGTCCATATTAATGTGAGAAATGCAGACGCATCAACAGGATTAGTAGATCTGTATTGCAGGAAAACTGTTTTAGGAATACAATTCCCATTTAGTGCTTGAAACATGAGTTTCTTACGAGCTCATTAAGAGAACATAGTTATATCTGCAGTATTTATAGGCAAAGCTTAATATCAGCACTCCAAGGTGTTAATTCAAATTCTACCAGCTCTTATTGTATTGATTTTGAAACAGAAAGTGGGAAGAGACACCTGGGACGTTCATAAGGACCGGCATACCTGGGTTTTCCTAACCAACTATAATGCAAACACAGCCTGGGATGAATATTTTGACACGGTCTAGGGCATTGCTTGGATTTGGGGAAATACGCGGCACGTTCAGCAGGAAGGTTGTGGAGCCGTACCTGGCTCTTGGTCAGGCTTCTGAGCCGACTTTCCTCGCTCGTGTACACAAGGCTTTAGAGCCGTCAGGTCAGTCATCAGAACTGTGCAAGAGAGGTTCCCCCCATCCTGCCCAAAAGCTTTTCACATCTTGCTTGGGCAATCCTTCCTTCATCTTTATCTTCACACACAATAGTGGAAAACACAAAACCTTGCGCTTCCGCAAACAGCAGCTGAAATCATCCCAGAGGTATTATCTTAGAAACTAGAAAATGATTCAATGAAAGAAGGAATGAATCATATAAATACTCAAAGTGTTGTACCTCAGCAACGTCCCTCCCTGCTTAGTACAAAGCAAAGAACAAAAGCAGGCTGCTGCCTGGCATGGGCCCCTCCTAGATGACTTACTGGGGCTGTGAAATCATCAGAAGCCTCAGAAAGAAGTGCTTATGCAGCGCTTATGACTTGATTTTCTTCTCTTCAGTTGTCTGTAAGCATGGAACCGGTAGCTGCCTTCTCTTGAGCGCCTTGCATATATTCTAGGAGATGGGTGAGGAAGGGCAGGGACTGAAGCAAATGCTTTATGTTCAGAGATTTCTGGATGGCTTTTACGTTTCAGAAGCTGCAAATGGATTTTTAGACATAAAACAAATTGCATGGAAGAGGGGTCATAAACATTATAAGGTCACGAAAATATGAAACCACGTTTTCATTGCTGAGGGTGACTTTAAACACTCTCTTAGAAAACAAGCGATGTGAAATTGTGTGGTCTGTTCAAATGGAAAACTATAATGGGAGGTAAAAATCCTGAACAGGCCATTCATTCCTATCTGGCAGACAATCCGAGATTGCTTTAGCACTTAGAGGAGCTTCAGTGAGAGAGACGTATCGATCTCAGATTGCCAGATTTTAAATTAGATGTGTGAGAGGGAAGAGTCGGAGCAACCCACTACAGAAGGTATTCAATGCAAATTATTTTCTTGGAAGATCATTGTACAAAAGATGAAAAGAATTAGGGAGCATAAAAAGAAGTAATTGCAAGTGAGGTGTTAATTCGAAATTCAGGTTAAAATGTTTTATCTTCTTAAGCGAGTGTTATGAGTTCATGTGATTCTCCAAAGGCTCTAGCCTGTGAGGTTTCGTAGGAAGCAATAGGATTAATTCACCTTCGCTGTCAGCTCCATGAAAGCCCTCAGTTTTAATGGTTTGTTCAGTAAAATGAGAAGCCGCTGCAGCTACTCTACATTGCTTGAATGTCTCTTTGCCAGTGGTTTTTGGGTTTGGGTTTTTTTTTTCCCCTTTCTTATTTTTTTTTCTCTCTTGTTTTTCTGCACAGTATGCTTTTCACTCGGGCTCTTGTGACATCAGTGGCGAATGTCTGTGAGGAATTGCCTCGGGCCAGTGTGACTTTCAAAGGATAAGACAATTTGTTACCTTGCCAATGAACAGTTTATTACATTTCTAATTATTGTTATTAGTCTGGCAGGTGGTGCCATGCACGATATTTTTACAACTGCCGTAGATGCAGGTACTTCTTTCATGACAAAAAATAACCTGCGTAAGATTTAAAGGAAAACCAGGCGTTCTGCTGTAGTACGTGTTCGATAACTCTTTGCGCTGACACGGTGTATACGGCACCTGGCTATTTTTAAATCTTACGCTGAAACGTACTGACTCTTGAAATATTCTGGTGTGAGACTAGTTGTAATTAGAGTGTGTTGGCAGCCTAAGTTAGATATGAAGGTATTTCTCCCTCCCTCTCAAGCCCTTTCCTCTAATCTTTAGTACTCTACTTGTTGTGTAAATTAAAGACTCATCGTATTTATAAACTCTAACTCAGAGTTCATGTTAATCACCGCCAAAAAAAAAATATTAAATATTCCTTTCCCAATGAAGATCTAAGTTCCTAAACAGAGACTTTGCTTTCGCTGATTTGTAGAGTTGCATGCAGTCCGGTTCAAGAAATAAAAGTGACGGAAATACCGCACGTGTTTCGGTGTGGGCGAACGCAACACCGTAGAGTCCCTTTGAGCAGCACCGTCCAGTTCCACCCGTCGCTGTCTGTGCGGAACAGTTGAGAAAGCACATCAGCCCTTCTGCTTTGTCATGTCTTGTGTGGCACAACGTACTTTCTTAGAACAGTTTCGCATTGCTTATTCTGCTTCAGCGAATACTCGACAATTCCGTGTCACGCTATTACCGCAGAGAAGTTGTTAATTCAAAAGGAATAGAGATAGGAAATAAATTTGCTGTTTTGATGGCCAGCGGTGTGTCTGGTCTCACGTAATCATTATTGCGGTTGCAGCTACTTTGTTCCTATTCACGTGGTTGCTATCGTAACAAACACGAAGGCTGTTTTTCTGTCATTCTCGTGACACAAAGCAAGTTGTCCTGGTTAAAAAAAAAAAAAAAAAAAAATTTATTCTTTTTATATATAACCCTCTTTGCTTCTTCCCCGTTTGCCCAGGAGCATCAGACAACCGTATGCAGGAGAACCAAACGCTCAGATTTGCTATGGTTGATCCAGCTGGATTTTGCTGTATTGCACTTTAGTTCCAAGAACTAAGGAGTCGGGGCAGACTTCTTGTCCAGCTCTGTCCCTGTGCCCTGCCCTGATGTTTCGCGATACCGCTGCATCGTGGCAAGACTAGAAGTTTCCTTAATGCCACATTTGTGTCCTGTAAAAATGGAATGTGAAACTGGCAGCGGCGGGACATTAAGTGGTGCCTCCTGTAAGGAAAATGAATCGACACGATGGTTTAGTACAAGATTTAGTGCTTTTGCCTCGCTGCGACTGGGAGGAACTGCAGCTGGGCTCGAATGGTTTCGGGATTTGGCTGACTTATGTATGCACCCGCCAGGGCTCCAGGTAAAACTGCTCCTGCTGGAGCGGAGAGCATGGGCATGTTTTGGAGTCGTTCCCTGCAGGGGCTGTTCAGCAGGTACGGTCGGCCAAAAGTGGCACTGGTTCAAAATAGTGGCTGGAAAGATATTGCATACTTGACTGCACCTGGTGCAGAGGAAGCTAAAGATGTCAGTCCCCTCCCCTTTCCCCATCAATTGTCTCGTATTTCTGAGATACAGGTGTGTGGTTACAGCGTAAACAGACCAAAGATTTTTCTTCTAGGCAAATAAGCTGCATGGGTTTTTTTTTTGTTGTTATTTTTTTTGTTGTTGTTTTTTTTTTTTTCTTAGACTATCTCTGCCAAAATGTAGAAACATACAGGATGAACTCCTGCACTTCCACGCACCCTGTGCACACTGCAGGAGAAGGCTTTTGTTTCTGGAGCCAGGATGCCCCCGCGCAGCTGTAGTTCACTCTTTCCCCAATATTGTTCACAAGTTGATTTTTGTCTTGTCCATACGCCATGTTTTCTGTCAACTGTCAGAGCATCTTAAATGAAGAGATAACGTATAAGCATGAAAGCGGAGTCGTTTTTTTCTGTGCCGTTCACCGATCTTGCTGCTGTGACTCCCCAGAGGGACGGCAGCACTACCTGCGGTCGTTGGCTTTCGCCACTGATTAGAGGAAAAACTGTTGTGTCTCGATCCCTACGCTTGCAAGTCTCTAAAAGCCATCCTCCCAAATTCTGATGACGTTACTATTTTCTATGTAGCCTGAATGCTAAAGGCATAACGCTAAAGGAACTACAAAGGTTATTTCAGATTGGCTGGGTAGCATCTTCTGAAACTGCTAATCCTTCAGTACCGGTTGTAGCTCCCGACACCGCAACACCGCTCGCTTCGGTCTAAGGAGAAAAGAAAAAGCGCAGGTGTGAGGAAGCCTGCATTGTACAACTGCGTTATCTGCAATGCAGACAAGTGATTTATGATTGCATGTTTCATGTAGCAGGAATGATGTTGCCAGAGGTAAGAATGGGGAGGAAAACTCAAACTCCCTTCGGGTGACAGACATCTTAAAAATAAAGAGGATCCTTTTGAATTTTCTGGCAAGTCTCATCAGGATAGTCCTACAGCGAAAAGGGAAATGTGACTTTCCTTTTGCAGTTGCTACAACAGCTCCAGAGTAACCACCGCTCCCTGTCAAAGATCCCCTTGATAGGAACCAGGAAAACTGGTGCCATAACAGCTAACTGTACCCGGACTGTGTTCCCCTTCTGCTCTTGCACACAGCTTGCTCTTCCAACGTTGGGCAATTCCACATTAATATGGACATTGGCGTCACGGACAGCTCTGACCGCTTCTCCTTTTGCTTTATAGAATGAAATGAGAAGCTCTGTGATCAGCAGAATTAATGAAATTTGGTGTCCTAGGGCTTTCCCTTCCAAAGAATGGAGGGCCCTAGGTCCCAGTGGTGGGTATTGGGAAAACTTGAAATTGCTCCGCTTCTCGTAGACCGGACAGGGATCGAGGGGAATGAGGAAATCCCTGTAATGCTGCTAGGTTGGCAAGAGAACCTTAATACTAAAGTTGGCTGCATAGCGTAAACTTGAAGCAGAGTAAAGTTTGGATGTTTTAGATGATCATACTTAATGTTAATATTTCAAGTGCGACACCATTAGTCACAAATAATGCTTTATCAAGATAGATACCTTACAGAGGCACACAGGGTCTGCGCCTTGAAGCGGTTGCATCTGCTCTAAATCATCCATAACAATATATAAGGGTTGAACCTGTGAATTAACCATTCTGTGCCTTCTCTCTTTGCAAGTCAGTTTGTCGTTTGTTTTTTTTTTTTTTTTCTCCTTTTTGGTAATTTCAATCAATTTTTATTTAACTGGGTTGATTAATATATTTCTAATTTTGCAGCTATGCTGTCATGGTCTGCCTTTGAAAAGTGTTCCTCCCGTCCCATTAGTTTCCCCTTAGCTATTTGAGGGTGTTTTCCAAGGAAGATCAACGTCAGACTCGGTGCTTGGCCTGGATTTGGGAATTTTGGGTATGGCCTGGTAGAGAGCCTGCAGCCACTAGATGGCACATGGCGAGGGAATCTGTACATCCCGAGTAGCAACTCCACGTTTTCAGTCTGTTAGTATGATTAAAGGATAAATAATATTAAATGTTTCTTTAATAGGAGAAAATGCACAGCATTGACAGTAGTGATTAAGTTCTATTAAACAGTTGTTATTTTGGACACTGGGTGATTAGTACATTCAAACCACTTCATTTCCAGACTTTGGCACCTCGGTCATTACTAACCCAAATCATAAAGTTCAGTGAATCAAGTTGTAAATAGTTTTATTGGTTCCGTGTTGGAAAAAAAATTGAGGGTTGTGAAATTCCTTGATGATTTAAAGTTACGTATTTCCTAAGTCCTTGTATTTCTAGTTTCTGTTCTCTCTTTGGCTCTTCACCATTGCAGAAATTCTAAACTCTGTCTCTGCCTTTGCAAACACTAAAACCAACGTGCTAATTGAGAGCAGAGAGTTGTATTCCTGGAATAAATATGTCAAATGGAGAGAGTTGGAGTTTTGGACTAAGATGCACACTACTGCCAACATGCCATAGTTATCCGAGGGAGGAATTACCTCCAGGGACGAGAGTGGAACTGCTCTTGCAGCTTCTGGGGAAAGGTCTATATTTACATACGTGCTGATGACTGTTGGATAAAACACAGGACCTTCATGTTTCTGTTGGTTTGCAGTTTGTTTTCTGAAAATATTTTTCATATTTTTGAGAATTATTTTATGTCCATTATATGATAAGTCTTCCTTCAAAGCAGTTGGTGGTTTTGGGTTTTGGGTTTTTTTTTAGGTTTTGTTTTTAATGAAAGCTTAGGAATTAAATTGTAAGATCTGGATACATTTCAAAGTTTCAGTGCTATACAACAAGGCTTCCTTGAAGTTCATTTTAATAGCTTTTAAGTGACTGGGAGCAAATTTTTGGTTTCTCCAAACCAACTTGAGGATTAAAAAGACGTGCTGGCTTTATCCTCTTTGACTTTAAACTTGCCATGTGCTCTGTGAAGTCTGTTTATGATTTCAGTGCTTGACGAAGTGATCCTTGCATCATTTACGTGCCACTTTACAAACTTCTGTCAAGGTGTTCCTGATGAAGTGCCTTTCTCAAACGAAAACTATTTTCCTTGTTGTATTAGCCTGCTGAAAATTCATCTGCTTTTCTGGTGTGCTCGTGTGTCTTAGAAATGTGTATGTTTTACCAGGATAAGTCCTTCACATTCTCTTCGATGTACACGTATGCGCCTGTAGAACTCGTGTGTGCGTGTGCGTGTGTCTGGGCAAGGCAAGGCAGCACCATAACTCCAGGGAAAATGGAGGAGGTGACTGCGAGTCACCCACTTACTCACTGGCATCTGCTGTGGGAAACCTGTATTTTGTGGTTTTGTAGAGCACTTGCTTTTTCGAGGAGGCAGGCAAGGCGGCAGACGTCCCCTTCTCGTTAACAAATTTATCACTTACGAGCCCTACGTAAAACAAACTTAGTGTCAACTCTGAAATGAAGAGCTGCATTGGAAATCACACCTAACTGCAACAGGTGCTGAGCTGGCAGTTTCACAGAAGATTGTGAAATTTGATCGCACAATGGGAAATGGAGCCACTCCTTGAGGGCAATATCTGGAAACATAATGGGGAACCACCCTTCAAAGGTGATCTGTGTAATAATGGGGCTTAGAAACACTTTCTACCTGCTTTGCTTAGAAAATTATGAACGTTTTTAATGGTGTTACTAGTTTTTGCACCAGCACACTATATTTAGCTGTACCTCAACTAGTCCTGCGCTCAGACACACCCAAGGCAATGGACTGCCCAGTGCCTACCTGCTGCTACCATCGCTTCAAGGTGGAAACTATTAATGAAATCCCCCGTTCTCTTTCTGTCCTGGTGTTATTGTTAGTTTTTCTTCTCTGTCTACAGATGACAGCTTTTCACCTGTCATAGAATCATAGAATTGTTGAGGTTGGAAGGGACCTTTCAGATCATCTAGTCCAACCATTAACCTAACCTGACAAAACCACACCTAAACCATATCCCCAAGTACCACCTCTAACCTTTTTTTAAACACCTCCAGGGATGGCGAACCCACCCCCTCCCTGGGCAGCCTATTCCAATGTTGGATAACCCTTTCAGTGAAAAAATTTTTCCTAATATCCAACCTAAACCTCGCCTGGCTTAACTTGAACCCATTTCCTCTCGTCCTATCACTTGTCACCAGGGAGAAGAGATGTCTCCTGCTGGAAGCTGAGCATTTCTATACCCTTTGAGTAACTTTCGCTGCAGCCATTTTCTGGTAAGTCTCTAACCTTTATGTGCTCATACATGCTAATGAACATGGAACACCCAGCGTTACTGCCTTGGCCCCACGACACTCTGTGCTACTTGATGTCTCTCTTCTTTCTTCTTGAGATCGCCGGAAAGATTGCACCTGTGCTCCTACATGTACTTATGCACACCACAGCCTCTGAATAATGTAGACTAATAGAAAAGACTTCAAAGAACCATAACACAGTTTTAAAGGGCTGGAAGGAGAGGCTGATGGGAAATGTTATAAGAATTCCACATTTCCTGCTTAGCTAAGCAGTAATTTGGAAGGACATGTAAACGATGTGCAAGTATTTCAAAGAAAACAAAAAGCAAACAAAAGCTGCGCGCGTGCGCTGCCCGGGTGCTGTAGACAAAGAGCAAAGGAGGGAGAGGTTTGCAGCAAATCATCTGCTGGAGTTTGTCATTTTGTTAGGTGCCCAGACACAGGGTGAGCAGGGTACTGAAAATATTTGGACCGATTTGGATGTTATTTGACAGAGGTAAACGCAAAGGGGAAAAAAGGTGAGTGGTTTAGCAGTGACCTGAGCAAGTCATTATGTGATTGGAATCAATTACCCAGGAGCTCATTAGCAAAAGAGAATAAATGTCCTTCCTTCTTGTGCTGTGGATATTCTATTGGATCCCTATCACATATCAAGTCAAAACACTACCTTTCAAAGCCACTGAAGGGATAATCTCGGACTGTCCTTTCTGGGACAGTGATTTTCGAGAGCAACTGTGCTTGTCAGGACAATGACACTATCGGTGCAAAGGGGATTTGTGAACAGCGGATACCGGAGTTGTCATGACAGTTGGAACTGGAAAGAAACTACTGCAGGTCAGTGAATTCTAACATTTTATAAATCAAACGTAGGCTGCACTTTGTCCTTGTCTCCTAATAATTAGGGTAGAGCAAGAAAGAAGACAGATTTTGAAGAGCGTGCGTACTCTTTTAGAGTGAAATTCACTCGCGTTCGCTCTCATGGAACCAGTAGGGTTCAAGTGGGATTTCAGAAATGCAATAGGCTTTGCGCAAAACTCAGGCAACAGCAGAACAAAGCATTCAGTGCAAAGTTCAGGGGCCTGTACTGGATAACTGAACCTAACCTCATTTACGGTACTAAGTGCTTGATTTGGCAAAGTGTCTTTGGATATTCCAGTATCTTTGTCAGTTTGGTCATTGGGGGTCTATGTGCCACTGAAAGTCAGTTCCAGCAGAACAGGGATTAAATATTTAACTGCATTAGGGGCTTTTGAAAAGAGAGATCTTGGTTTTGACAGTCCAGGAAAGTGGGACTCTTAATAATAAAGTAATTAATACTTTAACGATAAGAGAAAATCAATTATGCTAACTTCTTTCATTATTTCAAGGTATTTTAAGGACGCGCACAGACAAGCAGTTGATACGTGGAAGACAGAACTGGAAGCAGTGATATATAGTAGGAAAAATCTCCATAACACGGGGGGGTACAGAAAAAAAATATCTTTAATTCAATCATATATATTTTAGGACGCGGGGATTCTCCCCTTCTCAAGAGAATATTGCTATTCTTGTCACGACCTTGCAGGCTGTAATCTTACATAAATAACAATGGGACAGATACGCTAGGAAAAAATGGTCTTTTACATTCATAACAAGTGGACTGCAAATAAATACGTTTTCAAAGTAATAGAACGGGCGGACGGTATGTGATTTGCCTGTAATCATACAAGACGTGCCTTGCTGTGAATGCCCACAGAGTACATAACAATCGCACGCATTTTGAACGTATACACAGAGGCCTGTATACTCTTATACGGTGAATATTTGTGTAAGTTGTGACAATACACAGTTAGATGCATGAAATCGGGTACGCAGAGTCTCTCTTCTTCCTTTCGCATACGCGTCTCTCTCTTCTTTCTCACTGCAGATTTCAGACTTTACAGGTGGAGCTTGAAAAGCGATGTGGCGAGTACTTGGGGAAAACCTACCCCTGCTGAGACCGAAAATCTAAAGATCCCTGGAACTGTTGAAAAGCCAAAGGTTGCCTCGTCTTACTGCTGGGGTAACAGAATTGCCTGCTAAAGAGCACTGTTAGGCAATTTTATTGCTGTTATCAAGTGAATGATTTTGCTCGTAGGTGGCTTGTCCTTTTCCACGCAACAGGCCTGTCTCTTAACCACTGCTTCGGCAAAACTGGTGTAGATGACAGTCTTGCTCTCATTGCAGTTCTAACAGAAAGAGTTATTGGTTCCTTTGCCTCTCCATATCACGGGCATGTACCTGTCCTGTTTGCCCAAGATGGGAAAGTTTGCAGTTGGAACAAAGATGAACCCCAGGTGTTGATGGCTAGAGTTATCGTCAGGACTCCTAGGATGTTGAGTACAAACCCAGCTTTGGCCTAGAATTATAAAAGAAAAGCGGTATTAGTTGAACTGATTACTTTTTTCCTTCCCTGCTGATTAGGAGTGTTTGTATAGTTAGATTTTCTCTTTGGTCTTTTTTCACAGCCCCATCAGAACTCCATTGAATTACATTTAAGCTGATTTTCTTCACAAATATAGTTTGTATTAGGGGAAAATGAGTTTCCATGGGATAAAACTCTTAAACTAGAAGTCCTGAAATCCTTTTAATCCACTTACGTAGGACTTTCACTTCTGACCTGGCATCTGTCTCTAATGCTACTTTGGATTTCTTCTTGGATCAATTATAAACTAGAAAAGTTATCAAGAGACATGGCATCCTTCCCCGTCTTCCCTTAACGTATTGAGAAAGGGCACCAGGGCAGCCTAGTGAGATGTCCTAGGCTTTCCCTCGTCCCTGCAGAAGGACTGTCCAGATGACAGGGCTCTCGGACATCCCTATGATCTACATTCGGGCTTTTGGAACAGTTCGATATTCCCATTTCTCATTGACAGCAAGCTCTTGTTGGAACACTTTCAGGAGGCCCTGGGTGTTTTCCAAAAGCTCAACAGCATCTTTATAAGGGTCTGTGTATATATTAGAGTCAGCCTGACCCTCTATTCATTCACACATGTATGCTGTCCTTTCCATCTGACTTTAGCTGGGTCCAGTGAGTTTTCTAACACTCTTTCAAGAAGAACCAATGTTAGAAAAAGGAAAGATCAAAACCAGTGATGAGAATTCTGAAAAGAATGTGCTTGTGCTCACCATATCTATAACCTTGAGTTGTCCATATGAGAAGACAATGGCGTTAGGAGGAGTGGCGACTGGGAGCATGAATGCCAACGATGCAGAAAGTGTACAGGGCAGCATGACATAGAGTGGATTGAGGCAGATCGCTTCAGCCTGTGCAGGAAGGGAGAGCAAAGATGATGGTTTCGATATATAAAAATGCATAGAAATCTTTTGGCAGAAGGCTGATTGTATTTGCCCATGTCAGAAACCTTGTTCTTTCGTAAACGCTGCAGCCGCTCATATTTTGGTTCTGCTTTGGAAACTTCTAGCTAATGCCTTTGTGCAGCAAACGCAAGAATTGGTTTTGTGGTCAGAGCTTTGTGTTCCTGATTGTGGAATCTGATCACCGCTCTCATATAAATTAATAACAATGGTTGTATTCAGCTCTAAAACCAGGAAAAAACGTACAGTGGCTTCAAACTGGTTAAGAACAAAATCAAATTATCGGAGGAAGCAGGGTAGCCCAAACTCTGAAGGTGAGAGGACAAGTTTAGGGGTTAGCTGAAGTCTGTGCAAAAAGATTTTGGTGGGGCTTATTCCAGTTTTCTGTCTGGAACCAGCTTTTCACACCGCACAACTACGTCTACCCCAGCAACAGGAATCTCCTGTGGAAATGCAAAAGTCTGAACTAGGTCACAGAGCTTGACTAATGCTATCACCTTCAGAGACTTCTGGAAGGCTAGTGGTCGGAGTGAAATACAGTAATGGAATGTTGCAGGGAAGCAAATGCTGCTGCTGTTGCTGTCTCTATGCAGAACAAAAAGGAAAAAACAAGTGCAGCTGGCAGTGACCTCATGAGGTTGTTTAGGCCAGAAGGCAAAGTCTAATATGCCAATGAATGTAATCCCTTTACTTTTCACCAGCAATGATTTTAGAAAGGTTGAACTAAGCACAGTGTGTGCGAATACGTATGCATGCACATACACATATGTATATTTTAAGTCTCGTATGCCTGATCGGAGAGATGAACCACTGCTTGGCGAGGTCAGCCAGTTAGTTTCTATAATTGAGCGGATGTGTGCTTGGAGAAGAGCTGAAAGCTGTTCTTAAAAGAGTATTTTGAAACTCTGGAACTTACCATTGAAGCCAGAATAGGGAGAAAGAGGGTTGTGGTGGCCACATTGCTGGTGCACTCGGTGAAAGTGGCAATAAGGAGACACAACAGGAGTGCAATAGCTGGATGAGGGATTTGCTGCAGAGGAGTCAGTTTGGTACCTAACCATGAAGACAGACCAGATTCCTGTAACAGAGAGAGGTCTGTCAGGGTAGTAGGCTGGAGAAGAAATAGCCACATCTCAGTCCAGTTACATTTCTCATCTGAATTCTGCCTTCCCTTCTTATAGGAGTTCTCATACAAACTGCTTTCCGTAGAAAAACACGTAAGAGGCAATGCTCATAGACACGATAATTTGGTAGGTTAAGTAAACATAAACGTGCTTTCCCTTCCAAAGGGTTTGAAAGAAGATGACACTACATTACAGTATGTTATTGATAGCAAATAATTATTTCTCTGCTCAGGCGATTAGTTGTACATGATCGATATTTGGGGCTATTTTTTGAATCTAACCAAAGATCATTGAACCCACTTGCTAGAATACTTTCATATAACTTAGCAGATAATGTAATGATTTAATGTAACTTCATCACGTTGTCTGACATCTTGATCAACTCTCTGAAGGTTTTCATGCCTTTCATCCTCCTCAGACACTGAAAAATACCAGCATCTTCCCTGTCATTCTGGGCTCTAGTTTGGGCATGGTTATTATTCAGCTGTTCTTCTCAAGAGAACATAACCTAACTGTGCCTGTCTTGCTTCTTCATGTATTATGGCCCAGCTTCCTTACTGGTTTTGCAACCGTCATTGCAGAAGTATACTATCTTCCCTTCTGCAGCAGCTTTTACATATTTGATGGCTTATTCTGGAATAAATTAATGTAATTTCTTGATTCTTTCCTTTTCCAAATATACTTCCCAGAGATACAATCATTCTTACTACCTTCCTCTAAATGTTCTTCATATAGCCCGTGTGTTCTTGAAGACTGATATCCAAAACTGAATACGTTACTGTACCTGAGGACTTACCAGTCCCGACTGGAAGGATTATCATAGAATCATAGAATGGTTTAGGTTGGAAGGGACCTTAAAGATCCTCTCGCTCCACCCCCCCGCCATGTCTTTACATGTCTTATGTATGATGGTCCTACCTACAGTTTGCTTTTTTTTCTTGGTAGCAATATAAAAATATTGACTAGAATAAGGTGTATGAGCAGCTTTAAAACTTATCCAGTCATTTCCACATCTTGCATTTGTGATACTTGGTTATTTCTTCCTATTTCCCATTTTTAGTTGCATCCTTGTTTTCTAGAAACACTTTTACAGGTCATTGGGATCTTTGAATTCTAAACTAGTCTTTCCAGGCCCTTGAAGCCTTTTCGATTTTTTTTTTTTAATTGTCTATAGATTTAATAAATGTATTGTCTGTTCCATCATCTAAGTCATTACTGAAAAATAATTTGTAGCACTGGACTCCTGGCAGATGCCTGCAGAAGCACGTCAGTACATCCTTCAGTTTGACAGCCAGATGTTCTTATCTGCTCCTGAAGGTTCTTTTAGCTAGCTCTTCAGTTGTCTTCTAGTAGTTTAACTTAAATCTTATTTCCATAAGTAGTTTGTTCAAAATAGTTTGGAGACCCATCCTGGGCACAATATCTCCCCATGCTTGCCACGTCACTTAAGTTTTATTTAATAGAACCTTTAATATATTGGGGTAGTTTCTTAATTGTCTGCTTTTCTAGAAACAGAGTTAATCATGCTGCCTTGCTTGGTAGTACCATCCCAGTTGCGTAGGCAACAATGAAGATTTGTTCTAATCACAGGACTCCTCCTCAGGACGGTGAAGTCTGTCCAACTGCCACTAAGCTGAGGAAAAGCTCGTTTGGTGCTCCCAGTGTGCCCTCTTGTGTTCTGGGAGAGCAAGGTGGAAAACACCCGGGAAGAGACAAACACCAGGTAAGCAGAGGAATGTTACCTCACTGCCTTTGGCCAAGGCAAAGCCACCTCCCAGCAGAAACACGATGTTCCATGGCATTTTCTCGTGAACTACTTTCCATTCCAAGAGAGCTGGAGGCGCCCGGATCTTCGACTTGCTGCCTAAAATCCAAAAAGATGTTGTAAGCCATGTTATGTCCTCCAAAGAAAGGAGGACTTCTTGGTGGGTGGTGAGTTTATTGTGAACATCAGGAAACACTTCGGTCAGCAAGATCAACTAGACTGGGGAATTATTTCCTAAAGCAAATGATGGGAGTCTCATCAACAAAGATTTTAAAACTTGACTTGCAAAAATAGTAATGAATGATCTGTAGCTGCTCCGAGAGACGCAGTAGAATACAGGTAAGAGTGAGTTCAAAGCACGGCAACATATCTGCAGAACTCTACGTGTTTCTGTTGTGTATTGTCTCCTGGAGATTCCAGCTTCAGAAGCTTTTCCATGTGTGTATACTAGTGTCTGGGACACTGCTGGGAGAAGAGTTAGAAACGGAGAACTTTTATGGGATATATACCTTGCCTAGCCTAAAGAGTACAGCCGTAGCTATGTAGGAAGGGCGGTTTGAAATCTTGTTTAATGTTTGAAATTTCCTTTGGAGAGCTAAAAATGTAAAACTTCCCCCGTACCTATTCTGACCGTTGATTTTTGATCCCTTCAGTAAACTTACCTGTTTGTTTGTCGGTTTTAGAAAAGTTGGAAGGGATGATGAACAGCAAAATTGAAATGAAGATGGCAACTGTAGCATCAGTGACATAGCTGCAATAGATCAGTCAGAGATTTAGTCTGGCCGTGTTTTCACTTTTATGAAATCTAGCCGACTTCATTTTTACTCAAAGTGAGGAGGAGAAGTGGTGATACCTTATGTCATTTTTGTTGAAAAGAACTGTTGCCCAACCTGGTATGAAACCCGGGTCTCTTGTAAACCAGAGCACCACCAGTAGTATGAAGAGGATCAAAACTGCTATTTCTGCAAATTTCATTGAGCCCAATTTCTTGCTCTCTTCCTTGATAATGTCATAGGCCCGTTGCTCCTTAGCCTTTGCAGAGGCATCTGCGGCACAACCAAAATTCTTCCGAAAACTAGGAAAAAAAGGGACAAGAAATATCAGAGGAATTTGCCAGATATCCTCAGAGTTAAGAATCCAAATTTTATACTCGGTCCTATTGTCTTTTAGGTATATGTATTCATATATGCATGTAGAAATTATATATATTATTATTGTTGCAGCACCAGCAGCCATAGGTGTTGGATAGTAACTGCATTGTACTGTGCGCTGCCGAGATGATCAGAACAAAACCAAGATCCTAGCCCAAAAAGCTCGTGATCTAGATATAAACAGGCGTGCTGTCTGGACACACGGGGAAATAACGTCAACGTTAGTGTGATGGACAAGGCTACATGATCACCGGAAGGTAAACGCTTGCCAAACTTTTTAAAACTACAGAAAAGGAGAATTTTAACAGAAGAATTTGAAGGCGAAAGTGCCGTTCCAGGTATTACAGTGCTCTTTCCATCTAAAAGAAAGGAGGTTGGGGATAACGCAAAAGTGACAGGCGAAGTATCAAACAGGTCGGTAACGGAAGGCGGGTGTATGGGGTGATCAGCGCTGTGAACTGGCACAGCACCCGTCCTCTGGGTCTGTAGCAACTCTCGTCGCAAAGGTATTTACCAGCTACATGTAGAAATGAGTTTCCTGATTTGAAGCACAACAATCTTTCAGGGCATGAAAAGAATGCTGCAGAACGGGTTATATGCAGTTATAACTTCCTATTTTCAGCTGCAGAGTGTATTAAGCTGGGATCTGATCAGGTTCAGAGGAAAAGTTGCAGTATTTTAACAGCTACCGAGTACGCTGTTCTGCTCGTCTCTGTTGTATGTGAGGACTTTGTCACTTGCTGCCCGACTTTCGAGCGTAGGCTCGTCAATAAAAGTACCCCTTGTGTTACGCCACGTGATGAGTGCTTGCTCACTGGCCTG
The DNA here is from genome assembly GCA_003993805.1 of Himantopus leucocephalus. Lineage (NCBI taxonomy): Eukaryota > Metazoa > Chordata > Aves > Charadriiformes > Recurvirostridae > Himantopus > Himantopus leucocephalus. The sequence continues at coordinate 6,028,489 of RSEF01000019.1, forward strand.
TCAGCTGTATTACACTGTGCAAAGGGAACTTACTTAAAGCCCAAGTACAGTATCTGCAGCCAAATCCACGTCAAAACCAGTAACACGATCATGGTGGGGAAGGCGAAGGAGAACCAAGAGGCAAAGTTGATGATGTTGCCGTTGTTAGGAAAGAGCCTGTAAAATGCAGATGGCTGTTAGCATCCAAAATTCTGCACTCCCTTCTGTATTTCATTGATGATTACGGAAAGAGGAGGTACTGTGAGGCCCACCAAGGAAGAGAAGCTAACTTCCTGACAAAGTTACCAAACTGATATTTTCCTTCTCTGTGTTGGCTGGAAGTCAGCTGTAGCAGAACGATGCAGTTTAGCAGGTACGTAATCCCAAATTCAACCAGACTTACTCATCAACTTGTCCTTGCAGTACCAGGTTTGGTGTTGTCCCAGTCAGAGTCGCAATCCCTCCAATACTGGCTGAGTAACAAATACAGAGAGACATTCCCTTGCAGAATTTCTTGTGTTTCTCCTCTAGCAGATTTTCATTTCTCTTTCTGTCTTCCTCGACTGTCAGGACGTGACTATTACCTAGGTCCCAAGACAGGAACAAAAGAGTTACAGAAGGTAGAGTGGACAGGAAAGATCTCGTGCCTGTGCAATTCGGTATTTCAAGACTAGGACACAAAGGACTCAAAGCTGAAGGAACTAGATCTCCTCATTTTAAGGCCGGCATTGTTAATTCTTTGATCTTCTGTCCATTTTTACTGGTTGTCTTGATAGAGAGCAGTTTTTCAGGAGAAGAGAAGTTGAAATGTGTGACAAAGTCCAACCATACTGCTTGGTGAACCAGGGCAATGTCTCAACCGCACGTGGCAGGGAGAGAGGTAAGAATTCAGGAGGTACAACGGAGTCGGCGGAGTTAGACTGAAGGGAACTTGTTCTGCACCAGCACCTGGCTGCTGGCGCCGAGATTTGCACTCAGAAACACTTGAGTTGTCTCAGAGACGGGAAGAGGGCAAGACAGCTGGCAAAGAGATATTGTTGCATGATTGTATATCTTTGGATTAGAAAGATCATTTTAATCCCTAACCTTCTGGCATGAAATAGGCCAGAAATTTTCCCTTGGGAATTCCCTGTTATCTGGTAAGTTACACAGTAGATAGTAATTGAACTAACATAAATATATAGGGAACTATCAAGCCTAATGTAAAGGCTTCAGCTAATTGAGAATTTATACATTTTGTTGTTTTATTGATCAGTTATCGTCGTTTCGTATTTTCAATGTATTTCTAACTCCAGCCAAGTCAGTGGATCTTACTGTGCTTTTGTCTGGTTCACAAAGGAGCCTCATAAATGCTGTCTGACCCAGTGGGGATGCGTTATGTACATTCTTCTTTTAGAATTTACTAGTGACTGTAATGACAGTGCAGAAGGCATCGGGTCATCCTCCATTATCCCAAAGAGAAAAACACCCATAACCCACTCACCTTTTTCCTCTGCATCTTCGGAGATATCTGGCTTGGTCGGCTCTTCCTGCAGTTCAAAGGCTTTATTGATGTTTTCAGATGCTTGTCCAGCTGTGCTAGACTCAATTTCGGACTTGTGCAACTGTTCCAAGACTGCTTGTCCTATGGGGACCATCATGGCGGTGGTGGCGGTATTGCTGATCCACATCGACAGGAAGGCGGTCACAACCATGAAACCCATGAGAAGACTGAAATGAAAAGGTTTGAAAAAGCCAGTTCAGAACTCTGGGCTGCAATGCTTTTTCTTTTTTTTGGTGGTTGTTGTTGTAAAACTTCGGTTACAAAGGCTGGGTTTGGAAAATGCTTAGCAATTCACGCCTGGCACTTCTTCGTACCCCAGTCTGCTTTGTCAATGTCACAGTAAGATTTAACATAATTTTTTTTTCTTTTTACAATTTCAGCCCACTGTGCTTTCACGTTCTTATGACTAGGAAAGTGGGAGCTGGTATCCTGGAGCACAGAGTTTATCTAGTCAGTATCCTGCCTATTCTGCATGCTTCTGAGGAAGACATGCCATCTCAATAACACATATTAGTGTATTATAATATATTTTGAAGAGGAATTGCAAGCTGAATTTGATCCCAAATGGCAATCAGTTTAAGCCATAAGGAGGAAGATCTCTTTTTTTTTTTTGTAATTTTATCCACCTCTGTCATTCAAGATTCTCCTCTTACTCATATAAAATTCTAATCCTTGTTCCAGTATTACTATGTTATTTGTCTCAAAATTATTCTTTGGATGAGATGTAGATTATATGTTAGATGAAAAGGGCTTTATCTGGTATGCGTTTTTATTCTATTGCTGTGTAATTTCCTTCAGTATTCCCTCTTCTCATGATCAGAGACAAATTAAACAGGGCCATGTAGCCTCTGCATAGCTTAAAGTTCTAGTCTGGTAAACATTTGTTGTTTTCAAAACAAGCATCCCCATATTTTCTCTTCTCTTTGCAATCAGTATAACAGGTAGAGAGTATATGTTTTCTATGTTTCAGCTGTAGTCTTTCCTGATTGTCCAAAGCTGTGCTTCTGGCCAAGCCTAGCAGCACCCTTGTATTTTCAGAACGGACTCTTTTGTTGCTATTTCTCCACCTGAAGCTGTTTGGAATTCAAAAGGGAGGCACCAGGTCTGTGACACACCAAAGGATCCCCGTTTGCAAGGTTTGCTCAGGCACTAACTCACTTGGGCTGTAGAAAAGCATTTGTAGGGTATGATTTGCAGATTCACGTAGGAGACTACAGGTGACTCTGAGATAAGAACTAATGCCGTGAAGTCCTTTACCCCACAGCGTTTTCACGACTGTTACTCACAGGGCTGGCCTGACACCAGTGATAAGCAAGACCCGCAGAGCAACGCGCTTGTGTAGGTGCCAGTTCTCAATAGCAATGGCCATCAGCAGTCCCCCAATAAAAAGCATATTGGTGTCCTTCAGGTACTCCCGGCAGACCTGTAACATGGAACAAGGGAAAGAAAACGGTGACAAGAAGCCACGAGAGAAGGCATTTTCTGCGGGAGGATCTTGTCCCAAAGTCGATAGCACGCAGTACCCAAGACGCAATCCATCTAAGATAGGGCGGGACTCTTTATCAGGGCCTGTAGCAATAGGATAAGGGGTAATGGTTTCAAACTAAAAGAGAGGAGATTTAGATTAGGTATCAGGAAGAAATTCTTTCCTGTGAGGGTGGGGAGGCAGTGGCCCAGGATGCCCCGAGAAGCTGTGGCTGCCCCATCCCTGGAGGTGTTCAAGGCCAGGTTGGACGGGGCTTGGAGCAACCTGGGCTGGTGGGAGGTGTCCCTGCCCAGGGCAGGGAGGGTTGGAACGAGATGATCTTTATGGTCCCTTCCAACCCAAACCATTCTGTGGTTCTATCATCTAAACAGTGAATTTGCTTTGACTGCAGATTAGCAGCTCCACCCAGAGTTCATTCTAGGCTCATGCAAGTTCTGTTCCGTTCAGAGGACAGACGATTCCCTGTGTAATAATAGTGTAATTTTCTCTTCTTTGCACCACACTCTGGAAATCACCCTGGAAATAATCCCAGAATAAGAGAAGCTGGCCAATAAATACAGAGGCAAACATGTATAGAGCAAGATTTCTTACTGTTGTTGAATCCATGATATTCATTAGTGGGAACAGCAAGACGGGAAAGAGAGCTGTGACCGCCAACGGCAAGGCTTCCGTGCACCAAAACAGCGCCATCACTATGATAACATAACCGCATTTGGCCTCCTGGCAGAAGAAGAGTACATGCAGTCAGAACAGACCGTACATCTCACGTAGGCTTTGGGAAGGCAACAGCCCATAATTATATCCATTGCCTGATAAAGGGATTTGAGAAAAGGCTGTTTTCTCTCTTTCTCTCCCCTCTGTCCTCCTACCTATGCAGATCCTAATCAACTGACCAACTATTCAACAGCCCTGTCGGAACTGTGAGGAAAAGATCAGGACCTGCAATGGGGACAAACAAGAAACTCGGGGAAAGAAACAAATCGATGACTTTGAACCCTCCATGATAAGGGATTGCCTGTCTCTGCACGAACATCTTGATTTTGCTGACGGTGGTACTTTCTTTTTATATGTTTCTGTCTTTGAGTTGCAGAAATAGTTACTGACGCAGTCAAAGGTCCTCCACCTTTTTCTCCGCGTGGTTCAGGACACGGCCCAGATGAATGCTAGCTAATTTCCACAGCCTGGATTCCGTGTGCTGTAAATACTTTTATCTATTTTTCATTGGATTTTTAGCTTATTCCAGACTTCGAAAGGCTCACTGACAAACTGGTGACAGCTTCCGCTGACTTTGACTTGTTTCTTTGAAGCACGCATGATTCCCTATTTCACGTACTCTTTTTCTGAGAAAACATTGATTTAGTTCTGCTTTGGACAACCACTCCAAATTTTATGTAAAAAATATTTAACTCAGTCCCACGCACTAAAAAGGTTCAAAATAATGTGTCACAACAGATTTTTCAAAAGGCTGGGCTGATGAAGAAAGCAAGAAAAAGCAACATTGCAGGTTACAGTCTCATCCTCATTTTGGAAGTAGCCCAAGAATGGGCGCCAGCAAATCCAAGGGGAGAAGAAAAGTGTTTGTGTGGTCTCGGATCAAGGATGTCCACTAAAATATACCGGACGGTATGAATGCAAATGTAGTGATGTGTATTGAGGAAACAATGACGAGATGGAAATTGTAATGGCCAGATTGCAGGGGATTAAGCCAAGGAGCTGGAAGAGCGGCTGGCAGGATCAAACCTTCAGACCATGCTCAGGACGTCTGAACATGGCATGAAAGTTACAGAGCTGGTGAAGGGAAGGGATGAACAGGGGAGCCGAGTAGTCTGGAAGAAAGAAGATAGCAATCCGGGTGGTTGTTCAGCCTGGAGAAGAGAAGGCTCCAGGGAGACCTTATAGCGGCCTTCCAGTATCTAAAGGGGCTACAGGAAAGATGGGGAGGGACTTTTTACAAGGGCGTGTAGTGATAGGACAAGGGGGAAATGGCTTTAAATTAGAAGAGGGTAGGTTTAGATTAGATATTTTTCACTGTGAGGGCGGTGAGCCCCTGGCGCAGGCTGCCCAGAGAAGCTGTGGCTGCCCCATCCCTGGAGGTGTTCAAGGCCAGGTTGGACGGGGCTTGGAGCAACCTGGGCTGGTGGGAGGTGTCCCTGCCCATGGAAGGTGGGGTGGAACGAGATGATCTTCGAGGTGCCTTCCAACCTAAACCATTCTATGATCCTATGAATCTATGATTACCAAAGCAGCAGGCTTGGAGAAGTAAAGCTGAAAGAGCTTCATGAAGAGACGAAAAGGTGCTTTTTTGAGCCTTATTTTTGAATGAGAGCAGTGAGAACTTTAATTACATATCCCATCAAGCATTGGAAGCAATTTTCCATTTTGATGATCATTTTTCTCCCATTTTTGTTTTTAAGAGACGCCAATGGGTGCCTTCTGCGAGACCCTAGCAGGGCTTTGGAATGTGTATCCCAGGCACAGTGCTATTCTCTTCCAGCATGCTGTGAACAGGCTCGCCATAAAAGCTGAAATAAGGCTTTTCACAAAGTCAGTTGTCCTGTAAGGACATTCCTTTGTCTTTAGGCAAAATCTCTAGCATTGTTTGCTGTCATTTGTAACAGTTTAGTGTCCAGTGCTATGTCATTATAGGGCAGGTTAATAGCTCAACAGCATAGAAAAAGGTGGAATTCCATCGCATAAGTTCCCTCTGCATGCTGAGGTACCAGCTTTTCCTGCTCAGCAGTACCACGATGCACAATTCTAACACAAGAAACCTTCTTACAGATTGCAAAGGGCAAAGTCCAGGACATTTTAAATTTTCGTGTTGTAGCTGACTACATAGAAACCAGAGAGAGTCATTCAGAGACACCAGAGGAACTGAACCAAGACTGCCAAATCATTCCACAGGTAATACTGAGGACTTATTGTATGGTAACAATGACTCTCGCAAGTGAGTTTGAACTCTTGGCCTCAGGACAGGAAAAAAAAATAATGTCTCTTTCTGGCTACTTAGAACTTTTCTGATCAAGATCTCTTCTAACTTCAGTAATTCTTTTGCCTATGGAAAGTTAACTAGCAAAAAAAATACTTTTTCTGTTTTTCTTCTTAGTAAGCTTTTAAGTGTTAAAGCTATTTTATTTGCATAGCGAGGGACGGGGAGGACACGCCTGATCAGTTAGCACATTTCACCTCAAGTCGGTGCCGCGCTCTCATTCTTGCCTGCAATCCTCTGGTCATAGCTCTGAAGTCCCTGATAACACTCAGGAAAAAAAGAGCTGTGAGGAAGAAGGAGCTCTGGGACAGACGGCACAAAACGACAGGGAAGAGTTAGTGAAGAATGGAGTTTGGTGAAAAGACCAGGAACTGGGAGTCGCAGGGATCGGGGGAGAGGCGGGCAGAGACCAGAGCAANTCTGATAACACTCAGAAAAAAAGAGCTGTGAGGAAGAAGGAGCTCCGGGACAGGCGGCACAAAACGACAGGGAAGAGTTAGTGAAGAACGGAGTTTGGTGAAAAGACCAGGAACTGGGAGTCGCAGGGATCGGGGGAGAGGCGGGCAGAGACCAGAGCAAAGAGCTGGGACTTGACATGCGAAGAGCAGCGACAGGAGAGGTGGATTGGGATTCGCTATTTAATGATGCCGGGAGCGTAACAAGAGACCAGAGATTACATCTGTCTGCGTGAAGAGATGGGGAGTGGGAGAAATAAGCCAGGGTGAAGAAGCAGCAGAGCCCTGGCAGTCTGCCTGCTCACGGTGCTGCACTTAAACGATCGATGTCTCAGAAACACCTACTACAGGTTTTCGTAGTTCACTTTTTCGGAAGGAATCTCAAGCAAGGTGTCTTCCAAAACTTGACATTTTAAATTTTAAATCATTGCTTAGAAAGATTCTTACAGAAATATGCTAAAAAGAGTGAAATACGTATTATTTGGTCCTTAAGTATCAGAATACCTTGTCCATCTGACCAAGGAAAATGCCTCTTCTATTTGGCAATGACAACAAGGAAAAAATTAAAAGAGGATGTGGGCTGGATAGTTTTAGATAATCAAAAGGGGGATTGAAGTTGAGCCTTCTATTATAACTTAGGTTCACAAGTGTGAGCTTCAGCATAGAAAGTCCTTTGCTAAATCAGTCAGATGCAAAGCAAAAGGTACAAAACCGCCTGTCACTGAGCATTCTTCTAGAATATGCAATGACAGATGTATCTGCTCATCCATCTGTGTCCTATTGCTTTCATATTCCCCCACTACCGCTAGTCAAAGGGGTCCGCTCAGAGAGAAAAAAAATTGCTCTTCAAGCAATAAATGAAGGAGGTGCCCCTGAGAAAGAATCTGCATGTTCTCCTCAGCTCTGTCGCTTAAAAGGAACAACTCTAAGGAGAGATTTGGCTCTCAAATCCAATTTAGAAAGGTCTTACCTTGGTAGGAACAGCCAGAGGCAGGGCAAGAAACAAAAGGGGCACGAGCACTATGATGAGGTATTTCCTGAAGGCCAGGGTCATCTGCAAGAGGCTAGCCATGGTGGTGGAGCTGGCCCAGTGCTGAAAGGCCTGAGGTCTGCTGCTGGAGACTATATAAACACCGGGGAATATTAACCATTGACCTCAGGAGATTGGGTGTTGTTTTTGGAACTGTAATCGGAGAAAGAAGGAAGAGAACAAAGAAGGGAGGGGACAGCAAAAGAGTGTCAGACCAGGAACTTTCTTAAGACAATCTTCCTGATAAGTGGTAAATCCAGGAGAGAATTAACTCCTTGTGGACCACGTAGGTTTATTGAAAGCATCCTGAAGTGACCTAATTTTTTTTTAAAAAGAATATTGATGTTTTGGTCTTTAATAATGCCTTCGTTGAATAATTGTTGAAAATTGTTCTAAATGTATGTAGAGTACTGAAAAACACATCTGCATCTCTAATACTCAAATATAGAGGTTAGAAACATCTGCACAAAACATTACATAAACCTCATCGTATTCCCTGAGGAATTCTTTGGGTAGCAAAATCCAGTGGAGCAGAGCTCCTGTCACCAGATGCCCCAGCAAGTCCCCATGCGGGAAGGGACTTACAGACCTTACACCCCAGAGCTGGGACACCCGTCTGTGCGTCATCCAAGGATGACCCTCATGACAATCCTGTTTTCTTCTACGCAAAGAGCAATAGGGGAAATGGTCAGGTCTGGCGAGAACTGGGTTCCTCCCACACGGCAGCCCACGGTGTTGTAAGAAAATCTTCGGGCCAAAGCGGGAAGGCAGGAACTCTTCCTGGCACAGCCGGTTACATCTCAGTACCTTGGGAAAGATTTGGCCACAGTGCATCACTTTGCAGACATTGGGCAATTATTTTTTATTTATTTTTTTTTCACCTTTCTGATCTTGCAGGTGTACCGGCACAGCTTTGGTAGCTTGTAGGGTGTATTGGGGAGGGGGAGGAAAAAAAGGAAAAGGAAAAAAAGCACTACTGGGAAATTATCAGCAATTCTCATCCCATTTGCAAGAAACTTCCAAAATACAAGCAGCGAGTTACTCGGTTCTGTAAATACACCGGAACAGGATTGAAGCTTTTAATTCCAAAGGGAGTGTCTTGTTAATGTCTTTGATGTCTTTATTTGGCAGATGATGCAAACGCATAGTTCAGATAATGGTGATAACATTTCCATTTTATTGGTATAAATTGTCACAGCTCTGTTTATAGCTTACTCAAGCAGAGAGAGAGAGAAGCACAGACATTAGGTCAAGCGATGTCAGCTCCGCTAAGAGCTTCTGCAGTTTCTCTTTCTCTCATCCCTTTTCTGCTGGGGCTTGTTTTCTTCCAATGACGTGCTTGCGATTGAAAAAGAGGTGGGGGGGGGGGGTGTCAGTTGTCGGAGCTGCAATCTCACAGCTTTCTCGCAGGCCTGACTTAAGCACGTTGCCGACGAGAGGCAACTTCGCGTTAAAAATCTGCCAATCCTGAGCTTTAGCATTTCACCCTCGGTACAAAAAGAATGAGAAAGAGCTTTCAAATGAATTATATTCCCCCCCCAATTTTGCATCCACTTAACATTGAATTAGTGCCTGAAAAGCTGCAGTGACAGAATCACCCAATGACAAAGTAATTTTTCTGCTTTCTCCTCTCCTGTCCTAAGGTTGTAATCAAAATCTCAAAGGAAACCTCTCGTTTTCGCGTCTCTGGAACCTGCGGGTTGGCCTCCAGCTGCAGCCTTGCCCACGGGCTGCGAGTACCACGGCAGAAGGACCTCGGCTAAGGAATCCTGCCTGTTCTTCAGCAGTAGCACATCCACGGGGATGGTTCCCGCCGCTGCCTGGGTCCTGTTACTTACAGGGATGCCACAAATGAGCTCTGTGAGTGTGTTACTGCAAAATGAAGGGTTTATGTCTTCAGGGGGATTTGTTAGAGCTTCACCTGTAGCCCATTGACACTGCCTCAATGGTGTCAAAGGAGCGATGCCAAATTTACATTAATTTGGAACTACTCCAGTTTATATAAACGGGTTAATCTAATACTCTGAATTGTGTTCTTTGAATTTAAAGAACAACTTGGTCTTTGCTTCCCGATCGGCTCTTCGAGGCAGACCGAACCTAGCAGCACAGCCAAAACCTCTGCTGTGTTTCAGTTTATAAGTTGTTTTGTCCTTCGGAAACAAAAGTATTTTCTAATACGCTGTGAGTTAATAGAAGTGATTACACATTGCTGGCTAACACGTCTCAGATTCTTAGTGCGTTTAAAATGTTGATTATAACTTTTTCCTTTGTTTGGAGGTAAGAAAAAAGCAGGGTTTATGTTTAAATTCCATTAACCATCAGTAAATGGACCTGTTGGAGTGGTTCCAGATGAGGCCACGGAGATGCTGTGAGGACAGG
>RSEF01000019.1:6038449-6062701 GCA_003993805.1 Himantopus leucocephalus
TCTCCAGAGGTCCCTTCCAACCCTGACCATTCTGTGATTCTCTTGCAGGAGGTGGAAGCGCTGGTCGCCCGCTGGAACCTCTGCATCAACCTGGGTGGCTTCTTCGTTGGGCTCTTCTCCGTCACGCTCTTCGGACCATGGAGCGACAGCGTGGGCCGCCGGCCGGCACTCGTCCTGCCGGCGGTGGGTATGGCCCTGCAAGCGGCCGTCTATCTTCTCGTCATGTACCTGCAGCTGCACGTTGCCTATTTCCTCCTCGGGCGCCTTTTGAGTGGCCTCCTGGGAGACTACAACCTGATCCTGGCCAGCTGCTTCGCCTACGTGGCCGACACCAGCGATAAACGCGCACGGACCTTTCGTGTCGCCATCCTGGAGGCGTGCCTCGGCGTCGCGGGCATGCTAGCCAGCATCGGCGGCGGCCAGTGGCGCAAGGCCCAGGGGTACATCAACCCCTTTTGGCTGGTGCTCGCCGCCAGCCTTGCCGCCGCTCTCTACGCCGCTTTCTGTCTTCAGGAATCGGTGAAGCCGCCGAAACCAGCCAAGCTGTTGACGCTCAGTCATTACAAGGCTGTCTACAGGCTGTACGCGGCCCCAGAACGCTTGAGCTCCAGGCGGAAGCTCGCCCTTTACTCCTTGGCTTTCTTTCTTCTTGTCACGGTACATTTTGGAGCCAAGGACCTCTTTGTTTTGTACGAGCTTGGCTCCCCTCTCTGCTGGGCCGCGGACCTCATTGGGTACGGCTCAGCCGCCAGTTACCTGGCGTACCTGGGCAGCCTGGGAGGGCTGCGGCTGCTGCAGCTCTGCCTTGAAGACACCTGGGTGGCAGAGATAGGATTGATCTCCAATATTTCTGGACTGGTTGTGATTTCTCTTGCAACTACAACGCCACTGATGTTTACAGGTGATGCCGAATTCTTAGATCCCCGTATCTCAGGCTCTTGGCTTGGAGGTGCCGGTAGGCGCACGGAGGGCAGGGTGCTTCTGGGAGTTCAAGCACGTGGAGGAAGTTCTGCCTCCGTTTCCGCCCGCGTGCTGGCAAAACTGTGAAGCTGAAAGTGCAACCATATAGTTGCTAGAACATTAGGTTTCCCAGAAGCTGTATTACGCTGCAGACACGGACTAAAGTGCATTGTGAGATACCGGAGGGTGAATTGCGTCTAAATATAGCAGGGAGAAACTGCCTGGCGCTGCAGATTTCTGGGACTGACTTTGGAGACGTTATTTTTCAGCTGAGCTTTCCCTAACGTGCTGTGTCTCGCTCACAGGTTATGGGATCCTGTTCCTGTCCATGGCGGCCACTCCAGTCATCAGAGCCAAGCTCTCCAAGCTGGTCAGTGAGACGGAGCAGGGTAAGGAGTTAGCCGCTCTGCTTAGGCCAGGTCCCGAAACGCATTCTCATGGAACAGTGACACCAAACTGCTTTGGGAGGTTAGGGCTTCCCTGGCTCCCTTGGACTCCTGTGCCCCTGCATTCACCCTCAGGCCCAGGGTAACATTTTATCTTATTCCGGAAGAATCGTCAGTTTTCATCCATTTAGACTTGCCACATTTTCAAGTTGAGGGGGAGAGAGGAAAAGCAAGACGAAAAGCATTGCGTTCAACCTTGGGAATCATTCATTCATTTGTTCATTTCCAAAACTTTTACAAGGACCAAGGGTTAAAACGGATTATATAACGAGCAGAAAATCGTGATTTCCCTGGCCGTGACTCTTCCCTGTAGATCAGTAACAGTGGGAAGAAACCCAGTGTTTTTAGAGGGTTATATCATTGACCATGGTGAAAGATCATGGATAACCCATAGGAGGAGCGTGTCTGCCTTTCCGGCAGTGACGTGTTGGGTTGCAGTTGCCGTTGAACGCTGCTGTAGGAACGCCTCTGCAGGCAGACGGAGGGGAGGAGGGAGTCGGGGTGGGAAAGGTCGAAAGGTGACTTTGCAGAATTCGTGCTTCTTATTTTAGAATGAAGGTGGCGCACGCTTGATAGCGGATTTATGATGCTCAATCTATAAAATGCAGTCTTGTGCTGAATTTAATGTTTAACAAGCGATAAGATGTGCTTGGCAGTAAACAGGTCGAGCTAGCCCTGTCTAAAGCATTTACAATCCGGGTGATGCGTTATAGCCCTGGTCAGCTCTGGTGATACCGATTCTGGAGGCTGGTGAGCTGGTCCTGGCTGCAGAGAAGCTGAGCTGGACGGGTTTGGCGTGCCTGATCCCTGCTCCCAGCTCTTGCCCACCACGCTTGGCAATGCAGACGCCAGTTTTCCGATGGGAAGCACAAACCCTTGGAACGGTTCGCAGAATCCCACGGGAGGTGATGCGGTAAAGATGTTTGCAGGCAGGGCTGTCCCACCGTTCACCTCTTGTGTATTTTTTCCAGGTGCTCTCTTCGCCTCTGTTGCCTGTGTGGAAGGGCTGTGTTCGCTTGTGGCTACGGCAGTGTTCAACTCTCTCTACCCTGCCAGTCTCCACTTCATGAGAGGGTTCCCATTTCTCTTCGGGGCTATAATTCTTCTGATTCCAGCAGCTATTATTGGGTAATTTACTTCAAATTTCGAAACTTTGCCGTAGGACCTGCAAAGTGTAATATGAAAAATACTATTTACTCTACTTCGGATAGAGGCTCCCAGGTTTTTAAGGCATATTTGCAGTTAAGCTTATGAGAGGGTGCTTAGAGCCCCAGTAAGCAGAGGTCCATTTCCCCTGGCGTCTGAAGCCTAATGATAAACCTACAGCCCAAGTAACGTAGGTGCCGACATTCAAAGTGCTCCCAAGTCTCGCTCCACCCTCAGAATGGAATCCAAAATCTGGAGTTGAATGTGAAAGTCCTCCTTTATGGAAGAGATGGAGCTCTCTTTGCAGTTCTCTCTTCCTCTTGTTTCTCTACTAATTAAAACAAAAGTGTCATGATAGAAAACGAAACCCCTGGTTAGTCCCACAAGAGAGAATGTGTTGGGATCTGCGGTAGAAGTGGAAACAGCTCCTGGCAGGGTCATTTTGTTCTGTTCCTTTGAAACTTTACAACTCCCTTCATTCAGTGGTGTCCCACTGTGCCTTCGTAGGCTCTAACTGTTCTTTCTTTCTTAGGTGGATAGAAGTCTGGGACTCAGACCAGGACTACAGTCACTTCTCAGACGCTTCCCCGTCCCCTGCAGATGGCTGAGCAGCAACTTAGCAACGAGGAATTGGCCAGCTCGGCCGTGTCCGTCTGAAGACTGCTCTTTATTCTTCCCTTGAAGGACAGACTAGTGTGGGAGGGACACCTTGCTTGTCCTCACTAATTTTTAAATGCCAGATAGTTGGAGATCACGGCTCTGACTGCCATTAGGAACTGGATTTGCAGATGCGAATGCCTCCTCGCCCTTGCGTTGGCTCATTTGTCAGAGAAAACCCAAGAGACCCCAAAGCCAATCTAGAGTAAAAGCTATCGTTGGCCATTTGCAAGGCCGGTTAGTGGTTTGGGGTTTGGTGGGGAGGGAAGGTTCTGTGCCGTGCTTTTAGCGGTGAGAGAGGACTGAATTCTGCTCTAATTGCCAAACGCGTTCCCCTCTGAGTACGACAGGGTGCCGCAGATGAGCTGTTGGTGTGGGTGAGGCCCAGACCAAAGCCTGCCGAGCAAGACTGAAGCGGAGGTGCCCAACAGCCCGCTGCTGAGGAGGAAGATCTGTCTTTTATCTGTCAAGAAAAGTCATACCAACGTCGCGTGCCAGACCAGGCTCCTGCAGAAATCCTTCTGACGAGAAGCAGTTTAGCACAGGAGTGCTACTGCCATCCTTAGTGACTAAACTAGCTTTAACTTGGAGAGTTAGAGGCGTCCGAGGGAGAGAATCTAACGCGTGAAGTGCTTGCAGCGAGGAGTGCCAGCGGCGTGTCCTGCCTGGCTGGCTGCAGCTCGGCCCGGGATTTCAGAGGTTGTTTTGAGGAGTAATAACTCGTGCGAGAATATTAAGATGCAAGTAGGTGCCTTAATTGGAAGCGGCCAAAACTGATGAAGTCAAGGCTAAAATTGACAAAATTGGCCCTCCCTAACCGAAGACCCTTACATTATACATTTGAGGGGCCCAAGTGTGATAAGCGTGCCCTAGTGTCACGGGAAATCACCGCTGTGCTTGTGGCAGAGCCAGGAGCAGTCCTTCCTCATCAATACACAGCGCTGTTGGGATGGGCTGGTGTGGGGACAGTGTCTTTGGAGATAATTTTTTTTTTTGTTGTAAGGGACATAATTTTGTGTCAGTGACCTCGCTTCTGCTGCCCTTCTCGGAATACGTTGATGCCAGCAAGCAAACCTCCATGTTCTCGGTATTCATAATTATACTTTTCAAAGCATTAACTGTATTGCCTCAATCCTATTTTCTTCAGAGTGCCATAAACCAGCAGCTCTGTGTACGCCGCATTGCACATACCGTTCAGATGCATGCAATAACGTCTTTAATTGTGGAATTGCTTAGCAGACCTTCCTTTCAGAGTGAATAAACCCTCCATTTTCTTTTATGGTTCATAAAAAGATAACTTTGCTTGTACAGCAGTTGATATGGAAGACCTTATAGCGGCCTTCCAGTACTTAAAGGGGGCCTACAGGAGAGCTGGGGAAGGACTTTTTACAAGGGCGTGTAGTGATAGGACGAGGGGAAATGGCTTTAAACTGGAAGAGGGGAGTTTTAGATTAAATATTAGGAAGAAATTTTTCACTTTAAGGCACTGACACAGGTTGCCCAGAGAAGCTGTGGCTGCCCCATCGCTGGAGGTGTTCAAGGCCAGGTTGGACGGGGCTTGGAGCACCCTGGGCTGGTGGGAGGTGTCCCTGCCCAGGGCAGGGGGGTGGCACTGGATGATCTTCAAGGTTCCTTCCGACCTAAACCGTTCTATGATTCTATATCATTTGTCCTTGCCTCGTTCTCTGCTTCTCTCCATTATGTTTGTGCTGCTTCTTTTATTGAAGACTCTGCAGTAAAGGAGCAGCAGGAGGAAGTTATCTGCCTTGTGGAGAATGAATGTGTGAGTCCTGAGTCAGGAAAAAGGCAGGTTTGGGACTTGCAAGCAGCCAAAGCTTGCTTTTCCTTGCTTTTCTGGAGTAAAGCTTTGCAGGAGTGGTTAGTCCGTAACCCGTCCTTCAATATGCAGTACGTGCGAAATGCTGATATGTTCCCCGTTCATTAGGAGTTTGCGATAAAAGCGGGAGAATTGGGGAGTTGGGAAGCAGGAGGTGGAGAAGTAGGGAGGCTTTAAGAACTTGGTGTTACGCCACTTGGTCCGTGTAGTTATGCCAGCGGACGTAGGCGGGAGTTACGTGTCTGACTGGCGGGCTAAGCCCAGAATTGGCCTCCCTGAGGAACAGGGCATGCCGTGAGCGTTGCATTAGATGTTTGTAGCTGAACTGATTGTGAAGTAAGTCTTCTCTACCAACAGGCTCCATGGACGCCAATGCTGGCAGCTGCTCAGTGTTGTGCGGTGAAGTGAGACTGCCTCTGCTTTCCTGTTTGTGTCAGCGTGCTTGCGCAGGAGAAATTCAATAGGAACTATTATGCTCTATTAAAAAAAATTAAAACAAAGTTTTTCTAGGCTGCCCACCAAGAACTACAGCCGTGAAGCAAACACACAATCCATGCGTCGTGACGGTGGGCAGCGGGTAGAGGGTCCCTGGGGATGCAGTGAGCTACATCGGTCCATGCAAAGGCGAGCGTGAAGAGCGGGTCCCCACCGAGAATGGTGCCTGGAGGACATCCATTCTGCTGCCCCTTCAGAGGGTGAGAAAGCGTGACAGCAAGAGAGAGCGAGCGTGAGGAGGCTGCACGTGACACAAACAGAAAAGAGGTGGGGATTTAGAGTATAAACCAGATTTATTAATAATATCTGATAGAACAACTTTAAACACTTTTTGACGTGACATAGCAAAGGAATAAGGAAGGGTGAGAATGGAAGGATGCATTTCCTCGAGACTGGCTGCTCCAGCTGTAAGGGGCTGGGTATGGGATGTTTTGTCCGAAGCAGGATGAGTTCATTAAGGTGAAGATAACCGAATGATGGGGAAACGGGAAGAGTCACAGTCTGGGCAGCTGGAGCATGAGATGGGATCTCGTTGCAGGTGAGACACCTAAGCTGTAGAGGACAAGTAAATCTTCTCTAGATTGAATGGTGGGTGAGGAAGTTAATTGTTAGACAGCTCCTGGGAAACAAGACGCAATCGTCTTACTGGGTATTATTGTAGGGAGAAAAATCCTTAGGACTGTTTGTGTGGGACTCCTTCAGTGGCCATGGAGGCCTTGACATTCAATCAGTTAGTCAAGACTTTTCCCTGAAGCAGCTCACAAGTGGCTTTTATCCTTTGGCAGATTCACCTTTGGGCTCATCTGCTGGCTTCCTTGTGTTTAATCTGGAGATTAGATGGGTTCTATTTCTGATGACTGCTGGGCAAATATAGCTATTAACCTTTCACTGGAGAGCAAAGATGCCATTAACTGTGAGCTGATAAGAACTATCCATAAAGCTGTGATTAAGCACCAGAATTTAACTTTTTTTTTTTTTTCCCCCTCAAATGTTCATGGATTGAAGCCAGAAGGGAATGTGTTTGTTTTCTTGCCAGTTAAGGCAGCAGCGAGGCTTCAAGGACAGCCGGGGTAAGGACAAGGTGGCTGAGACTCCTCGTTACCTCCTGAAAGGGTTGAGTTCTCTTGAGCAGGGACAGGCAAAGGAGCTTGCTTCTTCTGAAGTGTGGTGCCTCAGCCTGGTCTCCAGGCCGTCAGGGCAGGCTGGTGTTCCCTGGGCATGGCTCGCTCTTCCTCCTGCGTCTGTGCGTTGAACAAGGATGTCTTTTTTCATTATTCACTTTGCTCTGCATCAAAAAAAAAGACAAGCTGAGGTAGGAGCTGCGATTTCTGGTCCTCATTGCAAAATGGCATGTTGTTGAGAGCCTGCTCGCCCTCCAAGTGGGTGTGAGACGCAGGAGAAGGCCGGGAGTGCAGAATTCAGGGTGCCCGTGGTTCCTCACCTGCAGGGTCAGCAGCAGGAGCTGCCGGTCCTGCTCCCAGCCGGTGCTCGCACCGAGCAGCCTCCGCCTGCCCTTTGCATCGACTTTCCTCCTTTGTCCTCCTTCCTGGTATTTCAAGGTGAGGAGCTGCGAGAAGACCTGGTGGGTGTTGAGAAGACGTCGGTAGAAAGAAAACAAATGCTACTTGGTATGGCATCCGGCAGAGAGGAGGGACAGCCCTGAGCCGGAGGAGCTTAGCCAGGGCGGTCAGGGGTGAGTGCTGGTCAGCAAAGAGAGATTTATGGTTTGGTGGAACAGACCGCAGATCTGCTGTGGAGCACCAACAACAGGATAAAATACAGCCCGTGTATAACCGCTCCACAAGTACAGCGCAGCAATTAGCATCTTCCGTATCTGCATGGATACACGTTTTCCAGAGTCACGATCCAGCCTCCTGTGCCCTGTCAGTATAGACCTGATAAAGTGACGAAGCTGAGACATCAGATGGAGGGAAGGGCGATGTTTTAAAAGCACTTTTCGCAAGGACCCTGCCGAAACTTTACGTGATCTAAACCCAAACTTCCATCACCAGTGTTAAGAGCACAAAGTGGTTTTGCAGCACTAGGAGGTGAAAAGCCCTCAAGGAGGGAGTGAAATCACGTGATAAGGGACGTTACTGGGAAAGAGAAAGCTTCTGCTGAGTAGTTTAGAAGCCACTGTGTGTTATCTTTCCCAAACACGGGGATTTCGTTAGGGCTTAGCTTTTATTTGCCCTTTCCTGCTCTCAACTTCTGACCGCAATGATATTCCCGCGGCACCCAGCAGAGGCCATACAATGCTTATGAACCGTTCCCTCTCAACCGCTCTTCTCTCTCACGCGTCCTCTTGTGATGTACCCCTCATCGATTCCCCAGCTTTTCGGTCCTCAGAAGATCCCTCCTCTTCGGACATGCTTCTTGGGGGAAGCTGCAGCCATTTGCGGGGGGTCTGGACAGCGTCGGTCTCTCTCGCACTGCCTGCGTTGCAGGAGGTGTAGGTGCGTGTCCTGCCACCCCAGGGGAGGATGTGGAAGACAACTTGTCCATCCCAGAGTTCCACCCTGGCTTGGCTCACCAGGCACCGTGTAAGTCAGTAGTGGCCTTTTAGTGCCAGGGGCTTGCGTTTGGAGGGCGAAGGGGGGGGGGTGCTAACGAGCCAAGGCCTCGTCTCAAGCCAAGGTACTAAGATGGGGAAAAATCTAGAGGGAGAAATTTGGCCCCACATAAAAAGGGGTCAGCTGGGAAGTCTCTGGAGGGGATGAGGCCACCGTGCTGGTTCTAGGGCTGCCCCAGGGAGGGTAAGCAGTCCAAGCCGTTCTCCGACCCGGCCGAGGAGTCCCGGGAGGAACGGCCCTGGAGAAAGCGGATGATTTTCTCGATTGTGGCTTCCTGGTACTCGTGGGACCACCTGTGTTTGAGGGGAAAATCTGAGTTAGTTTTTCCATTGTGCAAGATGCCATGAGATAGCTCGGTGCATTCGGGTCCGGAGCCAGAGACCCCCTTCCTCCACCCCAGCTCTCTAGGAGCACCTTTTTCCCCATGGCAAATGGAGGAACACTGGATGCCGCAGGAAAGCCCCTTCCCCTGTGCCCTGCCAGGCTGGAGGGCTACGAGCAAGATGGGATGCCAACCTGGAGCGCTGCTGCACCACGAGGAAGCAGGAGGCGAGAGGAACCCAGGCGAGCTGCAAAACCTGCCAGCATCTCTCCAGCCTGGAGGACTGGGGCAGGAGGATGGGCATCCTCCCAGCGGCCATGGGGTGGGGAGCTCTGTCACCCAGAGGAGCCCCAAGCACAATAACAGCAGAAGGGTTATGGTGGGGACCTTTGCTCCCTTCATGCTCTGGAGTACACGAAGTGACTCACCTCTCCTTTGGCCTTTTCTGCCTCCCTCATCTGTTTCTCCCAATTTCCTTGTGCTCTTTGCTACTGCTTATGCAAGCCGTTCTCTGAAGGCGTCAAGGAACCCCATGGCACAGCTTCCATTTACTTACTTGATACCATTAAATTTCAGGACAGCTCTCATGTCCTTGGGAAGTGTTTCTGGGTCCGGCCACTCAAAGTGGTCTGTAACAGGTACAATGTTCTTTCCAGAGTTCAGGGCCGTCACAATCTCCTGCAGGAACATGCATGTGCTCAGGCTATGGCCCATGTCAACCCATCACCAGTCCCGTCCTGCCCCAACATCCACCAAGCTCCCACCTGATGGCATCTCCTACCTTGTGCACCCAGTCCTTGCACTCGGGGTCTGCCATGCATTTATCCAGTGCGTTTGGCGAGAGGACCAGCACAAAATTGCGGGCACTCATGACGCTCTGGATCAGCTTGTCCTCAAACTTCCCTGCCTCCAGCTTCTCCACGTCGATGAACACGCTGAAGCCGTGCAGCTGCAGGTGGACCTTCAGCAGGCTGGTGGCAAGGGGGGGACAGCACCATGAGGAGAGCTACTGCCAGCGCCTGGGTTTCACACACCGTCCCACCACGTCAGCCAAGACATGGTGAGACAGAGGAGCTGCAAACAGGCTCCCACCGAGAACGGCACGGTCCTTGAGATGCCAGCTGCCAGCCCAGCCTGCTCACGGGCGCCTGGGCCCACGCAGAAAACACGGGGAGCAGGACATTAACCCCCTGCTGTGATTCCCTACGGCCCTACGAGCACAGCGGGAAAAAGGGTAAGTCAGTGCCAAAGAGGGCCAGGGTGGCAGTGACAGGACCGGGAATTAGCCTGTCCACCACGCAGCTTAGGGCACGCGCTGTCCCCATTTGCACTGCAGCTTTCGGCAGCTTCTCTCTCCTCCCTGCGGCAGCCTGCAGCTCTGCTGGCTCCACGCTCTTCCCACACCTTCACTCTGGGCTTCAGCCCGGCACCGTAAGGTTGCCTGCAGGACTCACCTGGCCAGCTGCGACCCGGTGCTCCTCCGGTAGCTGATAAATACATCGGTCCCATCGGACGCAGTTTGCAGCGTTATAGGGGAGTGAAGCATTTCTAGGCAGAGCAAAAAGCAACCAAAAAGTTAAAAATACCCAACAATTCATCCCAAACAACCCTCGATACTCGCCCCCACCCGCCTTCTCCGGAGCAGCGAGCAGCAGCGGGACCCACACCCCTTGCAGCAGTGAGGATGCGGACGCGGTGGAAGCCCGTGTTGATGTGGCAGTCCTCCTGCAGCTGCTGCTCCGTCACCCGGTGCAAGAAGTTGCGGTTGATGCCGCACGTCAGCAGGTTGTACGTGTACTGGCGAAACTTGGGGTCGATGCTGCCCAGCCAGTCGGCCAGGTTGCTGCGGTCGCAGGTGGAATAGTTTGCGAAGGTCTTCAGCTCTGTCAGCTCCCGGAAAAACCTGGCGGGGAAACAAATGAAAACGTGGGGTGGGGAGGGGAGGCTGCTGGACCAGACAGGATCTGGAGACATTTGGTACCACATCTTTTATCTGCACAGGAGAGAGTGCAGCTACATGCCGTGGTGAAGAATGAGCTAAAGAAATAAAGAGATGAAGAGCTGCGTGACTGCGGGAGCGTTGGTCCTCAGGATATGGAGGTATAAGGAGCTCAACTAAGGGAGGAGAAGCTCGGGTAAGTTCTCATCTTTCTGAGCAGCTTGCAGGATCCCACGTCCCCTGTGCCATAGATGGTCTCTCCCCATCCCACATCTCTCCCGTACGTGGGTCCCATTGTAGGAATCCCTCTGGGACTGCACACTGCACTGGGAAAGCCCTGGCAGTCCAGGTTTCCCATTTTGAGGATCTCTGTTCTCGCCTTTGCAAGAAGGGAAAGGCACAGACCTTTTCCCTGGCTCTGCCACCATGATGATGACCATGAGAGATCCAGCGTGCCCTGGTAGCACTCCTGGGGTGCAGTGGGCCTACCTCTTCCGAGTGATGCTGGAGTCCATCCCCAAATCTTCCTGCAGCTCCTCCTCCGTCAGTCTCAGGAGAATGTCCCCATCTACCTGGTGGTCCTGCCAAGAGAAATTCTGGCTGGAAAGGTCCCAGGAAAAGCTGTTGGGTGAGATGCTTACACCTCTGCTGCAAGATGGGGCAAAAAGACCCATCCAGGTGTCCCTCCCCCGGCACGCAGCCCTACCAGGAATCTCTGGCAATATTTGTTGAATCCAATCTGCTGCAGCCACGTCTGCACCTCGCAGGGCTTCCAGTTAGGAACCGTGGGTAGGATGCGCCGAGGAACCTCCTCCCCTATCATGCGCAGCACCTTTTTGGCCAGGGAGGAGGTGGTGCTGCTGGTGGAGTAGCACACTACCCTCTTCAGGCTCTGCGTAGCCCCAATCTCACTGAAAATCTGGGGACAAAAAGGGAGGAGACATCACTTTGCTTTCCCTCCTCCTCCTCCCCTCAACCTGTGCCGGGCCAGCCAAAGACCAGGGTATTAGGTGAGCTTGGAGGGCAGCAAAGGACACCAAGATGCAGTCATGGCACCCCTTCCCTGTTGCATCTCCTTCCTTCAGGCCAACCTACCCTTTACCTTTGTTTTCTTCTGCCTGGTTTTGATGGCAGCCTCCGTGCAGAGGTAGAAGGCAGCGATGCACTGCGCTTCCAGCCGCGAGCTGTCCAGTAAAGGTACCAGCCGCTGCAGGTCGTCCGCCGTCCTCCCCTGGCTGTTGTCGCTGCTGCCCAACATCTCACAGGCAAACTGCTCCGGATCCAGCGAGGCGATGAACGGCTCCACCAGAGCCAGCGTCCCCGAGCGCTCCACCTCCTTCTCGATTTCTTTGTTGGTGGCCAGCACCGTGATGGCCAGGCACGCGTGCAGGCGGATTAGTTCATCGTCCCTTGAGAATACCAGCGGGAAAAGCCACTCCGCTGTCCTCTTCTCGATCATCAGGCGCTGGTTCGCCTGCCCTCCGTACATGGCACAGTTGGCCAAGGCCATGGCACAGTGCCGCAGCACGATGGGGTCCGTCCAGCGGCACCAGTAGAGGATGGCATCCAGGCCTCCATCAGAGATGAGCTGGAAACAGGTCTCCTCGGTGTGTTTGAACATGTGCTCCAGGATACCGGAGACGCTCTGCGCCAGCTGGGGAACGTCCCGCTCCTTTGTTAAGTTCAGAATCACTCCCAGACCGATCCGAGCGATCCGATCCCTGCAGGAAGGAGAGGCACAGGCAGGTGAGTGGCAGACAGCC
This sequence comes from Himantopus leucocephalus, assembly GCA_003993805.1. Lineage (NCBI taxonomy): Eukaryota > Metazoa > Chordata > Aves > Charadriiformes > Recurvirostridae > Himantopus > Himantopus leucocephalus. Next base: position 6,050,588 of record RSEF01000019.1, read on the forward strand.
GTGCAGGGAATGACAACAGTGACTGGCGTGGGAACTCCCCCGTGCTTCAGTGGCGTTTGCCCCATGACAGCCAGATGTTTCCTGGTGGGACACGGCTGCCAAATATGCTGTCAGGGTGTGGTGCAGCGAGATGTGACAGGCTGCTGTTGGAAGAACCTGTCTGGGTCTGATGGAAGAGCTTGTGATGGCACAGGGTGTGGGGTGTATAGCCCAGGACCACCGCGCCGGAGGCTCTCGCGCTCGAGGTAAGACGTCTGTAGCAATTAACAGCGCAGGGTAGGCTAACGCCAGGCTAGAAATAGATGGGCTTAGTCAGCTTTCCTGGGTGTGTATGAGCTGCTTCGTGTTCAGGGGTGAAAACTCCTTTGTCCCTAACCCGTGCTGTCCTCTGGCTGCTCTCCAGACCGGTGCCAAGCCCAGGACAGGGGTTTGACACCTGGCTGAGCAACCACACACAACTGGCCACAGGGACGTGCGAGGGACAGGGATCTGCCCATCCTGGGATGGTAACGTGGAGGCAGCTTGGAGGAAAGCTGTTTATTTCCACAATCCTGTGCTCTCCTAGAAGAGAACAGCAAGACCCTGGTGGCAGGTGGCCAAGGGCCACCAGTTGCTGCTCCGCCACAGTTGGCCTTGGGAGCCCCGTGCTATGAGGATGGTCTTAAAATGACACCGGAATGGGGCTGTGCCCTAAAAGCATGAAGTGAGGAAGGGGGAAATGATGGAGCTCTTGGCTGCCCTCCCATGAGCTTGCTTGGGATGACGGGGGCAGCTCCATCTCTGGCCTTAGAAATGACCCGTTTGGTGCGGTGATGGAGCTGCTCTGTTCACAAGGCACAAGCGCTGGGGTGGATGCCCCATGCCGTGCTGCCCGTGAGGGCAGCGATGCGTTTGGCCCCCAGCGATGGTGGGGTGAAGGCACGCTGGCCTCTCCACGTTGGGAGGCGGGAAGAGCATTTCTGGGAAGCCTGTGGCCCGCATGGCTCACGTTGACCTTGGGGTGGGTTTGGCAGCAAATGCTGTGGAGAGCTCTGGAAAAAAAAAAAAGCCCTCAGCCCAGGACTGGCTCCAAGCCCAGACTCGGCCACGGAGCTGGATGACAACCACAGCCCTGCCAGGTCCCCGACTCCCTGGAGACATGGGATGGAGCCAGGACCGGTCCAGCTCCCAGCCAAGCACCGCTACAGCTGTGCATGGATGCTGGGAGAGGTCTCTAAGCCAGAGTCTCGGACCCGGGGAGGGGGGACCCTACACCTCCCTGCCATTGCTTGGATGTTGATGGTGGGTCAGGCTGCGGGGAGCAAGGGGCTGGGGGCCCACAGCTGCGCCGAGAGCCTGGCCCGTGAACTGCTCCTGGAGCAGCGATGGCAACTCCAGCAGCTGCTTTCCCTTGCCAGGAAGCAAAGCGCTGNTCTGAGAGCCTGGCCTGTGAACTGCTCCTGGAGCAGAGATGGCAACTCCAGCAGCTGCTTTCCCTTGCCAGGAAGCGAAGTGCTGCATTCAGACCGTGCCAGTGATGTTTCCTGGGATTAATTCCACTCTAATGGACTTTCCTGATTTAGCCGTTGCCTCTTTTTGCCTGCCAGTGCGTGCAGCGAGGCCCAGCCTTCGAGTCCATGACTTTAGAGCAAGACACATCACCCATGAAGCTGGAGCAAGACCATAAACCTTGGCCAGGCTTCCTCGACACCCGCCCAGAGCCCTGGCTGGGGCCAGCTGGGCTTGGGCACAGCGACAGACAGCGGAGCTGGCAGAGCCACGTGTTTGCCCGCGGGGTGCCAGGAGAGAAAGGGCCTGATCCTGACCCAGCCTCACCGCAGGTATATGGCTCCTCTCTGGGACCGGCACGCTGCCGACGGTGCTGCCGGGGCACGCCGAACCAGGCGCGGGGCAGAGCGGAGCGCTCGCCCATCGAGGGACCTTGCGGGAGTGCGTTCGTGGTGTTTGAAGGGCGAGCTGCGCGCGGGCACTGTGTCAGCACTGCTGTGCATTTAGATGTGTCGGGGGCCGCGTGCGCACATGCACCCTCATACGTGTGCCCGTGTACACACACACACACACGCTCCCACCCCACCCGTGAGGATGCTTTGGCAGAGCCAGCCCAATGCCTCTCACCTCTCCTGGGGTGCAGCACACTCATCTCCAGCCTGTGAGCTAGGGGCCACGGGCTGGGGGGCTCCGAGGGCTGCTGACCAGCTGGCCCCCTCCTTATAGCCTCACTCCAGCCCTGGTCAGCAGCAGAAAGTCTCTGGGAACTGGTTTCATCCTCCTCCTCCTCCTGCAGTTATGGCTAAGGTGGAGTCCTGTCTTGTCCTTGGGGTCAGATGCTGTGGGGTGGCCAAACTGACACATCTCGGCCACGAAAGGTGTCTGGTCTGGGTGGTCCCGGGCTGAGGGTGGCTCATGAGGACACCCCGATCCTCACCAGCATCCCGTGAGCTGGGGCTGCTCCTTCTCCTTCCAGCCGTGGGGTGGGGGAAGCAGGTCATGCCATTGCCTGGGTGTGACCAGCAAGTCAGGGACCCCTCTGTGCCAGTGCTGGGGGTGGGGGGACGCGCTGTGGAGCCGAGGGGGTTTGATGCACCGGGACCACCCAGAGCAGGGAAATTTGGGTGTGTGTGGGTGGGATGGGTGGAGGAAATCCCTACTGTGCCTGCGGTGGGGAGGGCTGTGCCTGGTGGGGCTGGGGAGGGGGGGGGATGTGCTCTTTCCAGACTCACCTGTTTTCTGCCACCAGGATCTGCTCCAGGAGTTTTCCTGCCTGGCACTTGGTCTCCCGCTCCGCCGTGTACAGCAGGTTCAGCAGCAGGTCCAGGCCCCCCTCCAGGCGGATCACGTCGCACAGCACTTTGGCCACGTCCCTCCCCACCGTGGGCATCCCCCAGGCTTCCTCCACCAGCTGGAACACCTCGGCGATGGCCTTCCTCAGCTCCACGGGGCCGGCCGCCTGCTTGGCGTGGGCAATGGCCCGGTGCAGGGCGGGCAGGATCCGGTCCAGGGCTGCCCGCACATCCATGTTGACCCCGGGGGAGACCTCCCGGTGCTCCCTGGAGCTGCCCCCGCCTGCCCAGCTCCCTGCCTGGCTCACGCACTCGGGTACCACCAACCTCTCCGCACCCGCCATGGCGCAGAACCGGCCCAGTTTATAGAGGGAGACGAGCAAGGTGAGCACCATCGGCATCTCCTAGCACAGCATCCTCGGTCACCCGCCTGCCGGGAGCACCCGGGCAGGGCCACCACGTTCCTTGGGGGGACCCAAGGTGGCCGGAGGAGAGGTGCAGGAGGGGGGACGGAGCTGGATGGGGGTCCAGCCGCAGGGCTGGGCTGCCGGCTCCCTCTCCCCTCCCTGCCCTGCCGGGATGCGGAGCTGGAAGCGGTGGCAGGAGCCGCCTTCCCAGAGCCAGGCTCAGCATCTCGGGTCCTCAGGGGCTGATGTCACCCCGCGCAGGCGCCGCCTCTCCAAGGAGGGGCTCATCTCTGGGCAGCAGCATCCCCCTCCTCGCTGCAGATGCTCTGGCATCCCCCCAGACCCCTCCTTCCACAGCCCCTCCGCCTGCACAGCCTGAGCTGGGGCTTGTCCCGTTGTCCCCATGGCCCCCTGTCCCCCGTCCCATGTCCCCGAGCTGCTGCGGAGCCTGTGGTCACCTCCACGGCAGGCAGGGACAGCCCCCCCCACCCGCTGCTTTTCCAGTGGGTCTCTCCAGGACCCTCTGCGACCGGTGAAGGGGGCAGAGGGGCGGCCACCGCGGTGGCTGTGGTCACAGTGTGGTTGTGGCCATCCTGGCACTGCGTTTTGAACCCATTTGGTACCAGTGTAGGGGGTAAATAGCTCCCTTTGCACGGTGGAAATTCAGAGCAGCTCTTCTGGGTGGGATTTGCATGATAAAAGAAAGAGCAGAGGCAGCCTGGGCCCCTTTTATTTTCTTTTTTCCAGGCCGGACGTGCTCAGGGCAGAAATGCTTTGGCCACTTCTTGCCTGGTTTGGGAGGAGCAGCTTAAATCCTTGGCTCCAAAACCAGGTTGTTGCCAGCTCAGACTGAGACTTAAATTCAAGTTGATGTTTTGATGCCACAGAGTCGCTTTTAATCCTCTCTGAATCCACTACGCAGGGACAGACAGAGGAAAGGGACGGTAGCTCGCAGTGAAGGACGGTAAACAAGGCGACCCAAGCGGCACGGCACTGCAGGAGAGGCTCAGCACAGAACCAGTAAGGATTTTCCCGATAAATTATTATTAACCAGGGGGATAACGATATGGGGCTGTTGCAATGCAAAACAGCGGAGGGGTTTGCTACCTCGGAGGAGGCTGCTGCTTGTGGCAGGCAGAATTCAAACCATTCCCTTAGGCTTGTCCTGACAAGCCCAGAAAGATGAGCTTTGCTTTGCTTTGCTTTTTGAGAAGGATTTCCAGCACCAGCAGCCTGGGCTCTGGGAACGGCTCTGGGAATGGCAGGGATTGCCAGCCTTGCCCTGGGGGACCAGCCGTGTCGCCGGGGCTCTCCTTGCTGGCTCTGCCCAGCCCTTGGCTACAAGGGCTCCCCAGGGCCCCCATTACCCAAACCAGCCTCTCTCCAGGGTCTCCTCCTGCCATGCTTTGAGCACAGCAGCCAGGGAAGGGCTCACGGAGCTTTCCTGGGTCTGCGGTTGCTGGTGGTCGGGAGCCTGGAGCAGCGGGAGGCAGCTTTGTCTCAGCCCATCAGCAAAAGCAGCTCAGACACTGCCCAGTCCTTCTCCCCCCCGAAACCTCCCTGCAAGCCCGAGCCCTCGCAGGGCGCTTGTCCCCCAGGCTCGATTCAACAGGATCGGGATGAAGCTTTAGCGCGACGCTGGGCTGGTGCTTGCCCCCGGGGACGACGCCAGCACCGCCGCAGCTGAGGGCAGGGGGCAAAGGGGTGGGGGTGACAGGGCTGCAGAAGAAGTCCTGCCCCCACAGCCCACGTCTGGTGGCTGCCCTCGGCTCACCAGGGCTTCCCCCAGGTGGAAATGCCTTTTGCAACACCAAACCAAAGCTCTTTCCAGCAAGGGTGGGAGCAGCCGATGCCGGGAACTGCCTGGGTCTGAGCTGGCAGAGGTGAGGGCGCCGGACAAGAGGGCACCCTGCTCATGTTCTTCTCTCCCCAGATCTTTTATCACTTATTAAGGCCCAGAGCTGTGCTGGTCCTGCCCCGGGGCCGGGACGGACCCCACGGAGCTGCTGCCCCGGTAGTGCTGCGGCAGCGGAGGCAGCCGGAGGCACTATCTCTGTAGCCTCGTGTGCGTTTGCTCCTTGCCCCTGATTAAATAAACATCCCGGAGTTATCAGGAGCTGCCAAAAGAGCTGAGTCGACATTAATTAGTAACCAAAAAGATTGGTCAGGAAGGGAATGATGGGAGCAAAATACACAGGCTCTTGTTTGCCTACGGCAGTGAAAGTGCAGAGGGCTCCCGCTGTCTCCCTCCCTCCCGGCCGCTCACCTCTGGCCCCTGGTCCCCACGCGCAGAGGTGGCACCTGCCCCATCCTGCGCCACCGTGCCCTGGGGCTCCCCGGGTCTGCTCCCAGCCTTGCTGACATGGAGAAAGCTGAAATCCCAAGATCAGCTCCTCCAAAACAGTGACATTTTGGGCAAGCGTAAGCTCAGGGCTTTTCCCTTTGCTCTCTGAGCACCGCTCCTTTGTCCCCTCTCGGTTGTCTTCCCGACACCGGACTGGGAAACAGCCTCCCCTCGAGACGGAGGCTGTGAGCTTTAATATCGTGAGGTTCGCTACGAAATAAGTGTGGCGGGATGTCAAAACCAGTTCCTGGCTCTGGCCTGCTGTCCCCCCCCTGCTCTCTGAACCGGTGCCCAACCCTCACCCTGGCCAGGAAGGCGCTGGCAGCAGAGGCACAGCCAGTGCCTCTCGGAGCTGCCTGCACGCGTGGGGAGCCCTGTCCCCCCCCCCAAACTCACCGAGCTCGGCGTGGGCTGCGGGGGCTGCTGGGTGGGAGAGCGTCTCTGCCCATTTTTCCTCTGCTCCGACCTTGGCCTGTTTGTTTTCTCCCGCCGGGGCAGGCTGAGCAAACAGTGGATGCCGGGGCCTCGGCTGCAGCCACGCTCCAGCCCACACAGTCGCAGGAGGGCTGCGCTGCCGGCTGCCCAGGATGAGGCTGCTCTTCCTTGCCCTCGTACTGGCCCTGCTTGCCACCGCCCGTGCTGCTGAAGGTGAGCCGGAGCCGGCCAGCCCCATGCCGGCTGCCTCCCGCTTGTAGCCGGGGTGGGGATGGAGCGAGTGCGGCTCCTGGGCTGATGGAGGGGCTGGGGAGCCCAAGGAAGGTGAGGAGGGGACCAGGTGGTGGCCATGGCCACTGGCCACGTTGGCTACAACTGCCAGCATGGGGAGAAGGCAAGCAGGCAGCGATATTGGTATTGGTGGTGCCTGGGCAGATCCCTGGCCATCCTACAGCTGGACTGCCAGCGTGGAGCTGGGACAGCCTGGTCCGTGGCCGCCATCCCAGTGGGACCTGGGTGGGAGCGGGAAGAGGTGCCACCATAGCCCCAGGGATGGGGGTACCCATGGAGACATTGGGGTCCCCTGTCTGGGCTGTGCCCACCTTTGCTTTCACCCCCGGCGCTGGGCTGGGGGGAGGCACTGGCCCCGCTGCCCGCCCTACATTACTCCTCCTGCTCTTGCAGACTCCTGCGTTGGCCGCTGCGACAATGGCTTCGACGCGCGGCACAAGTGCCAGTGCGACACACTCTGCGTGTACTACCAGAGCTGCTGCAGTGATTACTCCACCGTCTGCAAAGCCAAAGGTACCAGCAGGGGCTGCCGGGGTGGCCGTGGGTGCCCAACACCGCAGGGACTCGGAGGGGTCCGCGCTGGGTCAGCTCTGCACCCACCCGTGTCCACAGGGTGAAGGCAGTGCCAAGATTTGGTTCTCAGCGTGCTGCATCACCAGGGGGTTTTGGCAGCCGTCTCACTGCGGGTGCCCTGGGCATCCGTGAAAATCCATGTTGCCTGAGACCAAGCGGCTCCCGCACCCAGACCCCGTGGGAGATGCCCAGGGCTCCCGGGGACCAACCTGCTCCTTCCCACAGTGACCCGAGGAGACGTGTTCGCCTTGCCGGAGGACGACTACCTTGACTACAACCTCACCGTCGACTTCGGTACGGCAGAGGGCACCACGGCACCCCCCCGAGAACTGCCCACGTTGCCGGCGCAGCCCACGCTGGACACCAAGCCGGGCCCCGAGGAGACGCTGACGGAGGTGCCCGTGGAGGAGGTGCCCAGCACTACGCCGGACGGGTTTGGGGAGCGGGAACCCGTGGACGAGCCTGAGGAGCTGTGCAGCAGGAAACCTTTCAACGCCTTCACCGACCTGAAGAACGGTTCCCTTTATGCTTTCCGAGGTAGCTCGGAGACCTTTCCCGGGCACGGGACACGCTGCTGGGCTGTGCCCCCATGCTGGCGGCTGTGGTCCCTCCCACCGCTCCCACCTTCCCTCTCTCCCCAGGGAAGTACTTCTATGAGCTGGATGAGACGAGCGTGCGGCCCGGCTACCCCAAGCTCATCAGCGATGTCTGGGGCATCGAGGGCCCCATCGACGCAGCCTTCACACGCATCAACTGCCAGGGCAAGACTTACCTGTTCAAGGTGGGTAAGAGCCTGGCTGCAGGGCTGGGGGTGCTCCCGGGGTGGCCAGCGCGTCCCCCCCAACCCACCCTGTCCCCACCCCGGCACCCTCCACACATGCACGCACACGGTGGCTGCCAGATATCCCCAAATCCCTGCGGCTGTCCGGGGCCCCAGTCAGCCACAGCCTCACCATGGGACATCCCAGCGTCTGCTCGCTCACCCCCGCAGACCCGTGCCTGGGGGNATATCCCCAAATCCCTGCGGCTGTCCGGGGCCCCAGTAAGCCACAGCCTCACCATGGGACTTCCCAGCGTCTGCTCGCTCACCCCCGCAGACCCGTGCCTGGGGGGATGCTGCACCCAACCCCCTGACCCCGCTGTGTCCCGCACCCCCCAGGGCAGCCAGTACTGGCGCTTTGACGACGGAGTCCTGGACCCCGGGTACCCACGCGACATCTCCGAGGGCTTCGAAGGCATCCCGAACGACATCGACGCGGCCTTCGCCCTCCCCGCGCACAGCTACCACGGCAATGAGAGAGTCTATTTTTTCAAGGGTAAGGGGCTCAGCCCCCCCCCCCGGCCAACAACCGTGGGCAGGACCCCTCTCTAGCTACTGCTCCCCCCGGAGTGCGTGTCCCCCACTGACACCCTGCGCGTCCTCTCCTAGACAAGTACTACTGGTCCTACGACTTCGCCCACCAGCCCACGCGGGCAGACTGCGAGAAGTCCTCCCCCTCGGCCGTGTTCAACCACTACGCCTTCATGAACCGCGACAGCTGGGAGGAGGTCTTCCAGATCCTCTTCGGCGGCAGGATGCGTAAGGGCTGGGCCAGCCCCGGGGGAAAGGGCTGGCGTGTGCCAATGTAGCCCACCGTGACGGGGCGCGAGGGGTGCAGGCACCCAGGGAGGAGGGAGCGATGTCCGGCAGTGCGGGCAGGCTGGATGAACCGCCGTGCCAGGCAGGAGCACAGGCTATACGCGGGAACCCCCCAGGCCACAGCTGCATCTCCCACACATCCCAAATCCCTGCAACCCTCATGCCCCACACGACCGAGCCCGTCACCGACCATCTCGCACCACAGCGTCACTGCTGGGGACTGTTTATTCCCAGTGGAGCTGGAGATGCTGTAGGAAAACCCCAGCCCTGGGCGAGAGAAATGAAAGATGGAGAGGAGGAGAAGGGGGCTTGGCAGCACAGGGCTGCTCCCGGCTCTGCCTGGCCCGTGTCACGCATCCCATCCAGGCTGGGATCCTCTGGAGCATCCCTGTGGGTCTGGGAGCAGGTGCTGGGGGGCTGTCTGTGGGGCTGGGCTGGGCTCACCCCCATTCGTCGCTGTCCCTCTAACTCGCCCTCTGCCCCTTTGCCAGCCGGGGCGAGCAGCCCGCGGTACATCAGCAAAGACTGGTGGGGGGTGCCCAGCCGGCTGGATGCCGCCATGGCCGGCAGGATCTACGTGGCCTCCCAGCAACCCCGGAGGAGGAAGTCTCGGCGCCAGCGCAAGAGGTACAAGAGCCACCGGTCACTGAATTTGGGTTTCTGGAGCTGGCTGCAAAACGACTCCGAGTCCGCGGGCGTCGAAAGCGACTGGCTGTCGGGATCCCAGTGTGAGACCCTCCAGAGCGTCTACTTCTTTGTAGGAGGTGAGTCTGGGGCAGCAGGATCTGGGAGGGATGCGGGACCGGGGCTGCCGGTGCAGGGGGAGGTGTCCGCTCACTCTGCAATGTCCCCGAGCTCCGGGACACGGTGGGAAGGTGCCCGGGGCTCGCAGCTCCCCAAGGGAAGTCCTGACATCCATCTCCCCTTCCTCCCAGACAAATACTACCGTGTCAACCTGCGCACCAAGCGCGTGGACCTGGTGCAGCCCCGCTACCCACGCTCCATTGCCCAGTACTGGCTGGACTGCCCGCAGCCCGGGGAGGAGAGCACCTGAGAGGGCCCCGTCGCAGCCGCCCGGCAGCACAGCCCCTAGCTAGACAGAAATAAACTGTGAGTGCCGTGTAGGCTGGAGAACCCTGCCTGTCCGTCCGTCCATCCGTCCCGTCCTTGTAGTCCGAGATCCCGGTGCCCCCGAGGGCTGTGGTCGTCCCCCAAGTTACTACTGTGCGTGGGCTGTGCCGGATCCCCGCTGCCGGCCCCGTCCACGGCGCGGCTGCGGCTGCTCAGATCTGCTCCGCCAGCCAGTCCGGTGCCTCTTCCCACTGGAGGAGAGGGACGGTGCCGGCAGCTGCCAGCCAGGAGCCGGCGGAGTCAGGTCTCCAGCGCCTCTGGGATCAGCTCCACAGCCCCGTGCATTGAGCGGTTGGGCTCGGGATGGGTGCCCATCCCCGAGGGACCCCAATGCGAGGCACTGCCCGACATCCCCCCACTGCCCTGCTCACCTCTTGGCTCCGGCAATCCCGGCCACGGCGGTGCCGAAGGGATGACCCTTTCCTCGGGGCTGGGACATCGCTCGGGACCTGGCAGTTCTCGGTGGAGCGGGTGCCGCTGAGATGAGCTCCTGCCCCGGCTCCTGCCGTGAGGGCGCATGAGCAAACCCCGACCCACTGCCCCACCGCCCCCCGTAACCCCACGGGCTTCCAGAGCTGCAGCTGATGCCCAGGGGGGTGGCCTCAGGCCCCGGCTCTCACCGCTTCCCCTGGTGTGGCTGGGGGGGTCCGGGGGGCTGACGGGAGCCGGGCAGAGCCGTGTCCTCCCGGCCAGGCAGCAGGATGCTGGTGTTTCCCTCGGGGGGGACCGGCTGCGGCGCGGGGGGTCCTGGCAGCACCTAGGGGGGGAGCAGAGCGGTCAGGCTGCTGCGCCGCGTTGTGCCACCCCCCTCCGAAGAGACCCCCGGGGCCATACCTGGGACATGATGGCATCTGCCGGCCCAGGGCAGCACTGGGGACACCCCGGGCGGCCGGAGGCGGGAGGCAGCTTCTGCAAAAGGGGATAGCAGCGGGTGGGTGGTCTGTGCGTCCTCACCCTGCCGTGGGCACAGCCCGGCCGTGAGGATGCCCATGGAGCCCGGGGCCACCTACGCTCACCGGCAGCCGGGGGCAGGAGGTGGGTGTCGCGTGGGGCTGCCGGAGCTTCGCAGAGTGGCCAGGGGGGACACGGGGGGTGCGGGCGCTCCGCTGCGGGGGCTGGCTGTCACAGGAGCTGCGGGTGGCTCTGTGGAATGGGCCAGCTGGGATGTCACCGCTGGGGTCTGGGGACGGCCGGGGCTGCCTGGGGAGCAGGGAGGGAGCAGGACAGGGCATCGACAGCCACCGGTGAACCTCCAAGCCCTGCTCAGTCCCAGGGAGTCCCTGGAGAGGCTGTCTGACACAGGGTGCTGCCCAGCCGGGGGCTCTGGCTGCCCCGCTGGCCCCTTGAGCACCTACTCATGGGTCCTGCACGTTCCCTCCGTACCTCAGCTGCTCGTTCTCCACCACGAAGTCCCGCAGGAGGCCGTAGAGGCTGGGCCAGGCTGGGGCTCCCTCCGACGGGAGCTGCCCTTCGAGAGGGGAGCGACGCAGCCCTGCAGGGCCATACCTGCCTCCCCAGCCTGGCCATGCCCCCACCCTCGGGGGGGTCCCTGGGAGCTCCGTGCTCCTCGTTGGCACCATGGGCAGGCACAGCTGCTGGCGCAGGGAGAGGTTTTCCAGCTGCAGGGCATGGATTTCTTCCTCCAAGGTTTGCAGCAGCTTCTCTCGGGACACCTGGGAGCACAAGGGGGTGGCTGGGGGGGGTCCCAGCAGCGGGGCAGAGCACCCTGCCTGCATCCCCTGCCTGCTGTACCCTGTTGGCCAGGGGTCTGGTGGTGACCCTCCGGGCCCGGCTGGCGTAGTGCAGCGTGCTCAGCGTCTCCGAGAGGCAGCGCGAGGATGGGGAGATGCAGGCGACCTGCCGATGAGGAAGAGATGCAGGTGAGCTGCCAGCCAGGGGGGGTTATCCGTCCCCCTCCAGCCTTCCCCCTCCATGGGGCGAGACCCCGTCCCCCTGCGGCTTTGTGCACCCCTGCCCAGCCTCTGCCGTGCACGTACCATCAGGGTGATGCCCGAGCCACCCAGGGAGCGGGCCAGCAGCCGCGTGAGCTTGCTGTCCCGGTAGGGGATGTGCGTCCGCTTCCCTCGGGGTTTGGCCAACAGAGAGATGCAGTGTCCTGCCGAAGGATGAGCCACAGAGGGTGCAACAGGGTTCTGACGGGGACCAGCAACCCCTGCTCCCATGGGGGTTCCCCCCCTCCTCGACTCTTACCCAGTGCCAGGAGGCTGCGGTTGATGTTGTTGGCCTCCACGGAGAGTTCCCCACTGGAGCCGGTCTCCTTCACCCGCTCGCTGCCGGCCAGGTCCACGAAGCACAGCGTGCCCTGCTTGCCGGGGCAGGCGCTGGGCTGGGGGACCCATGTTGGGGGGAGTGATACTCTGGCCACCCCCTCGTCTCTTCCCCGTGACCCACAGCAGTGTCCCAACCCCTGGGTCTGGGATCAGGCTCCCTGCTGCTCACCCCAGCCCCACTAACGCATCCTTGGGGAGAAGGATGTGACCCCCCCCCCCCCCC
>RSEF01000019.1:6064364-6089345 GCA_003993805.1 Himantopus leucocephalus
GGCTAAAGGGGCAACTGGGTGGGGGGGTGTCCAGGGCAGCTGGGAAAGAGGAGACTGGCAAAGGGGCGGGGGGCAGGTAAGGGGGGGTGACTGGGCAATGTAGTGGGAATCTTGTGGGGGATGCGTAGTACCTGAGGGAGGTACGAGACGGGGGGCCGTGCCTGGCCAGTGCCTGGGGCTCGGGTGCTGTGTGCCCCCTGGACTGGGGGCTGGTTCAGCCCCTGCACACCCACCAAACTATCTCTCTGCTCTTAGAAACCGTCCAGAAGGAAAAGTGTTGGAGACCGTGGGGGTGTTTGAGGCACCAAAGCAGCATGGCAAGTACGAGACGGGACAGGTAAGTGATTCTGGGGAGCAGAGCTGACCCTGCAGGCTTGTTCCACAGAGATTGGGTAGCTGAGTGATTTACCCACAAGGAGGCTGCTGTATTGTAGCAGAAGGCCAGAAGTTTCACAGTTCAGTGCTCCTTGTCTCTGCTGTGTCTGCAGTTTGTCAGTCATCTGACAGTAGCAAGTTGATAAGAATCTGCAGCATGACACAACTGTTCCTACAATGGCATTTGCTCCACTGGTTTTATTTAAGGGTTTTCTCCCTCTAAGAGCAAAAGAGACCATCACTGAATTTGAGAAATAACAACTAAACTTGTTGCTTCTGTGCTTATGATTCACAGCTCTGTTTCCGCATTCCTGAGCGGTCTCTCCCATGCTGGTCTCATTTCTGCACTTCTGCCATTCTATTACTTTATTACTGATTTAGTCATTCACTTCTATGGGATAGAGAAGACATGAATTTCTTTTCTCATCCCAGTTCATGTTCCCTCTTTGTTTCTGCTCTTGGTTCGCACAGTGGTGATTGTCTCTATTCCCATTCCACGCATTCATGGTTTTTGTAGATGTTTCTAGTTTTACCTCAGCAGGTTTTTTTAAAATAATATCAGAAAAGGGCTTTTGGCTTCATGTTTTCTGTTGTATCTAAGTTGATTAAAGCTTGCTGTGTATTCAAGTGCAATTATTTGTTCCTTTCAGCTATTTCTTCACAGTGTGTTTGGCTACCGAGGGATAGTCCTGTTTCCCTGGCAAGCCAGGCTTTATGATCGAGATGTGGCTTCTCCTGTCACAGAAAAGTAAGGATTTGTTCTGGTTTCTATGTTATTGTACTGTTACATTTACATTTTGTAGCGAGTTTCCTGGTTGGGGTAGACAAGTCTTTTTAATGAGGACAATGGTATGGGTCTGTTTTACATGAATGTAAACTAGGAGAGGTGCTTAAAGAAGAGACACTGCATGAGTATTAATTTTGTGTTAATTAGAGACAGGATGGAAGTATGAAGGATGAGAGTGCGTGTGTGTGTAGGAACCAAAAAAAAAACCACCACAAACCATGCTCCTGGCAATTCTTTGTCATTAAAAAGCCCCTCGTGTTGCTTTTTGAGTTAGGTCTATGCTCCTGTGTTAAAATTGCAGGCTGCTTTTTCTGTAGATTGCCAGTGAGTTGGATTTTTCAGCTGCCTCTGCAGTTTCAACCCACTAGGCTGAGTTCATCCTTCTTGTGGACTGAGTCACTGTTCACTTCCCTCCCCTCTTCCATTCGTTTCCCCTCTGGCCTGTGTTGGAGGTGTGCAGGGCGAGTGTGCGTGTGGAGTCGGGAAGGACTGGGGAGTAAGCAGAGCGAGAATCAGAGGGCAGTAGAAATACCCACCCCAAACGGGAGGCTGGACTGAACAGGAAGAACTTCTGAGTCGTCTGAAAACAGAGCTGTTGTGCCTGTGGCAGACGTGGTTGATTGTCATCTCGGCTCATCTATCGTGTAGGTGGCTGACATGAGTTTAATTTGAATGGAATTGAATTGATTACAGACTGTGAAAAGTATTATTTTTTTATCATTGTTTATGAATGTGCTTGGTAACAACAGTTTGCTGCCATCCTGCGCTTGAGCTCAGTGCTCTGCTTTTCTTTTTAGAAGCGAGAACGCTGCAGGCCATGGTTCCAAAGAGGTCAAGGGCAAAACGCATACTTACTATCAGGTGCTAATAGATGCCCGGGATTGTCCACATATAGTAAGTAACCAATGGTCTTGGTATTGAAACTCAAAATATCTTCTCCTCTATGAATCCTTGGACAGGCATTGAAAGAAAATGGCTTTGATGGGTAACTTTATTGTTTAGAATTTTAGGACAAATTTGTTCTTCAAGTCATATTTTCCCTGAGAAAGATAATCTGGAGTGTCATGTGACTGTTTTCTGGGTCATATTTCCCCTTTCCAGCCTCCCTTCCTCATCCTGTTCACCNTAGATGGACAGGCACTGAAAGAAAATGGCTTTGATGGCTAACTTGATTGTTTAGAATTTTAGGAAAAATTTGTTCTTCAAGTCATATTTTCCCTGAGAAAGATAATCTGGAGTGTCATGTGACTGTTTTCTGGGTCATATTTCCCCTTTCCAGCCTCCCTTCCTCATCCTGTTCACCTGTGTGCAACAGAGTAGGAATGCCATTGTGAATGGGGGTTGCAGCACTGAAAATGCTCTTCAATTGTTTGAGTGGAGCGTTAGTCTAGAGGAGTTAAAAGGAGAGATGTTCTGAGGTGAATTGGTTAAATAAAATTAATGTTACACATGTTAGAAACTACAATAGTAAACTGCAATGTGACTGGAAACTGGCCTACAACAGTCCAACAAAATGACATAAACCTCCTTTTTTGCAGTCCCAGAGATCACAGACAGAAGCAGTGACGTTCCTGGCAAATCACGATGACAGCAGAGCCCTCTATGCCATACCAGGTGAGTAAAATGCACCTTCAACCTCTGTGGAGATGTGGACCGTCATGAGGTGAGGTCAGAAGAGTCATCGACAGTCAACTTCTGCTAGTGAAGCAGCAGCACCCACAGGACATTCCTGTAGTGGATCTCTCTGTGTTTTAGGGCCCTGCTAGAAACAGCAGAATGACTAAAGTACACGAAGACCTTTTGGACAGGTGGAAGTTGGGCAGACTGATCAGACACAGGCATGCCTACTTTGAGCTCTTGAGACATAGATCCCATATGCATACCCTGTTGCATGTGGGCTATCGTACTTTATTGCTGGGACAGCTAGGTCTCTTCCTGTCCTGTGCATTTCCTGCCATAGGTCCTTTTGTGGCAGTGTAGTCACTTCCCAGGCAGTGTGTATGTATCAGAAAATCATTCTGGGGAGAAATCTCACAGGAGAATGCTGCCAAGGGTTATTACTGGCCTGTTTCCTCCATTCTTGATTGCAACCATGGTATTAGCTTTGGCTTCTGCTGCCAAAGTCCTTTTCTTAATGTCTTAGTAGTGTGATCCATTTCTCTGCCAGGAGACTTCTGAGCTGCTCTTCAATGGGGACGTTCTGTAGCTTTTGGGGTTTCTTTTTCAGGTTTAGATTACGTAAGCCATGAAGACATCCTTCCCTACAGCTCCACTGATCAAGTGCCCATCCAGCATGAGCTCTTTGAGAGGTTCCTCATGTACGACCAAACAAAAGGTAATTTCTGACTTCAGAGGGAAGTCTTCAGAGCCAGATGCTTGAGGTATTCTATGACAAGTACCCACAACCCATCATCTTAGATTTGGTCTAAAAATCTTGGTCTGGTTTGGTGTTTGTTACAGTAAAGCCTTCTTTAAATAATTTTTGTAACTATGTGAAAGGAGTTGCTTTGAGGGGAAAGCACTCCGGTTATGGTATGCCGCTCCTTATAAACTCTCATCTTTCCCTCCCCACAGTTCCACCTTTTGTAGCAAGGGATACGCTGTGTGCATGGCAGGAGAAGAACCACCCCTGGCTAGAGCTCTCCGATGTGCACCGAGAAACCACAGAGAACATCCGTGTCACAGTCATCCCTTTCTATATGGGCATGAGGGTAAGTCTGTGTTGCATGTCAGTGCATTAGTTCTGAGATTTTTTTAACTGGTGTGTTTTTTCTAAGTCCAGTTTACTGACTGAAGGTACCTTCTGCTTACTGGAGAAATGACTTTTTAATCACAGTGTCATTGTCATTATGTTCAGCAGACATATGAACATGAAACTGTTTTGTCATACATTTTTGGAGAACAGCTCCTGCAACTTGGCTTTTGCGTGTTATTTGTAGGACGGGAAACAACCCTGTACTGTTCTGCAGAAGTGTTGGCAAGATATTTAGGAGGGCTTGTGAATTGGTCCTTTGCTGCCTCAGTCACAGATGGCTGTGTGCATAATGTGGCACCAAGGCCATCTGCCCTGTAATGACAGACATATCCTGCCCACTGGTGAGGTGCTGTGGGTGTCTACCCCTGTTTCGTGGCTCTAATGTGGGTCAGAGGGTTTGGCTAAAGCCTTCTGGATTTAGCTGATAACCATGTGCTCTTTATAGTGTAAGAACTTCGTGTGGACTATCCGAAATAATGAGGCTCCAATAGACTTCTGAGTGGGAGGGCTGGGAATTACCACAGCAGTTTGATTTCCGAGCCCAGAGAAGCACAGCTGCCGGGGAGCCTGTGCTGTGGCAGGTGGATGTTTCGATGTGGATTTGCAGCTTCTCTGGAGCCCAACTGATGTTTGTCCTAACCTTGTCAGAAAAACAGGTGCCTGAAGGCAAGGAAACGGGTGTTTCTAGATCTGTAGAAAGTGCGTAATTAATGTGGAGATCAAGCCTCCGTAGTCACGAGATCCTTGCAAATCTCCCACCTCATGATTACATGTCTAGAGCACAGCCAGTGCCAGGCGGTAACTGATGGACTGCCTCGGAGAGCAGCTGTCATTCTGCTCATGTGAGTTGTCTGCGTCAGTCTGGCATGCAGTGAGAGCCCCTGTGCTTGTGCTGTGCTGACAGCTGAAGAGGTTTTTGGCGCTGAGCGTTGAAGGGCAGCTGCTAAAGTCTTTTGTTTCTCTTGACAGGAAGCCCAGAATTCCCATGTCTACTGGGTAAGTGCCTTTTGTTTCACAAAGCAGCTAAAGGGAAGGAGTTTATTTGCTGTGGCATCGCTGCTGTGTGATAAGCTGTGAGGGAGAGTAGCCCTTGCCTGGCAACTGTTTCCCAGTATCGGCTGTGGGTTATCAACTGTTTGCAGCTGATTCCAGGTCTTGATAACAGTCTTTCTTCTGTCCAGTGGCGCTACTGTATTCGCTTGGAGAACCTTGACAGCGAAGTGGTACAACTCCGAGAACGGCACTGGAGGATATTTAGCTTGTCTGGCACCTTGGAAACGGTCAGGGGCCGCGGCGTTGTAGGAAGGGTAGGTATCGTGTAGCTTCTTTTGGGAAGTGCAGCCCTTTGCTGGAGTCCTCTCTCTTGGGTTGATTTGCCAGTAAATTGCTAAGTGGGCAATTTATAGATTTAGATTTATAGATAAATTTATAGATAAAGAAATAGATGGAATAGGAAACTGGCAATGAAAAAAATCACGTAAGCTTTTTGTCTGTTGTTAGTATGCATGAACTGAAACTTCACACTGAGTTTTAGAGAATGATGCTAAATGATTGGCAACGGGAAAACTAGAATAGTATGTGATTCTGACACTACTCACTGGCCAAGTTGTTTGCTGTGTATTTGGTAGCGATGCTCAGCTGTGGATCTCTCTGTTTTTCTTCTCGCTATATAAATTTCCTGTTGATGCCTGTCTGTGGAGAAACGTTGAGATCCGTTGCTGATGCAGAGCGGTCTCTTCTTGTCTTCTCAGGAGCCAGTTTTATCGAAAGAACAGCCGGCATTTCAGTACAGCAGTCACGTCTCCCTGCAGGCATCCAGTGGTCACATGTGGTAAGAAGCAGTTACTACTGCAGTAGTTGTTTAGATGTAGGACCCCACAGCGCTGAGCTGGGACACAGTTTGCAGTCTGGAGTTATGGCTGAAAGGTGGGTAGAAGTGGACTGGACTGGACATATTTGATAGTTAAAATTTTGATGAGCTTCTCTACAGCAGTATCCCAGTTAGCGATAAGATCTGTTGATTCTCTGCACCAAGAGAGGTTCCAGGCTAATTTATCCTCCTTCTCTGGTTAGTGCTAGGCTGGATTTGGAAAGACACAAAGCAATTCTCTGTCATCTTCTCCTGTACTAAGTTTCTGTCCCTTTTAGTCCTTGGTGCAAGAGGCAAGGCTTCATGCTGGTGTTTCCCTGGGCAGCAGGGTGTGTAGACTGGTGTCGTCTCTCTTTGGAGAGGACTGGACTTTGATTCTGTCCCTGAGTAAAGCTGTGCAGTTCTGCCTCCACGAGGAATTGGCGCGTGGGGTTGTTCCCAGTTTAGGCCAGATAAGGCCTTCAGTCTAAGTGGTGTTCAAGTTTCCTCTTCTGTACGTGCAGGTAGGAAGGCGCTCAGCAGAGTTGTTCTTTTCCTGTGATGCAGGGTTAAAGCAGTTTCCCTCTGTTAGTATTTCAGCTGGGTTAGCACATTTAGTGTCATCTCTGTGTGGACAAGAAATGTACAGCCACCTCGTACCTTCTGTACAACAGGTCTCTCTGGCTTGCATTTTTTAAATAAATGTGTTTCAGAGTTAAGCTGCCTTGGAACTGCCTTTGAGTTGGGAAATGCAAGGGAACAGGTCTTTGCCTATAGGATAAACCCTTGTTTGCCATGTTAAGCATTTTGAATTGCCTGAACGCATGCCCTGGGGAGTAAAACCACCTTGTTTAGTAGTTTTTCCCTCTCTGCATGCATCCTGAAGGAGACAAAGGTTCTGCAGCTCAGAAGCTGCTCAGCTTGGCTCCTGTTGTTCAATTGTGTCCTCTCCTTCATGAGAACCTGTTAGTTTATCTCCATCATCCTCTTGGCCGTGTCATGTTTTGCAGTACAGTCGTCTGTAGTTCAAGGCAATAAACAAATTCTTTGTTTGTACAAGGATGGGCAGATTCAGTTCTGAAATGCCCTTTCTGAAATGCAAAGCAGAAGCTATTCCAAATTATATCTGTGATGGGATTTCATATTGTTGTAGGCTTCTTACCCAGTGGAGCTTCTGCCAAGAAATACGAATCTGAATTTACGTGTAATCAGTTTGTAAAAATAGCTCAGACGGTTGTGTCTCCTGTGGGGTGGGAGTTAGGTAAACCCTGCCGCAGATGCGTGGAGCGCGCTTACCTCCTGGAGGCTCTGATCATGACATCTTTATTCAGGAAATGTATGTTAGAGATGTGATGTAAACTGCCGAGGAGTCTTCCAATAAATGAGTCATCTTGGCAGGCAGATGTCCTTGCTGCTGAACTGACGTACTGGTGCTGGACTGGCTTTGTAAATGCATCCCCAGAGTCCCCGTGTAGGATATGGAAGAGCTCAATGTCTTGCCGATGATTCCTAGCTGTGTTTGTCCCTGGCCCTCAGCGTGATCTCTGCCATTATTTTGCAGGGGTACTTTTCGATTTGAGAGGCCTGATGGCTCCCACTTTGATGTCCGAATCCCACCCTTTTCTCTGGAAAGCAACAAAGACGAGAAGACCCCCCCCTCCGGCCTTCACTGGTAGAGCAGACCGAGTGCCGAGACCCACAGAGACCTGTGTGTGTTGTAGACCTTTGCCTCCCCATTATGCTGCAGCCAAGAACACGGAGCTTTTAAACATTTTAAACCATTTTTGTTTTAACTGTTGTCTAAGGGGGAGGCTTTTTTGAACTTTAATACTGGCTCTCTCAGGCTGCTTGTAAACATAAGCTGTGTTACAGTTAACCCTCCCCTTTGTGGCACCTGCTGGGGTTGGAGTTGGGGGACGTAGATCTGTGCTGCCGCAGAAGACTGTCCCCCTCAGCAGGCCTGGACCCTTTCCAATGTGTTGTGAATTCTCTGCAATGTGAGGTTTCTCTAATAAACTGGCCCTTCCAGTTGCAACCAGTCTTCCTTTATAAACCAAGGCCTCGGCTTTGCATCCAGCCTGCCCCAGCTTGTTGCTCCCCCCTCGCCCATGTGCAAAGCGGAGTCAGCCCAGACTTCTTGCCGCTTCGGAAGGCAGCAGTGAGGTGGGTTTAGGGAGCAGGAGCTCAGCCTTCCTGCATTGCAGCTGCTTTCTGGGATTTAGCCAGCGCATGGCAGAGCAGCTCCATTCCTCTTTCCACAGCTTGTCTGGGCTGTGCGCTGGAGCGATGCAAAGCCTGTTTTTTCAGAGGGGGGAAGGAGGGTTGGCCAGTGGTGCCGAGCAGCCTGCCACAGCGTTTTGTGCATGTAGAGCACCGGGTGGCTGTGTGTTGTGACCGTA
The DNA here is from genome assembly GCA_003993805.1 of Himantopus leucocephalus. Taxonomy (NCBI): domain Eukaryota; kingdom Metazoa; phylum Chordata; class Aves; order Charadriiformes; family Recurvirostridae; genus Himantopus; species Himantopus leucocephalus. Next base: position 6,072,530 of record RSEF01000019.1, read on the forward strand.
CGGGAGAGCTGAAGGGGGCCCTCCCCGTGCAAGGGCTTGCCTCACTGCAGGGATGTGTGTCCCAACCGCTGGAGGATACTTCCCCCACTCACGCTGCAGCTGTAACCGTATTTCCTTGGTAGTTTCTACTTTGGCAGGAAGAGCTTGTTTTAACCCGCAGCGCTGTCAGCCCCAGTGAGGTAGTGCTTGGCGTTGTGCTCCTGCTTGCTCGGCTCAGCAGGTTGTGATTGTTTTTGATAGTCTGTGCGGAGGGCCCTGCAGAACCACGCAGGTCAGCGAAATAGCTGTAAGCTTATGACGATTTGTGGGAATTTTTGCTTTTACGTGTGAAGGGCCTGGTTCATAGGGTAAATCAGGCGTTAGCTCTTTTTATAGGCCAGAGGGGTTCTCGGTAGCTCTGAGGATTGCAGAGATCTTGAGAGACATCGGGCTCTGTGGTGGGACCCTTCTGGCTGTCTCTGGGTTTCCAGACTTCTGGGTGACTCACGGGGGCTGAGGTAGTTGGCTCTGCGATAGGAACCCTAGGCAGGAAATTTCAAACCTTGCTTCTTTCCCTGGTCTTGCTTAAATGACAAGGTATAATTAACTCACGGGACTGTTGTTTTTCTTGATTTAGAAGTACTCCAGTTATCCCCTCTTCCCCCGAGTCCTCTCTGAGCAGCCCCTTCGTGTTTGACTCTGCAAGGCAGTGCTGTGGCAGTGCCATGGGCCGTCTCGGCTGATGGGCAAACAGCCTTCAGAAACGACAGCAGGAGAGACTCATGTGCTGTCCTGCAGCCAACGGATCCTGGGATAGAGACATAATTACTGCTGCTTAAACAGTGTTTATCTGTCACTGGTCTCTTAATTTTTGTCTTCTTTCCTGTCAGGTAGAACATGCGATCTACATTGCCTTTAGCGTATGAAAGGTTTAGTGAGCCAGCCTGCTTTTAGGGGTAGAAAAACATCTGTAAAGAACAGCCCACAGTGGAGAACCCCATGTTGCTGCTGTCATGCCCATTTCTTCACAGGAGGAAAAAGGGGCGGGATGAGGCCTTGAGTTCAGAGGAAGCAGAGTCCTGTAGGAACCTGCTTTTTTGGAGTAGCAGCTGCCCCGCATCTCCCTTGGGTTACTGACTGCAGCTTTACTGGCAATTGCAACACCACTGTAAATGTTTAACGCTATTGCTCACCCGCCTGTGTTTCTGGGGTGCTGTGGACCTAATGCTTCCAATAACAAGCAGAGTTGTATTCCTGAGTGACAGCGTGGTCCCGGGGGCAGGGGCTCTGCCAGTGCCAGGCAGAGCAGCTTGTGCAGCTGCCAGGTGCCCGTGGTGTGTTTGGTGTGACGTGGGCTCAGGAACAGACATTCTGGGCTGGATAATGACTGGCGAGAACCGAGGTGACCCGCGCTGCCGGTAACACACGGGGCTGGGACGACGGGGAGCGTAGGAATGTTTCTGCTCCATCAGTCTTTGTGGAGGGGGGGCCCATACCTGCCCCGGGGCCTGGGGCTCAGGGACGGCCTTTCCTCAACTCCTTCTTCCTACAGGCCTGTTTCCAGAGCGCGGGCGAGCTGCCTTCCTCTCTTGTGTAAATACCTGTACAAAGATCTAATGAATAAAGCGCTGAAGGAACGGCTGTCTCTCCTGCCTATCATTGCTCCCCCCGCGCCTCGGCCGCTGACAGGCAACGGGCTCCCTCCCTGCACCGGCCCTGCGGCTCTCCCGCCCTCTCCGCGGGGCCGGGCCCGCCGTTCCTCCTCCCTCTCGGGGGGCAGGGCCGCGGCGCTGCCCTTGCCCGGGGCTCAGCCATCCCCGTCCCTCACGCCGCCATCTTAGTTTGAGCGCGGCACTGCGCGCTCCCGGCGTGCCCCGCGGCGCCGGAAGTGACGCGCCGGAAGCACTGAGGAGGCAGCGAGGAGGCAGCATGGTGGCGGCGGGCGCTCACCGGCCCGGGCCTTTGAAGCAGCAGAACAAAGCGCACAAGGGCGGGAAGCACAGCGGGTCGTCTCAGCGTCGTGCTGGAGGTGAGGTGAGGCGGGACGGGCCCGGCCGGGTTCCCCGCCGGCTCTGGGCGCCGGGGCCGCCCGCCTGACCGTTCTCTCCCCGCAGGCCGCGTCTCCGTTAAGGCCCAGCCCCGCCGGCGGCTCCGCGACCTCAGCAGGGTGGACCGGCGGCACCAGGCGCTGCAGCTCCGCCGGCAGCGCAAGGAGGCGGTGAGGTCCCTGGGGGAACCGGGCCGGTTGCGGAGAGAGCGGGAAATGGGTTGGTTTCGGGTGTTTGCGAGGGGGCAGCGGGAAGTGCGAATGGGGCTGGTGCGGGTCTCGATGTGGGTGCATGTCTGTTGGGAAGGGCCATTTTGGGGCTTTGTGGAAGGGCCACGAGCTGGGCCAGGGAGAGGAATGGGTGCCTGGGTCTGTTCGGTTTGGGGCAAGCAGAACGTTATTGGACCGAGTGGGGTTCGGGTTGAGCTGCGGGAGGATCCAGTCTTGATCTGGTGGGTGGGATAGGAACTGGTTGGTGCTGGGGTTCATGCTCTGCAGTTGTGCCCACAGGTGCTAGCGGAGAAGCGGAGCTTGGGCAGCAGGGATGGGCCCCCGCATCTCGTGGTTCTGGTGCCGCTGCACAGCAGGGCTGCAGCCCACGACACCCTCCACTTGCTCCAAAGCCAGGACTCTGCTGTTGTCCGCGTGGATGAGGGGAGAGCTGGTGGCTTTGCGCTCCTCTGCCCCCGACTCAAGCAGCGTTGGCGCTTCGTGACAGCACAGGCAGGTGAGGAAACGCCATTGTTGGTGTGGTTCTTGGTTCCGTACCCCTGGCAGGCTCAGTAATGGAGATGTTTTGTGTGCAGGGGACCTTCATGCTGTCTTAGACCTAGCAAAGGTCGCTGACTCTCTCTTGTTCATCCTGGATCCTTTCGATGGCTGGGACAGCGCAGGGGAGCACTGCCTCTCCTGCCTCTTTGCACAGGGGCTCCCCAGTTATGGTGAGCAAGTGAGAAACATTAAGGGCTTCTAGTGGGGTGTATGTCGAGGGGGTGCTTGATGGGGATTTGCTGTTGCAGTAATTAAAAACTCTGTATGTTAATAGGCAATCACAAGTCTTTGACCGCTCTGTTTCTGAGCATAGATCAGTTGGGCGAATGCCATTGTCATGCTCTGTTGCTCTGTTACTACCCTGGGAGGGGAGTGCTGGAGATAAAAGGGGTATTAGAGACTTCTGGGTGTGTGGTGGTGGTTAGCGTTATAACAGTTATTCAGGCGAGCAGAGCGAAGGGATTCAGACACTTTCCTGCTAAGTTCAGTTCCTGGGTCCTTATCTCCCTGGTCTCATTTAGTCTCAAAATCTTATCTCTAAAGACAGGTTTTTCTATCCTGATTATTTTTTTGAATGGATGAAACTGCTTTTGTAACTTGTGGTGTGAACCTGTTGTTTGGTTATTTGGGTTGCTGATATCTGAGTTTGTGTTAGTACTTGGTAAAAGGTGTATAAGAAAGTTTACCACCTGATCCTGAGCTCTGTTCTATGTGCTGCTTGGTAGCTCTTGCTGTCCCAGGGGGCAGTGACTTGCCACCTAAGAAGCGGATAGATGCCAGGAAGAAACTGGCCAAAGCCATTGAGAAGCGCTTTCCAGAGGCCAAGCTCTTCCCCCTGAACACGGAACAGGAGTCCTCGCTGCTGCTGAGGCACCTCGCCACTCAGAAGCAGCGGCATCTCGCTTTTCGGGATAGACGGGCTCACCTGCTCGCCTATGCTGCTGAGTTTGTACCCAGTCAGGAGAGCGACCTGGTTGGAACATTGAAGGTGTCTGGCTTTGTCCGGGGACAGACCCTCGATGTGAACAGCCTGGTGCATATTGTGGGGCATGGAGACTTCCAGATGAGCCAGGTGGATGCCCCCCCCGACCCCCTCTCTTTGAACCCACGAGTGGTTAAAGGACAGAAGAGGAGTCAGGACATGGAGATACAGGTGTGTGGGAGTTCAGGGCTTTGCCGGTCCTGTTAGAACATGATGTTTTTAAACTTTCATCAGGAAAATACAACTGGGTGTATGTGGTGAAGGGGGAGTAAAGGCAGTTCTATCAAGAGAGCTAGTAAGGGTGTGTTCTGCCACTGAGCTGAGGTTCGTTGCACGTGGCATGTACCGAACGTTACATTACAGCATAACGAACGTGATACTGAAGGGAGTTTCACTTCAGACTGACTGCTAGCTTGAGTTGGGTGTATTCACAGCTGGGAACTCTGCTCTTGCCCTTCAGGATGACTCTGTAAATGGTACCGATGAGATGGAGGAAGATGTTAAGGTCCTGATGAAGGCAGATCCGAACAAGCAGGAGTCTTTGCAGTCAGAAGTGGTTCCTGATCCTATGGAAGGGGAGCAGACGTGGCCTACTGAAGAAGAACTGCAAGAAGCAGAGGGTGAGTAGCAGCAATACTTCTGTACCTTTTCCTTGTCCCCGTTAAGAAGGTTGTTAGAAACCCTCTGTCACTGGGACAGCTGTGAAGAAATGCAGTAGTTGGGAGCCCAGGACTTGGGTTCCTAGTCCCATCACCTGACTAGCAGGCTGCGTGGTTTGCCTGGCAGTTAGCAGGGTTACATTTTAGTTGCCTTTCCTGGGCCCTGACAAATTCTGTGCTGGGAAATCAATTCTGGTCTAGAGCTGATGTTGGCTGTCCTGATGTAAACGTTGCTGAGGCAAAGGAGAATTGGTCCTGTATTAACTATTGGTGGGAAATCCCACAGCTTCTCTGAAGGCAAACAGAAAGGTGGTGAAGGTCCCCAAAGGCACATCCAAGTACCAGGCTGCCTGGATTGTGGATGATGAAGAAGAGGGCAGTCAGGAAGACGATGATGAAGATGATGACATCGATGATGATATGATGGAAGAGGCAGTTTCCCAGGTACTTCCAAGAGCTGATACTGCAGGTGATCTCCATGGCAGTATTGTGTATCTGAGGACAATCCTGTCCTTCTGCCTTGCTCTATGCACAGCACAGAGCCAGGACTTACCTGGTTTCCATTGTTAAATCTCTCATGCATATCATGTTGCTTCTTTGGCCTGTTAGATACCAAAATGAGGCACTCTGGTGTACTGGGTTATGATTCACAGTGTGAGTACATGCAGGGTTTCCAGTACTGCATGGACATCAGAAGAGCGCGTGTGCTCACAGGCTCTGTGCTGTCCTCTGTGTCAGGAGGGGGAAAGCAGCGAGGAGGAAGAGGAACCTGCAGAGGAGGAATGTGAGACCATGACTGTTTCTGAGTGCTTGCGGGACGACCAGTACGACGAGAAGGTGGAGGAAGATGAACAGATGCTGGAGAGATACAAACAGGAGAGAATGGATGAAATGTTTCCAGATGAGGTGGACACACCACGTGATGTACCTGCCAGAGTCCGGTAAGAAACAGGATGATTTGCTGGGAGAGGAGCTGGAAGGTGCCCTTCTGTCTAGTTTAGTGAGATAGGGCAGGAAGCCTGTGATGTCTTAGCCGTGGTGTCTGAACCTGGCTGAAGGACTCTTCTGAAGACACATCCTTAGGCTCTGAGGCTTCCAGGGGAGGCACTAGGTGGAGGGCAGTGGGTGGGTCTGGGCAGGGAGAGCTGGGTCCTGGCCTGGGAGAGGGAGGAGGATGGCAGAGCCCTGATGCAAAGGCAGGTTGTTTGGGCACTTGGCTGCTGTTTCTAGTTCTCTCTGCACTAAGATCTTTTCTGAGCTAACATTTGCTTTGCTCCCTTTGCCCTCTCTGAAGGTGCTGGCCACACATCTTGATTGGTGAAGTAGTTTGTCTTTTCTGTTATCTGTCCTGTAGGTTCCAGAAGTACAGGGGGCTGAAGAGCTTCCGGACTTCTCCATGGGACCCCAAAGAGAATCTCCCAAGGGATTATGCAAGGATTTTCCAGTTCCAGGACTTCTCCCGAACCAGAAAGCACCTCTTCCGGCAAATAGAGAAGGAGGAGACTGAAGGAGCCTCGGTAGCTCCCTTTTCTCATGCTGATCTTTTCCCCCACTGTGTTCCCTTGCTCCTAGTAGGAAAGACTTGTCAGGGAGGTGGCTGGGTAGATCTTTTCAGCCAGCTGGTTCTTAGCATGAAGTCATGAGTTCAGGTGACAGGTGATATTGTTCTTCTGGATTCCCTTTCTAATCCAGGCACATGTTATTTCTGACACTTTTCTGTTGAGAGAAGTATTCACAAGTGATCCTCTCTTGACAGGTTGGCTGGTACGTTACGCTTCATGTCTGCAATGTCCCTGTCTCAGTGATGGAGAGCTTCAAAGAAGGGAAACCCCTAGTCCTGTTCTCGCTGCTTCCCCACGAACAAAAGGTGACTTAAGTATGGTCCTGCTGATACCTTGTTGGTGTGCAGCTCCTTGTCTGATTCCCTCAGGCTGTGTGGGTTGAGGATGTTCTGGCTGCAGAGGGTTTGGGCTGAAATTTCCCCACGTTGCTCAGGTTTCAAAGTAGGACCTTCCCTTTGGTCTTAGCGGTTTGAAGCTGCCAGGGGCGTTTAGGTGTCTGAGCCTGGCTGAGGTGTCTGCATTGGTGATCAGCAGTCCTCAGGGAAGCTATTGTCAAGAGCATTTGTCCCTGCTGCAACATCCCGCTGCTTTCTGCTCTGGCCACCATCGTTTGCCAGCCCTGCTGTCAGCCCCTCACAGTGCTGCCTCTCCTACAGATGTCCGTGTTGAATTTCCTGGTGCGGCGGCATCCGAGCAACAGTGAGCCAGTGAGGGCAAAGGAGGAGCTCATCTTTCACTGTGGGTTCAGGCGCTTCCGAGCATCCCCCCTGTTCTCCCAGCACACCTCAGGTTTGTGAGGGACCGGTGGGGTGGGCATGGGTATGCCAGGAGGCGGGGCTGAGGTTTCTAGGGCAGGAAGCCTGTGATGTCTTAGCCATGGTGTCTGAACCTGGCTGAAGGACTCTTCTGAAGACTCACTCCTAGGCTCTGAGGCTTCCAGGGGAGGCACTAAATAGTGGGGAGTGGAAGGGCTTGGGCAAGGTGGCTTGCTGGTCCAGGCAGGGCTGTGACAGTCTCTACACAGTGAGCTCAGGGGATCACCTTCATTCCCAGATACCCTGTGCCAGCAGAGGAGGGGGATGTTTGTCACCTGTTTTCCTAAAGCGCAGAGCCTGTTTGCCAGGGAAGAATGGTCTCAATGGGGTTTCCCAGAGCTCTGAGGATTGCTGTTGGCCTGAACCTGATCATTGCTGTTCTGTCCTAGCTGATAAGCACAAGCTGGAGCGATTCCTGCGCCCGGACACTGCCCTGGTGGTGACTGTTTACGCTCCTATCACTTTTCCTCCTGCCTCAGTGCTTCTTTTTAAACAGAGAAGTAACGGTAAGTTGATAAGTGCTGAGGGAAGTGGTGCCTAGGAAACAAATGTTAGCAGGCCATTCCCATACCCCACTTACTTTCTGAACAGATGCACTTGTATGACTTGCAAAAACTGTCTCCTTCATGCCGTTTGAGAAGATAAACGTGTTTCCATCCCCAGTATCGTTGGCACCTTTGTCCCTGCTGTGGGGTTGCTCTGGGCCTGGAACCTTTTGGGGAAAGGGGTTGTGGTGGGGGAGGAGATGATGGGGGTGTGTTCTGTGGTGCTGCCGTGGTGCGTTAGTGACTCTGCCTTGCAGGAATGCATGACCTCATTGCCACGGGTTCTCTGCTTTCCGTGGACCCGGACAGAATTGTCATCAAGCGGCTGGTGCTCAGCGGCCATCCTTTCAAGATCTTTACCAAGACAGCTGTCGTGCGATACATGTTCTTTAACAGAGGTACAGCCTGTCTCTGTGTGGTGGGAAGAGGGGATGTGGAAGCAGAACTCCTGCCCCTGGGAAAGCGGTTGTGTTGGTGCAGCAAAGCCTGTTCCTTACCTGCCTTTCCTGTTTTGATTTCCAGAGGACGTGATGTGGTTTAAGCCAGTAGAGCTGAGGACAAAGTGGGGTCGTAGAGGACACATTAAGGAGCCATTAGGTAGGTTGGGTTCTGCATTTATCTCTGCGATTCTGGGCAGGACGTGGTCCTCCTGGGCAGGAGAGACAGCTAATGGCCTCTTCTGCTTTCTGCCTAGGGACCCATGGTCACATGAAGTGCCACTTTGATGGACAGCTAAAGTCCCAGGATACGGTGTTGCTGAACCTCTACAAGCGCGTTTATCCTAAATGGACTTACGACCCCCATGTTCCGGAGCCCGTGCCGTGGGTGAGGAGTGAGAGTGCGCTGCCGGTGCAGGAGGTGGAAATGGAATAAGTCTCCAGCGTGGCTAATGCAGTTTGTGCCTTAGCTCCCCAGATGCTGTTCTCAGCCCCTGCACAGCGAGGACAGGACTGATGTCTTGGACGTATTACTGCTGGGGTCTGTACAGGGGCAGCTGTCTCACCAGCTGCTGCTCAGGTACCAGCTACAGCTATTTATTTTAATGGAAAATGTTTTAAAAAAACATCTAAGTGCCTGTGTCTTGGTGGTATCTGGCCGTGGAGGCTGAACGGAGAGGCTGTGTGCACCCCTTCTTTGTGAAACCCTTGGCCCGCTGGGGCCGGTGTCTTTCCCTCGTGCCGTGTCATAGTGGTGGGTGCAGGGGTTTTGCTGCATCAAGGACAGGAGCTTGCTGGAAGTTATTGTTGATGCTGAGAAAGAAAGGCAAAGTAGCAGCTGGGGAGAGTGACTGAGCGCAGCTCACTGGAGGTGTGTCCCAGAGCAGAGCAGCTGGGGAGGGGAGAACAGGCAGTGCTTTGCTTCCCAGACCCCCCCTCCAGTTGTGACCCTTTGCTTTGGAACCAAGCAACTCTGTGCTGTAGAAACCAGCACCAGCTTCCCTCATCCCTCCACAAAACCTTTCAAATGTTTGGGGTCGTTCATCTGTTTTTAGTAGCGCACAAACCGGACTGTACAAATTGAGAGTGAGGTTTCCGCCACTTGAGACACAGCTCCATTCTCATTCCGCTTTCCCAGGGAGGTCTGTGAGCCAGGTCAGGGAGCTCAGGTCCACGTTTCCCCCGCACAGCACGATGCAAACGTTCTCCACGTTCCGGGGGACTGCCTGGAACCGTTCCGAGAGCACAGCCGCCACTCCCACACCCGCTGTTGGCTCAATCAGCAGCTTCATCCTTTCCCACACCAGCCGCGTTGCTCGCTGTCGGGACAGAGCAGCAGCTGTCATTCCAGCAGCAAGTACAGGCTGCTCCGGCGCTGCAGAGGGCACTGCGTGTGCACATCTCTGCAGCGCTCTGGGAAGGGAGAGCAGATCTTCCGCCAGCCCTTTCCAGCTGGAGACAGTGTGGGTGTTGCACAGCTGCTGTGGTGCGCAGGGGCTTGCGCTGCCCTGGGAGAGTGGAGGGGTGAGAGTGGAGGGGCAGAGCATGGATGGAGGCAGCTGCCTGCTGGCAGCTACCGTGAGAAGGGAGCCGGGAGCATTTTACCTTGATTTCTTCCTCTGAGACAGTCAGGACGTCATCAACCAAATCCCTGATGATGGGCCATGTGGTTGCTCCGATGCTGGTTTTAACTGCATCTGCGATGGTATCCGGTGGGTGAAGGTTGGGGGTCAGTTCCCCTCTTACTTTGGACTGGTAACAGTCGTCTGCATTGCGTGGCTCGGCAGCAAACACTTTCACATCTGGTCTCAAAGCCTGCGAAGAGCAGGAGGAGCCGCTCGGTTTAAACTAGTGTGTGCCTGTCCCCAGTTGCCGCGTGTGTGCGGGCCCAAGTATGCCGTGCTGGTGCTGTGCAGACCCCAGGCACCCAGACAGCTCCCTCCGTTTTTCTAAAGAGAAAAGCTGCTGCCTGTCTTTGGGAGTGCTGCCCTTCCCACAGGGAGATGCAGCCATCGCTTCCCAGATGAGCTGTTGCCTACCTTGATGGCAACTGCTATTCCTGCAATCATTCCTCCGCCTCCGACGGGAACCACCACTGCGTTTACCTCAGGTGCCTGTGCGGAAAGGAAGCGTGAGTGCTTCTGGCACTTTTTGCTGCGCCCCTGCCTGGGAGGAGCAGAGCCCTGGTACGGACTGTGTGTTTCCCTCACCTGCTCCAGCACCTCCAGAGCGATAGTGCCTTGCCCCGCGATCACTGCTGGCTCCTGGTTGGGGTGCACCATGACTCCTCCTGTCTCCTGGACTACGTGAGCTGCTGTCTCGGCTCTGGACTAAGGGAAAGATGCAGAACGTCATCTCTCAGCCCAGCTGGGCCGTGTCCGTGGCTGATCTCCCCCGTGCCTTACCTCGTCGCTGGGCTCGCAGGGCACCAGCGTGGCACCGTAGGCGCGGATGGCTGCTTGCTTACAGCGTGGGGCTGTCCGGGGCACCACGACATAGGCAGGAATCCCTGTGTGACGAAAGAGGAGGCAAATCCAACAGCCAAAAAGCTGCAAGCAGCCAATTAGCGCTGCAGGAGCAACATGTCCAAAGCCCGGGCTGTGCTGTTCAGGCAAGGGAACTGCTTATATCCAGGGGGGACAGCTGGGTGCCTGGAGCTGCCTCTGCCCAGGAACCAGCTCTGCATTTACCCCTGTGCCTGCTGCTCTCTGGGACAGAGCTGGAGCTTGGGGTACACATTACCTTCTGCCTGAGCAGCACAGGCAAGCGCCTGGCCATGATTCCCACTGCTGTGCGTTACGACGGCCCGGGGCAGCTCCCCTCCAGCCTGTTCGCTTTCCTCGACGAGGCTCCTGACTGCGTTGAGGGCACCGCGGATCTGGAAGGTGAGCGCAGTACCTTCAGTGCCGCTGCCTGGGAGCCGGCGTGCCGGGCTTCACAGGCAGGTGGGGAATGTCATAGAATCATCATAGAATGGTTCGAGTTGGAAGGGTCCTTAAAGATTGTCGAGTTCCAGCACCCTGCCCTGGGCAGGGACACCTCCCACCAGCCCAGGTTGCTCCAAGCCCCATCCAACCTGGCCTTGAACACCTCCAGGGATGGGGCAGCCACAGCTTCTCGGGGCAACCTGCCCCAGGGGCTCACCACCCTCACAGTGAAAAATTTCTTCCTAATACGTCCTCTAAATCTCCCCTTCCTTGCTGCCTCCCCTGTGCCCTAGGAAGCACTTCAGCCCCCCCGCAGGCTGGCAGGAGCCACCCCTGCTTCCACCGGCTTTCTCCAGCGCAAGAAGCGACCTTCGCCCCGACGCCGTGCGGTACCGCTGTCCCCCCGCACCTTGAAGGAACCGGTCCTCTGGAAGAGCTCGCACTTGAAGAGCAGCCGTCGGCCGGCCAGGCGGTCCAGCCCGGCGCTGGTGAGCAGCGGGGTGCGGTGCAGCCGCCGGTCCAACCGCCGCTCCGCCGCCCGCACCTCGGCCAGCGACGGGCGGGACGGCGCGGCCATGTGCGCGGCGCTGCGCCGCCCGCCAACGCGCATGCGCGGAGGTGTTTTGGCCCTGCGCGGCCGCCGTCCGCTCGTCCCGCCCCCCCCTCCGGCGGAGGGAAGATGGCGGAGGGGCTGGAGCGCGTCCGCGTCTCGGCCGCCGAGCTGCGGGACATGGTGGCGGCGCAGGCCCGCGCCGGACGAGGTGAGGGGTTGGCGGGGCGATGGTAGGAGCCCTGGGGCTGCTGATACTGTTCGGGCTTTTCCACCCTCCCCTCAGCGGCACCTGCCCGGGGGCGGGCCCGGGCCCCTGGTAGGAGCCGCCGCCCCGCCGGGCCCGCGTCGCCCCGGACACGGTTGTCGCCGGGGTGAGAGCGCACAAACCGGGGAGGGCAGCGGCAGCCGGGGGGGGGGGCTTTGCCGCGGGGTCAGGTCGGTCTTTTCCCCACACACACCCCGGGGCCCGGCCCCTGGTAGCGGTGGCTTTCGCGTGGCTGAGGTTCGGTGGTACCGGCCGGTGCAAGTTACCGACAGGAGGAAAAAGTTGAGGAAAAATAGCGCGTAACAGCCAGGCTTGGTGAAACGTTTAATTACGTGTCGTCTAAGCTGTGCTCTGTAATGAGTTGTTGTGTAAACACAGTTACAGAGAGGAGCTGGGAAGCGTTACTGGGTTGGGAGCGGGCGGGGGGGAAAATGCATCTTTGGCTCAAACCCCTCTGTTGGCAGAGCGGGGGGGGGGCTGCTGGAGAAGGCAGCACCTGCCGGGGGAAAGGCTCCTCCTGCACCGAGCAGGCAGCTGCTGCTGCTGAAACCTGTAACGCTAAAACTTTTCGTCCGGTAACCACGCGTGTGAGTGTTCAGGTCGTGCGTTGTGCTTTTATCTGTCACTTTCTCAGCTCGCTGGCTCTTTGAGGCAAAACGGTTGTGGGATGTGTTTTGTAAGTCTGTCAGGCCGAGGATTTGGTCGGCTTTGTTATGTTTTCTCATTGCCTACTCTTGCTTTGTGATTTCCCGTAAACGCTGTCAGAGAATTTCAGATCTATTCTCTCGGACCTGCCCGGAGGGCATTAGACTCTTTGCCTTTACTTAATATTTCTCCTTGAATATTTCTCGTGATTTTTTTTTTGTCCCTGGCTGGTTTGTGGTGGAATAACTTTTTTCCCCTCCCTTTTTACCTAGAAAACATGAAGGAAGTGAAGGAGCCGAGACATCGCAAAGACAACAGGCGCCCAGACCTGGAGATTTACAAGCCTGGCCTCTCCCGGCTGAGGAGCAAACTTGTGCCACCGAAGCATGAGGCCTCAGAGAAGGAGAGCAGAGCTGAGGAGGAGAGTGCCAGCGACAAGGGCCTTTCGGGAGGAGAGGCTCCAGTCACAGAGGATTTCAGTAAAGGTGACAAGCAGAATGGTCCTTCACAGGAGCATGAAGAGACAGAGACTAAAGGTGGTCTTCAGAGCCAGGACAACTTGTCCAAGCAGCCTGCTCCGGATGAGTGGTGTCCCAAGACTACCAGGAGAACCAAGAAGCCGGACCAGCAGATCTACCAGCCTGGGAAACGCCTGCACTCAGCTGCCAAAGAACAGGCCCTACGGTCGGCTACCGAGGAAGTCACCAGTAAGATGCAGCAGCTGAAAGTCGAGAGAGATGAAAAGGCTGAGAAAGGTACTGGAAAAGACAATAACAGGAAAACCAAATCAAGCAAGGAGGATAGAGAGGGGAGCCAGACAGGGGAAGGAGTGAAAGCCTCAAAGGGAGAAAAAGGAAGAAGAATGGAGCGAAGTGACAGGATAAGGAGAACAACAAGTGATGAGGTGATGCAGGGGAAGCTGGGCTCTACCAAACGGTACTCCCGCTCTGACAAGCGGCGGAGCCGATACCGCACTTGCAGCACAAGCTCAGCTGGAAGCAACAACAGCTTAGACGGAGCCCCGCTCGTGGATGGGGTGGAGAGGCGGCAGGAGCGTGCCAGAGAAAGACTGCGTCCTAGGAAGCAGCTCTCTGCGTCCTCCACTGACTCCTTGGATGATGACAGAATTGATGAGGCAGAAGCATATGTCTCCAGCAGGAATTCAGACAAGAAAAAGCGTTCAGAGCAGAGTCGAGCTTCTAGGAGTGAAAGCGAATGGAGCAGCAACGGCAGGGAAGTCAAGGGACCGTTTCGAGTCACATTTGACAGCAAGACTATGAACAGGGATATCAGTCTGGCAGATACAGACAAAAAAAAGCCCCTGAAGGCGTTTGTTAGTTGCAATGACTCAGAGGCTTCGGAGGCGAGAAGCCAGAGCAGAGAGCCCCAAGGGAGGGGCCGTGGGATTCTGTTCCTGCCTGCCAACACGGACCTCTCCGCCAGCACCGCGGGCTCCCCCGAACCCAGTCACCCTGGGCCCAGACTCCTGCTCGGCGGGGCTGGGAGCAAAGGCCCCCGAAGCAGGGGCCGAGGTGGCACTGCTCGCAGGCTGTGGGACCCGAACAATCCGGACCAAAAACCCGCCCTGAAGAGCCAAACTGCTCAGCTTCACTTCCTAGATACGGACGATGAAGTGAGCCCCACCTCCTGGGGGGAAGCCCGCCAGGCCCAGGCGTCCTATTATAAGTTCCAAAACTCTGACAACCCCTACTATTACCCTCGGGCCTCTGGTCAAGGCTCCCAGTATCCTTACGGTGGTTACTCCCTGCAGTATCCTATGGGTCCAAGCAATGGTGTGTACCCAGGAGCTTATTACCCTGGGTACCCTGGCCAGCCGGGGCAGTACATGTGTGGCCCACTCCCACCGACTCCTCTGAGTCCTGAGATGGAGCAACAGATGCGGAACATGCAGCAGCAAGAGCTCAGCAAACTCCTCCGTGAGGCTGGGAACCAGGAGCAGCAGCTCAGCAATCTGCTTTCCAGAGACCGCATCAGCCCGGAGGGGCTGGAGAAGATGGCTCAGCTGAGGTTTGTGGCTGTGCTGTAGAGGGTTGTGCGACCCGAGTCATTTTCAGGGTGAACTGCTGCCAGAACTGTTATCCAGAGAACGGTGTCTCCATGGGGATCTGGTATAACTGGAGACATTGATGTCTCGGAGACTGGGAGATGTGGCAGTGGCTCGCCAGCTTTTGATGTGCTGGGACAGTTTGTCGTGTGCCAGTGGTATGTGGGTATCAGAAGGAAAGTGTGGGTGAAGATATTGTTTGCCTGGGCTGGCAGCTAAGCTGTGGCTTCTTGTGGTTGTGGAATGCCTTGCCTGCGTCGGAGGGATGTGAGGGAGCAGGACGAGCACCCGCTGCATGCAGTTCTTGGGTTCTTCTTGCTCTCACTGGAGTTGGTCTTTCTTAGTTCCAGTGCTCCCACATGCTTTCAGTATTTGCTGGCGGACTTCTGCTTTCTTACCTGTCCTCAGTTATCTGCTGTCTGATTTGCATTGCGGGCTTCAGGGGCGGTGAGTGTCCGCTTGTGCTTGCAAAGTGTTGCGTGGGTTCCTGATGCCGCGTAACAGTGATAGCGCCTTTCAAGTGCTGGGTAGTTTTGCTCTTGACACCACTCAACCCTGTGACATGCGGCAATCCAGTGGGAGTAGCTTGGTGACGCCAGCGAGAGGGAAGTGACACTGGTGCTCTGGAGGGTAGTTAACATGGCTGTGGTGAGTTTCTACTTGGCATCTTTCACATTTACTCGTGACCTCCATGTCTTTGGGGCTTCTCTGGAGACTTATTTTCAGAGCTGNGACTTGTGGTGTAGACCACAGGGTGGGATATGTCTGTGCTTGAAGCAGCACTGGAGGTTTCGGGTCTTCCTCAAGGTGTCAAAGTCACCCAGAGCTGTTGTCTGGAGGGAGAGGAAAGACTGTGCAATGCAGCTGTGGCCCGTGTGAAGCCCACTCTGCCCTGGGAGCATAGGCATGGTTGGCCCTGTCCCTGCCAGCGGTGTCCATCTGTCTCCGTGTGTGTGTGTCCTGCCTGTGTGTGAGTGCGTGCTGCCAGCCTGTCTGGGGGGCTTTGTTGGAGCTCTTNCAGAAACGTCTGCTTCTCTTGGTCGGTGTTTGTGCTGTCCAGGTGTGTGTATGTGGGGTTTGGGGACTGTGTGGGGTAAGGCGGCTGAACCGTGCTCTGCGCGGGAACCCACCAGCATCCGTCTCTTACTCTGTCAGGCTCTTCCAGGCATTGCCATCTGGCTTCACTCTAGGCTTTACCATCCATGCTGTTGTACTGTTTCCTGCGGGGCTCAAAGCATTACAAGGGATAAGGCTGCCAAGGCAGTAACAGCTGAGGATCCCCTTTACCGTAAACTTGCCCCGCATACTGCGGAGCTGTTTCTAGCCTGCAACTATTTTATTAAGTTCAGGAGAGGAATTCTGCTCCAGCATCCAGGCAAGGCTGTAGGTAGCTGGCGAGGGGAATGTGATTTCTGGGACTCCGAGGCTTGATGTCATTCAGTTGTGACGTTCCCAGCTCTCGTTCATTTTTGAGGACACAGGGTCTGTTTCTGCTCTGTATTTTGGTTGGATGGAAGGGAGGTGGGGATCATTTTAATGGCAAGACCCGTCCTGCCCCTCTGATTCTCCACGTGTTTGTTCCTGGCCTGTAGCAGCCAGACTTTGTGCTCAGAAGGAGCAGAGCCTGGCACTGCACACTTTATTATCAGGAGACACTTGTGCCTTGCTGTTCCCAGTGGCAGAGCTGTAGCAGAGCTCCTTGCTCTTTGCCATGCCCCAATCCATTCTGATGCGTGCATACAAGGGAAATGGTCCTTTCAGATTTGCCCTCTTGGAACAGGAAGGGTGTTTGATTGCAACAGCTCCCATCTCCCTTTGGGACATGTGTGGAAGCATTGATTTGCCGTAGCGTACGAGGAGGCTGAACTGTTGACATCTTGTGCTTGCTGGATGAGAAGCAGCAGGTGGCTGAGCGCATGTTCCCTGGCAGCTCAGGCCCGGGCTGGGCAGTTGCTGTTGTGTTGACCGCTGATTGTGTTTCGCTGTAGGGTGGAGATGCTGCAGCTGTACGAACGGTGCATCCTGATGGATATCGAGTTCTCCGATACCCAGAACGTGGACCAGCTGCTCTGGAAGAATGCGTTTTACCAGGTGATTGAGAAATTCCGGCAGCTTCTCAAGGACCCGCAGGGGGAAAATGCCCAAGAAATTCGGAACAAACTGCTCCAGCTTCTAGATGAGGTAAGAAGAGCGAAACGTCCCCAAACTCCACTAAGCCTTTGGGTGGGATTGGCTGCTGTTTAGAATGGGATGGTGTAACCGGGAAGCTAACCTTCTTGATCCTATTCGTATCTCTGCATGCCTTGGGCCATCCTGGTGCAAGGAGAATGCTCAGACAGATTATGGTTTAGTGTGGCAGGTGTAGGTCCAGGTGGACACTTGGTATGATTTAAACCAGGCTTGTTTTGTTGTGTTTCATGTTAATTAGAAATTGATCTAAGCTAAAATGAAATTAATGGCCTGAAGTGGAAATAAACAGAAGCATTCCTGGAGGTGTTTGTGCCATCTTTATCAAATTTGCTTAAAAGTCATTCCGTTAAACTGTGCGGCTCAGTTTACTCTTT
>RSEF01000019.1:6089445-6141626 GCA_003993805.1 Himantopus leucocephalus
GCTTAAACTTACCTCTAGCCAAAGCAGTCTTTCCATGCCTCTTTATTGTAGTCCTGTGAAGCTGAAAGATGTAGCCTAGACTGTTTTGCTGTCCCAGAGAGCAAGCCAGCAGATCCAGTCATCCTCCAGCCGTCTAGTGTGGAAGCCGTTGTGTGCTGATCCTGCAGCAGGGAGGGTTTATGCTGTTGAGGCTGGCAGAATGGCTGTTGTATTTTCTGGTAGCTTTTCAGCTAGGAGAGGTTCCCATATGTGTCCGTATGTTCTGACTGCATCAGGAGTTACTGGCACTTGTTGCTTCCTATCACTCTTGTTTTGTTGATGTTTTTTTCTGGAGCAAAGACTAGTGGGGCAAGTGAGCCCAGCATGTGGCATGGAGCCCTGAAATCTGTGGAGATTAGGAAGATGGGGCAGGGAAAGCTGCCCATTTTGGGGTCTGTGGACGTCAAGGAGTATGCTCATGTCTCGGGGAGGCTGGGGAGAACGTCGTGGGTTCATGATGTGCCTGAACAGTGTTGATGGATCTGTGTGGCATGATATAAGCTGGAGAGGGGATAATACAATTGAGGGAAAATAGAGAGAAAAATGGAGGGATGAATGGACTGCCACTGAACGGGTACCTCTTCTCTTGGGATGATTGAAAATATTAGAAACGAGCTAAGCAACAAGAAGCGTTTGGTCCCAGCTGCTGTGGAACTAAAAAGGGGACTAAGAGAGAAATGTTCCCTGAATAGCCTGTTCTCGGTGCCTGAGGCTGCACGGGGAACAGCGCTTACTGGGTCTGGCTTCAGGCTGAGCCAAGAACATTTCCTTCTGCAGCTGTATCTACCCCTCTCTTGTCCTGTGCCCCAACTGCCTCCCCAGGCTGGGTGCGGGCTCGCTGCCTGTGCACGCTTTTGCAGACAGAGGGCACTTGTGCAAAGGGCCTGTTCCCTTCGGGACTGCCAATGCTGCGAGGGAAATTCTGTGCCCTTAACAGCAAAGAAGGCAACCTGATGTCCTTTCAGTAACTCTTTCTGTCTGGTTCTTCCCTTCCTCAGCTGGTACCTGAAGGCTCAGCAAATTGCTCCCAAAAATGGCCGCCCGTACAACCAGCTGGCGCTTCTGGCCATCTACACGGTAAGATGCTTATCATGCAAGGATGTAGGAAGCATAGGGAGAGCCTCTGGGATGGCTGTGAGATTCCATCTGGTGAAGAAAGGCATTGTTTAGGGCAGCGCTGCCAGATGTTTGGTTTAAAAAAAAAAAAAAAAAGAAAAAAGCTGATGGCAGGATGTGCTGTGTGGGTTCCAGCTGTTGTGGCCTCAGGCAGCTTTGTTAGATACACGCTACTCCCTCAGGCTATCGGCATTTTGGGGACTGTTCTGTGGGCTGTTCAGAGTGCAGATGTTTTAAAAGTGGGTTGTGTTTGAAGTTTTGCATGAGATTTTTGTGCTCAAGACTATGCTGTCATGAGGATGCTGTTTCTGTTTGCCATGTCTTCATTGAACCGGTGGGCACTGGTCTAAGTGACATCCACACACGACTTTCTTAGGTTTCAGTTTTGCTGACTACTCCAGCCACGCAGGAAAACCTGCTTCAAGAAAGATTTGACAGCAGATAATGCTGGGACACAGGGGCTGGTAGGAATCTGCCTGTTTGCAACACTGAAAGATGCTGGTTTAAAACATGGCCGTTCAAAACTGCAGAGTCAGAAGAGCATTTCCTTCGTGGCTGGAAATGACCTTTCTGACTCCCGGTGTGGGGCTCGGAGCGGCAAAGTGTCCTGTCCTCTGTGGTAGTCTATAAGCCCAGCAGCATGTGGGCAAAACCCTAAATGGCTGTGTGTCTTGGTAGCGGAAAGACTTGGGGTGTGCCTTCTCATGGTGTTTCCTGTGGCCAGCCTGTGGGAGAAAAGATGCTGAGAAGTTCCTTGAGCATGAGGGGTTTAGCCCAGCGGCAGGCTGAGATGAGGGGGACATCCTGCCCCACCGCTGGCAGGAGTCGGGCAAACCCTTCAGTCTTTCAGGACCTCTGCTCTTTGTAAAACTCATGTGGAGTCGTTTCCATGTTCATAGTAATGTTGAAAAGGGTTATTTCCTGAACTGTCAGGAATTCAGTATTTATACTGTTGTCTTTTACCACGATGTCGGGTGAGAGGCTGTTTTGCGCGAGCCTCTGGGTTGATGGCTTCTGTAGCAGCCTTGGGGCTAGAGCAAGCGAGTCTGCAGGCTGTGGTGTCACCTGCACTCCCTAACCCTGGCAAAGGGCTTGTGCTTTGCGCTGGTGGTTGTAGGTAGCTGTCAATGTGGATGGAGAGTTCAAGGTCCTGCTTGTCATACGGTTTGTCGGTGTGTCTGTCTGTCCCAGGCAGTATAGAGGGAGAGGGCGGGTGTACTGAGGGACAGGGAAAGGCAAACTATGTGGGGGCTTGGCCCCGAATGCCTCAGAATGAGTGGCACCTCTGAGTCTGGTTGTGTTTTTGCAGAGGAGAAAGCTGGATGCCGTCTACTATTACATGCGCAGTCTGGCTGCTAGCAATCCCATCCTCACGGCCAAGGAGAGCCTCATGAGTCTGTTTGAAGAGACAAAACGCAAGGTGAGTCTTGGAGCTGGGCTGTGGGATGCTGCAGCTGCCCGTGCTGGCTCTCCTGTGCTGGAGAGCTGTGCTCCAGAGACATGGGTGATGGTGGCTTTTGGACTTGGAGTCACCACTTACCTACTTCTAAGAAATTCCATATTGGGAGTCAGATGACAGACACAGCCTTTGGAACGGTGGTGTCGTTTTCTGCCTCTCCTCAGATTGCTTTTGAGGTTGTTTGGGCAGCTGAATCTCTTGTTTCTGGGTCACAAACTGTAAAACAGCCAAGCTCAGCAAGAGCTGTAGGCTGCTGTGGTTTGCAGCACGGCCTCGGCATGCAGCATGATCATTGCCTTATCCCAGAAGTGCCCCACACCTATTGGGGTGGACAAGAGAGGCTGCAGTCCCTTTGTGCCCGAGAAGGTCACCCCAAGTCAAAGATACAGCACATTGACTGTCACACACTACTAGGACTGGACACAGCTTTTCTTGTCCCGGGGCAGTTGGAGTTGAAAACCTCTCACTTGCACTGTCCTCTAGTGTCAGAAACCAAATTCTGGACCTGTCAGTGAGTTACTGTGGTTCTGAAGCAGGGGGAAGCGTGAAATTCTCCATGTAAATAAAATGATGTGCTTTTCCTGAACTTTGATCCCTGGGTGATCTGAATCTGTCGTGTCTGCCCAGGCTGAGCAGATGGAGCAGAGGAAACATCAGGTGCTGGATGTGAGCCCCAGCCGCCGGGGGAAGGGCAAGAAGTCCACATTGCGACAAGTTGGAGATGATGCCACGCGGCTGGAGATCTGGATCCATCCTTCCCACCCCCGCTCCTCCCAGGGCCACGAGTCCGGCAGGGATTCTGAGCAGGACAACGGGCTTGGGAACCTCAGCCCCAGCGACGTGAGTACTGCAGGAGGCAGCAGTTGGCTTTGGTGTCATGTGTTTGGAATGCAGTGGAATGACACTGGATCTGTTTTGCTTTCCTGTTGCTAAATTTTCCAGTGTTTTGGCTTCCCCTATGGGAGCTGTGCCTGGGTCAGGCCAAGGAGCTGGTGACCTCGTGCCTGTCATGTTTAAGGCATGTTGTTACCATCCATTTCTTGGCAGCATATGCTGGCGTGGCTGATACGGAATAGGAGAGGCACAAGCAGAAGATGCCGTAAAATGCCTCTGCCGAGGGCTCTAACTTGGGTGAGGTTGCCGGTGGGAAATGAGGTCAGATGCTGAAGACCAGGGTTGACAGTGACCCTGTAAGCTCTGAGGCTTGTTTTGGAAGTGGGTCGCTTGTCCCGGTGCCAGGTGATAGGAGGTTTGCGCTGGGAACGTGAAAACTGTGGTTTTAATTTCCAGTGTAGGTGTCATGTTTGCATTACTTGTTCTGAGAGGCCAGACTGGTGCCTTTCTTTTGCAAGGATAAAAAAATAATTGACTAATGGCATCTCTGGTGAGTCTGTTCGAGCTCTGTACCTTGTGAGAGGAGCCCAAGTGAACTCTGTTTGTCAGGCACAGGAATGCAGGCAAAGGCAGTGGTGGTTGGGAGCTCATCCTCTAGGAATCCTTGCACTGCTTTGGCACATGAGGCTTGCAAGAGAACTTGCCAGGGAGCTCTGGGCTGCCTGTCCTAAAATGGCTGTTAAGGATGTGAGTTTAGCAGAACTGGGAAGACCTTCTCCGCATACTGCGGGGCCCAGAGCTTCTCAGATACGATTGCACTTTTATAACTAGTTTGTGACTTCAGCTGGGTGGAACTGGGGTGAAGTCTTGGAGCTTTGAAAGATAAGCTCTGGCACATAGCTGCAGCATTTTTAAGACGTTACTGCCCTTGGTTGTTTTCCCTCTCCTCAGCTTCTCTTCTGGAGACCTTTGCTTCCTCAGCATCATTGAAAGGAACGTGCCAAGCTTTAGCCTCTCCATAAATCATTGATGAAGATGCTTTGACATGAGATGCTGTGAGTGTTTTTGAGGCGCTCTTTTGCAGCGCTCCCATGTGAGGTAGTGTAACCGCTAGCAAAGTGGGGGGCAGTGATGTCGTGTTGTTTATAGAGCAGCACTGTTTGCTAGAGCTTGCCCTTGGGCTGTTCAGTGGGGGGCTGCGCTCTCTGAAGTGCAGGTTGCTGGCAATGCCTGTACAGATTGTGTGTCTGATTACTACCATTAGTCTTGATTTCTTCATCTGTTTGAAATGTTGGCTCACAGAAAGCTTTCCCCGCTTATACTGAGAGGCCGCATGATCAGAAATACGATGGCGAAAGGGCAGGAGGAGCTGAGGGCGCAGGTTCGGGCACTGCTGCTTTGGCAGCCAAGGTATTTGTACTGGGGCTGCCTGTGCCTGGTGTGGTGCTGCGGTGCAGCGCTCCACTTGTGTTGGCACAACTGCTGATGGGGCTGTGCTGTGGCCATGTCACCAAAATAACCAGGTGAAAAGGGAACCTTAAATCTGTGTCACTGCCAAAGCTCCTGTGCTGTGAAGCTGTGGGCTGGTTAAAGACGGCAGCTCTTTGGGAAGCTCTGGACTCCACGTTTCTTGAAGCTGTAGCCTCTTACCCTCTTCCTTACTGCATCTTTGGGTGGTTTGCAGCTCCTTCTCTGGAAAGGAGCAGAGCAGGCCGTGTGTTGCCACTGTGTGGCACTGTTTGGCCTCGGAAGGGCCCTCCCTGCGCCAGGGGCAGGCACCAGCCCTGCTCCTGGCAGCACCTCTGCCCCACATCCCCCAGCCGGGCGGAAGGGAACAGCTCTTCTCCCAGGGGATGTGTACCAGTGCTTACATGTCATTTTGGGGAAATGAGTTTAAACTGTGTCATTGCCTCCTTGGTCCCTTCCTTGCCAGCTTTAGCCTTTGAAAAGGCTGAGGTAAGCCATGTTCTTTCGTTTGTACTGACAGCTGTGCTCTGCAGGTACCTCCTCGGGCATCAGTCTTTATGGCAGCTGTTTCTGGGCCAGAGAAGGGAATTTTACAGGGTAGAACAGGAAAGTGTTCAGCTTCCAGAAGCAGATACAACACCGCAAGTATAGACCCTAACAGCTCTGGACATGTACTGGGCAGAAGCGTGGGAGAGAGGCTCCTTCTACCGCTCAAACAGAGGATGTTGGTTCAAACACAGCCCAAGCCAAAGGTGACTGATGTTTTTACTGTGGAGATGCTGGCTGTTTCACAGGTGACAAGACACTGATTTGGGATATTTTTCTGTCCTCAGTGGTCACTTTCTTCATTGTGCAGGCAGTCAGGTGTCAGTCCTGTGTTGTGGCATGCTTGGCAGGGAGGTGCTGAACGATTACTTTCCCAGGAACCGCTGATGCGCACGCTGTCCCCATCAGCGAGCAGAGAGTCTGCTCAACACATGCTTGCGCGTCTCTTTTCAGCGCTGACTTTATTTTTCCCTCTGTAGCCCTATACAAAGACACAAACATCACTACTTTATTTCAGGGTTAGGAGCCAGCTGTACGGAGTCAAGAAAGCGGCTTAGTGAGTCTGCAGAAGGCCAGCTCACACTGCAGCCGCTGCTGTGACAAGGGAAGGTGGCATGAAGAGCTGGCAATTTGCCTTGGCACTGTGTGTTTAGGTAGAGGTTTGGCATAGGTGCTTCTTTCACAGTTTGCTACATCATGTTGTCTAGGAAGATGCAGAACTGGAAGAAGGTACCATCTGCCCCCAGCAAGGGGCATGCATCTCTGGCCCCTTCCGCAGTAACTGGATTTGGCATTGCTGGCACGGAGGGCATGGGGCGGCTGCAAAGCAAGCTGAAAAGGTGTTTGGGTTGCAGCCTAGCTGTTCTGTGCTTAGGGTTTTGTCCGTTAATGCCCGCAGCCTTTTGGGGTTTCATTCCGTGAATGGCTGTTCTCTGTGGTCTCTTACACCTTGCATGTTTCTAGGTGTGCAGTGGTAGGAGAGTCCTGGCTAACACAGTGCCCTGCTTACCTGACAATATCAGGTCACTTTGTGGGGCATTCCAATAAGAAATGTAAAAAAGGAGGCTGAACCAATGAACAGCTGTATTGCTTTTTTTTTTTTTAAAAAAAAAAAAAACGGCTGGATAGGGCAAAGCGAGCTCACGAGCTGAGTCTCTGCCATTTCTTCTCTGCTGCTGGTTTCATTTGCCATGGGTCTGTATCGATCCTAACTCTGATAGTACTGTATGCAGCTTACTGTGCAGACTGTGAGTTGGTAAAGTAAACAGGGCAAATGTGCCGTCAGTCTCTTGAGAAAGTGTTAATATTACACTGAGTTTGAGATTTTAATCACCCCTGTCAGGAAATGCTGAGTTAAGGTTCCCACAGTTGTTATTGCCTGCTGCCTGTGCTCTGCAGTAGATACTTCCTTGTGTTATCACACAGCATGCATGCGCTAATAAAGATTACTCCATAGCTGCAGCTAAGATTAGGGAAGAGAGTTTTTCCCTTGGCACAACAGTAATTGAATAATACTTCTCTCCAGATGTCCGAATACTTCAGCATCATTAAAGAATTAAGTCTCCTGGCCTCTTTGTGAGAGGTCAATCTTGTAGAGCCATCAAAAGTTTGGTAGGGCCACCCAAAAAGCTCTTAGGGAAGCTAAGGCCGCTGTCAAGATCTGCTGTCTCAGCCCTGTGCGTCGGCTGCAGGAACCTTCCCATTTACCCCCAGCCTGCTGGTTAGGGACAGAAGTGGTGCATTTGCCCAATGCTAGGTGCCCATGGATCAACAGCCCCTTTGCAATAGCAGAAAAACTGGTGGAATCATTGTCTCTGAAGTCCAGAGCAGGTTTTAACCTCCATTCCTTCACACAGGCGTTCTTCTCGGCAGCAGGGAGTATGGACAGTGCATCAGGGTTTCCACCAGTGAGCAGTGAATACTACCGGGAGGTCTACCATAAACAAGAGGAACAAAAGTTCTTTCAACAGGCTGAATATAGACGGTTTCTTACTTTTGTGTTTCTTCTTTATTGCCTACTGTGCTTTTCTTTGGAAGCTTATTATGTGTTCAGGTGTTACTCTGTGCTGGTAATGGGTGTAAGTACCAGGGGACAGAGTGGCGATGTCGGAGCTGTAAGCAGTGCGTATCTTAGGGTGCTTTTTTGTATTTTCTTTCAGATGAGTAGTGCTAGTCTCTTTTGGACCCCTTTGTCTCCTTCCATCTCCCAAGTCCTAGAAAATCAGATGAGTGTCATGTGTGCAGAGAAGTGGTTCTCTGCAGCTGGATGGTCCTCTGCGCTGTCTTCTCAAAGCAGCGGAGGTTGTGAGAGCTGTCCTGCTCTTTTCCCTCTAGGTCAGGATTCAGCCAACTGGGAACTTAGCCCCAACCAGGCATTGCATGATATCTTCACAACATGCTCTGATTTGTTTCTTTCTGAGGTGAGGCNTTTTTCCCTCTAGGTCAGGATTCAGCTAACTGGGAACTTATTATGCAATGCATAATGGGGCTATCTTCACAACATGCTCTGATTTGTTTCTTTCTGAGGTGAGGCATCTCCAAGGATTCTCACTTTCTGTCTTCCTCAGTTCTTCTTGCCTGCTTAGTTTTATTTTTTTACTTTTCCTGCCTCACCAGTGCACCGTGATGCTGCGTCCACTTACACTTCTGCAGCCCAGCTGTGGTCCAAGGCTGGAGAAGGCACTTTTGGGCTGCCTCAAGAGAGACCGTGTGTCCTTAGCGAAAAGGGTCACTGTCCTAGTCAGCTCCTGCATGTTTCACATCCGTTTTTCCTTGGCGGTGTTTGTTGTTTCTGCTCTGTGCGTTTGTTCCTCTTGGGCAGCAGCCGCTCGGGTGACTGGGCTGGCTCCTTCTCCTGGCTGGTTTGTCGGTGTGGTTTTTCCTTTGGGGAAGCCATCTCTGGGGCTCTGCATCTGGAGAAGGGTGGTGGGATAAAACCTCATGTTAGTCTAGTAACAGTTTTGATGGGGGTTTCTTGGCCAGTTTGCTCCATCAGCCTGTCCTCTGCGTGGGCCAGTTGCACATGGGAGCAGTAATGACCCGTGTTCAGAGTTGGGCTTGTCTTTTTGTCACTCCCTGCGGTCCTCGGGGCATCTGGCTTGTTAAAAGGCTGTTGTGTTGTGAGCTGGGCATCTGCGAGCATGGCCCAACTTTGTTCATGCAAATGTACCAGAGGCACATCTGTTTACTCAGAGTGGCTCTCTTCGCGCTCAGCTCTTTTCCTACCTTGTAACTCCTTTCCATTACACACGACTAGAAATAAGTGACAGGCAAAACTGGAAATGATGCATCTCTATAGTGATGTCCATTCTTCTATACAGATGCATGGATAGGAGGCTGCTTGGGAAACTCATTGTTTCTGGAGTGTCTGTCCCCAAGTCTGCTGATGGGAGCATTGTTCTGCACTGCCAGCATGGCTGGGTGGTTCTTCTCAGGACAGTGGAAGATGAGGCTTGATCTTTTCTCCTCCATGCAGACTCTTCATAACTAATCCCTGCTGGCTGTAGTACAGGGCTCCCTCATTTACTACCTCCATGGTGTCAGGTGGGACAAAGTGCTCAAAATGGTCCATTTTTAGGAGCCTCTAATGTGGAAAATAAGTCCAGGCAGCTGAGGCTGTGCTCCTGGTTTAGATGGGCGATGTGAAAGCGCAGGCATGCCTGCCTTCTCTCTGCTGCTGGGACACAACTTCCCAAAACCCTGCAGGCTGCATACGATGCCCTGGAAGCCTGTGCTGACTCTTACATGCTTTCAGGTTTTTTTTTACCCAACAGTATATGCCTGTGCAGAGAGTGGAGGGAATGGAAGCCACTACTGGAGACGCCCAGCGAGCTTTTCTGCTGCAGCCATTTCTCACGCCTGTTGAACATCTGAGCCGCACCAGAGCGGTGGCGTAGGTGTGACCCCAAAGGGAGGGGACACAAGAGGGAGCGTCCCCTCGGTTTTTCTCAGCGCATGAGCCGGTAGCGGGATATACGCAAGGTCTTACAGCAAGGCCTTGGGTCAGGCTGCCATCAGCACGTTGTCACAGGAAGGCGGCTTGTGTTAAATCAGGAAGTTTGTCTCCTCTACAGTTAGGTGATCTCTAGTATTTGACGTAAGTGATCCTGTCTGTGGTCTGTTGCATTATAGTTTGCCCTTGCTGTCAAGGGAAGGCAGTGCTTCCCCTCCGGCCTGCTGCTTGTTGCTGTATTTGATCCACACCTTTGCAGTGCTGTGAGCCTCTGCTGAGCCTCTCCTGCGGCACAAAAACAAGCAGAGAAGCTCTCTAGGGCAGGAATGCTAGGCACTAGCAATCAGCTAGAGCCTGCCCCTCCTTATTTCTGTCCTTTACCCACCACCCACGTGAAAAAGCAGCAAGAGGTGTTGCATCCTTGATTTTTGTGCCCAAAGTGGGACTTGAGAGGGAGAAACCTGGAGTTCCCTCTGTCCTGCCTGGGCTGTCTCCTTTCCTCACTCCTGCAAGCTTGCAGGAAGCTGTTGGGTTTGGTTACTCATTCGTGGAGGTCAGGACTAGGTCTGGGGTTTTTTTCCTTTTTGTTTAGGAAACGGTTTACAAACTGTTTTGAGCTTGGGGGAGCTGGTGGCGTGTGAAAGAGCCTTCTCAGCCTCTTTACTGCTGGACTCGTGTTCTCTGCCCTGCCTCCTTTTCTGAAATCTCTTTCTCGGTTGGCAGTGTGAGTATTTCTGAGTGCTTTCCCCAGCCTGTAACCCCTCCGCCTCCTAATGTGACCTCGGTCACCAAACCACCTTGGGGCTTTATTTTTACTCTAGCCGTTTGGTTTCGCGTGGTAAGGTTGGTTTCTTTCCCCTAGCAGCGAGAAGACTTCTCTGCGGAGGAAGTAAAAGAGTGCCAGGCTGCAGTTGAAACTGGTTAAACACTAAAACCACACTTCTAGCCTCTCTGGGTTTGAGACGTGACATTCAGCCATGCAGCTTAGCGCTGGCTTTTTTTGCCCGCCAGTTGTGCACCATCCCTGCACTTTATTAAAAAACTCTATTTTTTACTTTAAAATGCTGGTAAAAACCTTCTCAGCTGCAGTTTCTGCGTTAGCAATCCAACCAGAAACGGTCGCGCGTTGTCTGGGCTCGTGATCTTCCGTGGATGCTCAGTGCTGCTGCGCTAAAGCTCCCAGAGCTCACGGAGCCTGATTACTGATTTAGCCTGTGCACGCATGTCGTGTAGAACCCACATGTTGCTTTCCAGCACAACTTGACCTTTTGTCACTACCCAGAAAGTGAAGGCTAAGCTATCGGTAAGAGTTTCCAGAAGTTGGTGTTGATCTTTTTTTTTTTTTTTTTCATTCCCCTTTTTAGACCATGTTGGTGGTTTTATTTAACTGTGAAGAACAAGGCAGGGACTAATGTTACTTGAATGGGAGAGACACCGACATGTTCTCCTTCCGGTAACAGGCATCTGGTGCTAATGTGTGTAGAAGTATCGTGGTGGATCAGAGGTGGGAGCACTACAAGGACATGAATGACTTATGCCTGTGTGAGGGGCTCTGCTATATCCCAGTGCTCAGAGAGGCTGCGGTGAGGGGGGTGAGATTTCAAGTTCCAACAAGCTTCTCATACTCTAAAACCAAGTACAATCATCCAGAAACCGCCTTTCCCTGTCAGTCACTCTTTCCTCATTTCCTCTCCTGCTGGTGCTGATCAGCCAGGGATTTGTGTGTAACCAAACCCCCTCCTGCTGCTGCACATTAGTCCTTTCTCGTGGCAGCGGTTTTGATGATCCAGGCACTGCAGGGTGATTTGGGGAGGGAGAGTTTGCACTTCACACGAGAATACTGCCAGAATTGGCAGAAGGGGTAAAGGAAGTAAAATGTCTAATAGCAGGGTTGGGAAATTTCCCAGAGCAGGGTGAAGGCTGTAGACAGTGATTTCTTTTGAGCCTTTTTTTTTTGTTAGTCTAACCTTGATCTTTGTCTGTCTGAAGTTGGCCCACACCAACATTTTTGCTCTCTGTTGTACGCTTTTTGGGATGGGCATCTCGTATTCCAGAGCCAAACCTCTTAATTCTGCCATGGGGAATGTTTGTTTCTCTCCAGTGTTGAATGAGCCATTTCCAGACGGGCTTCGTATCCACTGTGGAGGTGGGTATTAGGAAAGAAACTTCCTTCCGGAGGATCAGGGAGTGGAACCTGCTGGAATCTGTGTCATTTCCTCTGTCCTTGGCTCTACTTTTCCTCCCCAGCAGATTTCATTGCTGCGTGATTCAAAGTGGAGAGGGAGATGCCTTCATGCCCTGTGTTACACTGCTCAGGTAGAAGTGAAGGCTCCACAAGTACTCTTGGGAATGCAGCTGAGTGGACAACTACCTCCAGGTTGTGGGAGCCTGGGGCACAGGCTGGCTGTGAACGGCTGCCGTTATCCCTGCCGGTGAGCGGGGCTGGGAGAGCGGGAGCCATGAGGATTGCGTGCAATAATGCTGTCATCCTCCTGGAAGGCTCTGTCTCTGCTCAGCCTGTTGTCCAAATGTCTTTTCTGTTGGCCTAACTCCATCCTAAGCCTTTCAGGGTTAGATCTCTTCAGTCTTCACCTTTCTTAATTTCTCATATTATCTCTCTCCTTTATGCGTTAACCCCACAAATAATCTACTCTGAAGTAGTGAAGAAGGCTGACAACATCCTGAGCTGCATCAACAGGAGATCTCTTATGACCAGGACTCATCACACGTTTCTTGGTGTCAGTTTTCTGTCGCAGGAAAGGAATGCTGTTTACTCCTGGCAAACCATATGCGTATAAGCTGCTTTTTGCTGGTTGGGGCTGCTTCAGTGCACAGCACGTGGCCTTCTCCTTACCTGCTGGACAAAGAACGGCTCTGCCTGGGTCATCTCCCTTTCAGTGCTTAACCAGATGCAGCCTTGAAGAGCTGCGCTTGTATCCTGAACGACCTGCAGCACCAGAGCCAATTTGTGAAAAGTTCTGTGTTGAAAGTTAACTTGATATCTCAGCTGAGGACTCTCTGGCATGTTTGCATAGATTCATAGAGTTTATGGCCAGCGGGGACCATTAGATCATCTAGTCTGATCTCCTGTATATCGCAGGTCCTTAAATTTCACCCTGCTACTCCTGTACGAAGCCAAATAACTTGTGTTTGGCCAAAGCAAAACTTCCAGAAAGACATCCAGTCTTGAGAGTCCACCCTTTTCCTGGGGAGTTCATTCCAGTGATAATTACACTGGTTCTGAAACACTTATACCTTATTTCCAGAGTAAATGTTTCCAGTTTGTTCTTGTGCTTTGCTCTGCTGAGAGTGTAAAGAGCCCTGAAGTACCATGGAGGCACTTCGCGCCCTGCAATCAAATCGCCTCCCAGTCTTTTTTTGATACACTAAACAGATTGAGCTGTTTAAGTTTTTCACTGCAAGACATCATTTCTAGCCTTTGAATCACTTTTACGGCTGTTTTTTGGACCCTTTCCAATTTTTTCAGCATCCTTTTAAAAATCAGGGCACTAGAACTGGATACAGTATTTCAGTGTCAGCCTCGCCAGCGCCGTATATAGATGTAAATGTGCTGTCCAGTGCCTGCTCTCTGCTTGTACATCAAAGGGATGCATTAACCCTTTTTACCGGACATCGCGTTGGGAACTTAGCCGCTCTAGTCCCTGGAGCCTTTCTGGAGAAGCTGCCTCGGGCACGGTTTCCTGGAGACTTAATTTTACATGATCCCAGATGCATAACATTGACATTTGATGCTGGAAACCCCCAGATTTTGAAGTGATTATAATAACCTTGTGTGAATGCGCTGTAGCCATCGTTACTTACTGCTCCGTTCGCCTTTGTGTCACAGGCAGTTTGACAGCAGAATTTGGGTTTGGCTCGTTGATTAAAAACGTTGCTAGTGAGTCTCTACCAACGTCTTTCTATCCAGTTCAGTGCCGGTCCCTGAAGACTGCTCCTTCTTAAGAGATTACTTAATCAGTTCTTAATCTATTTAATGGTAATATTTTTTTCAAGAATTTTGTGTCTTACTAATTTATAGAAACCAAACTTCGATACAAGTTTGTTTGAAAAGGAAATAACGTGCATGTAAATATTCTATTTGACCTGTTTTCTTTAAATTGAAAGTTCTGCAAGTAAA
Source organism: Himantopus leucocephalus (assembly GCA_003993805.1). Taxonomy (NCBI): domain Eukaryota; kingdom Metazoa; phylum Chordata; class Aves; order Charadriiformes; family Recurvirostridae; genus Himantopus; species Himantopus leucocephalus. The sequence continues at coordinate 6,102,997 of RSEF01000019.1, forward strand.
TTCGTTATTAAATAATGTTAAATTTATTTATAGGTCAGATGGTTGTTTTGGAGCCAGTGAAGTTACCACTGCTTGATTTTTTACGTTACTCCCTGCAGTGATGAAGGGAAAAATCAAAAGCTCATTGGTTTTGCTGGGGGACTTCCTAAATGCCTCTTCTTCTGTTGCTGGGTTACTGACTTGCAACTCTTATAGCCATGAGAATGTGTCCTGGAGCTGTGGCTGCTGCAGTCCAAAAGACCGGGAAGCTGCAGGAGCGTCTCAAGGTCTCTTTACCGGGAAATGAATTTTGTATGCCTCAAGGCCACAATACCATCAGGGTTCCCTCTTTCTTCCATGTCAGAGCAAATTGGATTTTACGTTTGTGCAGTGTCTGATGTTAGGTACCAGGATTCTCACTGGAATTGCTTCTAATGCTACAGAAATTAATCCGTTTCAGGGCAGGACATTGTGACTGCTAAACGGAAACCCGCGCTAGAACACGTGGCAAGAAGCAGCCAAGGCGAGCTCAGTATCCATTTGTGGTTGCAGGTGGTGTATGAAGAGGAATGATTGTGGTAATTAGCCCAGCTGGAATTTGCCCACAGCTCTGTGGGTATCTTGTAAATACTGCAAAAATGCCAGACAATCTTAATAGCCCTTTTGTCTTGTCTCCTTTATGTAGGTAGCCACTTGCACAAAGCACTTTCCACCAGCTCTTTGTTGCAGTTGCACCTGTAACAGTAAAAACCTCTTCCTGGTGTCTTGCCAGTCGAGCCCACTGCAGCATCTCGGGCTTTTCGGGCAGCGCTCAGTGTTATTTCAGCAAGATACTGCCCTGGAAAACACCGGATAGAGCTGCGCCTTGCAACTTTGGGATGGTGTGGGATAAAGGCTCAGGCTCATATTTGTAAGGCCGTCCCCAGGGGAGGTAACAGGCTCGCTGTTGCTGTTGGACTGAGTGGTGTAAAGCTCTGAAGGAGCTGCCTGCGGAAGAGAGGAATAATCTTAATTTACATGGTATATCTAGCCTTTGAGCTGGGAGTGAGAATATGGCATGGTTTGGGTGCCTGGATGTTGTTTCCCACAGTTCTCAGCAAGGAAGCTGTGCCTGGAAAAGCCTGGCTGCCCAAGAAACCCTGAAAATATTTGGGATGAGTGTGGTACGTGTTTTGGAGCGGAGCTATGTGGCTCTGTGGTCTGTATCCCAACCCCTTGTCACTGAGGAGACCCCTAGACTCAGGAGAACGTCCCGCTGTGCTCCAGTCCTTTCCACTCCGGTGGAGGCAGTGCATTTGTTACAGGCAGTTTTGCATCTGGTCTCTTGATTAATGGACTTGTCTTTTGCAGCCTATTTTGACTCTGACACCGCTTTCTGCTCCACAGATGCTTTGCTGATGTTGAAGAAAGTTTGCCTCGCTTGATAAAGACCAGATCCTGAAATTTACTTCCAAACCTGAAGTAACAATTTTTAACTTGAAACACTTTTTCCCCAGGAGTCGCAGCTCCAGAATCCTTCCCTTATTTGGTGCCTCCCTCACAGCTGGGACTGATGCTCAGGTGCCAAAGCTCTATGCGCTCCTCGTGTTGAGCCAAATGGGTCCGTGCTGGGTTCGAGCGCGGCGGCCCTGCTTCCCAGCCCGGTTCGTAGCACTCCTTTTCCTGCACACCCCGGCGGCATTTCCAGTGTTCCTGTGTTGGGGTGGGAGACACCGTTTTCAACCCTTTTTGGTCAGTGCACAGCCTCTTGAGGTTGGGTCTTGCTTTCTTCTTTTCTGGCTCAAGACATGACAAACCTTTCCTGAAGCTGTCTCACCACCTCTGTTCTGCGTGTTGTCAGGATGTACTCCGCGTGGCCTCTCGGTGATTTGAGCTGGCTGTTCCAGGACCGTTGCTATCTCTGCACTTAACCGCTCCGCGAGAAGTTGTTAGTCACTGTTGATTTCTTCCATGGTAACAAATCCAGTTTGGTTGGCGGTGCAGTGTGTGAATGCTCCCCAAGCAGCAGTGGGCTGCTTCCTCTGGTGAGGTTGCCTCTTCCCAGGTGGATTTAGTCTGTCTGCACATGCTGACTCATGACAGCCGAAACAGCTGTTTTCAGCTTCAGGCACTACTGTGTGCAGGGACCCCTTCTTCTTCTTGACAGCTGGTTTGTTTTTGTAACTAATGCCTTCACTATATGCTCATAACTTCCATATCTCTGATGCCCTCTTTTCAACTGGAAGGGCCAAAATCCATTTTTTGACATAGTGTCGTTGTTGTATAAGCCTTACTTGGTGGGCTCTTCGCAAGCGACCAACTGGGACCAGCCAAATTTGGTTCCCCGGTCCGAGGAGCAAAGCTGCCCGCAAAGGGCAGCGATGTAAGTGTGCAGGGAGCCCTGTCTTCCCTTGGCATCCTGACATTGGCACAAGGGCCGTTTTCAGGAAACCCCTGGAGGGGTCCGGCCCTCGGTCTGCACAGTAAGTGAGGTGAAGGCAAGGAGTTTGCAGGTCTCGTGTTAGAACCGTCGGGGTAGCGAGCACACTAGTAGAGCTCTGGGGAGGTGTTCCTCTCCGCTGTGCGAATGCAGAACAGCAGGTGATGGGACTTCCTCCTCCTTGCCCTGAAGCTGGGCCGCTTGGTGGAAGTCATTGTTTCCCTCTTGCCGTGAGAAGCGGTGTTTGACGGGAGGAGCAGGGAGGGCTCCCGGAGACTGAGGGACAGGTGAGTCACTAGAGAAAGAGTCATTCAGAGAAAAGCCCAGTCAAAGCAGCCTGTGGCCTTAGCGTGAACTCGGAGATGAAAGGTCCAAAGTTAAGTGATGAGCTCATCAAAACCTTGAGGCTGTGAGAGAAAAAATGGTGAAAGAAGCGTGAAAGGTGCCTGCTTGAGATGCCACAGTGCTGGGGCACACAGATCTCTGCCTGGGCTTGCTGGGTTCGTGCTTAAATTGGCGAGAGGTATGAAACGTGCCTCTTTCCTAGAGGCAGGTATCCTGCTTCCTTAAAAAAAAATTATATATATATATATATATGTGCACATATCTATGCCCCAGTTCAGCACTGGTTCCTGTGGAGTGTGACTGGTTAGTGCTTGGGATTGCGAGTGAAAAGGCTGAGCGTGGAACTTGCTCTGAGAAGATGGGGGCGAAACCGAGGTCCTGGCAAACCCTCCCAGAGCCAGGCGTCTCTGTGGGAACGCTCTGGGCACGTCCCCGCTGGGCGCAGGCGTCACTTTCCATTCAAGGTGGGGAGTTTTGGTACTCCCCCGCTGCCAGTAAAGTGGTGCGGGGATTGCAGGGTGTGCGCTCCCGGGGCTGTGGTGAATGTGGGCCTTGGGGGGGGAAAAAAAAAAAGCCAAAAAACAACTTCTGCCCCAATTTCTTCTTTCTCCCATGAGCAGCCTGCCAATCGGGGTCGCCGTAGGCTTCCCGGTAGAGATGGATCAGGGTGTGGGATTGCAGCTGGAGCCACGAAGCTGGTCACAAACCAGCTTTCTACCTCCACAGGCTGTTGCCTGGAAAGAAATAAGTATGTTAACGCTTTCAAGCTCTTAGCTGCCTTGGTGTCCTAAGTAGGACAGTAGAGGAGCATCTATGTCCAAAATTTGCTGGCAGGGCGAATAAGGGCTTTGCTGTGCTGTCCCAGTATTCCCCAGTCTCTTCTGGGTTTTATCTGCAGAGTTAATAAAATGGTGGCAAATGAAGTTGAGTTCCAGTGGAAAGGGCTCTTTAGGGCAGCAGTAAAATAGTGAGTAAGCAAGAACCCCTTGCTGCAGGGGCCAGTTTAATTGGTCTGGCTTGTTTTATGAGACGGGTTTTATGTTCAAACTCGCACATGGCCCAGGAGCGACTCTGCAGCGGGGCATCATTCTCCTGCATGGGTCCGCCGGGAATGCAGCCCGGGTTAATTACACCTAACCGAGCAATCGCACCTCGCCGAGCAGCTGGCATAAGTCATGGCGTGAGCCAAGGAGTTCAGCAAACGAGGGTGGGAGGTGGTGCCGGAGCTGGGACTGCCCGTGATAACCATCCCCTGCAGCCAGCCCTGACCGGGAGCTCGGTGCTGCCTGGAGGCACCGGCTGGTGGCCGTCTTGCACTCTCTTGCGTGCGCCTGGCCGGGCAGGGCTGTGGCAATGCCCGGTAACCTCATCCTCCATCTGCACATCTGATCCCCCTGTAAATGGAAGTGGCGTTGATGACCTTTGTAGAGGGGTTCAAGATATAAAAATCTTGTGCGAATGGGAGCACAGCGGTGGTGCTCAGACTGGGTTGCTCCTGGTCAGCATCTCCCCGCGTGGTGCTCGGAGCCTGGCTTTTCTCACCGCGCTGAGGCTGTGCAGGCATGTGGGTGCGAGAGGAAAGCCTCTTGCTGCGGAGAAGGTAAGAGCCAGGCCAGTCCCCTCCTAGCGTGACACAGCCATCTCCAGAGCCAGGCAAAGTGACAACTTACCCACCCACAGCCTTCTTCAAAGCCCTTTAGATAAGAACTGGGAAAGCCCGGAACTCCACTAAGCTAGCAGAGGTGGCTTAGAGCAGTAGTAAGTAATTATTCAAGTCGGGTTTTGGTGTTAGCGGACCTAAGGAGGGCAGGCAGCTGCCTTCACACCACGAGCTACAGCCAGCTCCCCCTGTATCCCCTCAGCTCCATGTAGCTCTGGTAGTTCAATAGCAGCATCGCTGCTGCAGGCTTTCAGGGGCTTTTCTGATACAGCTGCACACCGGCTCCCTCTCTGTACCTGCTTACGGTTGGAGTTAAACGAAGGGGTGCAGCATCACCCCAATGCCCCCCTTGCTTCCGAAACCTGCTCCTGGCAGGACACCAACAAGCGCTCCTCGCTTTGCTGCTGAACTCGCTGTGTTGACCTCTCCGCAGAAAAGCGTTGGTGAGGACAATCCTGCTCCCTCGCCGCGTTGACCAGAGGCTGCTCAGCCTCCGCCGCGATCGTGGAGCACTGAACAAGTCGCTTCTGTTGGTGGTTTATTTATTTATTTATTTTCCATTGGCGGGAAAGGCTGCCTTTGGGGGGGACTCCCTTTGCATGAGCCCTTCGGCTGTGCTCTGCTTCAGGCTTACGGGGTGCAAAGGAAAAGCCCTTCGGCCGAGAGCTGCCCCAAAAGCAGCCGGAGCTGCCCTGAGTTGGGACGCCCGGGGCCGGTGCCCGCCGGGCTGGTGGCCCTGCGAGGGAGCCCAGGACCCGGCAGAGGGTGCTGTGTCTCCACCGCCTCTCCCAGCTCCAGCTCCAGCTGTTTGGCACTTGCCCGTGCCTGTGTGCATGATGTTTGTAAGAGTTTGGGCATGTCCATTTGGTTCCCATCTCCAGTGCCACCCCCAGCATCCAGGCCAGGTTCTTCTGTCACTGGGGACATTCTTAATTCACAGGAAATCGGAGAGAGTTTAATTGTTTTCTCCTCTCTCTCTTTTTTTTTTTCCATGCAGCTGAACAAAAGGTTCATCCTCAGTTTTCTCCATGCCCATGGGAAGCTGTTTACCAGGATTGGGTAAGTGTGCAGGATGTTTATTTTATTTTCCTACATTACAAGTCTTTTTGGAATTTAATATTGTTAGCAACTAAGCTGTGTTTGGAGCTGAGGGCACAGGGTGTGAATTCTTGCAGGCCTAGCCTCCTGGTTCTTATTCTCCTTACCCGCCCTCCAATCCACACTGGTTATTGTTTGGGCTTTTTCTTCCCGCACCTCAAGGCCCGGTCCTGCCTGTGCACGGGGACCCTCTGTCAGAGGCTGAGCTCAATTGGCTGATACTCGTGCAGGAGGGACTAATGGCTGTTTTCTCTATCTCCCACCACCTAACCGTGCTCTGTCCCCCTTAATTTCTGGTTTTGCCCCCTGCTTTCCCATTTCCCCCACCTTAGCCAGCAGAGAGGTGGCTCTGGGGGGCTCTCAGTGGCTGCTGCCTGCGAGGAGCACAAAGCCATCAAGGCAGAGCCATGCAGTGGCTGAAAGCTATCGTCCAGAGCGTGTCAAGGCAAGCCTTGCCCTTTGTCTCCTCACTGCCATTCGAGTAAAAACCTCGTAGCTGAGAGCTGCGCTGGCTGTGGGAACGCGTTTATACAAAGTGCCCTTGGCAATGTCTGTCAAAAACTGGTTTCAAGTAATTGAACAGTTACCCTTGAAGCAAAGCAAGCCTGATTCAGGCCTGGGCTGAGATCCCAGCCTGGGGGACATCCTTCTGACCCAGAGAGCAGAGCTCAGCCTCGCAGCCGATGGGCTTCCCATGGACGTCTCCCCGCTCCGGGTCCGGGCTGGCCCTTGCTGTCAGGTGGTGGGGCGGCTGTTGTGGTGAGACCTCGCATGGGTTCAGATGGTCTCTGGCAACGGTGGTCTCTGCTCGAGCCTGCCAGTGCCTCGCAAGCAGATGCAGTCGCATGAGCTCTTGTTGACTCGTTCAGTCTCTTGTGGAACTAATGGCTACAAGTTATAGGGTCGAGACACCTTTTCCAGGCCACTGAGGTAAAGGTAGTGTGGAAGCAAAGTGGTACTTTGTCCCTGCTGTTGGTTTTGGGTTGTTTTTTTTTGACTCATGTACGGTTCCCTGCCTCTGTCTGGGACTGTCCCCTTTCCCTTCTGGAGCGGGGAAGCACAGCACTGCAGGACACAGCACCGACCCTGCCACGCAGCTTGAAGCCTCAGCGCTTGCTCCATCCAACGTGCTCTTTGGGATGACTAGTCAGGGGTGGCACGTGCTTGACTTTGGACCCTTCATAAAGCAATGGGAAGTAGGAGCTGCGCTGGCTGATTTGTTGGAGATACGATTGTCTGGGCGAGGGGGAAAGCAGTCTGCTCGCTGCCAGCACTGTTGATCTCTCCCTGAGTCACAAGGCACTGATTATCTGCTTGCGGGCAGCAGGCTGGCCTGCAGTGAGGAGGCAGAACTGGATGTCCTCCTGCCCACAGAAAAGAGGAGGGAAGCTGCAAGAGCCCGTGAAAGGTTTGGTAACTGCAGCGTGTCTGTGCCGGAGGGCAGAGCATCCGGGGAGCTGCTGGTCCTCGGCTCTGTGGGGCCGTGCTCGCGGCCGAGCTCCGGTTGAACGCATGCCAGCAGGGGGATTAATGGGGATGTTGCAGAGATTGCTTGCACATTTGGCTCCTGAGACCTTTGTGAAATTAGGATGCAGAGTTTGAGGCGGTTGCTTCCCAGGACAGTCATTTAGAAAACCCAAGTATGTTTAGTGGTAGAATATCCCCTGAAGTACTTAGAAGGGAACTAGAAAGTAATACCATGACACAGGAAGAGAAAATCGTCCAGCCCTGCTAAACAGCTTCCGCGCTTAAAATAGGTAAAAGGTGAGGAATAGTTGGGGCCTCTTTGGGCAGGATCTTCAGTGATTTATCTGTAAAAAGTATGGAAAAGATGATGTTGCCCTAATTGGACTTTTTTGCTCCTAAAACCACAGGTAAGCAATTTATTAAAAGCTTCCACTTTGCTCCTGACCTGCTGGTTCTGAGCTCAGTGGGGTTACTGCATGCCGTTCCAGATGTGCTGCAGTATCAAAGCACAGCTGGCGGGGCTGAGGAAGCCCTCGCTCCTTCTTGTTGTTATTCCATGGCAATAATCTTCATCTCTTCACTAACAACCCATCCTGCAAAGGGCTCCTCCATCCCCAGTGTCCTGTCTGCCCTAGGAGGATGTTGCTGGATATGCTGGATGTGGTCTGAGACTTCTCAAAATTAGGAAGTCTTTAGAAGCAATCAGTTTGCTCTCATTCCCTGGCTGTGCCCCAAATCCAGGGAAGTTGCCTCTTCCAGGGGGAGCAGCGCTTTTGTACCGGCAGAGCTGCTCCGTTCTGCACAGCTACAAAGTACAAGGGGCCTGTTTGTTACCGCCCGTGTTTGTGGGAAGGTAAGAGAGACTGAACTGCTCCAGCAAACAGTGCCCGGGGAGGGGGTACCCCTGCTGCTAGGCAGAACCGGTTGTTGAAAGGCATCCGTGAAATATGGTTAAGAAGAAAGCCATTTCTGTCTTTAAAAATAGAGCAAATTACTCTCCTGAAAGTCTGTTGGGGAAGCCCAGCAGAATTGCCCATGTGGGTTACCAGAAGTGGCTTGCTAATCCAGCCTGCAGCGTGCTGATATCACAAGATCTGAATCTCTCGGGGGAAGATAGAGGAAATTGCTATGGAGGCCCCAGAGGTTGCCTGCCCTGGCTCCAAGATGCCTTACCCCCTGCAGATTTTGGCTCCCTCACTCCTGTGTGGGCACAGTAGTACAATGTCACTGATAACTGGAGCGGGCACTTGCTGCGAGACACATATTCGTTCGTGCTGGGTCTAGCTGTGGCTTTTTCTAGTGCAGGAGCAAGAAGTAGCACAGCAAGCTCAGCAGAAGAGGCCATGGAACAGGAGAACCTTCTCCTGCCACCCCCCACCCTGCCCTCAATAGTTTCCAAGGTTTTTGGCAGATTCTTGGTTATAAAGTTGTCTTCATGGGACACCAGGTGAGGGCTTTCCTTGGGAGGGCAGTTGTGGGCACCATGCCTCAGGCGTTTTTGTGAACTGACCGTGCTCTTCATTGCAATCTGTTTGGTTTTCGACCCCACTTCAGCTGGGTGGTTGCTGAAGATCCAACAGCTCTGATAAGTAACCTCAGCTAGTTCACTTAGTGATGCCAGATGAAGAGTAGGAAGAGCGTCAGATTTCTGTGGGCGCTTGTGAGCGGTGTTGAAAGCGCACCCCATCCCCGGCCGTGGCACTGGAGCCGCTGGCTGCTGTGTCCTGATGAGCGACAGCAGCGCTGTGCGCTGCAGGGACCAGCTCCAGCTTTGATGTTTCCAGCAGCTAGACGAGGCCAGTCGTTAGTCTGTGAGTCCCTGTCCTGTGGGCCTCTAAGTGATGAAGTTTTAGGGGCTCAGTCACAGTGCCAGGGAGCGTGTAGCCTGGGGGGACGAGGCTTGGTGCCATGGGATCTGATCCTGCACCGTTCTTCTGGAGGAAGCACGCTCTGGCTGACGTTCAATGCACTGGAATTGCCACATCCGCAATGTGGCACCAGTGTGTGCCGTTTGCTGCAGCCTGGGTTTCTCGGGAGTCCCATGGGCTGCTCCTGGTCCAAGTGAGCTGCTGGCCTCTTGGCACCCCTCCCAGATTGGTAGAAGTCAGTAGAAAAAAATGGTTGGTCAGAAATGACTCATAAAGGCCGTGTTTTCCTGCCAAAGGAATGCTGCCTGTCGGTCACAGAGCAATCCCTCGCTACCCTCTCTAAGGAAGGCTTCAGCTGCCTCCGTCGCAGCCTGCACCTTCATTCCCCACAGCTCCTGGATGGGAGACAGCACCCCAGGGGGTCCCCCTTCCCCAGGAGCTGTGACACTGAGTGAGCTGTGCCGACTGACCGCCCTGCGCCCCGGGGCACAGCCTGCGCTCTACAGACTCTCTCTCTGTCTGCAGGATGGAGACTTTCCCTGCGGTGGCCGAGGAGGTCCTGAGGGAGTTCCAGGTCCTGCTGCAGCACAGCCCCCCTCCCATCGGAAGCACCCGCATGCTCCAGCTTGTGGCAATCAACATGTTTGCAGTGTACAACTCCCAGCCCAAAGGTACCACGTGCTGCTTTAGGGGAACCGGGCTGGGGATTCACCGCTCTGTGTCTGGCCGAGTTGCTCATGGAGAAGGGTGGGGGGGACTCACCAGCTGAAGATGGATGGGGAAGCGGAGCGGTGGTTGGATGCCTGGGGGTGTCGGTGTGCACAGGGACAGCAAAGGGACCATGGCTGGGTCTCGGTGGAGCAGGCTGCGGCATCTGAGGAGTGAGGCGGCATCGCATCTCCCTGGAGCCTGAGTCATCAAGCACAGAAGGAAGGCACTGCTTTACAGCGCTGCCTTCCCAGCGTTTAGCTCGGGCCCTGCTCAGTGCCCGTGCTGGCGCCAGAAAAGCTGGGAGGATCTCAGAGGCCTTGGCTCCTGGGAGAGTGGCATTGCCTGTGACCACTTGTGTCTGTGCAGGCAGCTGGATGATGTGATGGGAGATGCTGCTCTCTGAAAGGCTGGGCTGGAGGCTCTTCCCTGTATTGAGACACCTGGAGATCTAGTGTTGCTCATCCTCCCCTGCCTCCTCCATCCACCCACGAGGCTGTAAGCGCTCTCTGCCATTGTCGGGTTTAATGTGTTGGTCAGCAGAGATGCCACCAAATCAGAGTCTCTTCTACTGAGTTTGAAATGGTGCTTTCAGGGGAGGCGGTTTTCCCTGCCGCCCCCCGACACACACAGCGGCAGGTGCCCAGGTCCGCCTGAGCTGCTTGTTTGGGAGCAGGGATGGGGCTGCGCTCCCTGGGTGGGAGGAAGCAGAGTTTCCCATGCTGATGGCTTGGGATGTAGATCCCAAAGATGGAGGCCTCCAGCTGATGGATTTCAGTCAAAGCCACCATGTGGGCGATCAGGCTGAGCCCCAGAGAGCTGCTGCTGGAAGATTTCTCCCTCGTGAGCCAGTTGGCCACTTGTCAGGCCGGTGGTTAGTGGCCAAAGTCAGCTGATGGAGTGAACCGGCGTCGGCCGGAGGGCTGGGAAGCGGCTCCCGTGTGCCATGCCTGCTGCCTGGCCAGCCTTGCAGGCACCCTTCTCTCCCGGGGGAAGCCCTGGGGAACTGTCAGCCCTGCCGGTGAGGCAGCCTTGCCCTCCCGCCTGCTAGATGCCAACCAGTGACAGCGTGTTTATCTTTGAGCTGCAGAGTGCTTTACGATTATGAGCAAATGCCTCTGTGCAGCCCCCCGGTAGGTATATTAATAGCGGTGTCTGTGCCGCAGACGGGAGCTGGTGGTAAAGAGAGGAAGAGATTTGTCTGGGCTGTACGGCAAGCCCCTGTGGCAGAGCTGGAAGCGATCCCAGCTCTCAGACCACCGGACTCTGCTCTTCCATCCATAGCCGAGTTGTGGATGTGTGTGAGTGACAGAAAGGGAGAGCTTTTTATCTCATGTGAAAAATAAGTATTCTTGGAGTTTTCTGCCTCCTGTGTGGGTAACTGCCAGCTGCTCCCAGCTTTCGGATCTCTGGAGAAAGCGAACTCATTCCTGCTGGGGACTGCAGGCTGCGCAGAGCAGGTGGCAGCGTTTGCGAAATGCCTGCAGGTCGGGTGGCACTGCGGCTGCCATCTGATGCCTAGCGCCCTTCAGGGATTTCCCCGAGGGCTCCTTGCTCTGGTGACCCTAAAACATCGCAGAGACCGTTGTTGGCAAAGCAAATCCTGTTGTCAGCGCAAATACCCTGGTGGTCTCCGAGCGCTCATGTGCAGAGTGTTGGCACAGCCCAGGTTGGGCTCGGTGCCGACACTGTGATATTGAGAAGCGCTGGGTGCAGAAGCGGGGGCCGGGGGGAAGGGCCTGGAGTTTAAAAGGCAAGCAAGAATGTTTGCTGAATGATTACCAAGTGCCCAGCACGGAGCGAGGGTGTTGGCTCCTTCCCCGGCGTGTGGGTTGCTGTGGGCAGAGGACTGGCTGGAGCATACGGCAGAAACGGCTGTCGGGAAGGTGCGGGTTTCCATTTCCCAGCACATGAGTCACCTCCCTGGGTTGCAGTAGCATGGGCAGCTGCAGGAACGGGTGCGAGGGGGCCGATCCGCCCCTGCGGGGCGTGTGGGAGGCTGGGAGGGCGCAGGGAGCAGTCCCACCCTGCCTGCATGCCAATTGCCAGGAAGCATTACTGGGGAGGTGCGAGCCGGGCTCGCCGTAGTCGGAGCTTGGCTGCGTCAGCCCTGTAGAGCTGGATCTAACTTTGCCGTTGGACCAAACGACCTCCAGAGATCTCCTCCTACTGAAATCTTTCTGCAAATCTGGGATCAGAGCGTGTCTGTGTCCTTCCCATCGCACGGGCTTGTCTGACCTTCAGCTGCGAGCTCGCAGTAGCAGGAGGAGATCTGTGGGTTTGAGGCCGGGGAGGGAGGTCTGTCTGAGACCCTCTCTTCCCTGCTGTCGGGGGGTAGTTCTCGCTGGGGATAGCTGTTCCCTCCCTCCCCTGCCGTGTAGTTCCAGGTCTCTGGAGCCCCAGCTACTCCTGAGAAACTTGTAAACTTGCTTGCTTGCTCCATGTCTGGTGTCTAATGAATCCCTTGTGCCGGGATCCAGCGGTGCTCGCAGTTGTGGGGCGGTGTCACTGGCAAAACAGTCTCGACATGGGGAACTTTTACAAAAGTTTATGCCCATGAACACAAACTTTTAATCACAGATTTGGGTATTGAGAAAAAGGAAACTTGAACAATGAAATGCTTTCATAAATACCTTTTCCTCCCTCTTCCTCAGGCTTATGCTAAACACTTATCCCCATCTCAGTCTTGGCTTCCCCTGTTTTTGCTGCAGATTATGCTCAGACTGTCCCAATTCCTGCAGTGAGGCAACAGGCAGCACAGGAGACTGGAGACTCCTGCATACCAGTTTATATCTGCTACTCTTTGCTTTGTACTTGTTTTCTTTTGCGGTGATGTGGGTCGGCCATGGTCCCTCCAGTGTCCCTGCCCCAGCATAGGTCCCCCATATGGCAGTTATGATGTGTCCTCCTGCGCCTCTCTGGCCGCTCAGCAGCTGCCACTCTTTGGTAAATCAATCTGTGCGAGGTCACCACGTGCTTTTCTGACACGCTGACGTTTTGGGGTGCAGTAGGGTGTTTAAACTGGTTTCAGAACCAGCCAGCTGTGAGCGGCACGTGGCGTTTCATGGCCTCCTCCCACGCAGGTCACTGCTGCGGACCCTGCAGCACATGCCCAAGGCTGGGCTCGGGTGAGTGCAGGCAGAGCCCCGCGGTCTGTGCCCAGTGCAGGCAGCTGAGCCGTGCCTGTGCCCCAGGGGCAGCACCAGGCACGCCGGAGCTGGTCTCAGCTGCCTGTGCAGCCGGGCAGCCCTGGGAAGACCCTGGGAGATGGATTGGTCTGTTGTTTTCTCTGACAGAGGAAGCCAAAGAATTCCCACATGAAGTGCTTCCCCTGCTGTTCGGCATCAAACGGCGTATTCCTCCAAGTGAGCCCTTCTCCCCGTTGTCCACAGAGGCGTGCAACCAGCAAGGGCCCCTCTGACCTTCTGGCTGCCTCCGGTCAGGAACATTCAAGGTGTGAAAAAGCTTCCTGGAGACCTCAAACCTGTGGGGCAAGGAGGGCCCAGCCAGGGGAGGGAGGCAGAGAGAGACAGGTACTCTACGTGGCAGAAACATTCAGTTGATGGAGCTTTCCATCGTGGGACGTAGGTGACTACCAACATTTTGGGCCATCCTGAGCTCCAACTGGGGTGGGACCTTTGTGGGGTGGCCCGTTTAACAGTTTGGTAGCCATCTGCACAACCAACTTACAGAGAAGCTTGGATCTCTTTATCCCAACCACAAACACTCCAAGAATTTTAATTTTTTTTTAATTCTGTAATTTGGGGAAATAAAACTCTGGTTTCTGAAAAGACTAATTGAAGCCGTGCTTGCGGCAGGGGCATCTCGGTGAGGGGAGAGAGAGAAACCCCCTCCCAGCCCATCTGTGCCCAATTTACTCCGATCTGGCCTCTCTGAGGCTTTTTTTCTTTCTCTCTCTCTTTAATAATTTGTTTTATAATTCCTGGAATCAAACCCATCTCAGACACACTGTTTTATTTTACTGTATTATTGGATTATACTTCCTATAAATCACTGGATGTTATTCATAGGCCACCACCAGAATAACTTCCCCTCTCCCCCCCGACGGCCCCGCATTCCAAACAAGCGCGCACCAAAGTGGGGGTGCAGCGGCACGGGGCACCCTAGAGACACTTCCCGGAAATCCCAGCAAATTTGCCTGGCTGCGGGTGTGAAGCATCAGGCTGCAGCACCTGGATGCCTTCTGGCACTCTCGGGCCGGTCGCGTTGTGCCGTGTGGAGGTTGTTAGGAGGTCGGGCTTAGGTGGAAGCGGAGAGGGGAGGGGGCTGCCATATGTGCATCCTCAGCACATGCAGGGAATGAAGTTGCATCCCCCGGGGCTGAGCAGAGTCGGGGCACAGAGGCACGGGGAGGTTCTGGCCAAGCGCTTTAGCTGAGGATTGGGAAAGCGGCTTGTGTTTCTACCAGAGGAAAGTTATGGCGGGGCAGGGTGGCCAGCCTGTAGGGCGACCGCTCTGCCAAGGCCGTTGGATAAGGAGGAAGACCGGCTACTTGGGCGGCAATCCCGTTGCCAAAGCTCATGCGGGACGTGAGGAGGGTTTGAGGGGGCAGCCAGCGTGGCAGGGTCAGGCTGGGCTTTGGTCTGACTCCGCGAGTGGAACACGATGGGGTTTTCTGTGCGAGACAGGGTTGGCTGGGAAGCCTTGAAGGCTCCTGCAGCAAGGGACGATTCATTCCCTGCTCCCTGTAGAAAATTCAGAGCAGCATCTGTCCCCTTTGCAGTGCCACACCAGCGTCCTTGGAGCAGTGTAGAGTAGGTCAATACTGCACAGGCTACTTGGTGTGGAGATACTCTGCGGGGCTTACAGAGAACTGCTCTTACACAGCACGTGTCCGCTAACTACAGCCTTTGCAAGGGTTTGCTAACGTGCACAGTCCTGCTTGCTCCTTGAAGACCTACACCAGCTTCTGAGATGTTGGTCTTGCCTTAGTCTTCTTGATAGACACAAGAAAGGATCCAAAGGTTGATGCAAATCAACTGCAACTTCTAAGAAGGTACAGGACTCCCCCTTTTGCATGTGTGTCCAGCACCCCAGCCTAGCTGGAGAGAACTCATCAAATGCAGAGGACCCCCTGAAATCAGCCTGTCCTTTTGTAACCAGCAGCCTGCTCCGCTGCCGTCCTGCCACTGTGCACGGCCCTGCGCTGGATGGAGCGTGTTTCGCTTTGCTGACCGCAGCTGCTTTGGCTCGCAAGCTAAAGCGTGAACCCTTAAAATATCCCCGGAGATGTTGCAGAGGCTGGTGGTGTCTGCCCTCAGCAGAACCTCAGCTCTGACCATCTCCACGGTTCTTGTTTGGTTTCTGACGCTCGGACCCAGCTTTGCTCAAAGAGCTAACTGCAGCATCAGAAAAAGACGTGGCGGAAGCAGGTACCTGCTGCAGCCGCATCTCAATGGCTTCTCATGAGGGTCTAACCACATCTTGCGCATTGGAGCAGACAAAAGGTGCCGGGAGTCGAACACAAGGGAGTCCAGTGCATTTAAGTGAGTTTAAAAATAAAGTGGTGCTGTGAACGGCTGCCTTGGTTTGGCGGAGTATTAAAATTAGGCACAAACCAAAGCTTAATAAACCTCAGGCTGTAGATAGCAGAAGCAGCAACTTGGTCTTCCCCTGTCTGGGGAGCAGAACTGAATCTTTTTCTCCTAATTCCCCCTCCTTTCACGGTAAATACGTGCTTCACCGGAGTCCACCTGGCACCTTCGAGTGGGCAGCTCTGTGGGCCGTGACAGCTTTGGGCACACCAGCAGGGAGACGGATGGAGACGTTGGTGTCGCAGGGCTGCGTCTTGGGGAGGCTGAGCGTCTGCAGTGCTGTGGCCCCTTGAGAGCAGAGCCTGAGGTCCCTCCACCTGCTTGGGGGCCTGGGTTTTGTAATGCAAACGCAGCCTACTTGATGCAAGGAGGATGGAGTTGAGCAGTTCCGTAACTGGGGTTCTCAGGGGCACTAGGGCTCGCTCTGGTCGTCATATAGCGACTGCGGACTCAAGTGTCTACGCTGAGATCACCAGCGTGCACCTGGCAGTGGCTGCGTGCCTTTCCCTGTGAGAACGGGTAGCGCTGCCTTCAGCGAGGTGGCGTTAAGACATAACGCTTCCCAAGGCCTTAAGTTTGGAGGAATGGGTTATTAAATTCATTCATCCTTTCCTTTCCCTTTGCGTTGCTGCTCTTACTTGCTTCGGGTTTGAGTTGTAATCAGGTGAGGAAACCCAGAGGAGGGCTGGCTGAGACTGGTGTCCATCCTTCCCTGTGCTGCCGGGCTTGCGTGGAGGCTCTGGCGTGAGCAGGTGCTGGGACGGCCCAGCCTGGGCAAAGGGCTTTTACCCTTAACCCGTTGCCGAATGATGTTTGCTGCTCGCCACGTCCAGGAGCAGCCCAGACCTCGGCTGTGTGAGCAGGACGAGGGGTTGAAACGGTGCGAGGGGCGATACCTGCGTTGCTTATCTCGGGAGCGGCACAGCTTCCCGTGCTGAGCTGCTTGCTCATGCTGAGCCTCCTGAGGGACCACATACGTGTCCGGAGGTGGCAGCTGACCCTCCGGGAGTTTCTCCTCTAAGCGGTTGGGAGTGTTGGAGGTTGGCACAGTTGCCAGGAACTGTCGGCGCCTTTCCTTGCAGGGAAGGAAGCTGTCTCGGACTTGAGACACATCAGCAAAGTTCAGGTGAAATACTTTTGGCCCAGGCGCATCTTCAGAGTCTCGCTCTCGGGCTCTTGAGGCTGGTGGCAGCAATGTTTAGACCAAAGTCTTCCTTTGCTTATTCCCCTCTGTTTCCTGTTTAAAAGGCAGATTGTCACATATTTGGGGATTTATTTACCGTAATTGGAGTTATTTTCCTGGCTGCTGGCTTCTGCCCTCTGATGCAAGACTCCTCAGCGAAACGTGTGTCCAGAAAGCCATGTGACTTTTTTTCCCCTCTTGCCACAAGTGCCAGCAGGAGATGCAATAATCAACGCGCTGCAGGGAATTTCCACTTGCAGTTCGGGTTTCTGAAATCTAGACCTTGGCTTCGGAGGCAAAAGCTCGAGTGGGGCTTTGTGGCAGGGAAGGGAAAGGTTTCCAGCGAAACCGAGTGCTTGCTGGTGTGTCACACTCTCCAGTCCTGCCCTCCAGCCAAAGTGCAGCAAAAGTCCCCGTCGAGGAGTGTCGGATGAGCTCGCTGGGGGCTTCTGCCCGCTCTGCCTGTCACACGAGCGCATCCTTACATCTGCCCTTGAAGCTGTTCCACCAAACACAGGGTGATACCGAGATCTCATTTCAGAGCAACAAATAGAGGGGAAATGATTTGTAATCATAAAACTCGAGTCTGCTTTACAGCCAAGTTTCGGCAGCCCGAGCAGCAAGTCGGGACAGAGCCGGTGATGGGCCAGGTCAGGTCAGAGGGGCTTTCATGCTGCGGTGCCACCAAGGCACGGGCCAGCTCTGCGCACGCTGAAACAAAACCACTATTTTCGACGAAGCAGCAGCGTCGCTGTATAAAATGAAAGGCAGGAAATGGAGCGCTGGCACACAGTGTCCGTCCGTCCTGCCGCAAAACGAGAAAGGAGGGGCCTGAGGCGGCTGTCCCGGGGCTCTGCCTCACCCCTGCTTCGGCGGCGGGGAAAGAGGGGTGCCAGGGAGCCGGAGCGGGGTTGCACCAGGTGCGGCGGCTTTGGTGAAGCTTCAGATGTTTGCACCGTGACAGGAAATCCTCTCGCTTTTAAAGAGATGTTTCTGACTCTTTAATGTGCGTTGCGCCTTTGATTTCCTCGTGCTTCTAAGCAGCACCAAGTCAATTACTGTATTTCTGTTTAATTCTCTGAGAGAACATTGTATAATTAGGCTAATTACGGTGCTTTGTGGAGTTGTAAAACTCTTGATTGAGCTTGCGGGGCTGTTTTATAGCCTGCCAGGTGTAGGCAGGGAGGGCTGCCCGCCCCGTTGCCCCGTGCAGGTTCGGGTGCAGCCTGCCAGCTCGGTGAGGGTACCTTCCTCCCCTGAGGCTGCCCCGCGGGCTCGTCCCCTGCCAGCTCCGTCCTGCCTCCGTCAGCTCGCGGGCCGCCATCCCTCGGGGCATCAGGTGCCCGGTGCTGGCGGGGGGGCTTCAGCTAGGAACGAGCGCCCTTGGGAGCTCGTTGGGATCTCTTCTTGCCTTAATGCCGCGATTGGAATGGCAGCATGGTCAGGGCTGTGTTTCTACTCATGTGTGTGTCTGAGGCCGTGCAGGTTTACAGAAGAAAAGCTTTTATTTTCCCTGGTTAGGGTCTGCCCGAGGCTGCGTGTGCCCGTGCAGCAGGCGCTGGCTCGGCCCCTGCTAATCGGTGGGCAGGAGGGAGGCGAGGACTCGCTGAGCCCGACCTTCAGGAGCCACCCTGGCTAACGTGATGCTCAGTCCGACTTCGCAGCCAGTACGGACCGGGGCGGTTTAACCCTGGCTGGGTGACAGCTCTGAAGGTACGTGGTCCTTCTCTAATTGAAGGGTAATTTTTAATGCTGATTGATGTGGCTCGTGCGGCTAATGTGACCGCGGGGCTGGCTCGTAGGCAGCGCGGAGAGGGCATGAGCGATTTGTCTGTCCCTGAGGTTGGCACGTATCGCCGACGTGCGCTCTCGGGTCCCCCCAGCCTGCGGGGTGGGACGAGCGGCAGACAGGAGCATGTCGCCGTGGGGTGGGATGGAGATGCCCTGCAGGGGCGGCTTCGGCTGTGGGGTTTCTTCGCTCCCCCGTTTTCCTATCCCTCCCGGGAGCCTGCGGTCCCCTGACCCTGCCTCGGTGAACTCCCCGTGCTTCTCCGCCGGACCCAGGAGCCGAGTCTTGCGTAAGCAGGGTAATGGCACAGGGACGGAGATGGAAGCGGCGGCTGCCAAAGGCGGGTTGGGAACAGCATAAACCCTTCAGAGCGGGGCCCGGGAAGCCAAGGTCTGACAAGAAGACCTCATGCCTGGTGCTGGGAGCGGGACTCGTCCCGGCCGGGGGGCCCCAAGGGCGCGCGGGGAGCGGCGAAACGCTGCCACATGGGCTCGTGTGTCTTTAAAAAGCAGGCGAAGCGGAAGTGATGCTGGCGGCCCATCTGCGCGGGGAGCGGGAGACGCGCCCCAGCTGGTGCGAGGCCCTGGCAGCCCCGGGAGCTGCCGTCTGTTGGGGTTTACGGCTGTCTACGTTGAAACACGGCTTGGGAAGGATGGGGATTTGGGATTGGGGGGGGGGGATCAGTGGCACGGTGCCAGTCCCGGTTCGCCTGGCCTTCTCGTTCCTCTCTCCTCCTCCTCCTCCTCCTCCTCCCCGCTCCCTCCAATGCTTTAAAGTCACATTTCCAGGCCAGACATAGAATTAATCTCTGGGCACTTCACATTGCTGGCAGCGCGAAGCAGGATGTGGGATCTTTTTTTCTCTCTCTCTGCGTCTTGGCTGACTTTTTTACCTCTCGAAGAATTTGGAAGGGCCGTGAGATTCCCCCCCCCCCCCCCCCCCCCCCCCCCCCCCCNNCCCCCCCCCCCCCCCCCCCCTCGCCTCGGTGCCGTGCAGTTTTTCAGCACGCTGATCACCCTGCTGTGGCTTCACCCTAATAGATTTCATATGCTGACACAGTTGACATCAGTACCAAACTATTTTACATGTGATCTGGTGTATTTCCTGAGGAAATCTGCAAGATATTTATTAAGAACTAATAAAATAAACCTCTCCATGAGCTTTTAGGTAGTTTTCAATTTTTCATGTCTCTCTCGTTTCCTCTTATCAATGAGTTTCTATTTTCTCCCTCCTCTCTGACCATTGCAGAAGGAAACAAAAATAAATGTTTTAAACCGTTCCTGAATGGACACTGGGAATATTTCTGTAGTGATGTATTAGCAAAGTCGTATTTTTAGTGCTGTATTGTCAAGACTAAAAATATCCCGCTGCAGTGCATCCTTTTTATAGGGCTTTGTGTGTGCGCGCGTGTGTGCTGAATGTTGTACAAGTTTGCACCAGTGTGTAAAGGTCTGGCTTTGTACTACTGCAGCGGTTGCCTCCCCGTCGCAGCTGGACTCCATTAGGCCTCGAAAATTAAAGTAATCCTGGTTAAGAAAGGAGAAAAAGAGAAAAAAAAAAAAAATTAATCAATCTCGCGGAGCCGTGTTTCCCCAGCTGAGCCTGGATACCTGCGTGGCAGCCCGGCTTTGAGGGACTCCGGCAGCCCGGGTTTGCGTGGGCCGGCAGCGCGCTGCGGGCCGGTGGTTTTGCCGTTGCGTTGCTGCCGCGGAGGGTGTTCCCCGCTGCCGCGCGGACTGGTGGAGTTAACTGGGAGGGCCTGGCTGCGGGTTGCAGTCACCCGGTGGGTTCCTGCTCATTTTTCGTGTTCGGGGAGCCCTCCGTGGCCGCGCCGTGCCGCTGAGCGGGAGCGTGTGTGTAGCTGGGAGCAGGCTGGATACTTCATGTTTTCAGAGGAATTTTTGGCGTTTCTGCTATGTCTATCTCCTTCAATTAACTGTGTTTGTAACGGGGAGAACCGAAGGTGGGAGCTGGGCTGAGAAGCCGCCTCCCCTCCGTCCCCCGCAGACAGCGTGGGGGGACCCCCGCGCCGAGGGCTGGTCCCCCGAGCCGCGATGGGAGGCGACTCCGTCTCTCTCCCACCCGTGATTGAGGCAGCCGTTTCCAAATATAATTTGCTCGCCGGTTTGCGTCCGCAGATACCCTGGGGAGCGCTGCAGTCGTCGCTCTGGCCCCCAGGAACAGCCTTGCAGGTCACAGGTAGCGGGGTGCTGCGACTGCCGGGGGAGCCCGACGGCCGCTCCCGCAGCGCCGTGCGCATGGCATGCAGCGTTTTATGAACTGATGCGTCTCACGCTCCAGCCAGGCGAGAGCGTTCCCCCACCGCCCGCCCCTCCGGCGGCTTGTCTCCTCTGAGTCACTCGCCGCTTTACTCGCGGGTGCCTCGCTTTACTGTCTGCTGCCGTCTGGAGAGCCGCAGCCTTTCAGCATCCTGTAGAGCAGTTCAGCGAAAGCAGTAATTAGGGCCCGTAAAAATTTATTTTATTAGCGAGAAGTGTTGGTGGGTAATTGGCCATAATTTGAACCCAGCCAGATTGGAGATTAATAAAAAAAAAAACTAAAAAAAAANATCTTTTTACCAGAAACGCCAGGGCTGTTACTTGCAAACCCTTTCTGAGGCGGGTGGGACGGGACGGGACGGCGGCTGCTGCGGGAGAGGGCGGCCGGCAGCGAGCGCCTGTGCTGTACCCGTCCTTGAGGGTGTTTGACACTGGCATGGGAAGAAAGGAAACCTTGTTTTCCAAGAACTCTGCTCTTTCTCAGCTTGATAAGCATTTAAAATAAAAGCTGCACAATTGGAATTGGCAGAGCATCCTCATTCTTTTGTCTGTCTGTTTATTTTTTTCCCCCTCATCCCTCGACATGTGTGCTACAGCCCACGGTTACTACACCCCGCAGAACCACAGGCCTGGAGCTCTGCAGGCGCGCGCCGAGCTCTGCCCACCCCCAGCCTGGCTCTTTGAAGCCTGGCAGAGCAGCAGAGATCCGGCTCCGTTCCCTGGTCGGGCCCCGACCTTGGCAGCCTCTTGATATCCAGGGCACTGAAGTATTTGACAAAATGTATGTTTTCAGCCCCTTTCGGTTCCCCCTTCGCTCGCAGAGCGGCAAACCCGGGGCTCTGCCTGGAGCCGGAGCGGTGGTTTTGGACCCGGGCTGCGACCGCGCTATACGGACCCGATCGCTTTGGTATTTATAGACTTTGTTAGGTGGCCAACGCGTCGGAGCGGGAGCGGTCTGACGGCCGATGCCTGCATCCTGCGCGCTCATCGCGACGGCTGGTGTCAGCGATTGGAGAATTAACCGCTCCACTCAGGGAGTAAGGAAGAGCCAAGCCCCTGCACACATGTCACGCTTCGTTACCGCTGGGTGAATCAGAGCGGGGAGTTACTTCAGGTTACTAGTCCTGGTCGTTGCTTTGGTGTAAGGGTTGGGGATGTTGCTTCAGGTTAGTAGTGCTTGTTTTTTGTTTGGCAGCCCGGGCTGGAACCTGGTGTAACTGTTTCCCAAAGAATATTTTTGGTTTTAAAACTGAAGGTCAGCAGTTCGCAAGTGCTGCGCTTGCAGCCAACTCTGTGGTTCGCCTTGTGCCACCGGGCCAGCAGCACTTGAGATCCTGATCAATTGATCTGCAACAATATGAAACCACGAAGGGCGACTGCCAGTTAAAACTCCCCGTCTCGCCCCATTTTCCCCACCCAAAGTGTCTTTCTGCCCATATCCCCTTTCTCGCTGCCTGTCTCCCTCCCTCCCTTTCGGCTGTGTATTGGAGTTTTTGTCTATCTTTTTCCATCTCTCTGTCTCTTTTCATAACAGTTTTTAATAATGTTTTAGTTAGTTCCAGCCTTTTCCCTCAATGGATCCCATTGGAAAATGCATTTGAAAGGAAACAGTTATACACTTCCCTTCCTTTGAAACTCTGTTGGCACCTTTTCCAGTGCAGTAAACCATACAACATGGATTTTCAAAGTTTCCAAACACAGACATGCTGGCGTTAAATTTATGAAAAAATATTTTATTCGGCTGTATAGTAACTATGAGTCTCTGAGCTGCTGGTCACAGTGAAATCGAAGCTCGCTTTGGAACTGCAACAGGTTTTCAAATCTCTGCAGGAAACGTAGCGGCGCTGGCTGTACGGGAGCCCGCGGCTCCCTCGTGTCCTCCCGGCAGGAGACGTTAGCAGCAAACCAAAGGGGTGCTGGGGCACCCCGGGGCTGAGCCCACCGCCCTCGGGCACAGCCTTTCCCTGCGGACAGTCCTGCTGGGGAACGGTGCAGCAACGGTAGCTGCAGGGAACTTCACGGTCATGCCAATCCTATCTCAAATCACGGGGGAAAAGAGGAATTTGGCATAGAACGGTTATGTCTTATGCTTGTTAATGAATGTAGAAGGTTCAGACTTTTTAGTTACTGAGTCCCGTGGTGGGTGGAGGGGGGCGCTCGCTAGCGGGTGTGAGTGTGCTGCAGTCTGCGCGGGGTTTTGGGACCTGTGGCTCCGGCTACATGTAAGTTGTTGGAGCACTGAGATCATATTTTCTAATATGGGGGCTCAGATGTTAAACTTCCTGGAATGGTTTCTCTGTGTGCTGTGGGTTTGTGCCTGTGGTTTCAGCCCTTCCCGTAGGGAATTGCTCGCTTGACACCTGAGAACCTCCCTTTGTGTGGCACCGCTCAGAGCAGATTTTTTCCGAATTTCCACAGAAGATCACAGCCCCCGTTCACCACGAGAAGTTTGGTGGGTGAATTTGGCCGTATCCTTGCGAGTACCGCCGCGAGGGGTTGTTTCCAAACACGGCGAGCTTTGGAGCCTGTGCTCGGCAGCACTTCCATGCGCTTGAGGTGTGGTGTAATGCAGATAAGGCCTCCTGTGATGACGTGGCAAAGAGGTCCTGGCCTTAATTTCCCTGTTGTCTTTTGTAAAATTCCTTTCCCTTCATATGGGAGTTTTCCAGAGAAGTCGCTGATTAAGTGTTATCATCGTGCTCAGTGCCGCATGGAGCATTAAGAAGAGCAAGAAGGTTCAGGTCCAAATAATTGGATAGCGTAAAGTCACTGGCTTCTGTCTTAAAGCATCTCGGGCTTGGATGTCTTCCTGCGTGGTATCTCTAGTGCGTACAGATGGGGAATTAAGCTTAGTAAAATAACAGTTTTCCTATTTTTTTGGATGCTCACCTTGACGCAGGAGATGGAGTTCTCCTAAAAACATAGTCCTTCAGGAGCTGCATCTGTTCCTATTCAAAGCAGAGTTGCCCACTGCCTGCGAATTTCATCCGCTCTGTGTCACCCTGGCCAGCCAACAAGTGAAGGACGCACAAATACTGACCATGTGTGTTGAGAGCGGTTAAGGTGACTCTTGGATCCCCCCTGGAAGTTCATGACCAAGGCAAAGACAATATCTAGTTCCCCAGAATTGCGCTGAGCCATCTTAATCCCCAAAACATTACCGTGTCCTGCAGCCCTCAGCCTCACTGAACGCGTGCACGTCTCAGCACATCAGAGAGCTCGGCAGGAGGGTCTCTGCTGACTGTTAATTTTCTGTGTCAACTGAAAATGGTAACCTGAGGGGAGAGAAGTGGTATGTCGTTAGGACTACCTTGTAATGCGTAAGTGTGATGGAGTTCACTTGAAGTTGGATAGACAGTTCTAAGTCTGGTGTTCCTGACCTTTGAGTGCTTGACTTTGTGTTCATGTAACGGTTTTTGTATGTGTAATTCCCATCATTTTTAGAAAAGCGAGTTCTCCCATGGAACGGGACCGACATCATTGGGGATCCTCGGCTGGCGCGTAAATCTAATCTAGGTTCACCACACAAGCCTCTGCCACGGCGGGAACGCTGGAGGTTCGGGGCTGTTACCTGCCGTGCACAGCAGGCGCTGGGGAGAGCAGCCACTGATGGTGCCAGCAGGGGAGCCCGGGCACCTGGAGAACAGGCTGCTACGCTGTCACCTAGCTTGTGCTGCTTTGGTCCCCTTTTCTACCTACCTTTCCCTCTCCACTCTCTCACCTGGCTTCGTTTCTTCTTCCCTCGTCTACCCAAGCAGACGAACCAGCTGCTGCTTCGATCGCAGTGGCACGTGAGAGCTGTCTGATAATGACCGCTCAGATTTCCATAGGCCCCCGCCTTGGCAAAGCGCAGGGGTGGATGGAGGTGGCAGAAGGCACACCCAGTCTCCGCCGCCGTCCCCTGCCAAACTTCTGGTTCCTGCTCCAAAGTGTGAAGGTGCTAGGGATTTCGCTGAAATGGTCGAAGAATTTTTAACTTGAGAAGAACAATATATTTTCCCTAACCTCATTCTGGCAAATGGCTGAACCTTTGTAGATGAAATTTTCCCAATAAATTTAGCTCGAAGAAAGCTTTTGGCATGAAAGATTGCAGCCTAAATGGTTAAAGTTTGGCAAAGTTGTTAAGAACTAAAACCAGGGTCTTATAATGGAAAGTGTTAGGTAAGCTTCACTGTAGGCACAGCGGCTGGGCTGTGCCCCTCTCGGAGGGGTGTCCTGCTGCTGGGGGTGACACCGGCGTCAGCGGGGGAGGCTGGAGGGACTGAGCGGGCGCTGGAGGTGGCCGGGGGCTGGAGCGGGAGGTGAGGAGGCAGTTCAGGCCTGCAGGCATCAGATGAGGGCCCTGGGATGGGACTGCCTCCCTGGAGTTGGGGCCGGGGGGGGCGGTATGGGTTTCGCTTTTGCATTTTGCAAACTGACACACTGGCGCTCTGGTCCCTCAGGAAGCTGTAAAAAGAAGAGCAGCAAACGAGTGAATGTGTTGAAACGGAAGCTCCGCACTTCGCTGTTCCTGCCCCATCAAAGGCTGCTTTCTCCGAATGCGCCTGTCTGCAAGCGCTTTCTCTCATTAACTTTTACTCCAGGCTTGAAGCGCTCACCAAGGTTCACACCAGAGGGGGCATGTTCCAGGCTGTCTGTTTGCATTTGCTGCCAAAGACATGCCCACCTCCAGCATGGGGCGGGGGGGGGTGGAAAAGACTGCCTTTTATTTGCTGCGATTGTCCTGGTAAAACTTCACTCGGGGCTGGAGTAAATCTCTTGGGAAGCCCTGTTCACACCTCCTCCCCTGTTGTAAATAACATCTGACACAATTATGGTTGGGCGCATGCAGCTCCTGGGTGGGATGCTAGTAGCAGCTTGCCATGCCTGCTGCGTAGCGCCGAGCCGGGCTCCCATGGCAGCGCGCTCCCCCGAGCGCATGTGCTGAGGAGCCTGGTTTCCTCGCTGGTCCGTTCGGGGTGAGGTTCAGGGCTCTGGCTGTGCAGACGGCTCCTTCAGGAAGGGCTGAAAGATCTGTGCAGACAGAGGATACGCCATCAGGGATTTTCTTGAATAGGGCTGCATCGTCCTGCCTTACTGCAGTGTGCCTAACGCCTTTTTACATTTTAGTCATCCACGTTTTTTCTTCTTTGGGTGCAGCGTTCCCTGTTTTGTCTGGATGCCCTCTGCACGTACCGAGCCCTGCTCGCCTTTGGACCCTTTCGCTGTTGCAGTCACTTCAGTCCTGTCCAGCGCGTGCATCCTATAGCAATATTCCCTCCGCAGCAAGAGACAGCTGGTGCCAGGCTGGTCTGTAGCTATATACGTGCAGATGAGCTGGCTCGCCAGCTTGGAGGGACGTACTTTCTTACGAGCTAGCCAGGACTTATGTACATTTGGGTTTGTCAGCCTTTTAGCTGCCAGACAGGTCAAATTCGTGTAGCTGTCACTTGTTGACAGCAGAACTGGTGGCTCCGGCGATCACGCAGAGCCTTGAGGCTGGTGAAGATTTTGCTGTGCCTGTGTCGCAAGTCCTAGCGTCGGCTCACCCGCTTGGAGCGGCTCTCATGAAGGCAGTGCTGAGAGATAATAGTTTCTCTGGTGATTCTGCAGGCTTTGCCAGAGTGGGTGAGACCGTAGGTGCCTTTGCTCCAGCTGCGATGGTCTGTCTGCCTGGGACTGGAGTGTCTCGATGCAAATGTCACTAGCGAAAGCTGGGACGTACATGGCTCCCCGGTCAGGAGGAGTGTTCCTGACACTGCGTGGAGGTGTTTCACATCCAAAACTGACTCCTACAGCCTTGCTGGGGCCAGAGGTGCAGAGCAGGATCCTGGCCCTGCCAGCTGGGTCAGGCACCCCAAGCGCGGAGGGAGAGCTCCGAGTGCTGCTTAGTGCAAGTGGAAATGGCTTCAATCTGTGTTTTGACTGATGGGTCTTTTCAGGAAATTTCTGAGAATAACATTTCTAAAAATGTCTGCTTCTTTCCACTGATATTTCCTGGAAAAGGCTGCAGTTAATTTTAAACCATTATCCTTTTCCCTTTTCAAGTGGAAATGGCTCTGTGCTTGTCCTCAAGGCTAATGTCATTCTTTCTGTCCTAGCCCGGGTTGCATGGTGGGGAGGGATAGTGTGCTGCTGCCCTGGCCTCCTCTTGCAGGACCTCTCAGTCTTCCAGGGCTGCAGAAATTGGGGTGCGGGGGGCACTCTGTGCACATGCCTGCTTTCCGTGTGGAAATGAATAACCGTCTCTCCCCAAGTTGCTTCACAATGATGTTCTTTGTCGGTGACTCCTGGCTGGTCCTGAGTACACAAGAAAGCCATCTCTAAAGTCATTCCCTTGCCTAGCCTAAAGCTCTGTTTTTTGGGGGTCAGGCAGGATATACTGAGCTGGTTATTGCACCCCTGGTGCAGGGATTCAGCCCTGCACATGGATCCTGGGCTTGGGGATGGTCAGAGCTGGAGGCGAGCTCCTGGACCAGCCGGAGGGAGCTGGCNGGGGACGGTCAGAGCTGGAGGCGAGCTCCTGGACCAGCCGGAGGGAGCTGGCAGCACCGAGCTGTCCTGGGCAGGCAGCCCCTTCGTGTCGGGCAGAGCATGGCTTCCCCTGTGGCTCTCCAGCAGGCTTGCTGCTTCGGGTGGGAATATGTCATTAATTTTTATACCTTCCCCTGTAAACCATCGACCCTTTTTATGATGTCATGAGGGATTCCTTAATTTTGCAGCTGCTTCCTGGTTACGTCAGAGAAGAGCCTCCCGTCCTAGAGCCCAGCGCTGCAGTCCAGAACGGCTGGAAACAAATGAAGTGTTGAATATCTAATGGCTTCCACAGGGAGAGCTGCTCCATCCTCCCCAGGCCCCCGGCATTCCTCACCTCCTAAGCCTCCCTCCCTCCCTCCCTCGGACAAGACGGGGTTTCAGCACGGAGCAGAGGGAGCTGCAGGCTCCTGGGCGGCCCCGGCTGCTTTGGGAAGTTTGGGAACACGTGCAGCGAGTTCCCCAGTGCTGCTGCGTGTCTGGGTGCTGCGGCCGAGACACAAACACACACACACACACCCCGGGTCCTTTCTGCCTCTCTGTGGGGAGAGGTCGGTACAGGGAGGTGGCTCAAGGGCATCCAGGTTATTACTGCAATCTGAAGGTCGCTTTGGGAGGGATTCAGTGCTGTGTGCTGCAGGTGGTGGTGTTCAGCGTGGCTGCAGGGCTGTGCTGGGAGGGCTGGGGCTGCTGTGGTGTCTGCTGCCTGCAAATTCAGAGTCGGGGAGCATCTTTCCAGGAAGACTGCCCATCGTTCCCAGGCTCTTTGCAGGGTATTAGCCAGGGCCGAGCGAGTGCCTCCAGGTTCCCAGGCTCTTTCAGGGGCAGATGAATGCGTGTGTGACTCGCCAGTTCCCAGCGGAGAACTGGGAGTGCCCGTGACTCACAGGTCCTCTTCGAGGGGGTGTCAGGGAAATGCCCCGCAGCTGTGAGCATCCCCCTCATTTTCCTGCTTTATATTCCCATCGGTTGTGTGCGGTCTCCACCGTGGGCAGGCGGCGGTGGGACCGGCTGCCTAGATCAGCAACGTGGCTCTCCTTACCCGCGCCCTGCAGACAGCCCCATGCCGGTGGGCTGCCCTGTACCCCTGCCGACGCTGTGTCTGGCGGCGGGTGACTCACGGGGAAAACACTCATGTGTCTGAGCGATAAGAGAGCAAACCAATTGCCTTCAGGTGGTGTCAGCTTAGAGGTGACCAGCCTCTGCCTTCTTCCCCCCAGGGCAGCAGCTGGCTGGTGAATCAGTTGTCTGTGCCGCTGAGTTGCTGACACATCGGCTGGGTGCCTTAGGCACAGCTCGCCCGCAGCCCCGCGCTCACCGAGCTCCTCCACCTCCTGCATCCCCTGGCCAGCCCATTATGTCATCCTCGGCATTGCGTCCAGAGACCAGTTTGTTTGTTTGATTGCCTTCGCGTATGGTCCTTTACTGTGTCACCAGGGAAGGTGGGTTCAGCTGTTGTTCCCTGGGAGCAAAGCGCATCCCTGCTGCACTCTCTGCCTGCGCTGGGGCCACCTGCTGCCGGCGCCGCTGCCTGGAGCCACAGCTCAGGTTAGGATGGGGAGGCCAGCATTGAAAGTGTCTCACTGGAGTCCTCCCGACCCTTGGCTGGAGCAGTCCGGTTGCCTGAATCAAAGGAATCTGGTCTCCTTCGAGACACTAATGCTTCTTGGCTGGTGTTGTTTTAACTGCAAAAGATTCAGCACTCCTTGTGTCTTGTTAACTGGGATGGATGTAGGAGCATGTCTGCTGCTCGCTTGCGAGCTTGAGGGTTGCTGTGGCTCGCTTCCACTGCTGCCTAGAGCGCGCTCGGAGCGGAGCAGCTGGGAGCCCTCACTTCCAGCCCCCCTGCCCTGTCCCAGCGAGTGCCCCCCTGGCCGAGGCCACGTGGCCTGCGCTCGCTCTGCCCCGATTGTCTCTCGCAGGATTTCCTTCAGCACATGGCACTCGAGCGGCCGCGAGAAGCTTCCTCCAGCAAATCCCTCTCCTCGGAGGCGGCTGTCCCTTGCATCGCCTGCTCTTTTCCCATTCCCATTTCCTGTGGCTGGTTGCGTTGCCCTAATAGACGTTTGGCATTGCTGTTTCGCACACCCTAGTGGGAGAGGGGATGTGTTTATCACTTTTCCTGGAGATTATCTGTTTAAGCACTCTCTGACAGTTACAATAACAAGGGCAGCGCGTTGTGTTTCCCAGCAAAAGGACACTCGCTGCTGAAAGATGTATAGCACTAATTAGAAATACATAACATCCGGCCACATGGCAGCCTTCTCCCGGCCGCTCCATTTCCTGAGCTCAGACGACTTTGACGACAGTTGGTTTATGTTTTCCATGAATATAATGTTCTCAGAGAAACACAAATTTCTCCGCGTTACAAAAGTCCCCATTCTCTCCGTCTCTCTCTCCCCCCTCCCCACACACCCTTCCCTCTGCGAAACAGGTAGATTTATGACTGCAGAAAGCCTGGGTCGGATCCTGCTGCCGGCTGGGTCGGAGCGAAGCTCGCAGCCCCTGTGTGGGACACAGCCCAGGTAGGCGCTCGCAGAGGGCGCTGCGGCAGCCGTGCTGGCCGACCCACCCCGCTCCCCCGGCTCTCCGCAAAGGAAACTGCCTCCTGGTAGAAAAACAGCGCGCTCTGTGCAGACCGGTACTCAGCTGGAGAAAAAACTCTCTTTCCTACATGCGAAGAAACACGAGGACTGTTCTACAACTCAGAGGGGTNGTTGCTTTTTCTCTGTGCTCGCAGTCCGATGCTCATCAGCTCCCATTTTTTCCATCCCATCCCCTTTCCCTCCTCTCGCTTTTGCTCTCTGCTTCAGAGCAAATGGCCTGGACACCAGTTGGAGGAGTCTGGGTCCAATCTCCAGGTTGCAGCCAGCAGCAGTGACTACTAGAAGGACATTTTTTCGGAGGTCCCCGCGTGCTGGGTGAGAGCAGGGCAGTAGCTGTGTTGAGTGTAACGCAGGTTAGGTGTAAGGGCGGTCAGATGTGAGGGAGGTAGGAAGATGGAGCATGCTCAGGGAGGTGAAATCTTAGAAGGTTTTAGCTGCTGAAATGAATTCCTATTGAATATGGAAAAACTGCTGTATTTCAGATGTTTATAGCTTGGCCAAGTGTGGACAGATTTCTAGTAGGACAGGAAAACTCTCTGTTAAAAAGGTTATTCTGCAGCAAAATCTCAGATCCCCTTTCCAGGATTTGCAGTTGCTAGATTAGCTCAAGGAAAAGGTTGTAAGTGTTTTTTCTAACAAGGGTAAGCCACTATCTTGTTTCCTAGCCTCGTTCTCACAAGTAGCCGAACTGTTTTGGCTAAAAATTTCCGGAAGAATTCAGGCTGAGACAAGCACCCAGCATGGAAACTTCAGCTCCGATAGTTAAAGTCTGAGCCAACTGGAAAAAGGGTCTTATGAGTGGCTAGTGTCAGGCAGGCTTAATAACACAGCGCGCAAACCCTGGCTGCAGAATACTGTCAGAGCTCGTGTCCCGCTGCCCGGTCCAGCATCTGGAGCCCTAACCACGGGGTGGGTTTGCAGAGGGCTGCAGGGCTCTCGCTGATTTTTTGGGTGCAGAAAGACAGATCTTCAAGGCAAATTCAGCCGACGAAGTGTGGGGTAATGCAAATTACCCAGGCTGTTGGTTCAGGCTGCAAAGTATTCGATGACATTCCTGCTTTAAAATACTCTGCCTGCTCCTTTCTAGCCCTGCGCAGGGTTGCACGTACCTCACGCTTTTGCTGGCGTAGCTGATGTGGGGCTACAAGTGACCGATCCAGCTTGAGAAAGCTCCCAGAAGGTGGGTTTTTAGGCTGGCTCAGCTCCCTGCCACGACTGCAGCATGGCTCCACGGGCCACGTGTGGGTACAGCGGGTGGTGGTGCAGCGTTCGGCGAGGGCACGGGGTTACCTGTGTCTTGGCTGCAACCGCTGCGAGTCCTGAAGCCGTGACCTTAGGCTGTGGTTTAACAAGCAGTTATTTAGGTAGCGGTGCCAGATTTACCCACCCTCCTCTCCCCCCACACAGCACCTTTGATGGTGATGGCACAGCTGAAAGGTGACATTTCTAACCCCGATGAGCTGCGTGATCTGGTTCACAGGGCGCAGGCGAGAGCTGAGAGGTGACAGGAGCCGTTTGACAGATGCTGGCATTAACAGGGACATTTGCCTGGTTGCAAGGGGAGAAGGTGGAGGGGGAGTGTGTTGTGGTTGTTGGTGTACAACCTGGTGTTGTGCTGGATGCTTTCCCACAGAGCATCGCTGCTGTGGCTGCTGGTGGCACAGAGGAGACACGTCTCTGACCACCTCGGGGCCCGCGACCTCGGGGCAGCTTCTTTTGCGTGCAATTTCTGTCCGTAGTCTGTCTGACCACCTCCGCACCACACCCCGGCTGGGTGTGAGTACAGGAGGGTTATCTGATTACAGCCTAATTTGGGGGTTCACGGGAGGAAGTGGAGCGTGGGTTTGTGGCAGCGTTAGCTGATGAGATGCCATCGGTGCCAATGGGTCTGGCACCAGGCTTCCGGTGGCTGCCTGCAGGGATAGGATGCGAAATCGCCTGTGGACCTGGAGCTGTAGTTCTGCTTCTTCTGCACTCGTTGTGTATCTGCGGAAACAGATCTGGGAATTACAGGGTTTCCCCTGAGCTGGGCAGTCAGGATCTCTCTGCCTGCTCTTGTTGGTCTGTGGCAGCTGATGTCCCCAGCATATACTAGTGCTGTTCAACTGCAGGGACAGGAATCACCTAAGTGTCACTCCAGCCTCCAGGAAACATCTCTTCCCATGAAGTTTGTGTCTTAATGCATCGTGCGTTACCGGCAGCACAGACCATTGCTCAGCTCAGAGGTAATGACGCCCCGTGGGCTCCAGAGCAGATTTGTTGCTCCAACACCCGTTGCAGCATATTTTCTACAGAGTTGTTTTCTCTTAGTGCCAGGGTAGGCTCAGCCACTTCATGCTGTGGGCGAGAGACCTTGCTGGGGATGCGGAGAGGTAGTTTCCTTACTGCTCATCTCTCAACACGCTCCACGAGTTAAAATAGCCTCATTTCATGAGTGCTCTGCCCTTTGCTTGTACTCTCACCTTGACTGTCTTCTGTGGCACGGGCAGCCGGGGGTAGCCTGCGGTCTGCCACCCCACCGCCGCTGGCTCACGCAGTCGTGATCGCTGGCTCCCAGCTCCCAGCTGAGTGGAAGCCGAGGCTCCCTGCTTCCCGAGGAAAGTGGTGAAAAGGCACAAAGAGAAGGTTTCATCTTACTTCCCGTGTTTTCCTCTTTTGTCCTACAATTAGGCTCTTAAGAGCCTTTGCTGGCAAGGCTGGGAGCTGGAGCACTGGTGTACATTCAGGGGTCTTGAATAAGCACCCACCATGCTCTTACCTGGACGCTTGTCTTTCCCTGCCGGGTTTTGGTGCTGGAGAAGCTTCCTTGAAATGAGGCTGACAAGCTTGGCCAGGGAATGAACTTTCAGGACCGGGGAAGTTTTGTGTAAGTTAGTGACGAGATGATAACGCCCACGGTAGGTGAGCTGGAACCGTGGGGAAATGACCCTTAAATTTAGGTGTCCTTTTCCTCTTACCTGCACATTTGGCAGCTTTGTGGGTTGTACTGGGGCTGAGCATCATTGCAGTACATCGAAGCACCGTGGCTTTATGTAAACTGGGTGTGAGCCGGTGGGCACGTGGTGCACGTCTGCAGCAATACGAGATGTTTGATGGGGCTGTGGCTGTAGTGAATGTGAATGCTTAGTTTGAATGAGCGGGTCATGGGCATCTGTACCTGCGACAGCTCACGTTCAAGGAACGTTTTGTGTGTTTAATGTTTTATGGGGAACTTGTGGCCTGCAAGAGGAGCTGCTGGTGGCAGTGGGAAGGGCTGAGGTCCTGGTACCAAGCTTGGCCATTACCACCGCAGAGCACTGCTCCAGTGCTTGGAGCCGATTTCTGAAATACGTCAGGGCTGTGCAGTGCTTGAGACCCTCAGCATCACGAAAGCCTTTTAATCTTTGCCTTTTTTGGAGGGGGAGGACTTAGCTTTTGTACCAGCCCAGTTTGGGGGTGACTGCGAGTCTGGCTTGAGCACAGTGCCCAAAGTCCTGGGGGTGCTGCCCACCCAAAGTGCACGGGTACTTGCTGAAATGCCCAGAGGCTCAGGTGCGGCAGCGCGACAGCCGCTGTCTTCATGTGTGCCTGTTTAAGACAAGAAGTGAAGAGAGTCCAGCATCTCACCCGAGTGCGGGAGGAGGGAACGCGGGGAAGATGACTGCAATTTCTTGAACTGGACCGTGGCCAAAGCATTGGGACTAACACTCTTAATTGTGGGAAAGGCTTCATGAAAGAGATTTACTGTCCCAGAGTGGTCACATCTTTAGTTTTATGTTTCCTCCAAAAGCTGACAGCCTCTGCAGTACGGCACTTCCTACCATTGCTCTGCGGCATCAGCTCAGCCCAGGNCTCTTCACTGGCTGCCAAACTCATTGGCCGCTGTAAGAGCTAGCCAAATCAAGCCTACAGATATTCCTCCTATTTTTTCCTATATTTCCTAGGTGTGTTTTAGTGTTTTTCTGGGTTTTTTTTTAACCTCCCACCCCATTGCTCTGAAATAATTTGCACTTAAAAACCCACTGTTTGTTCTCTGCGCCCCAGGCGTTTTGCTGGCTGGAACGGGGTCTCAATGTCTTGCTTTAATCCTCTTGGCCTTTGCTCAAAATCCCTGGTCTGCCACATCAGGGGAGTTCAGCTTCCAACACCTTCTCCTTGCCCGCGTGCAGCTGATGCTCGTGTCTGCGGCGGAGATGCCTGGGAGCCGAGGCTCCGCGGGGGCTCTCCCTCTCCATGCCGGTGCTGGGGATTTGCTCGCATGGGTACCAGTTTGGAGTCGTTACCTACATATTTGCATTCACTGTGCAAATCGTTTGCCTGGCTCGCAGCAGCTTTTCTCATAGTGGCTACCCGTCTGCAGGGTGAGGGCTGGTAGCCCTGGTCCTGCAGCAGGTGATGTGCGAGCAGGCAAGGTGCTGCGGCAGAGCAGCCTGCGCAGAGCTGGTAGGAAAACCCCGAGCGGTGCAGATGTGTCCCATCCCACTGGGCAGCAGCTCCGCTCGCCCCACCAGGGCGCTTCCCTGCCTTCCTCCGGGCAAGCCCCCAGGCAGCCATTGCCCCCCCATGTCTCAAGGGATGATGTGAATTGGGAGCAGAGGGGATTCGGAGGGCAGAGGATGCCCATANGTCCCACTGGGCAGCAGCTCCGCTCGTCCCGCCAGGGCGCTTCCCTGCCTCCCTCTGGGCAAGCCCCCAGGCAGCCATTCCCCCGCCATGTCTCAAGGGATGATGTGAATTGGGAGCAGAGGGGATTCGGAGGGCAGAGGATGCCCATAAGGCTTAAAAATCTTCTGCAAGCAGGCAGCGCGGGCAGCCTGGCATGCCCCATGGTGCTCTCGGCCTCGCTAAATGTAACCCACACCCCGCTCCAGGCAGTTCCCTCGAGCCAGCTCCCCGCTGCTCTCAGCAGCCTCAGAAGTGGTTTCTGGCTGGGCGTAGATGTGCCGGGGGGATTTGCTCTCACTCTGAGCCGGCTCTGTTTGGAAGAGCTGTGGTCGTGTGGCATCTACTTGAGTAACAGCTTCAATTAAGCTCTCTTGACAAGCTGTTGTGTGACTGGTGAACTAATGGGAGGAGCCCCCTCCTCAGCTGCTGAGGTTAAAACTCCAGCAGGGACAAAGATCAAACATGCAGCTAATTACCCTTTTAACACTTAAACATATCCCCCTCCTTCAGGGGAAGGCATCAGCTCCAAGCTTCTGTGCTGGGAGCCCTGAGTGCCGGCTCGGGCTGGGCTGGCTCAGCATGCGACGTGGTGTCGGACATGACGTGGGCAGTGTGACTGCAGCCTCTTCCCGCTCCAGAGCGGCTACTCATCACCTTTTCCCCCCCCTACGTGGAGCAATTGGGTCCAGGAGAGGCGTGAGCTGGGGGAATCGCCCACCCCTGCAGAGATCCCTGCTCCGTGCGGGATGCGGAATGGGAAGCTGAGAAGGCGAAGGAGCATCTGACCTGCTTCCCACTGAACCCTTTCTCTGTCTCCTAGAGTGCGTCTCTGAAGACTGCCGCTCTGTCATCCAGGAACAGGCCACGGCCCTGGGGCTCTCCATGTTTGCACTCTTGGTGAGGAGGTGCACCAACCTGCTGAGGGAGTGCGTGCAAGGTAAGGGGTTACCGGCAGGAGCCCTGCAGCTGCCCACGAGGCAGCCCGGTGGGGTTCAGGCCCTTGTTCCTTGCTATTTTGTACACCTCTCCCCCTCTGCTGGGGCCCTTGGATTCTCCCTCAGCATCCCAAGCTCTGCCCAGGTTGTGGCTGGATCACCTGGTAGGAAAGCCCCTGATGTGTGCAGGCAGAAACGTTTGGAAGAAAGGGATGGACTCGGTGTGCTTTCTGCCAGCTGTTGGGAAACTTCCCAAAACTGGGATCTCAGAATCCTGTTTCTATGACTGATGCAGTGACACCCCACTGCCCTCAATAAAAGGGATCTCAGACATCCCAGTTTGCCCCCCAGGCCAGTCTGTGTAGGGAGAACAGGTCTGTCTTTGCGCTTGCCGTGGGTTGTGGCTGTTCCCTTGTGCATCCAAGGCTGGGATGTTGGGATCCGTGTTGTGCATCCCCTGTCCCTGCGTGAGCCTGGCTCCTGGCTGCGGTGAGCTGCCTCAGCTCTCACATCTTGTATTTGCAGTTCAGCCACGAGAGGTGGAGCAGGAGGATGAGGAGGACGACATCAAGGTCTCTGCCTTGCCCCAGGACCTGAAGGAGCTGCTTCCCAGTGTGAAGGTCTGGTCGGACTGGATGCTTGGCCACCCGGACACCTGGAATCCTCCTCCGACCTCTCTTGAGCTCCCCAAACAGTACGTGCACCCTCTGGTCTGTCTTCTGGTGTTTGCTCCCTCCCTGGGCTCCTTGTGCCAGCTTTCCCCCTTGCTTGTGCTTACTCCTGGCTGTGGCACCCAGGAGAGGCTCACTGCGCAGGGGATGTTTGGTGGGGACTTGTCACCCTTGGTGACACAGTGACTTTCTTCATTAACGCGTGGGTGGGGGTGAAGTGTCTCTGAGGGGGCCTGGAGGGTTCCCTTTGCTTCCGTGTGTTTGAAAATGTCCCATGAGCTGGATTTTCACCTTCTGCTTAGGATGTGCGTCTGCTTTTGTTGGGATACATCTCCTTTACGCGCTCTGCTGGCCCAGCCAGCTCAACAGGCAGGGCCTTCCTCTCTGCAAGAGGGAAGTCCGTTTCCAGCGTGAGCGTTTCATTGCCTTTTTTTGACTGAATCAGGCCAACCTTGGTCAGGCTGGGCTGGCCCGGAGCAGCTTGCCTGTTCCTGGAGCTCCAAAAGTCGCTTCCCTTCTGCTTCAGAAGCAGCTTGTCTTTACCCCTGCGACACACAAAAGGGTTAATTTTCTAAACTGGCCGATTCCAGCCCATTAGTCCATAATGCGGACTAGGCAATTTGCATATTTTTGGACAGAAAATCGAGTGAAGGGGCCAAGTATGGAGTATGCGAAACAGTGTCTGAGCATGCTCCGTAGCTGCTTTCCCGCAGGATTTTCCATCTGCCTCCGGTACTCCGGATCCAGAGCCTGAAATCACGTCTTATTGTTAATCCAAAGGAGCCAGAACCCAGGGTGATGGGAAGGCGCATTAAGAGTAATCCAGCAAAGTGGCTTAACCATTAATGGGTCCCCGCTCCGTGCGTCAGGTCCAGTCCTGCTCTCCTAGTTTATTGCCTCTTACTCCAGTTCTTTTTCATTTGGCTGAGGAAATGGAAATCTCACACAGGAAGTTCTGGGCCTCATTTTGTGGAGATGGAGTCTGTTTTCTGTTTGTCGGCTGCTCGGTGTGGGACCGCTGCCTGCTCATGTGAACTGCTGCCCATCTTTGGGCAGGAACTCAAACTGGGATCTGTCACGTGAACCCGTGTGCACCAATCCCCCCTTCCCCTCGCGCTGCCTGCGCAGGGAGCTGCTGAGCCCTTGGCGACGGGCAGCCTCGAGATGGAATTTCTGATTGGGTTCACGCAGCCAGCGCTCGGCGCCTTCCCCGGGACGAGCTGCCTCCCCCTCCTGCGGGGCACGGGGCTGCGTCCCCCTGGGCTGCCGGAGCAGGTGCGGGATCCTGCTTGCCCGTCGAGGCTGGAGAAGGTGGTGGTGGTGGCGGCGCGTGGACCTTTGGGGAGCAGCGGGTATGGGTTGGGGGGCTCTACTCCGCAAGGTCCTGGTGTGCTTAGCGGAGGAACGAGCGTCTTCATCTTGTAGCCGAGGCCCAACTGCTTCCCCACCTTGCCCTCTCCACGGAGGGTGGCTGAGCAGCCCCCATCCATGCCCTTACTCTGGGGCATGGACAACCTTCCTCATGTTGGCTCCCAGCTCCTCCACCCTGGTGCTCTTTGGCTCACCCAGAGAATCTGTCATACCCACGGTGAGGAGACGGGCTGCTCTTCCAGCCCAGACCTCTTGTCTTGACCCAGCATTGCGTGGCCGGGTGTTGGTGGTCTGGGACTCTGGGACAACAGCAGCTGAGCTTCCCCGGAGGCGCTGACAGTGATGAGTAGCAGGGAACTAGCTCTGCTCTTGGGCACGACCTGGGACTCGCAACGTTTTCCCTGGAAGTGGGAAAGGAAACGGGGAGCGCTGGGTTAGTGTTTCAGCTCTCTATTGACACAAGCCTGCTGTGTGGCCTGGGGCTGTTCAGTAACCAGGTAGAGTCACCGAGTCCGGGGGTTTAGATAGGAGCAGCTTCAAAGAAGTTTAGAAGTAAAACATGGGTCAGAGCAGCAGGCGTGTTGGAGTAAGCCAAGGTTCGGGAGCAGGGAGAGCATGTGAGGAGCAAGTGCAGATGCCAAGTTGCAGAACTGAGTAAGGAGCCTGTGCCGTTCGACGCGTGCTCTGTGCCTCGCGGCGGTGGGACGTCCCGCGAGGTCCCCACCAGTGCCGATGGAGAGGCTGGTTGGACATGCTGAAACCGCCTCCCAGTGCTCTGCAGCCATCGCTTTCATCGCCTACTCCTCATGGCGTGGGCACAGAAAAGGGACAATAAAATAGCCCTGAAGAACCCTGCAAGGATGCCATGAATGTGCTAGAGCTTCTGGAAAAAAACAGGCCCCGTACCCACCTGGCAGCCCACTAGGAGCAAAGGCCTGGCCCAGAGTTTGCATCAAAGTGCAGCTCGTCTGGGGCCAGCGCCGCTGCCAGAATGACGGCCTGGGCTCGGGGCCAGCGGGGCAGCTTGTCAAGACTCCGCCAGAGCCTAGGGCCCGGGCTGCCGGGGCTATACATCCCGAAGCCTCCGCTCACGCTACCTTCGCCATGTTCGCGATCGCTCGTTCTTAGGAAGGGAGAGAGCCGGGGGTGGGGGACTTTGAGAACGTCTAAACTCAGCCCAGCTGTGGCAGTTGGTTTATTGCTTTCAGCTGGTACTTGAACCCGGGTCCTGGTCTTGGAGTCTTTCCCAGGTTTAATCCCCGGAGCTTTCTCTGCAGCTGTATGACACTGCGCTGACCCCGAATGAGGATAGGAAAATAGAAACGGTGCCAAGCCAGAGTCTCTTTTTCATTTGGAGTCTGGCTGTCTGCCCATGACCAGGGTTACATAATGGGAAACATAGCCGGGGCTCTGGAGAGCCCGCGTTTCACCACGCTGCCCAGACCTTCGCGTTCTGATGCTATATATCTTCCTAATTGTAGCTCGGATGCATTTATCACACTGCTGGATTTGAGTCCTTACAATAAAAAAAAAAAAAAAA
>RSEF01000019.1:6145598-6171707 GCA_003993805.1 Himantopus leucocephalus
AGCTCAGTGGCTGTTCACGTGGCATTTCTCTGACTTTGGGTGCCGAACCCTGTGGAGGGAGATGGCTCCCTGTACTTCATCTGTGCTGTTCCTTCACCCTGCTACCGCCCCTGCCCTGCTGTGGATCCCAGTCCTGCCCAGCATCCTACCGCTGCCTCCCTCCCACCCTCACTGCTCATCTCCATCCCCTGTCCGCAGCTCTCCTCCATGGGGAATACTGGCGAGGTCTCTGTGATGCGTTTCTTTCCCTTCTCCTCCACTCTGACCCCACGCACCTGGCTGTCCCAGCTCCCCGCAAACATCCTCTGCGGCGGTGCCTGTCCCCAACACCCCCATGCGCTTGTTCCCCTGCGGTTGCAGGCACTCTCCCTGTTCCTCTCCCCCCGCTGATGCCTGCAGCCTCTGCACCTCCCGCATCCAAGCCAGCATCCAAGCCAAGCCCTCATCGCAGCCCGCGCTGGCGGGGCCCCACCAGTGCTATGTGACCGGGCTCAGGCAGCCGAGCCCAGTTGCCAGCAGGGCACTGGGGGAGGGCTGAGCCTCCCAAGCCCTGTGCATCTCCCATGGGCAGAGCTCGCCTTGGAGGTGGCCCAGAGCAGCCCTATCGCATCCGGTGCTTGTCTCTGCAGCCCGGGCCGGAGGATAAACTATCAGGGCTGTGGGGCAGTGGATCATTCCTCTTATTATTTTCTTCTTTTGCAGATAGGGGTCGTGGAAAGTTCAGTTCCTTTTAACCCTCGCAGCTCTGTTTATTTTCCAGCTGGTAGCACAAACGCAGCGTTTCCCATTACATCACAAAGGGCCTCGGACAGATCCCTCCGAAAAACGTGTTGCAACTGTTTATTTTTTTCCATATTTAAACATTTCTGACAGCCAGACCTGGCTGAGCCAAGCGATGGAGCTTTGTGAATGAACCCAGCTCCTGGTGTCTGTGCGCAGAGGGCTTTGAAGGACCTCTTCTCCTCCAGCGTGCGGGCTGGGGCTGGCTTAGGGACGTGGGCGACTCTGCGTTACATGTGTGCTGATTACGTGCCGGGCTTTGATTAATGGCTCCTCATTCTGCCTGGCTCCCAGGACGCTCTTGAAAACAAGATGTTTCATTTCAGTGTGCTTTCCTGGTACATTGATTCCCGTAAATAACTGAGTGCAGACTCTGTCCACCTGGAGCAGTTCAAAGAGCAGGGGGCCTCCCTCCAGCCCTGGGCTGACTCGGGCCGCGCTGGTCACTGCTGCACCCCTGGTGATGCTGGTTTCCCTGCGCTTTTCGGTGCTCCAGAGGTGTGGGGTGGAGGAGCAGCCTTCCTTACCGCCACCAGAAGCAGATCAGCCACAGTTTCCCTTATTCCCTACTTTCGTCCTGGTTTGTGCGCTAAAAAAACCCCTATCTGAGTGCTTTTCAGAAACAGAAGGAAGAAATGCAGTACGAGGCAGCCTGGTCAGCTGCAGGGCCCCCGTGCTTGTTGCCCGCTTCCTCTGTGCTGCCCCTCTCTGGGGTGCTGGGCCCTCCCCAGGGTGTGCTCAGCGATGGGGCTGCGTGATGGGGATGCGCAGAGAGTGGTCCAGGGCTGCCGGTGGCCTCGTGTTCACACCCGCCTTCCTGCACATCACTGCCGTTCCGGGAAGGTGAGACACTGCAAAGGTGGCTTTGCAGGTCACTTGCAAGTGTTGAAACTGTGGCCAGAAGCAAAACACGGCTTAACCCCCCATGGCTGGGGTTTCACTAAAAAAACCTCTGTGCTTTAAAGCGTGGCTGCAGCATGCGACTGCAGCAGATAACAGCCGGGCAAAGGAGAGGATGCTCCGGCCTCGGCTGGAGCCCCCCACGTGCCTCTTTTGTCCCGACAACAGTGCAGGGGGTTGGTCTGTCCTCCTGGCAGGCTTTGAAATTGAGTAATAAGCAGCGTTTCTCCCATCTGGAACGAGCTGGGTTCCTGCTGGCACCGCACGGGGAAGCTGCTTCCCGCGCATGTGCCAGCTCGGGAGCGGGCAGAGGTGGGCAGAGCAGCGGGAAGGGCGAGATCCTGGGAGCCGTCCCCATCCAGGGGGACCGGGTGGTCGGTGTCAGCGCTCGCGGGCAAGGGTTACAAGCCCTCCTGGGTTCGGTGCCAGCGCAGCTGCGCCTGGAGCCCTCCCGATGGGGTAGGTTAGCAGCGGTGGTGGCGTGCCTCGCCTCGCCTCACCTCTCTGGTATTCGCTGCAGCATTGCAGGCAACTCCCAACGCATTCCAGCCCCGAATTGCTCACGTCTCTCCTCGTTCTCCCAGGGTCTCAGTAGATGTGTGGGCGACGCTGGCTGACTTCTGTAACATACTGACCACAGTGAATCAGTCGGAGGTGCCCTTGTACAAGGACCCAGATGACGACCTTGCCCTGCTTAGCCTGGAAGAGGATCGGCTGCTCTCGGGCTTCGTTCCCCTGCTGGTCGCCCCCCAGGAGCCCTGCTACGTGGAGAGGACCTCGGACAAGGTCAGCAGTAGGCCAAACATCCCCCCTCGATTCCTCCAGACTTTTATTCTTGGGAAGTTTTCTGTGCAAACGGAACACGATTAAGTCATTGAGAAGGGTGTTAAGGGAAAATATCGACCTTTCAGCCGCTGACATCCAGCTCTGTGTCATGAAAACCCCTCTCGACTTCCTCTGGTGTGTGTGTGCTCGCTGGCATGTTGTATATACGATCATTTCCTCACTTGTTTAAATAGTGCAGCTTGTGTTGGCAGTGCTCTCAGTGCACTCCAAATGGTTTGCATCATGCTTAAAGCACCCTCCCCCTCCCCCCGGCCACAAAACTCTGCCTTAGGAAGGCAGCCAGGACTTTTTTCCTTCTCTAAAGAGGAGAGTGATAAATAGGTGACTAGAGAGAAGCAGACACCATGTGTTAACGTACAAAAGGCTTTTAGGAATATGAAGCATTCCCCACTGCCTGCTCTCTATTTTCCTTTCTTTGCTCTAGGAGCCCATTCTAGCCTGAACTTTCCTTTGGCTGTTTGTTTTTAGAATAATGAAATCAGTTCCCTTGTTGATGTGGGGTTTTGGGTCTGCTCCCTGCCACCACCTGGCCAGAAGGGACCTGGGGGCTGCACTTGGATAACGTGTCAGAACCTGATGGGGGATGGAAGAGGCACAATGGCATTTGTTTTGCACGCCCTTGGAGGCACGGCAGGATAAGAGTGGCTCTCAGCAGTTTCCTGCTTGGAGGCAGAATCACAGCACCAGAAACGCTGCTCATCTGGGAAGCCGCGGCGTTGCCTCCCCGAGCGGTTGGTGCTACGAGAGGAGAAGTGGAGATGCAGGGGCTGGTTTCTGTGGAGAGCCTGCATGTGATGGTGGCAATGTGCCTTCCCATGTGCCACTTCTTCTTGACGTTTTCCTGAAATGACGGTGAGAAATTTAGGACCTTTTCCACAGAGGGACCAAGAGGTGTGAATTTCTGTTTCACTTCTCTGTCTGCCCGGCCTTCGTAGCAGAGGAGCGCAGGGTCCCAGTAAAACTGAAGGCTCTCCCGGTTTGGGGACGCACCTTAGTCCAGGAATTCGCTGTGGAAAAACAGATTTTGAAGGGGTTAAAATAACAAGCGTGTGGTTGCCGTTGCTGCCCTAAGGTAGCCTGTTTGCCCAGTGTGTGCTGTGGCCTCACAGGGCTTCTGCTGGGGACGGTCCCCGTGCCCCACTCTCTGCGCAGGGACCCTTTCCCCAGCAGCCGCAAACCAGAGCCCCAGCAGGCAGGTGAGGTGGCTGAGCAGCTCGGTCTGGTGCCCCGTAACTTGTGGGAGGGGGTCGTAACTTGTGGGAGGGGGTCGGTATTCCCTGAACTCGGCCTCTTCGAACCACACACCAGTTTATTCGGAGTGCCATCTACCTGCCCTGCCAGGCACTTGCGCTCACGTGTGTAAAAGAAGAGACGTGTCTTTGTCCTGTAGCTATATCGGAGCTTCCGAGCTGAGTTTTCTCACTGTCCTGGCTCCCTTTGGTTCTGGTGCTTCATAACCAAACCGTACAACACCTCTGGCAGGAGTTAGTGCCCTTCGCAGCGCAGCAGAAGCCACCCAAACATGCAGGAGTATCAGGCACGGTGGCACCCGCTCAGCTCTGCTCAAGAGGCATCACAGATCCCAGAGAGAAGGAGCCAAGCCCGGCTGTGTCTATCCCCCCCTTTCTTTCTTTTTTTTTTTTTTTTCCTGCTTCTGTGGGTCTTGTTTGGTTCGAAAGTAGCTGTCTTTGGAACCGTGATCCCTGCCAGCAGGCTGGGGTGTTCGCTTGTGTTTGTGCAGGTCTGAGCCCCTGTTGTGTGCCAGTTGTGTTGTGCCGTCTTCTGCTCTGTGCCTTACGCACCAAACACATCACACGCAGGCAGACGGAGGAACCCACCGGTACCAGCACTACCCTGGACACACCGAGCAGAAGCAGCGGGTTCTGCGAGGTCTCTTCTCAATCCAGTACTGACCAGTGTTTTCGTTAATGGTCAGACTGGTGAAATGGCAGGTGTATGTATTCACTTTGCGGAGGACACCCAAGAGGGTGAAGGGGAGACCAGTGAGACAGAGCAGAGATCTCAAAATCCTGACTTCCAAGAAAGGACTGGAAGAGCTGGGGCTTTTTGGGCTAGGGGAAGTTCGGGGAAAAAGCTGTTGCAGAGAGAAGGAGAACAAGCTGTCCTCCAACTCCACGCTGAAAAGCACAGGAAGGAATGGGCATAAATTGCAGCAAAATAGATTAAGACTAGACTTTAGGAAAGG
Organism: Himantopus leucocephalus; assembly: GCA_003993805.1. Classification (NCBI taxonomy): domain Eukaryota; kingdom Metazoa; phylum Chordata; class Aves; order Charadriiformes; family Recurvirostridae; genus Himantopus; species Himantopus leucocephalus. The sequence goes on from RSEF01000019.1 coordinate 6,150,331, forward strand.
CTTCATACCTTTGGGTAGTTAAGCCCTTGAAAGCTGCCTCCTTAGCGATTCTGCAGAATCTCTTCAGCCTTGGAGATTTTTAAAAGCAGGCTGAGTGGCGCTCTCAGGTACAACTTGGGTGGAGGTGAACTGCCTTGGAAAAGGAGGCAAAGTGACCTCTGTGGATGCTCCTACCCCATTTTCTGTGATTCGGTGAAGCTATAGAAAGGGACTGGAGTGGTAGCTGCATCATTACAGTCAAATGACTACCTTGTTCCACAAATGTTCTTCTTCTGCGGTATTAATAAAGTGAATTATTTGACTCTCCAGAAGTGGGGTGTTGTAGAAGGCAGTGCAGGCCAAGCCAGGAAGGTATGACTGAGAGGCGTGAACCCATGTGCCTTTCACGAATGACTGTGAGCAAGATTCAAAAAGGCACTTCCCTGCAAAGAAACCCCCAATCCAACATCACTGGGGGATCCTTGTGTGCGGTCCCCTGTCCACCATCTGTTCCCTGCCCTCCTTTTAGCGTGCAGAGCCCAGATGAATCTGACTCCTCAGCAGATGCTTCTCTGGGCTGTTTGCAGTGGAAGGGTGCCGTGTCCATGCTGAGCATGGTGGCACAAGCCTCAGGTGTCCCTGAGCCTCAGTCAGGCGATGGCAGCAGGCTCTGTCTGGCATGTACCGCACCCAGCCGCGTTGCAGGAACGTTCCCGTTTGCCTGCTCTTTGTTGGTTGCCGATTGACTGAGCTGCGAGCGGGTGAGGAATGGTTTTTCCGTGCAGCAAGAGCTCTTTCTAGTACTGATTTTTCAGTGTTCTTTAGCAGGAGTTATTTTTCTGCACCCAGTTTGTTTGACGTTCTCAGTCTTGGCCCAGTTTTCAGCCCAAGTTCCCGACAGCTCTTTGCTGGAGAGACAAAGAAAATGTACTGCTGCTTATATGGCACCTTGGGAATGTCTTGTGGGCTGGGAGGAGGGTTCTGGTATGCCAAAGTGGCTCTGGGAAGCTCGCTGTAGTACCTTCCCTATCACTTGCATGGCTGGGAAGAGGCGATTGGCTTTTTAGTGCAAGGGTAATATCTCACCTTACTTGCTGATGCTCCAAATCCTTACCCCGTGCTTTTGCACCGTAGTTTTTTAATGAGTTTCTAAAATTTTGGAGGAAAGGAATCCGTCAAAAGGCAAGACCGGAGAGTATTGGGCTTAAAAGTGGCGTTAGGTTATTGGCTCCACCAAGAGGATGGTTGTTTTGTAAGCTATATAGGACAAACACTGTGCTTCCCACTTCTTTTTGTTCTCCACGTCCCATTTAGCAGATGGGAGTGCAGTATTCAGCCAGAGTTTCTCGGCAAGTTTTTGAGCATTTGGCCTGGCTCTTATTTTGAGTGAAAATGTTCTGACTCGGTTCGTTGCCATGAAGCTGTGCATTCGGATTCCTGCTGGAGCCAGTGTGACACTTAGAGCTTCCCATCGTCTCTTGCACTGTCATTGAAGCTGTAACCAACAAAAGCTGGCTCCAGGGAGAGCATAACTTGGTGATGTTTTCCTGGGCGTATGTTGGGCAGATATCCATTGCAGCTTGTGTGATGGAACACCATCGAACGTACCAGTCAACAGCAAACTATGCAGCCTGGTGCCTGAGCTGTCAGACTGTGTCTGCAGCATTTGCAGCCGAAGGAGACGCTGCCAGGACCTCGCTTGCCCAGCGTTGTACCCGAGGCAAGAGCAGGGAGCAGCAGCATGGCTGAGTTAAGGTGCGGAAAGAAGGAAGGTAACAAATGTGGATTCATCAGGCGGCGTGTGGTGCTGCTGGGGGGGGGGACTCGTAATGGAAAACACTTGGGTCGTGTTGAGGTTAAAGCAAGTCTAGTGATGGTGCATCTGAGCTGCGCGTGGATCTGTTCTTGTGCAGCCTTGGGAACCTGGGACGTGTCCTGGTTTCCTAAGCTCTTGCTGAACCCTGTTGTCTCGGGAGCATCCTGCTCTGCAGTGGCCCCGTGGAGCTGGTGGCAGGGCTGGCAGAGGGCTGCCGATGGCCCAGCATGGAGCAGAGCAGGGAGGTCCTTCTCTGTGCAGGCACATGGCATCACTGATGGCTCGTATCCCTTCAAGCTCTGCACCGACACGAGGTGTGCGTCACCCAAGCCCGTGTCTGCACTCTGCGCTTTGCCACATGCCCCAGCCGGGGAGATGTGGAGGAGAAAGTGTTAATGTCCCTTCCCACAATAAACCTCTCTGCATGGGGGGTCCTGAAACCTGAGCCTCTCTCTCCTCCCCCAGCCCTGACACACGTTAATAAAAGGTTTTTAAACGCCAATAAAAAGGCAGCAGCCCCAGCTCACCAGGTCCGGGGCCCAGGGTCCTTGGGAAGGCACTTCACAAATGTGTTTTTTGCATTTTCAGACTTTTGGCTGGTGAATAAGATTGAGGAGAAATACTCCTTCCCCTGATAACAATACAGTGAGACGCAGGATCAGCAGTGTGTGGATTAAAACCAGACGGTGCATGATTAATACATATGCTTATAGGGCTAGTCACTGTGGTTCCCTCCTCTGAAACAGAAAGGCACTTTTTTTCCCCTCATGTGCATGCTCATGTGTGGAGTGGACTGTCTCAGATACTCACCACTCAGCTAGTCTCAACCGTGCCTCGCCTCACCAGGCAAATGAAAGCCCTAAAAATGCGAGGCTCTGAAAAATAACTAGTGATATTTTACTGCCCCAGACCTACGAACGGGGCACTGCGTGGCTCCTCCAGCTCCAGGGTGGCCAGTTAGCTTCCCGCGCTCGGTGCCCTTCTTGTTTCACAAGTACTTGCTTCCTGCTATTTTCACTTCTCACATGTCTGTGCAGATAGCCTAAAATCCAAGCTTTGTTCTCCTTAGAAAACGCAAATCTCTTTCCTCTGTACTGTCCAGCCCAGGTGGACACTTCAAGTTTGACCCTCTCTCTAGTTGCCCCAACATGCTGTAGGTTTGCAGAGCTAGTAGCCTGCGAGTTAGCTGTTCAGGAGCCTTTCATAGCAGGCTTGGGCTAAAATTAGTCCTGTCTCGATATTCACTTCACTTATTTACGGTATTTCAGTCTTAAGACTTGCCGATATCTCTTGGCAACGTGTAGGCACGTCTGATCCTTCTTGGAAAGGCAGCCCCAGGTTTAAAAGCCCAGGAGGAATAGCTGGGAGAGTCACCGGGCTCTGTCATGCTTCTAAGCACTGGGCGTTTTGTCCTTTCCGAGACCTAATGACTCCCGGGATGCCAGGGATGAAGTCCCCATTAGAGTGGCCACACTACAGTGATTTTGGGAGGACTTCTTGCAAGGCATCAGAGGAAGGGGTAGCAAGACCAGGACTGTGAGAGCACAAACTCTTTGTAAGCAGAGAGAAAACCCCAGTGAGCAAGTGTAACTGTTTTCTCAGCATCCTTTCCATATTCCCATTCCATAGCCTTTGAGCATCTCCCTCCAGCTGGCAGGCAAATGCACTCAGCCCATGAGAGCAAGAGCTTCCAGCTTGGAGTTTGGTCCAGAGAGGAAAAGGGAAACTGTGAGCAGAGATCGGAGCCCCAAGTAGGAGAGTCCAAGGAGGAGTCATCCTTGAAAAACTCCTTCCATTCCTGCCTGCCTCGGTTTCCAAACAAGCAGTGAAAGATCCCTGCCACAGGCAGCCCTGCTCGGAGCGGGGACTTGGCAGGAGCTGGCAGCCCCGAGGCGACGGAGTTAGAAATGTTTACATTTTCTGACCAGTATCTGAACTCCATCCCAGCCTCGACCTTCCCTTTCATGTGGTGCCTTTGGATAGTAAAAAGTAATTAGGCTAAATTATGGGCCATGTTGGAAGATGATGTCATTGGGTGATGGAGGAGAGGCTGGACTTTATGCCACCGTGAAGGTAACGCACAGAATATCACCTGCTTTGAGCTCCTCATCCATCCTTGGCATTTCCTTGAACCACAAGTGCCAGGGACCGTGTGGACACCACAGGAGCCTCTCTCTGCCTTTGCCGGGTGGCATCAGCACAGTGGGAAGTGTCAAGCCGAGTGTGTGTCCCCAGGTCTGGGTGGCAGAGGAGGGGACGCTGGTGTCTGTTGTGCTGTTCTAAACATACCTTCACCGAAATGGGCGTGAGTGCTGTCCTGGTGACTGCTGCTGCGTCTCAGAGGGCTGTGCGGGGCATCTTCCAGGGAGGTCTTCTGTTCATTTATCATTTGGTCTCGGTTTTTAATCACTCTTTAAGCTAAGAGAGTTTTGAACATATTCTTAAAACTGCCTTTCTCCAGCTGAAGGTAAAGGGAACTCGTGGCAAACAAGCACTAGCGCTGCACGAGGACACTGAATACAGCCCTGGAGAAATCCGCAATGTGGAATAATAGTTCAGNCATCCATTGCAACCCATATTAAAAAAAAAAAAAAAAAAAAGCTGTAATAAATCTAGCGAGTGGAATCTGAGGGAAATGATCCCATCTGGAAAACTCCAGCGCTGGTGCTGCTGAAGGCTTAAGGAGCGATGCAGATCGCAAAAAGAAAACCCTGCAGTCTGAGGATGACAGGCTTCTTAATTGATGTCCATTGCAACTGGTACTCTGCCAGTTTATGTTGGCCACCTTCCAGCGTGCTGTAATTTTTGGGGCCAGGTGTGAAGCGTTTCTGTTCCATCTTGTTCCCAAGCACCTACAGAAGCCTCACACATCTCACTTGAGGCTGCAGCCCTGTAGGAAACAGCTGTACAGGTATAGGTGAAAGGAAATGTCACAGCTGGGCTCGGAGTACTCCCCCGTGCCTTGCCTAGGGCTCTCTTTGGGGGGGCCGCTCTCCCCTTCCCGCGCCGGGTTTGGGGAGGTGGCCACTGTCGCAGGCACACCTGCCTGTCTGTCAGCAAGGTGCTTTGAACATCAGGGAGCTTCTGGGAAGAATGTACAGGTCAGAAACCCCCTCTTCAAAGAGGAGCCCACGGTGATGTGCGTCAGTCCTGGAAGCGGGGAACCCAGCCCGGGAGAGCCCCGGATGCTGGCAAGCCGGGGGAGCTGTGGCCATCTCCTCTGGTCTCTTCTCTCTCAGGAAACCACAGGGAAATTCCCAAGGGAACAAGAGCAGGTCTTGTAGAAGCCGCCCAGCCTTGATTTTGGAAGGCTGAGAGCCCATCGTGATCTGTAGCAAAGTGTTGCAGGAGCCAATTTCAATTGCTGTTAAAAATGCACGTTATTTCTGGTTGAAATTTGGTTTGTTTTGATTTCCACTAATTGAATTTTGCTGTAGGTTGGGAAGCCCTCCGTTGTTGCTCTGACCCCGATAAGTAACTGTGTCCCAAGTCCCCCCATCCCCATCCTCTTTCGATAAGCTGAATGGAGGGAGTGAGAGATGTGACGGTCTCTTGGGCACGGTTTGGATCCCCTGAGCCGTTCTCATGGCGCTTCTGAGCTCTGGCTGTCCGGGCTCCGTGTGTTGCTCTGCGAGCTGCTACACCAGCTGGTAAGGAGATGGCCGCCGTGCTCTGCTGCTCTCCTCCATACCCGCCAGACCCTTCCAGTGTCCTGCAGCCTTTGCGCCTAGAGGCATAACTTTGCATTTAGCTGTATTAAACAGCGTGTTGTTTGCTCGGGAGTAGGTGACTGGGCAATTTGGAGTTTTTTCTCTGTTGGTGAATTGCTCTTTTCAAAGGTGGGGAGGGTAGGAGACGGTGTCTAATCTGCAGGCTTTATCAGTAAAGGTTTTCTTTGTCCAGGTCACTGAACCTATTGTTAAACAGCATAAGCCCAAGCAAGCTTCCCCGCAGCCCCGCCAGGACTGCCCTCCTGTTTACGCTGACATTTTAAGACCTCTGTTGACCAGATTTTAATCCAGTCCGTATCCTGTGCACTGCAGTCTCTGGGGCATACTAGCTTTTCACGTCCTCTCGTCCCAGCCGTGCAGAGTGCTCAGGCTGAGGACAACTGCCTGCCTGGTGGTGACGCACAGCCGTGGCACGGAGCTGCAGAAATGGTGCTGAAGGCAGCAGGAGTTCAAAGCTGCGTGGTTACTTTGCCACAGGCAAGCGTTGACAGATCCCATAGCCCTGGCCAGGCGGGCACGACGGCCAGGAGGAGCGGATCTAACAGTAACCTCCAGCCAGCACCCTTCTGCAGAGCTGGGGTCCCGCTGCTTTGCCTCTGTCCTGAAGCTGAGAGCTGGTGTGTGAGAACTGCAGTCTCACTACGAGGTGAGGAACCACCTGCCAACGTGTTAAGATCCAGTTACACATGTTCTCTTAATGCGCCTGTTAGCGAGCGCGAGAGTGGCTTTGTGGTCTGGACATGGCTTGCAGGGAAGTACGAGGTGCTGCCTTCCAGGCAGCCCCATCTCTTGGGGGAGGGAAGCGGGAAGGGAAGAACCAGCAGTTGGTGGAAACAACCTTCCCTACCGCTGAGATGCCTCTTTCCTGGCACCTGGAGGGAGTGAGGAACACCCCGGTGCATGGGGAAGTCGTGGGGAATTTGCTTAAGCGGCTCGTGACGTTTCCATCCCTTCCTCCCCTGCCTTCTCCCAGCCTTGGATCCACCTCTGCCTCTCCTCCAGGCTCGTCTTGGACAGGGCGCTTCAGCCACTGCGTCAGCTCCAAGTGAATCAGGCAGCCTGGGCGTGAGCCGTGCACGTGTACCAGCACGTGGGTGGTTCCTCAGCCAGAGCTGCACAGTTTGGCTCTGGTGTCAGCAAAAGGCTCTTTTCAAGTGTTTTCTGGAAGCGCGATGTGATCATCAGCTCAAGGCAGAGACTGACAGGATAAATCAGCCTTGTCCCATGCCTGGTTCCAGGCGGCATTGGATGTTTTCATGCGGATCAGATGACGCTTGTGGACGAACATCTTCGCTTCTGTCATCGTCAGGCCAGGTTTATGTAATGAGACGGAAAACTTATTTGTGTTCAGTCCTTTTGTCCTAAAAGCTGCTTCCAGAGGTTCGGCACGGACTCTTGGGAAACGGGAAATGTCCTATTCAAAAAACTCGCTGACCACGTGTTCCCGGAGTCGGCATCAGTGGAGTGACCCAGGAAAGGAGAGTCAAACCAAGAAGCCTCCTGTTCTGCGGTTCCTCGGCGTACGCTGCACGCAGCCATCGTTTCCCTTGGGGTTTTTCAGCAGGTAATGGCCTTGCTTCTGCCCCACCGGCACCGTAATGGCACAAAACCTGCCAGGTCTTGGCAGGACATCAGGCCCAGGTAGTGCATGGCTCTGGCTATAAAAGAGGTATTCACCATGAGTTTAGAATACTCAGAATGACATATTGGAGTCCAGACCTCGTGGAATTTGCTGATTAGTCTGTAAGTATATTGAAAGGCCTCATTAAAACACCATTAACGCTGGATCCCCTCCCAATGAGCCATCTCTTATTGCTACCTAGAGAAACCTTGAGGAAATGGAAACACTGCTCTGGCTGGCTGAGAAGGTCCCTGGGCATGAAGTGTGGCCTCACCTCGGACAATCTTTGTGGTGCTCAAGCCTTAATGTGGCGCTTCTGATCGTGCAGGAGGGCCCTGGGACTCAGGGTTGCCTCTTTGCCTCATGCTTTTCCTGCTGGATCCACTGCCACCACTCAGACTCTGCACTCCGGTTCTAAACTCAGTCCTGGGTCTCACTTTTCATCTCTGACCCTGCCTTAGCTTCGGGGGCGACCCTGGTTCACAGCACTACTTCTATTTTGTCTTTGACCAAGTGAAATGCTTAAAACATCCCTGCTGAAGACGACGACGGCTGAGGTATCCACCAACGCAGCTATTGGAAGGACCTCAGGAAACCTGAAAAAAGACCCAATTAATAACTCCTCATTGTTATCCTGAATAAGAAAGATCCGCATCCTGGGAAGCTTGCCAGAGAAGTGGACTGGGTGGAATGCAGGGAGTGGTCAGCCCAAATAACAGATGGGGATCTACTCTGTCTCTACGGGAGACGGAAGGTGACCTCTGTCATTGAGCTTGGAGTCTGCTCCCTACGTTTCTGCTCCCAGCCGGACCTTGTGTTATTTTTGTGGATGCCGAATCCGTCTGCCGGCGCTGGGCTGAGTCTGGGCGAGGATGGAGAGCCCAGCTCCTGTGGCAGGCTGGAGCTGTAACCCTCGGTGTCCTCGTGCTGTCACATCCCAAATGTCAAAGAGAAGACACCACCATGGTCTTATTTAGTGTTTTCTTTTCTCGCCGTCATTGAAGTCAAAGCACTTCCCAGGCATTAATGAACGTATCTCCACAACACGTTATGGCAGAAGGAAAAGCAATTTCCTCGTTAGAGATTGGCAACAGAGGTACGCGAGGCTGAGGGACTGACCCGGGTCCCACAGGAAGCCTTAGCTTCAGGATGAGAACAAACCCCTGATACCCAGGATTTCAGGCCAGTGCCTCAGCCCCAGGCCACCTGCCTCCCTTAGGAAAACGAGGAGGGATTAAGTGAAGGTTCACTGGGAAGCGTTAAAATTCTTCCTAAACATAGGCCTTGCATGAGCAACGTTACTGCTGCTGGCCTAACTCTGTCTGTGGTGGGACACTAAAAATCTGGATATTTAATCCAGAGAATGTAATGATATTTTTCCCCATAACATATTTGCATATATTTACTTAAATATATGGTAAACCCCATCATTTATTTAAATTAACAACATTTGCCATAACGTTTTGCCTGCCAGCATTTTACATAAAGCATTTTCTCCACCACGTAGCAAATATTTGTCTATAAGTTTATATATTATGAAGACAGACAATAATAGTATATATTTTTAGTTATTTTCTTTATTTAAAAAAAACCCAAACCTTTCCCCAGACTTCACTGTACTTGGGACAGGCAGATGCATGTATAAAACCAAATTCTTGGTATGAAGACAAAGGTGTTTTCTGAGGTCTGAGAGGTTGTTGCCTGCCTGGTCTGCTTGGTTTGTGAACCAACAGAACAGATTTACCTTTTGGTTCTGTATTAAGCATAAATGATGTAATGTTTATCTATTACTGTTGAAGGAAAGAAGTTTATGGCTATAGACAGAAGAAGGTGGTGTTTGCTATGTCCTTCTAGTGCTGTGTCAGTTCACCTGATACCTGGTCCATGCGTCATGTTTTCCCAAGGAGAAGTGGCCATGGAGCAGAGCTTCCAGAGCGTGTCAGGGACATGTCTGCTGATAGGCGTTTTTGGAACCTACCAGCTGCCAGTGACGTACCACATTCCTGGCGCTGAAGTCACTTTCGAAGACCACACTTGCATCTTAAGTCATCCAGATGCTTCTTGAACTTGTACCCATTGCCAGCTTATATTGTTATCTCCCTCTAGTACTGGTATCTTTTTTAGTTCTCCATCCGTCCTAATGAATAAAGATTTGATCAACATTGATCTCAGCTTTGCAGAAACCCGATGGATGAAACAGTCTTATCAGTCCAGTCCATGGGAGCTGAATTTGCTCAACAGTTGCCCGTTCTCACAACTGCAGCTTCAACTGTCTTTTAGGCAACGAGCATCCTCACTGACGTCCCTGTGACTTGAGAGTTGCTCGCTGGTGACTGCCCTGACACGGGAAAGGAGAGATTCTCCCGGTGTCAGAATAGAGGGACACCTCGTGTTTTGGAAGTACATGGTACCTGCTGAACATGCAAGAGGCTTAATCGCATGGGAAATGCTGGGATTGTAAAGATAAATCCTTGTAGGCTGGAGAGCTGGGAGGGAGTTGTGTGGATGGGTTTGGGTAGGTGGGAATGGGAGCAAATACGGATGTGTTGGATGATTGTATCGTTGCAAGTGTGTAGATGGAGCAGCTGCTAAACAGAAGAGTGGGCAAAGAGGTGGAAATGCTGGCTGGGGCCAGCGAGGGGCTCGCAGATTCGAAGGTACCGGCAAGTCGTGGTGTGCTGCTGACCTCTGCAGCAGGGAAGCGTCTCCCGTGCAATAACTGGCCATTGCTGGAGGAAAGTTGGATTTCCAGGCCGTTATTTGCATAATTCTGTGTCAGTGCAAGTCTTGTGTAGCTCTTGGGTGGTTTAGCCACTGAACGCCAAGGGCAGCATTTCTGAAGGTTGCGTGAGCGATCCGGATGAGATGACAGAAATGTGTAGACGTGGCACTTAGGGACATGCTTTAGCGGTGGACTTGCCTTACGGTTGGACTCGATGATCTTAAGGGTCTTTTCCAACCTAAATGATTCTATATGAGCAGCCGCTGCTCTCCACGTTCCCTGCCCACGGTGTGCTCTGGGGGTGTGTTGGCTTTTTGTGGCACAAGTGGGATTGGTTTGCTGTCAGCAATACGCAGGAGGACTTCAGGATCCATTCATACTTGGTCTTCTTGATGTCCTCTGCCTTTTTGTTCCCAGTAGATGAAGGTTGTTCAGCTAGCAGGGTGGCGCCTTTAGGTTGCTTAAGGATACGAAGCTTGGCTTGGCTGATGCCTGTAGGGTGTGGAGCATGCCTTCCTCCCCTGGGAGGATCTGAGCATCTCCGNTTCCTCCCCTGGGAGGATCTGAGCATCTTTAGCACTTAACCTGTGGAGACAGCAGAGCCCTCATCGTGGTCACACTTTTGCTCCCCAGCACCTCTGACCATCCTCCCCTTCTCAGGATAAAAAACACTACTTTGGAGAATGGTTTATTTAAATGAGTTTTTTTATGGTTTATGTGTTTTTTTGTCTAAAATGAAACATCTTGGCATGGTGAGATGTGAGGACAGGAGAGAATTTGCTGGAACTTCTGAGAGACTTAGCGTGTATGTGCTAATGGGATATAATTTCTGTTCTGCTATGTCTCTCCTCGTACAGACTGAAGCGCATGGGCTGTTCCTTGCCGTGATGAAATCCTCGAAGCCTGGTTTAAATGGCTTCGGGGCAGTCTGGTGATGAAGAGGAAGCCTGGTAGACTGTTAGCCCATCAGAGATGCGCTACGTGCTCCCATCCTGTCTTGGGCAGTGCCACCACTTTCTGCAGGCACCTTTCTGCTCCCGTAGCTCATGGGTCTCCTGTTCCCTTGGGCAGGATTCCCACTTTTCAGCTCTTCCCAAATTTCACCTCGGTTTCCCCCTTTTTAATAGGAATGTTTGGCCTCTTGCACTCAGACTCGGGGAGGAGCAGCTTGTTTCTGTAGCTGGCCTGGTGCCAGATGTCATCACTTCAGGCAGTGCCACGCTGCACATCTTCAGCAGTTTGAAATGGAGAGACAGAGAGAGACAGATAAGATCAGCAGCTTTAGGTGATGGCATTGTTTCAAATAAACCATGCATGACCCAAAGCTTCCACTTCAAATGGGGAATGAAATTGCTTCATCCTTTGACAGCTTGCTCCATGAAAGAAATTTATCTTCACTTAATTGCTTTAGATCCCAAGAGGCTGTGTACAGTAATTTCTAGGAGATAATTATATCAAATTAAAAAAATATGTGACTATCCGACTGCTGAGCATGAACGCAGTGGCCAGAGAGCAGGAAGGAAAGAGGCACCACATCTGACTCATGCTCACAGGTTATCGCCGCCTCTCCTGCTCGTGGTCTGCAGGCATGGCACTGGGACGCCACAGGAGAGTCTATCTGCGAGGGACTGGGCGCCGTCACGCTGAGCGGGGTGCTGGGAGCCGGGAATCCTGCTCTCCCGGAGCTTCTTTGGGATCCTGCCTTCGTTTCTGTTCTCTGAGGCATGGCAGGGCTTTCCATCACCCGTACCTTGTCGCTTGGGGACAGGCAGAGCTTGGCAGTGCCTCCATCCGGTTAGCTCTCCTGTGTAGTTGTACAGTAGAGCTGAGGAACAAGAAAGCTTGTTGATTTAAAAACATGTATATTTAGAAGCAGAGTGTAAACTTCCTGCCCAGGCTGGGATTGGATTCTTGACTATGTTTGAGTTTCCAGTTTTCATTTCCTTTGCCCTCATACTTAACATTGTGTATCTCCCAGAGTGTGCCCCAGACTAATCTCTCCTTAACCCTCCCTCGCCCCACATTTTTCTCTCATTATTTGCACATCGGTTCCAGTTCTTCCAGGAAGCAGCGTATCTCCTGATTGTCACTCCGTGCCACGGCTGAGCCTGGGCTCCTGCAGGTCTCCTCTGTCCCTCTGGAAGTGACCTCAGACCCGAGCTAGGGACTGCAGCAGGGACAGAACTGCTGGCAGTTGCCATCTCTCAGAAGAGGATGGACTCTTTCAGCACAGGTTGAAGTCCTGAAGGAACATCCCTCTTTGTAGCCCATGGGAAACAATCACTGGCCGGTTCCAGGAGCGGTAAATTGCTCCATCATCTAAATCTTCTTCTCTCTTGCCTTTAAATCAGACTGCATGCCCTCCTGGACTGCTATGTGTGACACCTCCTGCCCTGCCATTGCCTTTACAGCCCATCTCCTGGGGACAACGATAATTTTGTTCCCCTGAGGGCTGTGACGATTTTTGTGTGTGATCCTGCATGGGCTTTGAAATGGTTGTCAACAGTCCTGGGCCAGAACTGAGCTCCTCCCCACCCCTGTGATGTGCAGGCTGGTTTTTGAAGTGCGATGCTCCTTCAGCTGTTCCCAGGAAGTCTGCAGGGGAACTGTGTTTGCGCTAACGAGGTAAAGTCCCTGTGTATTTCTGGAGGGGATCTACTCAATGAGCTCTTTGATGTCATCTCAGTTTTTGGACTTACATCAAGTAAGTCTAAAAAAGAAAAGAAATGTTTTGGCTTAGCCTAGAACATTTGCACCTGAGCAAGATGACCTGTGGATGTCATGGTGTCTAAGGAAGGAATCCATGGCCACCAGTAGAGCTGTGGACTGGAACAGGGAGACGGAGGCTTCTGGTCCCAAAAGGTGCCCACCTGGACAAACTGGCTCCCAGGGTTGTCTCAAGTGGTGAGGTGGGAGAGTTGTCGCATGTAAAATGTCTCCTCAAGGCAGTCCTCAAACGTAGCATTGTCACCGCGTGCTGTTCAGGACGCTGCTGATGGTCGATCTCGTACCACCCTGAGTGCAGACAAAACCAACTCTCTAAGGTGTTCCCTGTATTGTGTAGTTCGGTTCACGTGTGCCAAGTGGAACAGGATCTCCCATCTTCCCGTCTCTGTAGAGCCTGAGAAATCTTACACTGTTGGGATGACTGTCCCCAGATGTCCCCATATTTCATGCGTTGCCTCCAAGTGCAGACCTCATGGTGCTGCCACAGGGTTTGCATTTAATCATCTTCTGGCCTGGCTGCCCAAGCCCAGCGCTCTCCAACAGGTCACGCATCCTGATCTTCAACTGTAGATTGTTGTTATCTTTTTCTTTTTTTTTTTTTTTGTGAGAGATGTCCGGACAAAGCTTGGCACGTTGCAGTGGTTAGCGGTGTCCGCTGCTGTCCTTGGCGACCTCTGCAGCCCAGATAGCCTTTGCCTCTTTGCATCCTTCTGGGAATGATCCTGGGCTGGTCTGAGGTTTGGGTCCCGTAGTCCCAGGCTGGGAGACGGGAGGAGAGGAGAGGCTTATGGCAGCAGCGTTTGGTTGCCCGGAGCATGGAGACTCCTTTCCTCCACCACGGCATAGTCGCCGTGTGGGGACACTGGTGCGTAGCTCTGTGACTGCCCTGATGCGCCAGTCCCGTAATAGTTAGCAACTAATCAACTGGAAAGGGACGCTCTGTTGAGGACAGTGAGGAGTGGGATGTGGTCGGAGGTGAGGGACCAGCCGGGCATGGCACTGCACAGCCACAGCAGCCAGGTCAATGAGCTCAAGCCCAGCCCCCCTCGGCCCCTGGGGTTAAGGTACGGCACCTTCTGCCGCTGTGGCCTTTTTCTGTATTTTCCCATACAAGTTACATCAGCAGCAGTCACTCTGTCATTGCCCTCTTGTCCTTCTTTTCTTTTTCCTTTCTCTGCTTTCTTGGTATGCTTCTTCACTTACTCCTTTTTGTTGCTGGTTGTGAAGAATATATCTCCAAAAGCCGTTTAAAATACTGTTTCTGCTCTTAATAGTTTCAGAGACTGACTGCCCTGACAGCCGGAGCCGGGAGCCTTGGGGGACAGGCAAGGGGGCTGCAAGGGGCTGGGCACGCTGTTGCAGAAACTGGCAGAAGAGCATTTAAGAAACTGAGAATACGAGGAGCTCTCATCTGGCTCGAAGCTGCTGCTCACAGCGCAGTCGGCATTTTGTTTCAGAGGCCACAAGTGAATGAGTTAATGATGATCCCAGATGGCTTCGGAGTTTGCCTCTTGCCACCCCTTCCTGTTCCCCCAGGATCTCAGATGGTGGCGGGAGATGAAGTAAAATTCTAGAGTTTATTGTAAAGTTCATCTCTCTCCCTAAATCATGCTGGAACTTGTGCGTGCTGTGTTGGCAGCTTCAAGGGGATGCTACCTGGTAATTAATTAGTTGTCAAGAGACAGCCCAGAGGTTCCAAGTCTTTATATTCTTGCTAATAGAAATTGCTCTGATTACATTTTCCCCCTTGGCTGGAGGGCTGAAGAGCGCAGAGCGGGAGCTATGGTCCATGGGCAGCTGGAGCACGCCTGCCTGTCCTTTGTTGGGACTCCTCTGAGCGTGCTAGCACACGCTTCCCTGAGCACCAACCCCGCGGGAGCCCAGTCCCGAGCCCTGTCTTTGCCAGCCAGTTCTGCTCGTGTTTCTCATCACACACTTCCCCCGCCTTTGCAGGCGAGCCCTGCCGCGGTTTCCTTTTAGCTCCTCCTCGGGGTCTTCTCTTGGCATCGTCATTCCCATTGAACCTTCCCCTGTGGCCCCCTCGCCAGCCCGGACAGAGATGCTTTGCGCGTTTTCTTCGCAGAGCCCTTTTTCTGAGCTAAGCTTGGAGAAATATTCAGTGTCTGCAGCGATTCCTAGTGTTTCTCTCAACCTCACTTCTGTTGTCTTTCTCATTTTTCTCTGTGCTTCTGCAGTTAGTCGTGAGCAGATTTAGGTTTCTTCTTGCAGAGAGAAGAGTGTGGTCGGGGAGCTACACGAGAGGCGTCTGGATTTTGGGGTCCTGTTTCAGCCAAGCAAGGCACTGTACACACAACGCTGGTCTGGAGCTGGGTTATCCAATGGTTTGTTAAAGGACATTTTTGTGCACTATTTTATGTTTTTTCTCATCTTTTTGCAGACATTCTCTGCTAACAACTGGCAGTTCCCCCTCTGCCCTTCTGTGGCCACCGTCCGTGTGTCCCCCAGCAGCCTGGTTGTGTCTGACATCTTGAGCAGCTTTTGTGCCCGTTCAAATTTAGCATCTTTGTAGCTGAACCCCATCATCCATCCAAACTCTCCTCCTTATCGTGTCTCTCTGGTCAGCACCACCGTCCTGGGGGGAGCAATATATGACACCCCGGCTATTTGGGCGATGTCACTCTCCTTCTCCCTCTGCAGCAGGACACAGTCGTTTTCTGTTGCGTCTCACGGCAATGTACTGAAAATCAAACCTTCCCGTGGCTCCAGGAAGCACTTATTTGGGAAGGAGCTACCAGGCTTGCCGAGTGGCACTCTGGATACCCGCAGGAGGTGACGATGGCCTGCCAGACATAGTGACCCAGGTACGCTGGCATGAGCAGACTTCTCCACTGATGCAAAGCGGTCCATCTCAGCCCAGCATGGAGCTTGCTTTGTCTCCTCGTGTCTGGGAGAGACTCTAGCTTTCTGCTCCTCCCGAGCACCCCTGGGTGGGCAGATGGAGCAGGGCCGGGAGCTGGGGCTGCTCCGGGGCCACGCAGGGCACAGCGGGCAGGGACACGAGGCTGCTGGCTGTCCCAGGGGAGAAGAGCCCAGCTCTTCTCCTGCCGAGTGTGCGCTTGGGAGAAGAGCCCAGTCCGTGGGCAGGGATGCTGCAGCTCTTCAAAGCCCATCTCTGCTACCTTAGGGAGCAGCTCTGCCCTGGCTGATCCCAGGAAGCGTCCCGTCCGGCGTCCCTCTGGATGCTGTAAATAAGCCGCAGCGAGCGGTGCTGCTCTGCCGGATGCTCTCACGCCTGCTGGTGCCGTGCCTTCCCTTCCCACCCCCGGGGAGCCGGGCTCCGACCCACCTGACATGGCCGCCTTTGCAGACATATGGTCCCTTCTCTTTGTGTTTAGTTAAGTGTGGGAGGACTCCGCGCTATAACTCCTGTAGCTTTTAAGCTATTGTTATTGCTGATACGGCCCTGCAAGCAGACGTGGCGATTTTACAAGCGTGGCCCCATCCCTAACAAAGGCAATTAGGATGCTATTCTGTTATAGCTGGGGGGAGAGAGATTTCTAGTGTCTGGAAAGGGCATAATCTAATGCAGAAGATGAAGACAAAGGCATCTTGGAGGCAGGATGTGGGGAAAACGGGGACATGGCGAGCCCAGAGGGCAGATCTGCAGCGGGAGCGGGGGTACGGGAGCCCAGCAGCTCAGGGTGGTGCAGAGCAGGAGAGCAGCAGAGATGCGCTGCTCTGGGCAGGTACAGGGAGATGTATCGGCTGCGGTGAAGGTGAAGAGCGGGGTGCTCTGTGCTCGGGCAGGAGGTGGTTGTTCTGGGTGAGAAAGATGAAGCTTCAGGCTGCGGGGTGGAAAAAAACCCCAAGATGTGATAACCACTGGAGTGTGATCCTGCAGAGCAACGAGCAAAGGAGGTGGAGGTGACAACTCGGACAGGAGTGGCACAGGGCTGTCAAGTGATCTTGAAGCTGCGGAGGTGGCGCAGGAGAGCTCGAGGGAGCAGGAGAGGGTGGCGAGGGCCACCACCACCATGTGGTTTGGTGCGATTCACCCAGGGCAAGTCATGAGGCTGTTTCCAGTCACAGGGCTCGAGCTGCGTTTCATGCTGCTGGCTCCTTCCTCGCTTGGCTTTTCCAGCATCTGATCTGACTGTTTGCTTGCAATGATTTCAGTTGTTTTCTATTTTAGCTTCTGACCCCGAGTGCCTGGGCTGGGGCAGGCAGGCACCGTTTGAAAGCCGCCACTTGGCGGCAACAACTGTTCGAGCCGCGGAGCAGCACCCATCTAACCCCTCTTTTCACACACTCGGAGCTTCCCAAACATTAACCTTTGGATTAAAATTTTCCATGCTTGGTCTCTCCCCAGATGTGATGTCTGAGCTTTGGTTTGGGTTCATGTTTTTCATGTTTGCTGGATTCGTGTTATGGGAGAATGAAAGAAATACTTTTCCCATTTAAAAAAAAAAAATATAGCCTTCATTTATTTATTTTTTTTTATTTATTCGGGGATTCACCAAAAATGGTTGAAGTTTGAAGCTGAAAATAATTAGGTTGGCTGCAGCAAGCTCGTGTCGCAGGCACTCGGGGAAGTGCCGCAGCTCTAGGTGTGCAGTGCAGCGGGTATCCCCGGCACAGCCTGCGCAGCCCGCTCCAGGTACACGCAGGCTCTGCCGGCAGAGCCAGGAGAGCCTTGGTGTGAGTCAGGCTGAGTAACTCCAGATTTGGAGGAGGGCGGCTGTTTTTTTGTTTTTGAGGGAAAAAAAAAAAAAAAAAGAAAAGAAGAAAAAAAAAAAGTTGTTTTTCAGGCTCCACATGCAGGATCACGATGCGCCGGGAACGCGCGGGCTCCCGGGTTGCGGTGAGTCAGGCGCAGGGTTTGCTGCGCTGTTTTCAGTCCTCTGCTCCACGTTGCGGGTCATGGCATCGTCGGGAGATGACGTGCAGTAGACCTGGCGGTACGGTCGCCCCACGGTGGGAGCGTTGTGGCACGGATCCTGCCTCAAGTCCCCCATGCAGCGTGGCTGTCGCTCCCCTTGTTTCTTTTGCGGGATGCGCTCTGCCTCGTTTCATGTGGCATCGGCCGGTGGCTGCACCTCGTCCCGAAGCCAAATGCTCAGATCCCGCTCTTGACACCTCCTTGTCAACTTGAGGGCCACCTCAGACACCCTCGAATGCTCTGCATTTCCCTACATCGATGGGGATTTTTTGCTGGCTGCAGCACCCCTCCTCTCCGCTCCAAGTCCGCGCGCTGCTCATCGGGTGGGGACCTGCGCTGCTCACACCAGTGCTTGTAATGTCTGGCCTGCAGCTCTGCCAAAGGCCAAAATTGGCTCTCGGTGCACGGCTGGATTGCAAGGACAGTGTTAGATGGAGGGTGGAGTGAGCGAATACCCCTCTCTTCCTACTGTGCTTTCAGGAAATGTCTCTAATGCAGCTGTAAGTGTGAATGAAGTCAAAAGGATGGATCGGTGCCCCCGCTCCAGCCCACCCCACTTGTCGGGGCCCATCCAGAGTCCCCACCCTATTGTTCTGGTTCAGCTCCTCCGTTTCGGGGCAGGGGCCCTGCTCTGCGCTCAGCATCCCGCTCCCGGGAGGAGGAGCTCTGCAGAAAACAAAGACGCAGCGAATAGTTTTCCTCTCCCTGACGAGCCGCCGTTCCAATTCCTCCTTCCCTTCCCTTCCCTAGGTGTGTTTGCAGCTCTCAGCCCGGCTGGAAGCGAGTGACTGCAAGACTCGGGCCATTAATCATCTGCCAAAAGAGCTGAGTATTGGGTATAAGTAGCAGAGCTCTGCTCGCTCCTGCCTTAGAGGCAGAGCAGGATCCGTGCGGGCTGGAGCTCACATCCAGTGCGTAAAGTTACCTCTCTGGTAGGCTAACGGAGCACGTCTCGCTCGGAGCAGCCCCTCCTCGAAGAGGACATGGGCTCTCAGGCACAAGAACGTCATCGGGAGTCCCCTAAGTGGCAGCATTTCGCTGTAAAGCAAAATACGGCGTTTGTCCCTCCCTGAAGTGGCTGCTGGAAGTGGTGTGAGCTGCTTCCCGCCCTGCCCTGCGCTGCCGGGAGCGCGCTGCCAGTGTGGTTCTTGCGGTGGGTGGAAATGCCAGTATTGCTAATATCTCTGGGGCTGTGGTGTCACAGCCGACAGAGCTGTGGTGGCATTTTTCTGGTGTTATTACATGGTCGTCTTTATCCCCACCCTCTGTTTTCAAGGGAATTTAGCGGCGGCCCCGACGGAGGAGCCGACGGTTGGAGGAACTCCTCCCTGCACGCAGCAGCCTCGGCCCCGCTAGCTGCTCTTTCACGTGGGCTTTGCCTGCCTGTTAGTTCAAAGCAAAGCTGCTTCTCTTTCAACTTCCAAAGTTGAGGGGAGCCAGAGTGCCCCGAGCTCCCCAGCAGCGTCCGGGGCCGGCGAGGCGTGCGGAGCAGCAACGGGGCAGCTTGGCGCTGACGTTGCTCAGTCTGGCTTCTGGTTTGCGGAGCGGAGGTTTCTCATCGCATTGCTCTGACTCAGGTATCTGTTTCCTCTGATGTGGGCAGCCCGTCGCTGCAGCTTTTGCCCCGGGGCACGCAATTGTTCTGTGGTTCCCAAGAGATGGTGGGACGTGCAGGAGAGCTCCCCGAGTGCTGCCGCGACCAGCCGGTGGCTCAGGTCCCTCGGGTGGTAAAAGCAGCGTTGCAGGAGCAGCATCTACCACACTGCTAGGTGTTGTAAAATTTCCCTAAAATTGGTGGGGCAAGCATCCAATTTGTGTCCTGGACTAAAAAGTCTGAAGGAAATGAAACACACGCAACCTGACTGGAGACGGCGTGCGTGCGTTAACTCAGATTTCGGGCTGCCGCTCCCCCGTAACTCACCCACCTGGCTGGGTGTCAGCTCAGGGACCCTCGGCTCTCTGCTACCCATCCAGCTCCGTGCAGTGGCAACGCCGAATTCCCGTGGTGTGGGGTGCTTAGGAGGGTCCCTTTTCTGTGTTTATTTGATTGTGTTTTCCTGGCTGGACGGCATTCCCTGAATTCGGTACCATTCCGCCACTGAGACTAACCGCACTGACCAGTTTCCCTAGAGCGGGATCCCAGTTCAGCAGGTCTGGATTGTCACCCTCTGAGAATTGCTTGTGTTTGAGGAAGCGAAAACACCCGTGGGGAGGTTGCGAGCAGCGGCCAGGTGGGAGCTGTGCTGCTTGAGGGGGGTTTTAGCGGTTCTCATTAAAACGGTCTTCCGTAGACTCAGAAATCCCAAGTTTCCTAAAAGAAGAGGAGAAAATTCCACAGGCTTTCATCCTGGTTCAAATATCCACCAGGGCAAGGAGCTGTGGAAGGTAAGAGTGGGATCTTAGATGAGATTCTCTGAAAAGTGAGCTTAATAGAGTGTGAGGATGAAATGCTCAGACCAAGCAGCGGCTGGGCCCTCTGCAAGGGCTTGGCCAGCCTCTGCGCCTCTCCCTTCCCTGCGCCGGGTAACGAAGGGCAGAGAGGGGGAATCTCGGGGTCTGCCTGAGGAGCCCCTCCGCTTTTGCAGCCTCTGGCACCTCTGCGAGATATTTAAATGACAGACAGACATATAGGGATCTGTAAATACTCGTTTGGTGCCAACTAAACCGCAAAGAAGATACAGCATTTGTGGTCCAAGGAAGTTTAAATATTTGTGGTCAAACTTAAAATTCGACATAAAACTCTCATCTGCGATGGAAGGCGTCCAGGAACTGCATGGAGAACGTATAAGCTGTGTAAACTCACAGAAACGGCTTCCCGACCGGCTCTGCCAGGACCAGGCAGAATATTCCAGCTCTTACCTCTCCTCTCCCTCCCGCTGTCGAGGTCAGAAGTCAGGTTTGCGAGGGACGCAGAGACCTGTTAACACCTCCGGGGGTGGAAGTCCACCATGCCGTGGGTGTTACTGGCTAATGCGGTGGTTTCCTCGCTGCCCGTAGCAGAGGTCACGCTGGAGGGGCGAGGGGTGGACGGTGCGGGCCAGGCAGGTGGATGCTGTAAGGGGTGAGCTCTGGTTTGTGCCCTTTTTTTTGCTATTTTTGCACGAGAGATCCTCATCCCCATTTCTGTGTTGTAACTCCTTTCCTTCCACCACCCAATTTCCCACCATCTCAGCCCTCTGCTACCCCAGACGCTGGTGTCTTGTCCCGTGTGACTGGAATCGTCGAGTTACTCTGTGGGTCGAATCACGGGGCAGTTGTCTCTATGGGGAAGTCCTTGCGAAAGAGCTCGTGCAATCGGTGCGAGCAAAACGCCTGCTCTGCCCCGCTTGGGTGCACGATGCCTTTATCTGCTGGGAGAGCGCCTGGGTGAAGGGTGAGTGGAGGGTCCGGAGGGGCTGAGCTGAACCTCCCCGTAGCACTGCAGCGCTGGGGGATGCTGGCGACAGACACGATGCAGGAATCCTGCATCTTCAGGGATTTCTCTGTGCAAACGCCCCGGTGAGGGCAGCTCCCTCCTGCCGCTGCTCAGGAGGTGCTTTCTGAAACGGGGAGGTTGTCGGATAACAGCAGTGTTTTCCCCACGGTGTGGGCAGCCTGGACTTGGCTCCTGCATCTTTTTGTTTCCCTCGTACCCCGCTGTCGTGGTTTGGGCCAAACTGGCGACTGGGCAGAAAGGCAGATGCTCCCTCTCTTCAGAGAGGCGGGAGAGAGAAACTTAGGAGTTTAGAAGGAACTAAACTACTTTAATGAAATATTAATAATAAAAAGGAAATCATGAAATATATACAAAACCGTATTAAACTCTCGGATGACAGTCACATCACCGGCTGGCACTGGAAAAGTCCCAGACTGGACTCAGTGATGGATGGGAACTGGATTCC
>RSEF01000019.1:6171807-6184736 GCA_003993805.1 Himantopus leucocephalus
ATTTCAGTAGTTAGAAGAGGCCCAGCTAAAAAGTAAAGTTACAAAATTGGTCCTCTTTTACCTCAAGCCAGGACACCTGCAAAAAGGGCTCTTAGCGTTGCAAGAGCACATTGTGATTTGCAGTCGAGGTGTTGGATTGAACATTCGTCAGCTGCATTTCCCAAATTCCAGGAGAGACAGATCCAAGCGTGGCACGGGAACAGCTTCTCTGATCACCGGTACAGCGTGGCCCCACGAGGAGATGTTCCCGAGAAACGCCGGGGGTGGAGAGGTGCGGGGATGGACCGGCCTCGTCCCCAACGCCAGCGTCTCCCGGAGCGGTGGCCTCAGAGGAAGGGCAGCGTGTGTCTGCCGGGAGCGGAGCGGTCCCCTTTCCCTTACTAAGCAATCCTCCCTTCCTCCACCAAAGAGCCTGCTAACCACTTTCTTATCTTTCTTAACTCTGCAAAACAATCTCTGGCAAAGCAGGCATCCTCCGAAATGGCAGAGGAAATAAATTCCCCCAGTCCCTGAAAAGGAAAAGGCTGGAGACTCTTGCAGCAGGGAGAACAGCCCGTGCCCTGCCAAAGCTGACGGTGGTGCCACATTGGCTTCGCTGAGGATACGGATCTTGCCTTCCTCCTTCCCCAGCCTGGGACCACGGGCGTGGGGCAGGCTCTCAGGGACTTGTCTTCCCTGCTTGGTGTTCCAGTAGGACCTGCAAGGGAGGAGGAGAGCAGGCGCCCTCAGACTTGTGTTGGCTCTACTCTGTGGCTTGAATTTTTCTCTTTTTTTTTCCCCCTGGGAAATTTGGGGATGTGCTGGGAGCTGGGGCAGAAGGGAGGAGGGCATCGAGATGGCTATAACAGGGAGTCCCTGGCTGTGACTCGCTCTTTCTTCCGGATTCATCTGCCTTTTTCAAAGCTGCGATTTTTTAGCTCCTTGTTCTCCCGACAAACAATTAAAACGTGTGGTCCCATGTTCAGGGCTTCACCTCGGAGAGCAGAAATGCCCCAGATATTCCACAGCTGTGGGGATCAGTTTGCCCAGTGCTGGGGCACGTGGCCACAGGGGCTGGAAGCAAATGCTTTCTCCAATGGAAATTCCTGCAGCATCTTACTGGAGGCAGCGTTTTGCAATGGGGGGAAGCCCATGGCTCTTGCTGAGCTGTTGGCAGTGTTGCCTGAGGACACAATGAGAACCAGGCAGGAGCCACACTCACGAACCAGATGAAATGTCTCCATCACTCTGTGGACACTTCCTGTACCCCGTCGGCTTCTGACCCAGGCTAAAGTCATGCTTTTCTCTCGTTTTGCTGCTGCCCAGTAGGAATGGGCTGGTGGGGGTGAAATTAAACAAGCTGACCATCCGCCTCCTGCCTACAAGGTGTTGGATGCAGCCTGGAGCCAACTGCTCCCTACTGCAAACGCTGCTGCTCCCTGGAGAGGCAAACTGACAAAAAGGTTCTTTAGCACATTTAACATCAGGGCAAGTCTTTCCAAGCATCAGCGGAAGCCAAAAGCTTCATTTGGAAACCATCAGAATCCTTCCTCTCTGTGCTGTGTAGCTCCTCACGCTTCAGAGGAGCAGTTGATCCTCAGCTGGATCTTCCAGCCAGACCTCTGGGTTGTCCTCGGCACAGGGGCTCAAGAAGGGTCTGGAGGATGGCTTTCCATCCAGAGCATCTGCTTCAGGTGACTTCGGTGCTGACTCTTCCACCTGAGTTCCTGCAGCACCTTCAGATGTGTCTTGAGGTGGACAAACAGCTTTCCCCAACCCCATGGTAAGCTGTCACCACGGAAGAGAAGAGTTGAGAGGAGCGGGTTGCATAGAGGGTCTGGAGGAGCTGTGAGATGTTTTGTAGGGCAGTGCCAGGCTATGCCGCAGCACAGAGGGTTTGAGGGACGTAGGCTGGGACCTGTGGCAGCGTGGGGTTTCCGTATGGAGTTTTAAGTGTCTTCTGGCCTAGATCAGTAAAAAATCAGTCTGTATTCCTGCCCCACAGCCACTAGGTGCCAGTCAGGGAGAGAGATCTGGCCCCTGGCAGACAGACAGCTCTGGGGAGGGCTGCTCCCTTGGCGTGCTGGTGCGGGGATCCCCTCCTCTGGGGAGGGCTTGCTGAGAGCAGGCTCCAAGCCCCAGAATTGCTCACAGCTTCCCCCGCGTCGCTGGGTCTCACCTTCACGTCCTACAGCTGCCGGCGGTGACAGGTACCAGCGCCTTGGGTGCAGTTTGAGGACTTTCGTGGTAGGAATCTGTGCAGGTTACTCGGGGCTTCTTCTGATCTCTGACACCAAAAATTGGATGACTCAGCTCAGGTCTATCGCTTTGCACCTTTATAGCATCCGTGCGTCTTCTCTGCGTTACTGCGTGGGACGAGCAAGGCTGGCCTTAGCCTGGCAACCCCTAGTGACGGTGGGCAGTTGGCTCCCTTTCCATCCTGCTTTCCAGTTTCAAAGGCCGGTCACGGCTGAGCTACGTGGCCAGGGCTGGAAAGACGGAGGCGTTTGTCAGGCCAAGAGCACATCTGCGCCAATGACTCGTCTGAGACCGTGTGCCCCAGTGCAGAGGCTGGAGCCGTGCGTCCACAAGGCTCAGGGTGTTGGGAGAGACGTTTCGTTAAGACGTGGCCTACGCTTTCTCTTTAGGGAGCCCCTGCTTTGCAGAGAACATGGTTCTCCAGCAGCAGCAATGGGGAAGAGTGACTGGAGTGGTTCTCCTGAGCTCCTCTGTCTTCCCTGGGCATTTCTGATACACCTCTCTGCTGTGATGGAACATCCAATGTGGATGTAGTGGATTCCTTTCGCCATGTGCGCTCTCTGGTTGGTGCCAGGCCCTGCCTGCACCGGCACCGCCTCCTGCAGAGCCAGGGCAGCAGCGAGGTGTGTCGGAGCCAATGGTGCCTTGGTTTGGGCCCCATTGCAGCCACAGTTGCTCTCTCGGGTCACGCACAGAGGTGCAGGCGTGTGGGAACCGCGTCCGCCGAGCCTGCTGTGGCATTAGTCAAAATCAGAAGTTGCTCTGAGAGAAGCTGTGGCTGAAGTCAGCCCTCAGCTGCAGAAACCAGGGTTGTGATCCAGCTGCGAGCGCTGCTACCCAGCCGTGACGGATGCTTTGGTCCTCCCTACCCAGGTGGCCAAACCCTGTATTTGGGGCTGGGGCAGGGCGAGGGGCTCCTCGGGCTGCGTCCTGGCCAAGGGAACGAGCCCAGAGAAGCCAGCTTGTGATAAGTCCGGGGTTAAACCCAGCCCAGCTTTTCTGCGAGCCTGCGAGATGAAAACCCAGAAGGGATGAGACCAAACCGGGTGCTTTCCTCTCCGCTCCTCCTCCAGCGCGTCGGGCCGCCCTCCGAGCTGGCTCCCCGGGGATGGGAGGAGGCAGCACAGGGCACCCGGAGGCATTTAGCCACGTCCTGCCTGGATGTTTTAGCAGGGTCAGTGCAAATGTTTCAGCTGGGCCGTGTAGACGCTGTGTGGTTTATATTGTTTGGGGCTCACTTGGTTTCAGGATCGTTCAGCTACTTCAGCTAAGCCATGTTTAAAACCGATGTGGCAAAAATAGTGTTATCCCCACGCTGGATCGTGCTGGAGTTTGGCTCTGAGTCCCGGTCCTATCCCGTTCCCATCTCCGAATCTGGGATGGGATCTCTCCATACTATGACTCAAACTTCTCATGTCCTTTTCCCCTTCTGAATCCAGCTGTCAGGATGTGCTCGTGTCTCCCCCTCGCACACAGGAATGCAGAGCCGGCAATGGCAGCCCGTCCTCCGAGCGAACCCTTCTCCAAAGCCGCTGCCTCCTGTTTGCTTGCGGAATCGTAAGGTTTTGCCGAGTGAGAAGTTGCCGGGGTCCCTCCGCACGCTGCCAGCAGCTGCGTGGCATTGTCGGAGGCTGCCATGGGCACAGGGCAGCCCTCTCCGGACCAAATCCCCCGACGGAATGTGGCAGGTCCCCGTGGCCGAGCGGGGGCTCCCCTGGCCAGCTGGCTTGGCTGCGGGAGGCTCTTTGGACTAGCTGAAGGAGTCTGCATTCCTGCCTCCCAGTTATTTGCTCTTTAGGACGCTGCGTAAAATTAACAAGTTGTAAAAGTTGATTGAAGGCGGCGGTGGGTGTGACGGCGATTTGCTTAGCTGCGGGAGAGCCGTGTGCGGAGCAGCGGGGCTGGTGTCGGGGGGGGGCAGCCCCTCTGTCCCCCCTCCCGGCTCCAGGCGCGCCGCTGACCCAAAGCGAGACCGAGGCTGGTTTCTGGTGGTGTCACCCCCACCAGCACCAGGTGCACGAGTCCCCCCTCGGGCACAGCGCTCGCAGCTCTGGCGCCAAGTCCCTTCCCTCCCCTTAAATCTCCTGGAGGACACGTGCTGGTGTCAGGGCCGCGTCTCCTTCGGGCCAGGTGCCGATCGTCCTGTGTGGGAATCCTCTGCCCTCCTCTCGGTAAAGAGCATCACACAGCACTCGGGGAAGCGTTTCCCTTCAGGCTGTTTTATCTGCGCGGGGGAAACACAGCCAAGGTCATGGAGGGGATCAGCTTCGTTAGATCTGGGGACCCCTCGTTAGACCTGGGGACCCTGCTCGCCGCTGGCAGGAGGTGACACAGGCAGGGTCCTGGTGGCACTGGCACTGCAAAGTGGCTTCGAAAATACAACAGCTGGTACAGTTAATGCACAGCCCGGTGGGTCTCTACAGGCAGTTAGCGTGTGTTAATGTGTGTCCTGCTGTGTCTTACTCAATGATTAGTATGATAATGTATGACCCATGAATTAGCAGTCGGAGCGCTAATGAGCCTCGTCAGCGTGCCCTAGCAGCCACCAGCCCGCCAGTGGGTGGCTGGTGCTGGGAGCTGGTGGTTAGTCTGTCTTGATGTAGCAGGAGATTAGAAACCTCTCGTCTCCGGGCCTGATGAAATCAGACTGGCGATTGGGGTTGCTGCAGCCGAAGCCACCTCCGCCCCACGCCTGGTCCCCAGCCACGTGTCCCCGAGAGGCACCGCGGTGGCGAGGAGCTCGGCGATGCCTCGGTTGCTCGCGCCTCTGGGGAACTGAGCCCAGGTCATGGACGGGGGCACCAGACCACTTCAGCAATTCTCAGTTTCAGTTTTCCTTTGAGAGTGGCTGCGTGCGTGTCAGGCCTATTTTAATACCCGGCGATGACTTGAAGCCAGGCTTTCGGTTCCTGCTGTCTCACTGCACGGTCGGAGGGGGAAGGGCACGCGGGGTGGCTGTATTCCCTGCCGGGGCTGGGGTGTCTGCCGCCGCATCGCCAAATACCTTGACACCGTGTCATTTTGTACTTGACCATTCCTTCGGGAAGGGTGGGCACGGCTCCCAGCGTCCTCACCGCGCTCCGCTCCGGCAGCGAGGAATCGCCACGTGAGCCGGCAAGCGCCTTCGCAGCCGTCTTCACCGCCTCGGGCATCCCGCTGCTGCTGCGGGCACTCACGTTTCCGCTCCGAAACAGGAAGTTTCTGACAAAAGCGGGTTGCTCTGCGGCACGCAAGGTTCGAGAGTGACCCGGGTGCCAGTCACAGGTCACTTCTTTCCCAGCATCTCAGAGGCTGGGGTGCCCCGCGGTGGGACCAGCCTGGCCGCCGGCAGCTCGGGGCTCTGCCGCGTCCTCCTCAAGCAGGGCTGCATGTGACGGGGATGTGCAGAGCATTTGCTCCTTCCCTGTTTTTCATTCATGTGGGTTGGAAAAATGTGTTCATGAGACGAGTTGCTGTGGCATTATGTCATGGACCTTCAGTTGGGCTCTTTTCTCCCCAGCAGATGAGCTGAATTTAAGCATCGGGCTGTGCTGGCTTGGCAGGAAATCTGGTGTTTCCTACTTGTTTCTTCTTCAGGGGTGGAAGGAGCGAACCCACCTGCCCTTGTCCCTAGCCCCAGCCATGGATGAAAGGAGTTCTCCTGCAATCTGCCTGATCGTTCCCAATCCAGGAGGCTCTGACAGCGAGATTTAAGCCTTTGCTGTGCAGAGATGGCTGCGCCGCAGCTGTGTCAGCGCCCAGCCCTTCATAAATATATGAAAAGAAAACCTCACGGGTCGTAAACTAAACGTGATGGCTTTTATTTCTAGAGGTGTCTTGAGAAATCCCTCGGGAATGGTGTCGGGATGGGGTGCCCATCTCTTCCCCACCTAGCCAGACAGTTCCTGCATCCCCTTCCCTGATGCTGCTGCTGTCGGCTGCATCCTGGCATCCCACGGCACGTGGCTGCTGGCAGCAGGGCTCAACCCCCGGTGCTGCCACCGGCACATCCCCGCAGCTGTGCTGGCGGTGGTGAGTGCTTCCCTCGCCCAGCAGCCTGGGCACAAGGGAACTGCAGATACCAGGACTGGAAAATCCCTGGGCTGAAGTCACCCCGTGTGAGTCAGGCCGGGTCTCCGCAGCGTTAGCCCGTTGAGCTGGGGATGAAGCAGGCGGTGAGGTTTCCACCACTTCCCCCAAGGCCGCTGCTGCAGCCGGAGCTCTCCGGAGGGATGTTTCCCATGACAGCCATTCCCGCTTTGCTCTTGTTCTCTTTCCTTCTGACTTTTCCCTGTGCAGAATCGTTCCTAAAGGAGAGCCAGGAGGGTGGAAATGTTCCTGCAGTGACACTTGCTGGGATTGCTCCTGGCTGGATGTCCCAAGCAGCAAAGGGCTGTCCCAGGAAAGAGGGTCCCCAGCAGCCCCACCTGCTCCCGGGGCTCCTGAGCCTGCCTCACCTTGTCCTTTGCTCACCTCTGTCCCATAGGACAGGTTTTTTAGGAGCAGAACCGGTGGTTACGGGTCCCTTGCTCCCTGAAATATTACATTCTTGCGATCGCCCTGCTCGCACCATCGCTCCACAGCAGCGACTGCCTCCCGAGGGCAGGAAGGGGCTTCTCCTCTCCCCCTCCGCCTGTCGGTGCAGGTACGGGGGGGTCCCAGGGGGGCAGCTTCAAAGGGAGGTGGCCCCGGCTGGTGGTGCATGAGGGTGCCTCGCTCAGGCAGTAGCTGGGGTGGGAGGTTGGAGGTCAGAGGAGGGTCAGGTGTTTGACACGCACTACAGCGACACGGTGGTTAAAATTAGCCCGCAGAGAGGAAACTGGCAGCGTTGTGGAAGAGCAGAAGTTTCCTCTCACGGCAGCCTGGTGCAGCGGGGCCGCGTGCCACTGCCAGCCCTCCGCTCACCGCAGCGCGGCCCCGTCCGGGGCCACCGGCACGGCAGGGTGACGAGCCGGTCTCTGCAGAGCCGGGGTGTGCAGCGTTGGTATGGCGTGGCGTGAGCGTGCAGGGACAGAGCAGACAGCATCCCTGGCTGCGAGGCGCCTGGTTGAGTCCCCTGCATGGGGTCTGGCCCTCTCCCTGGCTTCAGGATCCCGCTCCGGGAAGCCACTGGGAACCCTTGTGGGATGGGGGTCTCTGAGGCTGCTTTGCTCTGTACGAGCAGAGCAAAACCAGGGTGGTTTGGGGGGGCAGGAGGAACTCGAGCATCAACGTGATCTTCATCTCCATAGCGTGTAGCCCTTGTAGCCCCGTTTGCTGACTTTCTCCCTATAAATCTGCTGCTCGCTGGGGGTGACGCTGGTCAGCGGGAAGCACCAGGGGAGAACGCTGCAGGTGCAGAACCCCGCTGCGAGGGGACGAGGTCTGAGCTGACGCCGGTGGTGGTGGAGGCACCGACAGAGGCTGTGCCATGCGAGACAGGGCTGCAGAGGCACCGGGCTCCCGTGCTCTGGAAACTCCATTTGAGAGCCTCATAAATTGGATAATTATTCAAGCTATTGAGTTTCCTTCTGGCCAGATCCATCCCAGCCTCCCAGACACGGGGCTCCCCAGTTGGTCCATGAGATGTGCCCGTGGGATGTGGTCGGGCTGGAGACGAGGAGGGGCTCAGCTTTTCTGAAATGCCCCTACCCGCCCGCTCTCGCACCTGCATCCGTCCCCAGCTTTCAGAGGGGGGATCTGGTGATGGAGCCGAAATGAAACAGTAAGGACAGGCCACGTCGTTCATCTCCCATGCTTCAGCAGGACTTCCCCCCCATTCGGGGGGGCTGGGCAGGGGGCTGGCTGACCCCCCGCAGCCCCGCGGCCCAGGGGTGTGGTGGAGGGGGCAGGACAGGCTGTGGATCGGCGCTGGGCGTGCTGACTTCGCCTGCCTCCTTTTCCTTGGGGACAGCGGGCTGCGAGGCACAAACAAACCTCTTCCATCCCTGTTTAGGAGAAGAGGGGCGCCCCGCGCATGCCCGCGGGGCTGTGCAGTGCTGCCTGCGTCCCGCTGGGCCTTCTACCCCCGAACGTTTCTCCCTGGCCGTTGCCCATCCGCCTCCCCTTTGCACTGACTTTGTTTTCCTTTCCCTCTCCCCAACCCCCTCGTCCTCACCCCGTAGGTTATTGCAGCCGACTGCAAGAGGGTCACAGTTCTGAAGTATTTCCTGGAAGCCCTTTGTGGACAAGAAGAGCCTTTGCTGGCATTCAAGGGTGGAAAATATGTGTCAGTGGCACCCGTCCCAGACGCCATGGGAAAGGAAATGGGAAGCCAAGAGGGAAAACAACTGGAAGATCAGGTACCGTGCGGGAAGAGCGCGCCTCGGTGAAGGAAGAATCACCCCTGTGGGGCCCAGCCTCTGCCTGCCCTGCAGCTCCCGCTATTTATAGCCGGCGTAGCTGCGTGTGCATTTTATGGGGGGAGGCAAAGGAGGGGGGGGGGGCAAATGGTGCACAGCCCTTGTCTCCCGAGTGTACTTCGCTCGTGCCCTTTCCTGCCAGTCCAGCCCGCCTGCCTCTATCTCGCGCGCCGCTATGAGTTCCAGATGCTGCTTTTTCATACCCCGAGCCGGGGGGAGCTTTAATAACGTGCAGCGCCAACGGCCCCGGGAGAGGAGGTGGGCGAGGGGGTGTCAGGGTTCAGCTTCAGGATCAAGTTTATAGCCGTGGAGCTCGTTGTGGCGGAGGCCTGAGCTCCAGCCTCCAGCACACGTACAGGAAGAGCTGACATTGGCGCCCCGTCCCTCCCCTGCCTCTCACATCCTGATGTGATTAAGGAATTCAACTCTTGTTTTTCTGCCCTTGCTTGTTCCTGTAGGCCTTGCTTCACTCCAGGCTCCATGTGTGTGTTTAAGGGCCCTGCCAGCCGCTCTGCAGGTTGACTCTTTTCTTCTGTTTAATCTTGCAGTTGGAAAGGCCAGGGAAACAGGAGAGAGGGGCAGAGGCGTTGGGAGCGGGGAGCTGGGTGGCCCGGCACTGCCCAGGCTCGCTCCGGGTCCCCTCCCTGCGCCGGGGCCGGGCGCTGCAGAGCCAGAGCGGGTATCGCCCCGTGCAGGGGACAGCACTTCGCCTCTGTCGGCGCTGGGTGGCCCGTGGCACATGTCCCCATGTGCCCCAGGGAGCTGACAGCCAGAGGAGCCTGTAGCAAGAACGTGCTCGGCACCCTCCTCATCCCAGCAGCCAGCTCTGGCTGAGCAGGGGACAGATTTTAGGTGATTTTTTTGCACAGGGTCTCAGAGCAAAACCCCAGGCAGCACCCCTGTCTCTATAAGGTGGGAGAGCTTATAGACCCTTGTCCTCTTCTGGAGAAGGTCCATGAGGTTTTCTAGCTGACACCACCCAAAGCATGCGATATGGGGGGATCTTCAGGCTCTAGCCAGTGTCATGACAGGAACGGTCCTGTTCTCCGGAGCACTCCTGTTGGGTCAGTCCCTCCAATTGCTGCTATGGACAAACACAATATGGAGGATAACTCCCTCCTGCCCCATCCCCACAGTCTCTGCTCGGCTGTGGGAACCTCTGTGTGAGCTCGTTGCGCAACCCTGGAGCTTCCTCCTTGGGCTCTGATCGCAAGAGAGCTTCCAGCTCACCAGCGTGACCACCGCCAGCCTGGGCAAGCAGATCCCGACCCACCGCAGCAGATCTGCGTCTGACACACGCTTTTCCCCGAGGCCCTTGTGCGACGCTGTCCCTCTGGCAGCATCCCCTGTGGTCCAGGCTGTCCCGGCAGAGGGAAGTGAGCCTGAGGGCTCCATCTTCCTCCTTCCCATGGCTAAAAAGTCACAAGGAGAGAAGATACGTGGTTCTGTGGCCAGGCTGGTGTGTGGTCTGGGTGATACGATTGAGTACACGACTGTGCAGTGCTGGGGTTGTTTTAAATTAAGTCTGCAAGCTCCTGCCCAAGTCCCTCCTGCTGACACATGCCATGGCAGCCTGCACAGGACTGGGAGTGTATCGATGCTCTTATCCCTCCAGGGCGTCCTCTTGTGCAGGAGCCGTCCCCTGCAGCCTTCTGGGGGCTCAGAGCAGGTCTTTCTGCCCAGCTGCCACCTGGGAGCTCTTCCCAGCCCCATCACAACCCCTGGCATTTGTGCAGAGAAGGGGAGATGGATAATGGCAGGGCTCGGGAAGGCCTGTGGTCATGCACTGGGGAGCAAGGGGGTCGGGGTGAGACAAAGGGGCTGTCAGCAGCAGTGGCAGAGGTGGGCTCCTGGGCAGCACGTGTGCGCAGGCAGCTCCCGGTGGGACACATGTTGAGGAACAGGGACTTGTGGTCTCCCCTTTGGGCAGGGAGCCACTGCGGGGAGAGCAGCAAAGCTGGGAGGTGGAACTGGGTTGTGGCTGATCCCCAGTTGGACACCAGCCATGACCTCCCACCCTCCTGTGTCCCGGAGATTTGAGTGCACGGGGAAGGATCAGTGTGGCCTTCACCTGGAGTAGGAACAGCATGGCTCATTCTGGGGTCTCCAGTTCAGGCAGTGCAGGCGTACTGGGAAGGGTCTGCAGACCTCCTGGTGGGGAGAGCCAGGGAAGGGTCTCTAGGAGAGGGTGAAGATGCAACATGGTCCAGAAGTGCCTGTGCAGGCAGGAGGTTGGAGAACCAGGGACCCTTCAGTTCAGCAAAGACAAGGTTCCTGGCCAGCAGAAGCATGGCAAGGGCAGACTAGAAGTAGGATGCAAATGTTAACAGAGGAAGTAATTAACCATTGAAATGACTGACCTCAAGACACAGTGGATTCTCCATCATATGGAGCTTTAAAATCAAGATGGAGCGTCTCCTTCTAAAACATCTGTTCCAGCCCAGCTGGAAGTTTTGGGGTGGGTGCAGGAATCTCTCTGGCCTATTCAGAGATCAAAACGGAGAAGGAGAACGGGCTCTTGGGTTCGTGGATCTGAGTTTCCTGTCAAGATGATGAGCTTGTGTGCCCAGCCTCGGATGGGGCAGCAGTGTGAGAGCAGCGCTGTACAGCCCCGGTGCAGGCAGGTGGGGAGAAGCAGCATTTGCTCCAAGGGATGTGCAGCCTAAACAGCCGGGCAAAGCGGAGAGACAGGGAAATACCATGGTTTTACAGAACTGAAGCCTGTAAAACATCAGTGACTCACCCACGGCTGTGGGAAGAGTTTTCCAAGGTGAGGAAGAGGGTTTGATTTTAGAACAGAGCTTTAAGCAGGGCTGCCCCTTCCCTGCCCCGCTACCTCCTGTCTCATCTTGTCATTTCCTTGTTGTTTACTATTTATTTATTTTGCTTGCTTCTTTTGGGTGTTTAGAAATAGTCAGTCACCCATCAGCAAGCAGTGATGGACCGTGCCTGGCAGGGATTTGTCTGCTAGAAGGGGGAGAGCAGAACGAGCACGGTCCCTGCCACCAGCATCCCTTACAATGACTTCTCTCCTTTTTCTTTCTCTCTCTGCATTTCCTGGAAGAAGGAGGATGATGTGAGGATCGAGGCATTTGAAGATGATTCTGAGGCTGAAGGCAGCGGAGGAGAGATGGACATCAAGGAGCTCAGAGCCAAGAAGCAAGCCCTGGCCAGGAAAGTAGCTGAGCAGCAGCGTCGTCAAGACAAGATTCAGGTAGGACGGGCCGTGCAGCTGCAGCGCCCGAGCTGGCTGAGGAGCTGCTTTGCTTTTGTACGTGGGCTGATCCTCTCTCACTGCACCGATGGTGCGCAGCCATTTCCCTGCCACGCATCAGGACCAGCGGCCTCTCGGGATGTCCCGTAGCACCTTGAGCTTCCTGGGTGTAGGTGCCCTGCGGTGCTTCTGTGAAACCCGGCAGCGAGTTTAACTTTGCCTTCGGTGGAAGGGCCAAATCAATGTTGCTGTCCCCCACCGAGGGTAAGATCTGCCCTCCCAGGCCCTGAGATCAATGTTTTGGGGACTCCTGGGACCCTCATGAAGCCAAACACAGCTTCTCCATGGAGCTGCCAGCGCACCCAGGAGCCCTGACAGCGGAGTGCTTTAGCCAGTGGCTGTAAGGCAGTGCGTCCCAGGCAGCGAGCTGTCCCCCGGCCTGGGGCAGAGGCTCCGCGGCAGCGAGGCTCGGCAAGAAATCAGCTTTTCTGTGCAGCGGGGCACAGGCAGACAGGGGAGAGGGTGGGACGTGAACGGCAGAGTTCATGTGGGAGCCAGCGGCAGGAAAAATAGTCTGCGAACGGCTGCTGCAGCCAGAGCGCTGCTTGCAAAGCGTTGCCATCGTTATGGGGACAAACAGACGGGATACAGGTGATCCTGTCCTGGCCCTGGCCTGATCTGAGCATGTTTCCCGGTGGGAGCTGGTGAAGTAAACTGGTTGGACTGGGAGCAGACGCCTGGCGGTGCACACTGTTGCTTTAAGAGCAATCTCACATGCATGGCTGTTGGCTGCCTCGCGGCTCGCAACCCCTCTTCCTCCAACCTCGCAGCCCAGATGAGGA
The DNA here is from genome assembly GCA_003993805.1 of Himantopus leucocephalus. Taxonomy (NCBI): domain Eukaryota; kingdom Metazoa; phylum Chordata; class Aves; order Charadriiformes; family Recurvirostridae; genus Himantopus; species Himantopus leucocephalus. The sequence goes on from RSEF01000019.1 coordinate 6,184,422, forward strand.
TTTCTCAGCAGAGGAAAAATTCTCCCTGGCTCCCCTCCCCCTCACCTCCGCCCTCTCTAATGCCCAGGGCCCTTCGCTTCCATAATTCTTCATTTTCCAGCCTTGAACGTAAGCCAGACACATCTGTCTGGCCATATGCGTGAACTCTGCAGTGTGTGCCGAGGTGGTTGTAAAACAGGGCTGCTGAAGGCCCTACTGGGAGAGCGTGCACATGTGTACCCTCCGGCTACTGGCGCCGGGCCCAGAACCACTGCGCTTCGCTTTTCCAAACCCACCCCAACCTTTCAGATTTCGCCTTTTTTTCTTTTTTTTTTT
>RSEF01000019.1:6184836-6199592 GCA_003993805.1 Himantopus leucocephalus
TTTTTTCGTTTGAATTTTGAGCAATTCATATCAAGGCGAAGGTAGAAGTTGCGCCGGGAGGGAGGGGCCGCCCCCGCAAGCGAGTCCATTATTGTTGGCAGGTACCTGGGTCACATTAATACGAGGAGGAAGAAAGCAGCAGCGAACGAGTGAGAGATTGGAGAGATGGGCTGTAAATTAAAGCGGCCTGAAGCCTTCCAGCCTCCCAGGGTTGTTAAGCGGGAGGTGTAAGTAAATTCCCCACTTCCCACTGCCTTGTACAGACACAGCAAACAGGAACTGCACATGTTCGGGGAGGGCAGCATGCAGCAGATCCCGGCCCCGGCGACTAGCCCAGCTGCAGCAGGGCCCCCCGGGATGGCCGCTGCCCATTCTGCGGGGAGAGTGGGGGCTGCCTGATGTTGTCAGGGGCTTTCTCCCCCCGGCGCGCTCCTCCCTTCCTCCCCAGCCGTGCTGGGGCTGATGCTCGCAGGCGGAGAGAGGTCAAAACGAGGGTGTGGGCAGCTTCAGGGGCTGCACAGCTGAGAGCTGAGGTGCAGTTGGAGTCTGAAGGCGCGGGGTGGAGGAGAAGTCCTTGGGGCTTCGGTAAAGTCGTCCAGCCCCTAGCTAGCTGGGAACAGCCCGGAGCAGAACATGTGTGCAGGCCCTGATCCTCTCCCTGCCCTGGTACTGACCATGCAGCCGGAGCTGGAGGAGCGGAGGAGCTCAGGTGGAAAATGCTACCCGGGGACTACAGGTCAGAGCCAGCTCAGCATCCGCCCCCTCCACTTTCCCTCTCTTGGCCTGAGGTCCTCGACCTTTCTGATCTTCTCAAGAGATTTTGTGTTTCCTGGGACCTGGGGATCTTCTGCCTTCCCCGTTACAGCCCATTTCTCTTGTTCACTGCTCACCTAGGGAGTTCACACATCAGCTGCTCTCCAAGTCCCCCTTTCATTATCCGGGGGACAAGCCACAGCTCCATATATTTATCCGAGTCCAGCATCGGTGGCTCCTGTCTCAACACAGCTGAGAACCTCAGCTCCCCACGCACGGCCGTGTGGCTGTGTCTGCAGAGTGGCGCGGACACGGGTCCAGAGAGCGCAGGAGCTGTGGCGGCCTCCCGTAGAGCCTGTGATGGTGTGTGCGGGGACCCAGGGTGCAGGGCACAGCCTTCATCTCTTGGCCATCCTTTTTCTTTCTGTGCCCAAGGGGAGCACGGTGCCGTGGCCTCACCTGGGACTTGCAGAGTTGTGCTTCTCGCAGCTAAATTCACTACCTTCTCCCCAGCATTTTTTTTTTCCCACTATCCCTGCCCTTGCCGTGCTTCCCATCACTTGCAGCCCAGCTCTGCTGCTGATGGAGATCATCCACCCGATGCTTCTCCCAAGTTCACTGCTGCTGCTTACCTGCCCTGCATCAGCTGGCAGGGCAGCCCTGCGTGTCCTCATTGCAGCTCCCAACCACAACCAATTTGTGTCACATATATACCTCGAGAGGATTTGGGCTTCACTGCATTCCTTCGGTCCTTGCCCTGGCAGGGTGGCTCGAGCTGCTGGGGGAGTGCAGGTCCAGGCAGGGTAAATGGCAAACGGGGGTGGCCCTCGGCCAGCACCAGCTGCAGAGGGAACAGGAGAGCTCAGCTCCGTTCCCCCACACAACCTTGGACCCCAAAACCATCACTCTGAGAGGAGGCGGATGGGCCAGTGCAGGTTTGGGTCGTAGTCTCGTGTCCCTGGTTGTGAGGAGGCAGCCCTTTGCTGCCTGGCCATGGGTCATGGGTTGGCTGCTGCTCCCTGGCTCCGCAGCCAGCCCGCCTCTGGCCTCACCACTTGCCCAGGCTGGGACGGAGCCGCCTGCCAGCCCCATGTCACAGGCTGGTGGCAGCAGCGATGTGTCGGGGTGAGGTGAAGGACCAGGCGCGTACCTGGGTGCTGCCCATATATTTGGAGGGGCGCGAGGCCGGGCAGGCAGGTGGACAAGAGGAGGCAGCAGTGGCACTGCCAGGGCAGGCAGCGTTCTCCGGCAGAGCTGTGTCCCCAGCCAGCGCCGGGTCCTGCCGCGCGCTCCCAACCGCCCCCGCTGCTTGGCCGGGCCCTTGGTCCATGCTGTTCAGCGTCCCCTGTCCTTTGTGCCGCCGCTGTGCGCTGGGAGCGGTCGAGTTTCCTGACCGGTTGAAAACATCCCACCTGAAACATAACAGGCTCTTCCTCTGGATGCTGCTATTGTTTTGCTCAGCATTACAGAAGCAGCTTAACCGGGGCGGCCAATTATGACATGTCTTCCCAAAATAGCCGCTCTCCTGTCCCTTCTGAGCCCACGGAACGGCCGCCCCCTTAAGATGCAGCCGCTCCTTTGTGGCGGTAGTGTGAGTAAGTGGCTAAATATAGCCGTATCCCATTCACGCTCTCCTCGGCGCGCAGGAACAATGCCGCGGGTGCACACGCGCCGACACGCACCTGCCTGGGAGCGGGTGCCTGCTGGCTGCGGAAGACGCACACCCACCCACGGCGGCTCCGCCACGGCGGCGGCCCCGGTTTGCTACCAGGCACGGGGCACGTTTACTCCTGAGGAAGACGCTGGAGACGAACCTTGGGAGGAGGAAGCCCTCGAGCAGAGACTAGAGAGGCATTGTTCTCGGCCCTGGAAAATCCGTCTCCGATCCCCGCGGAGCATGCGGGGCTGGAAGGGGCAGCGGCGCCGGGTTTCCCTGCGGTTGGAGAGCGGGTCAGGGCAGGAGAGGTGGTGGCAGGATGGTGACGGCCCATCCGTCCTGGCAGAGGGGTGTGACCCCGTACGACCCGTCCCGAACGCAGCGGGGCACTCGTCTCTGCCGGGCTTCGGCTCCAGCCTGGCACCGTGAGCAGAGGAGCTCTGGGGTCCATGTGTGGAGCCTCGGGGGGGCCGATGGGGAGCCCCCTCTTATTCTGTGCTTGTGGAGACCCTCAGGTCTCCCCCTTGGCACTCTGCAGAAAGTACCGCCTGGTGGCCTGGCTCTCAGGGGACTGGTCCCCTGTCCACACTGGAAGCCCTCAGCCGGGCAGCGGCTTCCGGGGAATCCCCCAGGTGATCCCAGCTGATGGATGAGCTGGGAATTTGGGACTGTGTGCGCAGGAGTGTCTGATCTCAGTGCTGCCACCAGCTGGGGCAGCCGGGGGAGCCACCTCCTGCTCCGGCCCAGCTCCTGGGAGAAGCCCCCATGGCCGGAGCAGCAGGACGGGCAGGGGGCTGCGGGTGGGAGCAGCTCTGACGGCCGCAGAGTGCGGGTGCAGGAGGCCGGAGAGGGGGAGCTGCCTGGCCCCGGGGGGAGCAGGGACCCCCCAGCCTCAGAGGTCCCCTGCCACGTCCAGTACTACGGCGTCACTCAGCCACCGAGCTGTGCAGTGTGCTTAACCCCAATAAGACAAGGCTAAAATCCAGCCATCCTAAAGCACTTGGGCCGGGGCGCAGCTGTACCTCCGCTGTTTTAACTGCACCGCCCTCCCCACGGTCTTCTCCAAACCCCACCTCCCGGCGGGGCACATGAGCCACCGTCTCCCTGTCCTCATACTGGGGAAACTGAGGCACAGTGGGACCGGCAGCTCGTTTCTGGCAGTGGTGGTGGCAGCGGCACAGAAGCCACACTCTAAGCACGGGCATCCCGATCCACATCCCCACGCTCTCCTTCCTCCCCACGGGACCGTGCCCCGCGGATCGGCAGAAGGGTTAACGCGGCACTCGCCTCCCCGGTTCCCCGCACATGGGCTCCCTTTCATCTCTGGCGCGGGGCCAGCCAGCGTCCGCATGAATCACAGGCCACTCCTCTCCCCCCCGAAACCCCTTGGCCGGAGGCTTCTGCAGCCTTTTACTCACACAAACAAAAATAAATCTCGCTGCCGGCCTCTGAACTCTGCAAAGGCGAGTTTCCCTCTGGCTCCCCGAGCGGCCCGGAGCTGTGCGCGGGGACTTGGCACGCTCCCCGCCGACCTCGCTCTTTCACTCCCGGCGCATCCTGTGTCCTTCTCTCACCGGGCGGCCCGGCGAGCGGAATGGGACGTGACGGCCGGCACAAGCGTCGCTCGAGGCTGCCAGGAATCGGCCGGGTACGGCCTGTGAAAGCCGCTGGGGCAAATGCCACACACGAGGGTACTGCCAGCCCCCTGCCGTCACCCCCCATGCTCCTTGGCCAGAGGGGTAGGTGAGCTTCCCGCTCGCGCCGTGTTGCTGAGGTCGCCTGCATGGACCATGACAAGCCCTGGGGTCAGGGAGCCGTATCGGGGTGCACGTGGGGGTTCCCTGCTGCCACCAGCCCTTGCTTGCATAGGACTGTTGTCGCCTATCGGAGGCCACGTGGTTTCGCGCCCCCTTCCTGCAAGTTTGGGGCTGTCGAGCTGTTTGGCCGCCACACAAGGGACATGCCGCTTGGCTCTGGGTCTGTGCGTCGGCTAACGGGGCCCTTCTCCATCTCCCCACGGCAGGTGGACCTTGGTGGAGCTCAGCAGGTCCTGGTGCCTCCCAGGGACAAGTGTCTCCTCCCGCACCCTCGAACCCTGGGGAGAAACCCCACCTGCCGCTCTCCTCATGGTGAGGAGGCAGCGGCAGCGCCATGCCGGGGTTGCCAACACAGGGTTCCTGTGCCGCCGGGGAGTGCCAACACCTCCCTGGGTGATGACAGAGCGCAGGCAGGGATGGCACCCAGCATGTGGCTGGCCCTGGCAGCATCTGTATGGGGATGCTGGTGCCACTGTAGCTGTCCCTGCCCGATGGGGGACGCATATCCTCGTGCTGTCATGCCAGCTCGGTGCTGCCGTGCAGCAGATGGGACCTGGCGTTCTCCCTGCTCTGCCCATCTCCCCTCGGGGTCGATGGGAGCTTCGGCCCCAGGACCGACGCTGCCAGGAGGCGGGTGGGAGGCACGTGGTGAGGTTATGGTTGCTGCCTTGCCTGGAGACACTTGTGGGAGGTGGCAGCATCAAGCCGCCTTGATTTAAAGCCAGATGACAACACTTGGAAATGGATTAAAAACCACTTCTTTCCATGGCCACTGCTGGCCTGCACAGCTCGGCGTTCCAGGGTGCCTCCGAGGCTTTGGCGTGGCTGCGGGAGGATTCGGATCCTCACCCCGGGCAGCGGGAGCTCCCCGTAACGTTGGGCAGAACAGGGTCGGCAGTCACCTCCTGTCCCTGGGGCGCGTCTTGCGGGTGCAAGCCTGGTCTCACAAGGGTTTGCATGGTGGATGTGTTCCACAGCAGTGCTGCTGTGCTCCATGGGTGACCGGTTCCTATTAGAGGCAACAAACATCAGCGAGTCCAGGGAAGCTATTTTTAAGCAGAGGAAGCACTAGAATAGCATCCTGAGTTTTTTAAGCCTGTGACTTACTAAAGAGCCCAAGTCCTTCGATAGCATCGAGAGTAGTATGTGAGCTCTTGGGTCCCATTTTGGCAACTGGCATTGCCCAGGGGTCCAGATGCAACCCCACAGGGTTGCTAGTAAGGCCCAGCAGACCCTTCCCATGTATGTGCGAGCACCTCTGGTCTCCAGCGGGTGCAAAGGGCTCAGCCAAGGACAGTGCTGTGGATTTCCAGGGCTGGAACCCACCTGGTTTCCCAGCTGGATGGAGTCAGAAAAGGCAAAGCACGTGCAGGAGCTGGTGGGACAGTGAGTGAGATACTCAGCCAAGCATCCCCACCCCACAGACCTCCCCTTCCTGCTGCCTGCTCGGGGTCCCTGTGTTAGGATGCCATTGGCAGGACTTGTGTGTCCCAAACTGGTTCATTTTGGCTGCCGTCACCTTGAGCTGTTTCCATCTGAAGTCCCAGAACCCGCTTCCTCCAGCCCCCTTTTCTCCCTGCTGTTTTGTATCAGGGTTGGTCTCTTGGTACCGGTGCAGTTAGTCCTGGCAACTGCCATCCCATAAATGGGGCAATTCCCAAAACACCTCCATTTTCAAGGCTGTTCTCCTAGGAGAGTGCCCTCTTGGAGAGTTTCACCATCCCACTCATGTGTGCGCTGTGGACCTGCAAGAGTTGGTGTTTGAGGTGTGCAGGTGCGATGGACGCAGCCTCCTGCCGGTCCCCTGCACACGATGCCCTTGCTGCGGGAGGCGTGCATGCCAGCCAGGCTTATCTTCTGCTCTCAAGGTCCACAGGTCATAGGGCTGACGTCCTGCTTACTCGTCATATGTCCTTCTCTTCCAGGCTGTGCTGAAAGACCAGAGTCAAATGAGGCAGATGGAGCTGGAGATCAGACCTGTCTTCCTGGTCCCAGACACCAATGGCTTCATCGACCACCTCAGCAGCCTGATAACACTGCTGGACTGCAGGAAATTCATCCTGGTGGTGCCCCTGATCGGTGAGTAGGGCTGGCGTGAGGTGGGAGCTTCCCCTCTCCCTCGGCGCGGGCTGTCTCTCCATGCTGGCTCCCTCCTTCCCTGCCTCACGTGCCCGCAGTGCCTGTGTGGTCTGGGGCTGGCCGGCTCATGCCGTGGCCGGCTGGCAGCGGAGGTGGAGCTGGCATCCGTCCTGCCCCGGCTCATCCCAGCCGTGGCCGGCATTCCTTCAGCCCGTGTTGCCCTTTTCCCTTCCTGCCAGCTTTCTGCCCGTGGCGCTCAGCAAACTCCTCTCCTCCTGGTGCATTTGGGGGTGCCAGGGGCAGGGAGAGGCGGGCGGGTGTTAAATGGGATTTGGAGGGAATTTTGGAGGGAGCAAGGAGGAGGAATTGTTAAACAATCAGAGCAGATAGCTTATCCCAGCTGAGCTGGGGCTTAGGCAGCCTGAGCAAATGGCCGGCCTGTGTCCCAGCGTCTCAGAGCTGCTCAAGCCCAGCCCTTCTTTTTATCCTTATAAAGCTCGCAGTAAAACAGCAAGCTGGTTCCCGTTATTGGTAAACACTCACCCTGGCAGATAACGGCTGTGCTGCTGGGTGGTCTCCCAGGGTGGCGGGAGGATTTGGTTAGATGCCTTTGCTCTGATTGTTTGATCACGCTCCGGGCTGGAGGTAGCGTTCCTCCGGCCAGTGTTGCTCTGGTGCCCGGTGCGTCCCGGTGCCAACCTGGCAGTCAGAGGCTCCCCGAGGGCAGCAGAAGAGGCCGGGGCAGGAGCGGGGGCCGAGCCTCGCACAGCCCCCAGGCTGTCCCCATCCCTGGGAGGCCGGGGGCCCGCTCTGCCCTGCGAGCATCTCCAGTGTCCAGGCAGCGAGGCGTACGCACGTGCCGATCTCCTGGCCTGCGGCACGCAGGGATGCCTGCCCTCCAAGCCGTTATGGGGCTTCCTTCTCGAGTCCTGATATCCAGCGGACAGCTCTGTCTGCCCCAGAGCCAACGTGCAGCTGCCACCCTTCCCCGCGAGGTGAACGGACTGGCTCAGGGGGGATTCCCGGGGCTGGGGATGGGACCCCTGGGTTGGGGGGAGCAGGGCTGGCCGCCTGCCCAGCTCAGCACGGGAGCTGCCGAGGTGCTCCGTGGCTTGGCACCGCAGTGCCAGGGCTTTGTGTGGAGGCGAAGGGAAAGAAGCCAGCAGCACCGGCAGAGCCTGGGCAGCCCCAGGGGCTGCAGAGCGCATTAACACCTGAGAGAGCTGGGACCTGCCCTGGAGCCACGGCGCTGCCTCCCGGTGTGCTCCTGTGGTTGGCGTGAGGCTTCTCCACCGGGGCCCCGGCCAGGGGCAGCAGTTACAGGAGAGATGAAAACCCTGGTTCCATCCCTGTCCAAGATGTTGCTGCTCTCAACCTGCCAAAGGAGCCCGACCTGCCCTGCCCTGCCCCGGGCAGGAGGAGCGGCAGCGACGGAGCACCTTCAGCGCTCTCCTGTCCTGCTGCCTCCCTGCACAGCCCGTCGGAGGGGGGACAGAGTTAACTCATGTCCCACTGCCTGCCGTGAGCCTCTCCTGCCGCTGCTGAAGCACCCTGAAGCCAGCGACTCCCTGTCCGTGATGGGTGTTGGTCAAATTCCCCCTCATCCCCGAGGAAAGCCGTCAGTGCTGACACCTGGGTGCGGGCAGGAGGAACCCATCCCCCGGGGTAAGCCGGGGCTCTGTGGCTACTGGGACGGAGACCTCGGTGCCGTGCCCCATGGCCAACACGGGGCACTCCTCCCCGCTCTTCCCAGGGATGCAGCAAGGGGTTAAGCGCGCGGCTTCGCGTTGGGTTTGTTTCTCTTGCTCTTTAACCTGCTCCGTGCTCCTTGAGGCTGACCCCGCCATGGAGAAGCCAGGCCTGGTGCAGAAGCACAAACAAGCCTCCCCTTTGAAGCCTGTTTAGCTTGGAAGCAGGAAGGCGGATTTCGGGAGGGAATACCAGCTTTTCCTGTTTGATGTTCCGTTCTTGCACGGCTCCCCCCACCCCGGGCCCAGCCGTGCATTGTGTGGAAATGGCAGCATCAGGTCGGTAGCAAGAAGAGTTGCCGGGCCAGCGAAGAGCAAAGAAGCTCCATGCAGCTTTAATTTGAATACCCAGACAGTGAGTGCCAGTCTCACCATGGAACAGAGCGATCACGCAGGCTCCCCGGGCAGTGATTCACAGCACTGGGGAGAGGCCTCAGACCCCGAGCTCTCTCCCCGAACCCCCAAGGAATGCATAGTTCCCACTTGAACTCAGGACTTGGCTCCAGGCTCGGAAACAATCTTCAGAAATGAAGCCATGGCTAAAACACACACTGTGCGCACAGAGGCTCCCTCGCGCACACGTGCACACCAGCTCTCTCGCGCGCCCAGCCTCGCGCACGCGCAGCCCCCCCTGTGCACGATCGCAGGCAAGGACGCTCGTGCGCACATCTGGCCGCACGCTTGTGTGCCCGGCCTCGCCGCAAGCGCGCCTCGGCGGCATCTTGCTCGCACACGCGCGCTCGCTCGGCGATGGAGCGGCTCTTCCAGCAGCCGCAATGCCGGAGGGTGGGTCCCTCCTGGAGCTCCGCTGGGGTCCCTCGGGCTGGGGACCGGAGCAGCTGGGGTTGCCGGCCTCTTGGCAGCAGTACAGGAGGCTCTAAGGCTTGACGGGATCCAGTATAAGGCGAACGGGGCTGGGAATCTGCCCGATCCCAGGCTCGGGCTCGTCTCGAGGAGCATGTGTGAGGACAGATGTGCAAACCCAGATGGGTGAGGTGTTGGAGAGAGCATGTCCCCTGCCGGGAGCCTGGGACGGTGACTTCAGGTGGGAAAATGGGGCCAGGGCTCGTGTGGGAAATGGTGCCGGAGTGGGAACTGCCTGCTCCCACGCGTGACCCTGTTCCCACGTGCAGCCCTGCAGCAGCTTTTCGCGTCTGAAAGTAAGCGCAGGGAGCTGAGAGGCGCCGAGCCAGGCAGTGCCATGCAGGGCAGGAGGCACGGCGCTGCCGGCCATCGCTGTGGCTCGGAGGCGGAGGAGCAGGCTGCAGGAGACTGTGGTTTTCTGACACCCTCAGGCACACACGGAGGCGCCGTCGGTTGTGAGGCAGGAGTGTGGGGTAGGGGGCATGGTGGTGGTCCCAGTGCTTCCCAGAGCAAAGCGAGGTGCCCTTAGGGAGCGTTACCCGCACGCTGCAGGGGCGAGGTGCCTGCGCTCTCGGGGCTGAGCCAGGTGACCTACAGAGGTGGAAGGCAGCGAAGCTTTTCCAGACCCGCAGCCAAGTCCAGGAGTGCTGGGACGCTGCGGCAGCTGAACCCAGATTTCCTGAGCCAGCTCCCAGTGCCCCGGCCCCGAGGCCTTGGCAACTTGCGTGCTCCAGCAGCAGGTCACGGGAGCACCTTGTCCCATAGTAACTGTACCTCCTCTTCCTGTTTGAAGTGATAAACGAGCTGGACGGCCTGGCCAAGGGCCCGGAGATGGAGCACCGGGCCGCAGGCTATGCCCGCCAAGTGCAGGAGAGAGCCAGGAAGTCCATCGAGTTCCTGGAGGAGCGATTCGAGACCCGGGACAACTGCTTGAGGGCTCTGACCAGCCGAGGCAACGAGCTGGAGTCCATCTCCTTCCGCAGCGAAGACACCACTGGCCAGCAGGTAAGGGACAGCGCAGCCCCAGGAGGACAGGACACGGAGGCAGTGCTGCCGAGGGCTGGAGGCTCTTTGCCACTGCCTTCTTGGGGGAAACCAGGGACCCTGGGGACCGCGAGCTCTGGGTGGGGGTAGCTCTGTCCCCACCTTTGCAGGCAGCTGATGAGGCTCCTGCAGGCTGCGTGCGTTTCGGCTCCGAGCAGCCCTGCTCTCCGCTGAGCTGCGGCAGGGTGTCCCCAGGGCAGTGCAGAAACTGGGGTTGGTGGGGTTGCAGGTTTTTCCCTGCCTGGGGTAACGTTACCCTTTTCTTCCAGGGAAACAACGACGACCTGATTCTGTCCTGCTGCCTCCACTATTGCAATGACAAGGCCAAGGATTTCATGCCCTCCAACAAAGGTAGAACGTCCTCACATCCTCATTGTCCCTTCTCTGTTGCATCCCACGGACTCTTCTGATTTCTCTTTCATGGCCCTTGGAGCTAATCCCTCCCGCATTTTGCCTCTTTCGGCACCGAGGTGCCACCTCCTGCCTCCGGTCAGCCCCAGGCTGTGGCCCTTCCCACCGCGTTGCCAAATGCGCACCTCACTGCGCTTCGGGGATGCCCCAGCCTGTGAGAAGCCAACTGTAACTGTCCCCAGGGCCGTTACATGGTGCTGGCAGCGGTGACGAAGGGCCAGAAAGAGCCTCCTTCCTGCAAGCCCCGGTGCCTTTTGGCCGGGGCCCTTTTCCCTCACCATGCCCGGTTGGCATCGGCCACGCGTGCTGGGACCAGACAGCCCCCGGGCTGTTGCCAGGGCAGTGGGGATGGGAATCGCATCAGCAGCTGCCCAAGAAATCAACCCGCATTTGTCAGTGCGAATTCTTAGCAGCTTAACTTGTCAGATTCACAGAGAAACCGTCACCAAATGTTTATGTGCAAATGATGCTGAATTTTGAAATCATGTGGATTATGGGGAATGGGGCCTGACAAGCTGACAGCCTCTGGTTTGTAACAAGGAGGCGCGTCACCAGTGCGGAGCAGAGGATGTTTATTGTTAAACATTTCTTAAAGTGTCCGCACAAAACCTCCCGGTCCTGCTTTCGGCAGCCTTCGGCCCCAGGCCTGCCTTCCCGCCGAGCCCCCGTTCCCCTTCTTCCCGGCACGGGCCGGCCGGAGCGCTCGCCCCGCCATGCTCAGCCCCGACACCGTGACCGTAGCCCACGTTCCTGGCCACCCTTCCCTTCCCCTCGTCCTGCCGCTCCCCGCGCAGCCAATCTGGGCCCATGTTGGGCTCCCATAAACTCTGTTTTTTCCATTCCCGTCCTGGCTCGGAGGCACTGTGTTTCCTGTGCTCATAGGAACAGTACTCTGGTCACAGGACCCAGCTGCTTACACATACCCCATATGCTTCCCCTGCTTCGCACACACGTAAGCATGGCTCCCACATCCCAGCCCGGCGCGTTGCGTGCGGGGCAGCTCATCCATCTGGGGGCAAGATCCCTTCGGTTATTTCTCAGCCTTCAACTCTCTCTTTGCCTGTCTGAGCCCCAGCCAGAAACGCCTCGGTGTCAGCGGCGACTCCAAAAAACTTTGCAAAAAAATAAGGGTTGGTTTTAGATCTTATAATGAGATCACCAGAATAATAGCACCAGCTTCCTGCTGGAGCCAGGGTCGCGGGCTGTCTTCCTGGCCAGGGTCAGGCAGAGGGACCTCCTCTTCCCTGCCTGCGGCGCGGCGCACCACGCCGTGCGGGCAGCGGGCAGCGTGGGACCCTGGTGCCGCTCCTCGGCCTTCCCGGCCCCGCGGCTGCGGGCGGCGATCACAAATCATCCCCCAGCCAGCGCAGGGTGGGGGGAGAAGGCGGCCTTCGAGATGAAGTGTTGTCTCCCAGCTGTGCCGGGAAGCCTTGGCAGGGAGCGGGGAGCTGGGAGTGCCGCCGGGGTGCCGGGTGGCCCTGCGCTGGAGGAGGGTGGAGGGGGCACAGCATGGGGACAGCGCGGTGTGGGACGGGGTGGAAGGGCTGGGGCAGAGCGGGAAGGTCTGAGCTTCATGCTGCTCTCTCTCGCTCTCTCTCGTTGCAGACGATCCTATCCGTTTGCTCAGGGAAGTGGTTTTGCTGACGGATGACCGGAACCTTCGAGTCAAAGCGTTGACCCGCAACGTGCCGGTGAGGGACATCCCCACCTTCCTCAAGTGGGCCCAGGAGGGCTGAGGGGGCCGAGCGGGGCCGACAGCCCCTGAGCGAGTCACGCAGCCTGTTACGGTGGGAGATCGGCTTCAGCGGCAGCCCTCACCACGCGCCGCCAACGCCTTCCAGCCCACCACGAACAATAAACGCCACGTCTTCAACCCACCCCAGAATGGCCGTGCTGCGAAGGGCCCCACCCCCGAGGGCAGACCAGCTGGGAAGGTCATTGCTGTGGATGGTTCACACGGAAGCTGGGCCGTTGAGGGTCCCACCAACCTTTGGGCAGTGCCGGAGCGGAGCTGGCGAGCCCCGCTGGCTTAGGGAAGCTTTGGGTGAGCCCGTGCTGGATCGCCAGCCTTTTGCTTGGTTTGCTTGATTGCAGAGAGCTCGAGTCACGCGTCGGTGGCTCTTCGGGTTTGTAGGCTGCGTAGGGCAGAGACCGGGCACACGCCAGCGCAAGACTTTGGGATTGCTTAGGCTAACTCGTGCCCCTCGGAGAGGCCATGGACTTCAAGGGCAGGTTCCCTCCTGCCCCAGCCTGTTGGTCCGCCGTGGCCCAGGCAGCTCCACGCCTCCAGCCCCTTCCCCACCCCGTACCCGCCCCCACGCAGGCGATGCTGCTTGCGGAGGCGCTTGTCCTCTCCCGGGTGCAGGGTTTGCTTGTTGAGTTTCATTTCAAATTTCAGTATTTTAGTTTTCAGGTGTGTGTCCTGCCTGCTTTGCTGGGGGTGGGGGAGTGGCTTTGAACACCCCCATTTCCCCCCACAGCTGCTTTCTGTTCTGCTCCCCTGCCCACCCCAGCCATCACCGGCCCCTTCCCTCCTCCCCCAAACCCCGTAGTCCCACCCCACTTACCTTCAGACACGTTTTTCAACCTAAGACTCAGCACAAGGCTAACAAAATCCTGAGTCCCCGAGGACCCCAGGACCGGCTGTCCCACAGGTCCCCTGTGTCCTCGCATCGCCACGGGCTCCTCTTGCATGTGGGATCCGGCTTCTGCCCGCGGCTGCGGGGCCAAGCAAGGTTGGAGAGAGCTGGGGCAGCACCCGGCCCCACCACCGCTTGCCCAGCTGGGAGGGTCCTCTCTCGCGGTGTCCCTCTGCCATGGAGGGAGCAATGAAGGGACCCAGCTGCCTTGTCACTGGGTCATCCCGCACCGGGAGCCAGTGTAGAGTTTGGGTGTTGCTGAGCGCCCCACCACCACCACATTGTCCCATCCCCAGCCCAGTTACACGTCAGATACAGAAGCTTAAGAGGGAGCATTAACCCGCGAACCGGAGCTCCTGGAGCTCTGTTAAGTCCCAGTCCCATGAGCAGAGGGTGGGAGTGACCCCGAGGCCGTCCCCGGTCCCCACTGGGGCGCCGCGGCCGTGGGAGGGAAGCGTCAAAGGCGGCGGAGGAAGCAGTAGGACAGAGCCCAGCGTTTTCCTTTCCTGCGTGGGTGGCTCGGACCCGGTGTCTGCGTCAGGAAGCCCGGTGTTACCCCTGCGCCGGCCGCCTGGCAAGCGCCAACGCCGGGCTTGGAGCCGCAGCAGCACCCAGCTGCCGTGGGGCCGCACGGCACAGCGACGGAGATGGGCACAGGTCACGCTCACTAACCTGTGCCATACAAATGTCCCAGCCTCGGGACACCCTGCGGGGCGGCTGTCGGCAAAGGAGGGTCCGTGCTGCAGAACCTGTGCGACAGAGACTTTGGGGCGCCCACGCCTGCGGCAGGGTGCACGGAGCCATCCGCAGGGTGCACGGAGCCATCCCCGTGGCTGAGCCCACCCGGGGCCGCGGCACACACAGCGCCCACGCGCCGGTTGGGTGCTCACAGCCACGCTGGCTGTAAGCAGCGCGTAGACTTTGCCTTTTTCCTCCACGCCAGGTGTATGGAAACGTTTGTTTTTCTAACCGGGTTCCTGCTTCACAAGGCCCTTCCCGGGGTACCACCAGCTCAGCGGGACCCGTGTCCCCAACAGATGCCGTGGGACACTGGGACATGCTGCCACCAGACCAGCTGGCACGACGGCAAGCGGCGCAGAGCCTCCCTGGCTTAAGCGCCCCGTGCCCGGGGCCATCTGTGCCAGGCTGCTGCCCCGAGCCCCCGCAGGGAGCCCGTGTTTCGGGGAGGCGGCCGCGTTTGGGCTATTTTGTTAAGCTGTTTTTAATAATTTTTAGCATTAAACACTTGTCTGTGCAGCGTGTTGTTTCATTTGCCCTCGGCGGGTGAGTTGCCGTCGCGGCTGGGGCAGGGGTGGGCACAGGTCGGGGAAGGGACGGCAGCGGGACGCGTTTGTGCTTGCCAGGACGAGGGGTGGCTCTGTCCCACCTGCAGCCACTGCTGTCCCCCCCCCTCCAGCCCAGGGGGCTCCGGGCAAACCAGACGCACCGCGAAGCCCCTCACTCCCCTCCCTGCAGCTCTGCACCCCCGGGGTCACCTCCCGGCCCCACTCGGCACCGACCAGGGTCCCCCCCCCAAGAGAAGGACGCGAGGCCACGCGTGTTAATGTCACTTTATTGCTCATTCGGTTTCGACTATAGAAAAAAANGCGAGGAGCCCGTGTACAAATCGGACGTGATACAGAGGGGGCTGGCGGACCCCAGCTGTGCTTTGGGTGCTGCTGCGGCCGCCGCTCGCCCCACGGCAGCTCCGGAGGGACACTGCCAACCCTGGGGAGACCCGGGG
>RSEF01000019.1:6199958-6227573 GCA_003993805.1 Himantopus leucocephalus
GGGGGGGGGGGGGGGGGGGGGGGGGCGGCGGGGGTCCCGTCGGGGGCGGCCCGCCTCCCGGGGCAGTAGGAGCTCACATGCAGGGTGCAGCTCGCCGCACATCAACTCTTACTGTTCGGGGGGGCGGGCGCCGAGCGGCTCCTCCTCGGGCAGCGGGAACGGCCGAGCCCCCCACCACCACCACCCTTGACCCCCCCNCCCCCCCCCCCCCCTGGCCCCCCCCCCCCATCCTGCCCTCCCGGCAGCCCCTCACCTGCCCTCCCGGCGCCGCTCCGGGGCTGCCCCCGCCGGGCTCGTCCCGCCGCATCTGGAAGCGGCTCCCGGAGCGCGTCGGTAGCCGCCGTCCCGTCCCGTCCCGTCCCGCCCCGTCCCGTCCCGTCCCCCCCCACCGCCGCCGGTGTGCGCGGTGCTGCGGCGGAGAGGGGGCGGGGAGGGNCCCGGGAGCGGAGCGCGGCCCGGCGGCGGGGCTGGCGCGGCGGGGACTGAGCGCGACCCGACGGGACGGGACGGGACGGGACGGGACGGGGCGGGCGGGGGCGGTCGCAGGTTGCACAACTCGCCCGGCGCGGCCAGGAGATTCCTGAGCGGCGAAGTCAGAGCGGCCCGGCCTGCCCCGACACCGGGCACCGGGCCCTCGGCAGCCGGCGGCGACCGGTGGCGGCCGGGCAGGGCCCCTCGCAGGGGGCACCGGGGACCCAAAGCGCCGGGGATGCAGGAGGGGGCTGGAGGGGGCGCAGTGACTGTGGGGACCCCGGAGGGATGGGGTGGTGCCTAATGCCGTGGAGGTGGGTGCTGGGGGACACCGGGGATGGGGTGAGGGTGGCAGCGGCAGGACAGGGACACAGCCCCCATACGGCAACCTGCGTCCCAGGGCCGGGGGGGGCTGCAGGCAGGCACGGGGCTCCCAGGGGTGTCCTTGGGCCCCCACTGGTGCCACCTACACCCGAGTAGGGGCTGTGCCAGGCAAGGCCCCCTGCCCACGCTCCCCTTCTCCAGAGAAGGAGCACCCTTAGGAGCACCCACCCATCGGGGTCCTGCGCCCGGCAGCTCTGCCCTCGCCCAGACGGGCATGGCCACCACCAGGTCCCCAGGGGCCAGCGGGGCCGTGGTGCAGCAGAGCAGCCGCGGGCAGGGGGATATCGCAGGCACCGGGTCTCCACCATGTGGTGCCCCATCTCCTGCCGGTCCCCTTTGCCTCCCGCTCCTGCTTTTCCCATCGCTGCCGCTGGCGACGGGCCGTGTGCCGTACACCTCCAGGAAGGGGATTTTTGGGCCACCCCACCAGTGACCAGGTAAACCGCACCGTGGCCCCAGCGCAGCTGTGCTACAAATGTGCCGCTAGCCATGAAAACCACCCTCCATCCCCTGGAAAAACCTCCTTGCTCCTGTCTGGGGTGCACAGCAGCGACAGCAGCGCATCAAAGTCCAGGCCACAGCGGCACCCGGGTCCCTTCCAGGGCATCCCTGAGTGAGGTGACACGTCCCACGGACTTCACCGTGGTCCCTCAGACCCCACGTTCCGATCCCAGGAAGTCTCCGGCTGCACTGTTGTTGTTTTGAAGGCCAAATGTCTCCCGCTGACACCCTGGAATTAGTTTTTCTTCCAGAGTCCTTAAAAATATCCTGGATTTTTGACACGGGGACTCAGCTTCCGACAGTGCTTCCAAACCACCTGGCCTGGGGCCAGCCATCAGCGCCGGGGGAGAGAGGCCATCCAGCTCCCGTGCTCCTCCTCAGCGCAGAGATGATGGCAGTGCCGGGGAGGAACACGGCGGTGCCGGAGAGGAACGCGGCGCCTGCCACAGCCGAGCTGTTACTTGCTATTTCTAGAGCGGGATGGTGCTCAGCGTGGCACGGGCACGGTGCAAACGCTACCGTACCTCAGCCTCGCTCCCGGCAGCTCCCGGCACTTCGGCGAGCATCCCCGTGCACAGCCAGGAGGGTGGGAAGGCTCTTCCCTGGGGACCTCCAGCAGCCGTGACCCTACGGAGCCCCATGGCTGAGGACTGGGCTGTAGCCAGGTCCCCCCCGCAGGGGGTGTCCCCAGCCCGGATTTCTCTGTGCATCCCTGGGAGAGCACATGGCCCCAAAAAACAGCTTCTGGCCGAAGCCTGTGACCCACTCCCGGCTTTGCCAAGGGGCACCTGACATGCTGGCACTTGGGGAATTTGGGGTGGGCCGGGACAAGAGGNGGGGGGGGGGGGTGCTGAGCCGATGAGGCTGGTGGGGGGCGCAGGGAGAGGTGCCCCCCGAAAGGCAGGGCAGTCGCCTGCCGCCCCTGGCCGCCCGCACGCCGCACGCGCTGCCGTTGCCATCTGACAGCTCTTGGCGAAACGGCCTTTTGTGATTCAGCCGTGTTTATCCCAGCCCGCGGCCCGGCCCAGCGTGGGTTTCCATGGAAAACTTCCATCCAAAACAAGGAGAGAAGGAGCTACAGCGGGAGTGACTCAGCCACAACTGGAAGCTTCTGTGGGTGAAGCGGGGAGGAGCGGGGGGGGCTGTTCCCAACGGCTGGGTCCTGCTCCAGCAGTGGGGCCCAAGGATGGCTCCCGGCTCTCCCTTGCCCGTGCCGCTGCCTCCTCGCAGGCAGGAGCCGGCAGGCTTTGGAGGGGAGCCGCGTTGTCTGTGAAACACGTCACCTTCCCGGAGCACCCCCCTCCCTGCGTCGGGTCCTGCTCGTGGGGACAAGGGAGGAAGAGCGTGAGATGAGTAAGGCTGAAATCCCGGCAAGATCCGCACCCGATGCCAGGCTCGGCGGGACGTCGCTTTTTTTCCAGCGCTGCCTACAGGAGCCCCCGCGCCTGGCGAGCCCCCGCGCGGGCGGTTGGCACGGTGGGCAGCAGAGGAGGGCCTGAGTCAGCAGCGGCACTGGGAGAAGGGATGGGGGGAGCTGGGGAGGAGGCAGTGGGTGTTTGGGGGGAGGCAGCAGCAGCAGCAGCGCTGGCAGCGACTCTGCTCGTGCTGGTCTTCTCCCACCTTCCCTGGGACTCTGGGAGAGGGCTGGGGGCTCTGCTCACCCTGGGTGGGGGGGGGCCAGAGCAAAGCTGTGCACCCCTGAGCCCCGTGCCCACGGCAGGCTCCTAGCGAGCACAGCTAGGGGTGCACACTGCGGGCACGCAGCGGGGAAGCCCACCCCTGCCAAAACACCCAGGCTCCCAGTGCCGCTGGGTGACACCAGTAGCTGCCCCCAGAGCCCCCCTACCCCAGGCCAGCATCACAGCTGCCACCCAGAGCCCGGGCTGGCTCCACCACCCTCATTCAGGGACAACATCTGCCAAGAGCTGTTTTAGGGGAAAACCCAAGTCCCCTGGGCCACATGGGGGGGGGGGAGAGGAAATCCCCCCCAGCCACCACGCTGAGCAAGGAGGGGGAGGACCTCGGTCAGTCTGGTCTCCAGGCTCACCTCCGTGGGCAGCCGATGAGGGTGGCTGCGCCCCAAGAACAGGTGAGGGGGTGGGCGCGAAGGTGTCTCACCGGTAGAAAAGCAGGCAGAGGGCAGGATTCCCGGGGCAAACCCCTCCGTCCGGCAGGGACACGTGGTGATGCCCACAGGAGCTGCTTCCCTCCTCCCATCGCTGCTCACACAGGCATCTCCCGCGGATGAGGGAGGAGTTTATTTGTTTTTATTAATTTGTTTAAACCGGTACAGGAGCCACCTAGCAGAAGCCATCTTTTTTACATGCCCTGGGAAGAGGAAGCAGGTACCGTACCACTCCAGCTCGGGTCACCCATCCCTCAACACCCCTCCACGACCCACCTGACGGAGCTTCCTGCAGAGCCGGCACCGTTCTGCTCACTCACCGCACCGCACGCCGGGGCTCCTTCCCCCTTCGCACCGCCAGCCAGCTGCGGCGGTGTCTGCCCCAGGGAGCGGGGTGATGCCGGACAGCGGCTGCGGGGCCGCAGTGTGGGCTGGTGGCCATGGTGAGCGGACACGGCTGCAGTGCCTCCTCCGCACCGTCCCGCGGAGCCGCTCGGGCTGGCAGGGGGGTGTGATGCTGCGCCAGGAGACCACCGCGGCGAGCTTGTAGCTCTATGATAATTAAACAGCTAACGAACGGCAGGCTGGCGAAGTGCTGTCTGCTGCCATCCTTCCCCAGCAGCCAAGGGCTGAGGTGGGGGGAGAGGCGGAGACAAAGGCCCTGGTGCTTTGTCACGGCTGCCTGCCACGTTCAGCCTCGCTCCCTACAGCTGCTGCTGCTGCAGACGGGCGCGTAGCCTTAAGCTGCATCGCCCCCTCCCTGTCCCCCCCAGACAGCCTCTGGTGTCCCCGATGCGGTGACAGACACCCCACATCTTCACATCACCCCAGCAGGCAGCACAGATGTGACACAGCCCGCCCGGTGCCACTCTGCGAGGTGGCAAAGCCGGCAGGCGCTGCTCGAGCCCCACCAGCCCCCCAGTTGCAAGGCTGGCCCGGGGCTGGGCTGCAGGGAAACCAGCCGCATCCTCCGACCACTGCTGCTGGTGCTGCCAGGAACCAGCAAAACTCACAGGCGTGGGAACCGCTTGCTTCTGCCGCGTTGGTTTTAACCCGTGGCAACTCCCAGGCCTGTTCCTGGCTGAGCGAACACAGAAGGTGCTTCTGTCCCCTGACCCTGGGCCCACTCCTGCACCACAGCATCCTCCGTCCCTCACAGCACCAGCACCGCGCTGTCCCGCTGCTCCCCAGATCCGGGCGCTGCGCAAGCAGGGGGAAAATTGAGAAGTTTCATCCAATTTCTCTCTTGTACCAACTATATTGTGCTGTACCCCCAAGGAAAGGCATGGTTAGAGAGAAGCCCTGCGAGCACAGCACCTCTGGGCTGCAGACTGGAGAGCCCGGGCTGCCCCAGCAGCAGTCAAGCAGAACACCTGCAACCGTAACAATAAAGATTTCTGTGTGCTTCTGGAAAACATCAGAGACAAAAATGTAGTGACAAATTTTTCTTGTTCACAAAGGCGCTTTGTACAGAGGAAGATACAAAAGTGTCCCAATACATGCACGCTGAACCAGCAGACATTTCACTCCTGAAGCAAACACCAGCCCTGGCACTGCCAGGGATGAGAGGTTTTTTCCAGACCCAGCCCAGCTGGAAGGTCGGCTTAACAGCTTTCACCAGCGATACTGAAAAACACAAAACCTTTGGGGTATAACTGCTGCAGGAGCTGTGTGCTCTGCATGCGTTTCCTGTGGCTGAGCTGAGGGACCCTGATTTTGAACATCTATTCAAGTCTTAGAAAGCACCTCAGACAGAGAGAAGCGTCGCCCTCCTGTCCTCAAACCCCTCACCATCATAGCCACACACTCTCGTATACAACAACGCTGGCATGAAAAGAAAGGGAGATAACAAAGAGCCATTTAGCCAGGCCCTGGGTTGACGCTGCAGAGCAGCGCAGTGAGCTGATGAGGACCCTCTGGAGGGACGGAAACACAGTGATGTTTCACCAAGATGGCAGGCTGCACGTGGCTCGCTGGAGCCCCATTTATTACAGAGACTGTTATCAAACGGCCCCAGCCCCCAGGGGCTCAGCCTGGCCCTGTCCGGGGCGGAATCGGTCCAAGAAGTCCAGGTAGGCCTTCTTCTGGGGCGCAGCCGCAGGGACGAAGTGCCCGCCGGGGTGGGTGAGGACAACAGGCTCCACGAAGTGCTGGGCGAGCTCCCTGCTGAGGGGGGCAGCGATGACGGCGTCAGCATCGCCCACGACGTGCAGCGTGGGCAAGGCGATGGGCTCCCGGTAGAAGTGGCCGTGGGCCGGGGCGCGGCTGGCAAAGCCGGCCACCAGGATGGCGAAGGCCACGGGGAAGCGGGGATCGCCGCGGGCCCTCAGGGCGCACACCATAGCGGCCAGCGCCGCGCCCTGGCTGAAACCCAGCAGCCCGTCGAAGGGCCCGTGCTCCGCCAGCGCCGCCGCCACGGCCGACAGCGACTCCTCCAGCCCCGCCGGCGCCGCCGCCACCTCCCCCGCCTCAAAGGTGCCGGGCCCGGAGAACCACCAGCCGCGGGGGGGATCGTCACCGTCGTCGTCCTCGCCGCCGCCGGGCACGGGGTGCGGAGCGCTGACGGCCACCAGCTCTGCGCGGCCGCGCAGGGCCTTGCGCAGCGCGCCGGTGCGCTGGCGGAAGCGGCGCTCGCTCTGCCGGTAGCCGTGCAGCGCCAGCAGCCGGAGCGGCCGCCCCTCCGACATGGCGCCCTCCGCCACCGGAAGTGGAGCGCGCCGCTTCCGGCTGGCCCCTCCTCTTCCCGCCGAAACACATCGCGTTCATTGGACGATGCGGCGCGGGGGGCGGTGCCCTTCCGGGCTCAGGCGCCACCGCGCCCTCTGGCGGCGGGAGGTCGCGGCGCGGGAAGCGGGACCGGGGACGGGGACGGGCTGGGCTGGGTCGGGATCCTCGGCGCGACCGGGGGCAGAGCCTGCAGCACGGCCTGGCCTTGCAGGGGGGTACGCCCCACGGGGAGCTGGTCCGGGTCTGGCGGGCTGCGGTGTCGTCGAGGGACGGGGTGCGTTCCCATCCATCCCAGCGCCGGTACCGGGAGGTCCCGGTGGTGCTTACCCTCGGGGTGGGGGGGTGGTGGCGCCCCCGCCTGTGTCCACGCCGGGTCCTGGAGCGTGGCGGCAGCAGGACGGGGTGCAGGCTGCGCTCACGGGGCCGCCGTGCCCCCGGTGCTCGGCTTCTCCTCGCCCTCCGCCGGGGTGGGGGCTGCGGGCGGCATCCCCTGCGGTGGAGAGGGGGTGTCAGGATGGGGCCCCAGCCCCCGCCTGACCCGCGATGAGCCTACCTGTGCTCAGCCCACAGTGCCCCACGGGGCAGGGCAGGGGCGATCCCCCCTCCCGGGGAGCCGTGGGCCCAGGCGGGCGCTCGCCCCAGCAAGGGCTGGGGGGGAGGTCGCGTGTCCCCCCGCCTCCGGCCGGGCTGGCACTGGCCCCGTTACCGTTTACCGGGAACGAAGCCACAGGGTGGCGCTTTTGGCACACGGCATTGTACGGCACCGGGAGCTCAACTTGTGCCAATGCTCCCACCACCACCCCATCCCCCCCCCGCCCCATCCCTTCCACCCTCCATGGCCACCAAGAGCGAAGGGACGGAGTGGGGACCCGCTGCCCCGGTGACACCCCACCGCCCCAGGACGTGCTGCCCACCTGGGCCGGCCGGCCGTGGCGCGGGGGCTGCACGCCGGCATGGTTCACCGTCCATGGCCCCAGGGACTGACTGGCGTAGAAGTCCATGGGGTACGGCTGCTGCCACTCGATGTCCCGGAGAGCCACCGCGGCCTGTGGAGGGGACAAGGAGCTGAGTCCCTGAGCAGTGCCCGCAGCAGGAGAGATGGCAGTGCTGGGAGAGGTCCCAGAGTGGCAGCTTGGCGTGCTGAGCAGGGCACTGCCAGAGGGAAGCTTGCGGCACCGGGAATCCCACTGTTTCACAAGAGATCGGTAATCCCAGCAGCATACCCGGACACAGAGGAGGGGACACTGCCTGGCTGCAGGGACGTTCCCATCCCGGCAGCTCGCAGCACCACAGCTCTGCGGGAGGCTCTGGTATGTCGCCCCACGCCAGGGCTGGTCCCCCCAAAACGGGAGGGTGGTGCTCACCTCGTAGGGCGTCAGCAGCGGCTTGCTGAAGGCTTCTCCCCAGTCGATGGAGAGCCGGGGACAGGCTACCTGCACCCACCTGGAAGGGAAACACATGGCAACGGATGGGGACAAGCATTTTGGGAAGAACAAGCCGCAATGAAACCCCGCAGCAGCCCCCCGGGAAGGAAGCAGAGCCTGCAGGGAGCAAGGTCTCTACTGTGCTGGAGCCACCCTGCCAAGGACAGCCACACAGTGCCAGCCCAGGTGACAGCAGGACAGATGTGACAGGGGCAGCTTCCAGCAGGAATCAGAGGCCCTGACAGGGATGGGGCACCCTGGGGACCCCGGTGTGGGGGGCTGGAGAGGGGTCAGCAGCACTCACGCGTCCACGTCAGGGAAGAGCCGCAATTTGCTGGGGAAGATCTCGGACAGCAGCACCCGCACGAAGGGCCGGCCCAGGGCATGGAGACGCGACTCCAGGTGCTGCAGGGGAAAAGGCACCCAGGGGAGTTGGGGGAGCCCAGACAGATGCCCCCCAACAAGCCCCCCAGGCCCTGCCCACAGCCCCTTCCCAGCCACCAGACCCTCTGTGGGTCCCAGCTCTGCCCCACAGCCACATCCCCTCAGCAGTCACAGGATAAGTGTGGTGATGGGGACCACGGCCATGGCTCCGTCTCCAGCCCAGCTCTCCCCAGCGCGTGCCTCAGCCTAATGAAGTAATTACCGCTCAATGACAACAATCTGTTCTCGTTAGCGGCTGCCTTCCCTGGGACGCCCGCCTGCCACAGGCTGGCCAGGTCCAGAGGCTGCAGGATGAGGAAAGGAGCCCAGAAGGGACCAGGGACGTCCTTGTCCTTGTCCCCCACTCCCTGGGGCCACAGCGGGACAGTGGCTGCTGGGACCTTGCCACTCTGCTCTGCCTACTGGTCCCTGCGCTGCCCCAAGTCTCACCTACGGCTCCCCAAAAATTTCTGTGTGTGAGTGGGGCTGCTGTAATCAGGGCACCCCACTCCCATGGGGCAGGACATCGTGATCCTGCTCCCCTCGCCCGGCCGGGGTGCGGAAAGCACCAGCGCAGCAGCTGAGCAGGGACTGTGAACCCGATCGGAAGTTCATCCAATTAAAACAAACCCAGGGAATTAATTGCCAAGCTGCCAGTGCTGGGGGGGTCTCCGAGGCTGGCCAGCTATCCCCAGCAAGGGGCCAGGTTTAATGAGCCCTTGTCCGGCCTCCCTCATCTGCTGCTAATTGCCCTGCCCGCTCAGCTCGGGGGCACGCAGAGCCCGGCCAGTGGCAACCAACGGGCTGCCAGTGGCACTGGGTCCACCCTTGCCCCGGCAGTGAGGCCACTGTGCCGATGGTGCCATCGCTCACCGGCCCTTCCCCCTGCCCAGGAGCAGCGCCTGATGCCCAGGCGGGGGCCACGGGGAGGGGGCCGTACCTGCAGGATGCCGGGGGAGCCCTGGCGCCCCAACGTGCCCAAGATGAGGCCCCAGCAGCGGGCGCTGGCGGCGGTGCGGATGGCGTCCTGCCGAGCACGGTGCATGCACTCATGGCCATAGTGCTCCTGGGAGAAGACCTTGCTGTAGGGATCGTACCTGCAAAGCAGAGCCAGGCTCACACGCACCCCATCACCCTGCCCCCCCTCAAATGATGTCTCTCCCTCGTTAGTGCTAATTGTCTCTCACAGAATCTCTTCCCTCCACCCCGGCTAATGCAGGGCCCAGCCAGCTTGTCAGGACACAGAGATGGGACAAGGACGGGGATAAGGTGGGCGTCCCACCATAGCCCCCCAACAGTCGGCACAGCCTGGGCCACGCGCTCGGCTCCACGCTCAGTTCCCCTCTGTCCCAGCTCATCAATTATGAAGAAATCTTTGATTTGTTGCTTTGTTTGACGAGGAGAATTTTAATCAAATCCCGCTCGGGTTTCGGCAGCTTCCCCAGCGCCATAAACCTGACGCGCGCCTCCCGTTAGTAACAAACGACCTACTAAGAAATTCAGATTTCGCCAAATGGGCCCAGCCTTTCGCTCTTGATATTTCATCTGCTTTCAGCGGCCTCATCATCGCGCTTTATGGCCTCTGCCTGCAGCAGCCGGGCTTTAATGGCTACACCTCCACGAGCTTTCACAGGTACTTGTCAAAATGTTTATATTCAGCCGGAGTAAATGGCTGGCGTTCGTCTCCCCGCCGCACCTCTTCACCCGCCCCGCTGCCCCTCGCCTGCCTGTGCCTGCTGCAGGCAGCTGCCTGCCCAGCCCCGGGGTGGAGGGTGCTCCTGGGGTGAATGGTGAGGAAAACTGGTTCCCACTGTTCTGGGGTGCTCCCCACCACGGGGTTGTTGGGGACCAGAGTAAGTGCCCGTACTTACAGGCAGGTTTCCCCCCCCAGGGTTGCCCGTACCTGTAGGCAGGTATCCCCGGGTTGGCGATCATGATGGACTCCAGGTGGAAGCGCCCGTCGCCCAAATACCTGCCGAGAGGGAAGGGAGAGCTACGGCACGTGCGAAACGGCGATGCCCATCCATGAGCCCGCTGGTTTCCCAAGCCGCAGTGCACCGACATCCCGGGAGCCTGAGCTTATGTGCCAGGACCTGGAGGCAGCGGGCACAGCCGGGGCCCCCCCATCCTTGTGCAGCCCCCCGGCACACCGGGGAGGGAGAGGCGGCCACGCTCGGGTCGAGGAAGGATGCCCACACCAGCGTGGGGCAGCCAGGAGCTGCTCCACCTCAACGGCTGGTTCTAGACGTTGCTGCTTCCATTTCTAATCGGATTTCAAGTCAGCAATTACATTTCAAAGCCTTTCATTCAGCTGCCCTAATGGAGTGAGGGCCTGGAAAATGAATTCAGACTTAAAACTTGACTAGATTTTGCCCTTAATTGGAGAATGACATTTTGGGAGATCAAAGCTAATTTGTCTGCAAAAGTTAGCCCCAGAGACGGGCAAAAGAAGAAAATAACAACGCGGGGAGGACGCAGGTACATCGGCTGCGTGCACCTGCACGGGTGACTGGTCGGTACCACACCGCAGCTTCTCCGGCAGCAGGAAGGACACACTCTCACCAATGTGGTGCCAGCCCGGCTGCCCCTGCCTGCTCCTGATGCCCTTGGGGAGAGATGGGACGCAGCGCCTCTCCGTGGGCGCCAGTGTGGCTCAGGGCGAAGCCGGAGCCCCCACCGCCCCCCCTGCCTTGGCAATCGCGAGCGTGGCTCCCCGCACAGCCGTGCTCGGAAAGGTGTCGGTGCCGTTGGCTCCCGGCAGGGCAGGCGAGAAGGGGCTTGGCGGGGCCTGAACCCGCACCCGGGCTCCCCGGCTCCCCCCAAGGGTGGGGTCCTTGTATTTATTTATTCTGCAGCGCACTGTATTCACAGTACATTAAGCATTTCCATTACCTAAAATAATTAGGTGATAGGAAGCGAAGTGCTCCCTCTAATTTGCTGTCCTTAAATAAAATTAATGTTGCTGTGATGTTGGGCCCCGGCCATTTGTCTTTTCCAATTATCCACCCGCCCTTCCATCTATTATCTATTCTGATATACGACTCAATTATTTCCTCTGCGCTACGAGCACACACCACTCCGAGCAGTGTGGGGAGCTGGAGGTGGCCCATCCCAGCCCGCGGACATCCCCCTGCCACCCCTCAGCACCATCCCACGTCTGGGCAGGGGGTACAGGCAGGGCGGGCAGCCTGGGCCAGGCAGGAGGCTCCTGGAGGACCCTGGCTACTTACACAATGGCATCCGTGTCCTGAGCGATCCGGGGTGACGTGCAGCCTAGGATCTCCCCCGGGGACAGCGGCTTGCACTGGGGCACACACACCTTGTACTGGGAGCGCAGCTCCTGTGATGCCGCCTGCAGGAGATGTGGGGTCAGCTGGCCAGCAGGGACACACCGTGGCACAGTGCGGCCGAGGCTGGTGGTCCCCAGCACTGCTGGGGACCCTTGGGGACATCCGGCCCTGGCATTCCCAGCTCCATGGGGCACCAGTGGCAATGGCTGTGCTGTTATGCCCTGGCACAGCAGCAGCAGACGGGAGCCAGTCTGCTCGGGGCAGCACCATCACAGAGGGTAACAGCCCACACTGCGGAGATGCTCAGCGAGGCTCAGCCAACGTATCAATTAAAAGACAAGGGAAAACGCTTAACGCTTCAATAGCCCCGTGTTTAGATAGACATGGCTCAAGAGGCTCATTCATCTCCTCCCGTCCTGCCCAGCCGGCCATTCAGGGGCAGACAGACAGACCTGCCGGAGCTTCCCCTGCCGCTGCCGGCACTGCATCAAAATGCCAAGTGCTCCACCGCCTGCCCTGACATTTACAGAGCAGCTCCCCGGGGAGCCAGGGAGGGGTGCCGCCATGAAACATTGATCAGAGTTATTATAAAGTACTTGATCAACATTACGGCAGCAGCATATTATCGCAGCGACTCATCAGAGGGGAACCATCACCACCAGCACCCAGGGGCAGCTGTTCCAGCCCTGGGGCAGGGTCAGGGAGGGATCGAGCCGGGGCCAAGGCTGGGGACGGCACAAGCCCCATCCCGCACCCTGCACTGCTGGGGTCCCCATCTCACCTGCACTGTGGAGACAAACTGGATGGTGCTGACGAGGGCCAGGGAGGTGCCCGCTGCGAAGTTGAAGCGAATGGTCTCCAGGAAATGGGACGTGTCGATCTTTATGTCCACGAACACGTAGAGCATCTTCAGCCCCTGTGTGGCGTCGATGGGAACTGGTGAGAGGAAGAGAGACAGTGTGAGTGCAGGGTACACCCAGGGCCACAGAGAGCCCCCAGCTGCTGCTGCACGCAGCCGGGGGATAAAGCATGTTGGCAGGGCTCCTGCACTCCAACTGCCCCAGTGTGGGCAGGCCAGGGTGGGCTGTGCCATCCCTCTGCCCGCGCTGGCCCCCTGGGCAGGGGGTGCAGATGGGAGCCACGGAGAGCACCCGCTCATTTCTCTCCAGATAATGGCAGCCTGGGGAATCAATGAACACAAATCTAATTACCCCCGGTGCTAAGAAGCCTATGTCACCACGATTAAGTGAATAATTAAAGTACACAGAGTCCACATCGATCCACAGCTCTGTGTTCACTTCCCATTTTGGTGCTCTTCACCTGATCACAATTAAGTGCAAATTACTCCCTCCCGCGGGGCACGTGGGGCCAGGAGGGAGAGGGTAAGCGCCTGTGTGCTGCACCAGGATGCGCCCTGCCATTAGCTATGGGGCTCCCCACGAAGGCAGCTGCACTGAGACGGTACCAGGAGACTGCGGGCAGCCCAAAAGGAGCCCAGCAACCTCTCAGCACCCTGCAGACACCCCGGGGTGCCCCACAACCCACCCAGCCCAGTGCAGGCAGGGAACCACGTGGCCATGGGCCATGGATGGCGGCAGGGCTGGTGACAGGCAGCCTGGCAGTGTCTGCCTGTCCCTGTGGGGAGCAGCTCCAGAAGACGTGACTCCGGTCCCCTGCAGCAGTGCAGCTCTCACACCAGCATGCTCCCGAGCACCACTGGATACGGCCCCGTCCTCCCTTTCCCACTGTTCATTCATGTAATAGCAGGCTACAAACCAGGGGTTTTATACTCCCTGTTCCAGTGGTGCCCAGAACCCTCCTTCCGTAACAAAGCACCTAGCACAGGTATTTATCACCACAAACGCTCACACCGATGTGGCTTTCGGGACAGACTTCTCAAGTGGGGAGTCAGTATTTCATACGGAGCCTGACGCAATTCTTCAAAGCCATTTATACGGCCTCATAAACATCCAGGAGGGCTGCCGGGTGCCGGGAGCATGGTGGCAGCAAGAATGCACACGCCTGCCGTTCGCTACGGCAATTCTTCCGATCCACCTTAAAACCCAGAGCGTCTTATTGTTATTTTTGGGCTGATTCCATCCTGGGTGGACTTCAAAGTTAGCAGCATCTGGGACAGCAGCGCAGTTTCCATGGCAACTGGATCCAGAGTACCGTCCGCCTGGGGAGCACACAGCCTCCTCCTCCCTTCCCCGCCCAGCCTGTGCTGCACCCGCAAAGCCGCCTTCCCTGGCCGCACACCGGCCCCCGGGCGAGCGGGACCCCCAGGCCATCGCTCCCCTCCGTCATCGCTCCCGACTTGCCCCCAAAGCCTGCAGCTGAGGGGTTGGGGGGGGGCAAGAGCAGCCCCATCCCCATCGGTGGCTCCTGGGCCAACGGGGTCCTGCCAAGCCATGGCCCCGTTGCTCTGCTCTTGGGCACAGACGGGGCTGTGATTTTGGGTGCTGCGGTGGTGCGTGGCTGAGCAGGACGAGCACGCCCTGCTGCCCCCGAAATCCTGCCCGCGGGCAGCCACTCAGCCAGCCTGGCCCCATCGAAAGCCTGCAACTGAGGCTGGAGAACAGAAATCCCTTTGGGAAGGGATTAGCCCTTGGCACTAAGTCTCCGAGCTGGCATCAAGCGGGGCGGGAGCTGCTCAGCACTGCACGGTGGCAGCAGCACAGCCTCCGCAGTGCTACGCGTGGCTGCCTCAGCACCGCCCCGGGGCCGAGTGTCACCTACTCAGGCAGCTGTGTCCATAGTGCACCAAGAAGTCGGCGCCCAGGGCCCGGGCCGTGTAGTCATCCACGCAGCACGCGCCGTAGGTCACGTCGCCCATCACTACTGCCTCTGCGTCTGTGAACCTGTGGGGAGGCACAATGGTGAGGGTCATGGCTGGCTGCTGTCACCGCAGCCCATGTCCTGTCCCCCAGCTCTGTGGCACGCCGCTACTGGGGGACCCCGTGCTGCCATCGAGCCCCTTGCCACGCGCCAAAGAGGACGAGCACTGGCTACTCTCCGAGATGTCAACATGATTAAGCTGGAGAGCGGTAATCCGCCTCTTCAATTGGGTAAAGCTGTTTGCAATTCAGCGGATTATCTGCTCATCAAACAATATGCTGCCAGCTTCCTAATGCTCCAGCGGGGAGAAGAGCAGAGGGAGACCCGGCGCAGCGTGGTGCCGCCACTCCTGCCAGCCTGTCCCGGGGACCAGAGCCACCAGGACGGGCAGAACAGCCGCCCTGGCGTCCCCAGCCGTGCCAGCCAGACTGGCAGAGCCACAGTCCCCCCGTGCCCGTGTACTGCACAAGCCAGTGCACCCCAGCCCGCGCCTGGCTGCGTCACCCACAGGTGCCAGTTTGGCCAAGCTGGGTGTGCTCCAGGAGCAGCTGGTGCTTAGGTGGCACTTGGCGAGGGAAAGCACCGAGCGAATGCTGGCACTGTCCCCCATCCCGGCTCTGTCATCCCGCTGCTCTGGCCCAAGCCCACCTAGAACCCGCCCGCCAGCGGAGGGGCACGCACTGGCACTGGGCGGCAAAGCCGGGGTTCTGGCACGATTTAAAGGTGCCACCTTTGTGGGTGTTTTATTGCACCATTTCGGGGGATTATTAGCTTGGCCACCTTCCCGGGGAGCCGCTATAGTAGTTTACGGACGAAAGCAGGTATCGCGATGACAAAGCCCCGCACCTGGAGGGGCTGCTTAAACCAGATGCTAATTCCTTACTTATGCGGAGGTCAAGCCGGCAGCGGCAGCTCGGTGCCAGTGGGGTCCCCCCTGCTGCTGACGCGGGGCAGGGGTGAAGGGGCTGGGGGAGGCAGGCACCCTGGCACAGCATCACCCCCCACCAGCACCGGGTGCTGGCTGAGGGCCAGGGTCCCGCGCGCTCCCCCCCGAGCGCCAGGCAGGGAGCGTTACGTCGGCGGCAAGAATAGAAATGGTGGGCAGAGCTGGGCAGATGGCAGAAGGTGGAGAAATGGTGGAGCGTGCTGAATATTAACAGCCCCAGCCCATCCGTCAGCACCCAGGGAGGGGGACAAGGGAGCGGCTCATCTGGAGCATCCCTGGAGAGAGGGCAAAGCCATCCCCACCTCCCGCACCCAGTCTGGGCATCTCCCGCTCCCCACAGTGTCCCAAGGGCTGGGGACACCATTGGGGACCATCAGAAGATGGACCAGATCCTTGCCAGCACCCAAATCCCACTGTCCCTCGCAGCCACCATGGCTTGGATGGGAGGATGGCTCCTCCACTGCCTGCACGGTCATCCCATAGGGCTGGGGGCTGCAAGCAAAGGTTCCAGAAAGTTCTTCCCCCACCGAGCCCCCCCCCCGAGCCCCCAGCCCCCTCCTCTAATGAGAGGTGATGAGATGAACATGAATCAGACTCCACACATCTCAGCAAAAGTGGAAAATTATTCAGCTCCTTAAGATTCAGGACGGGGAGGTCTGACTCAGAGCGGCAGCCAGCGCCGCTTAATTTTTTATAGATTAAAATGTATGCAAATTGGCCCAAACCCCAGAGAAAGTCCCTGGGGGTGAAGAGCAAGAAAGTGAAATCGCAATGGCGGAGGGAGGGGGGCAGAGGCTGGCAGAGGTGCCCATGGCCCCTGCTCAACGTGCGGGGCTGCAGCCGGCAGTACGTGGCCACCGGTCCGCGGGCAGGGAGAGACGGGGCTGAGCCCTGCCCTGGCCAAGGGGAACCGCTCCACTCCAGCTGCAGGGAGCATAGCCACGGCCAAGCAAGGAGCAAAGTAGCCACAGAACGATGCCTGGTGAGGAGGGAGCCCAATGGTGCTGCCATTGCAGCCGGCGAGGCTGGAAGGGTTCCGGCAGCCCGGCAGTGCTGGCAGGAGAGGCACAGAGGCACCAGGACGGCACGCACCGGGGTCACCCGCGCCGGCTGGGCTGGACGGTGGAGCAGAGCAGCAATCATCTCCCGAGACAAATCAAAGGCAAGCGCGGGGGCCTCCCCTTGATGTTTTAATCAGTTCGGTGTCGCCGGAGCCTTTCATCAAACTACAGAGGAAGGAAACGTCAATTAGCAGCCACCTGCCTCCGATGCGGGCCGGGGAGCTGCTCGCCAACCAAACCAGACCGGGATACAGGCGAGGGGCAGCCACGGGAACGTCCTTGTGGGTGTTTCGTGTCCCAGCAACTCATCACAGCCGCGGACGGGTCCCAGCGCCGTGCTGGCAGGGAGGACGCGGTGACGGGGCTGTCCCCACCCAGCGCCGAGCCGCTCACTACAGCTGGGAGCTCATGAATATTGAACACGTGGGGAGGTTATTCATCTTTTACGTCCCGCAAACCCCAGCTCATTCTGAAAAACCGCCCGGCCTTAGCATTTTTCTCATCTCCCCCTAATTCATTATCTCCTCCTTTAAACAGATGGCTCCCAAAATCCCATTTATAAAGCGCCATGCTCAGCACTGTCAGGATGCGCACCCAGGCAGGCCAGGTCCCGGCCCCTATCCCAACTGCCAGGACCCCTGGACCCTCCCAGTCCCGCTCTTCCCTGGCCAGTGTGGGATGGAGGTGACAGCAACCCAGGGACAAGTTTGGGGGCTGAAAACGCTGGGACAGACAGGCACACATGGGGCCAGTATGTCCCCAAGCATGGGGCAGCCGCTCCCTGCCACCCCAGCGCAGGCGCTGGGCTGGAGCAGCCCTGATCTATTCCGGCCCCTCGACAAATAAATGAGAGCATTTGCTATCGGCAGGAGCGTGGGGTCCCCTGACACCGTGGCAGCGCGTGAATGATACTGTGCTGGTCCTCACACCGTGAAGCAGAACTGCTCTCTCCGGCAGAGAGGAGTCCTCAGCCCCAGAATGTCCACCGTGCCCAGATCCAGCAGTCCTCGGCGGGGAGGGGACGGCAGGGACTGGGCTGAGAGCAGCCAGCCCTGGCACTGCAGGGCTGCTGGAGGATGGAGCTGGCACCGAGAGGCTGGGGTGCCTGCACATCCCACTGGGGACAGGGACATGGAGCGGGCTGCTCCTTGCTTCACAGTCACCTGCCTCGCCTGCACGTGGCCCTTCACAGCACGGTCACACTATGGCTTGGTGACACCTCCCTGCTGGGAAACGCCTGGGGATAAGCAAGAGGGTTATGCCCTGGAAATACCCCACACCCACCCCACAAACCCTACACCCACCACCTGCCCTGTGGCACCCAAGCCCAGCCCATGCCAGGGAAAGGTGCCAGCGGGTGCCGCTGTCCCCGGACCAGCGTGGGGGCTGAGCACAGCCCCGGGTGAGAACAATGCACTTAATTAGCAGAGAAACCCGCCACCAAGCCCCATTAGCAGACTCCCAACTTCATTAGCACAGGAAGGCTGCACGTAATTAAAATAATGAGTTTGCAATTTTACCGCAAACGGCACTGGAAGAGCCCCACTGCAGCTGGGCAATCACCATCCACGGGCGGCATGGGGCCCCGCAGAGCATCTGCAAGTGGGTCAGGATGGGGAGAGGTCCATGCCCCTGGAACCCCCCCAAGAAGAACAGCCACCTCCAGACGGGTCTCCTCTCCTGAGGGGACCTCCCACTCTGTCCTCAAAGGGGGTGCCACGGCCAACCCCGTCCTTCCAGGAGGCATGTCCTGGGGGCACCCTAACTTTGCTGGCCTTGCAGCTGCAAAAAACCTAAAGCAAGGCAAACCAAGGGTCCAGAGCATGGTGGTGGCAAAGCCACCACACCGTCCTGCACCCAGATGGTGCCTGTCCCCTCTTCCCCATGGCCCGGCCACGGTGCTGCCTGTCAGTGCCAGCTCCCTGGGCTCTGTGGGGACAGGAGAAGGTGGTACGGGGCATGTGGTGGTGGGCACTGCACCTGTGCTGGTACATCCCACCCCTGGGAGGTGACAGCCCTAGAGACCCCACACGCTCCCCCCATACCCGGTTACTCCCACGCCGTCACCGCCGGGGCTGAGGTTTTAAACATCTCCAATGAAGTGAGAACTTCATTCTCCCTAATGATGCTGTTGTGCGGTTAATGATGGTGATTAAATTCCCCTGCACAGCGTGCTGCACCATGCCGCCAGCGCCTCTGGGTTGCGCTTAGAGGACAAGGGGAGAAGGGAAGGCAGCGCCGGCCGGCAGAGCTGTGGCACTGGGCAGCTGAGGACAGATCCTGACCTGCGTTAGCGTCCCAGGATGGCCCTTTGGGACCTCCTGGTGATGCTGTCAGCTTTGCCATGGCACTCAGTGCCACACTGCTCAGTGGCACATCGCAGACCTGCCTGGCCAGAAGACCTGCTGCCCTTCTCCTGCTCAGCCGCTATCCCCAGAGGGGACAGCCTTCATGGCACTGGGGACCTGCCGGGCACATCAGCCTTCAGGGGCTTTTTTGTCCTTGCTATCACAGCCGCTGACCATAGCGGGGGCCATAGCAGGGCATTTCAAGCCATGCCAGAGCTGCTGGGCT
The DNA here is from genome assembly GCA_003993805.1 of Himantopus leucocephalus. Taxonomy (NCBI): domain Eukaryota; kingdom Metazoa; phylum Chordata; class Aves; order Charadriiformes; family Recurvirostridae; genus Himantopus; species Himantopus leucocephalus. The sequence continues at coordinate 6,218,723 of RSEF01000019.1, forward strand.
GTGTGCACGACATTTAACTCTTTACTGCTCAACCAGAGATGATTCAAGACCCCCTGTCACTCTGAAATGTCCTTGTACGCTGCTGGGCACATTGCGGCACGGTCACAGGGATGCTCTGCACACCCTCAGCACTGCCTTGCACGGTTGCTCAAAAGCCATCGGGCCATTGGGAGGTGCTAAGGCCGCGGCAGGGCAGCCTGCTCGGGAGTCAGGACATCCCTACGCTCCCCCTGCTGTCATCGCCCATCCCTGCCGCCGAGCCACAGCTGATTAGCAGGAGCCACTCGCCCTGTCGCGGCGCGGGGAGACGGAGGGATTAGCAGCTGCGAAGCCTGACAGCCGACTTTATTAACAAGGAATCAAAAGCCCATCTGAGAGCCCAGCTGATCCGTCTGCTCCAGCCCCGGCGGGGGGAGAGGAGGGGTCCGCTCCTGGCTGAACCCCTCCCCAACAAGCCATTGGCACAGGGGGCACTGCTGTCACCTCCCCGGCACGACAGCGGGTGGGATGGGGGGCTGTCCCCCTCCCTGAGCCGCGGTCCGAGCTCCCCCCACGCTCCTCTCCACGCTGCCGCCCCCCAGCACGAGTTACCCTCCGCCGAATTACATCAGCCGTGACAAATGAAGCCAATTTGGAAGGTGCCGCGAGAGCGTCGTGATGTGGTTTCGGCAGCCCGCCGCCCCACCAGCTCAGCCGACCCCGGCCCCGCCACCCCCCCCACAGCTGGCCGCTCGCCCCAGCACAGGTTCGATAATGACAAACCTATTAACGCTAATTAACTGGGCCTCACGCTGGTCAATGCTGTAAGTGCGCTCTTGATTTCAAAGGCTCGAGGCTAAGTACCCCACCTGCCTTTCCGGAGGCAGTGGCAGTGACACTTCGGCTACATCTTCATCCCCGCAGCCCCTCGGGGTTCAGCGAGCACCAGTGCGATGCTGGGGAGCTCAGATGAGGTGCTGGAGGGTCCCCCCTCCACCCAGCCCTCTCCCCTCCTTTCCCCCAGGAGGGCTCCCTGGGGGCCCGCGCACTCTCACATCACAGTGGCAGACGCAGTGACGCCACCATACCCCTGCACTGGGACAGACAGACCCACAGACAGGATCACGTCCTCCCTGAGACGCCTGTGCTGCAGTGAAGCGAAGCCACGTTCCCTATCTCAGCCCTCCCCAGCACCACCAGGCCATGGCGCAAATATTGTATTAAAAGGCAGCTCCAGCAGAAGGGATAAATATCTGGCTGAGCGGTGGCAGACACAGCTCTGGTCAAGCCAGAACACACAGGGATGGGCACTGTTGCCCCAGGGGCACCAGCCCTGGGCATGGCTCTGCAGCCATTACCAGAGCCTGCAGGGGACAGGGAGCTCGCTGGCATCCCCAAATCCCAACTCCCACCAGCAAAGAGGCGGCAGGAGGCTCCAGGGATGGGGTGGGGAGAGGGGCTGCTTGCTAAGCAACGCCCCTTTATGGGCTCAGGTGTCCCCGGCATGCTCAGCCCTCGCGTCCCCCTCTGTCCCCGGTGGGAAGGGGACACACTACCCCAGGGCCAACAGTACCCCGAGCCCCTGTACCCAGCTTGGCTACGGCAGCCACTGCCAGAGCACATGGCTGCAGTGATTCCCATCACGTCGGAGACTCGTCCGGCCCCGGCGCCGGGTGAGGAGGGCCAGCAGGAGCGGCGGCCGAGCCACGATTCCATATTAATGCCAGCGATGAATATTAATAGCAGGAAGAGGCAGGCACTAACGAGGCCACCTGCCGATTCACACCTCACCTACGGCAATGTAACCGGGTCCCAAGCGTATCCCCGAGAGAGTGGGGACAGGGCTGGGCTCACTCCTGCCTACAGCCACGATCCTCCAGCCAGCAGTGCAGGTAGCCAGCATGGCCACATCCCTAGCCAGAATCACGGATGGCACCTGGTGCTCCTGGCAAGGGACCAGCAGTGGGGGTGTCTCTGGGTGCTGCTCAGCCTCAAAGGCATCCCCCATCCAACCATGAACCCATTGGTGCTGCCACATCCCTGCTCTTGGCCAGGCACCTCTCTCCACGCAGCACCCATCTCCCACCACCCATCTCCCACCAGCACCCCCGCCCCAGCACCCAGCACCCCCCATCAGCCCTGCGGAGCTCCCCCGGCAGGGAGGGCGAGTCCACCGGGGATGCCAGCACCCGGGCATCCACCAGCACCCCGGCATCCACCGGGAAGTGGGGCTTAAGGTTTCATTCAGATAAAAGAGCCCCTTAATCTGCTGCCTTTGAAGTCGGAGACATGAAAGCGGCTGGGTGCCAAAGCTGGAGAGGAGGCAGCTCCACTTAAAGGGACAAGCCCACGCGGAGCCGCCCGCACTCGCACCCATCCCCTCTGCCCCCCGCACCCGTCCCCTGCCCACGTCCACCTTCCCACTGCTCCTTCACCCAGCCCGAGCGTGGGGCTGCTGCGGGCCCACAATGGAAATGATGGCAAAGCGGGGACAAAGCCTGCAGGCACGGCTGCCTTCCCACCCGGCACGGCGATGGCTGCTCGGCTAGTGGCAGCGGGGAGGCGAGTCTGCTCGCCCCGGTAAGGCAGCTTACTAATGAGTGCCGCGACCCCGATGGCAGACGAGGCACGCGGTGCTATTAGCACTAATTCACTGTGCGAAAACAGAGAGGAGCTGGGGAGGGGGCAGGCACAGCAGGGAGAAAGCCAGCGAGTTGGGAAGGAGGGAGGGAGGCATGCTCGGCGGTAAGATTACGGCCAATTTCTGCAAGGTGCCTGCATCCGCTGCGGCTGCAAAGCCTGGTGCCTCCAACCTCACCTCCCAAGCGGCACAGAAAATCAGGAGCCATGCAGAAGGTGCTGCCCAGCAGGAGCCACTTGCAGTCATCCCCTCTGGGCCGTCACCGTGGCCTCAGGTGTCACCAGCTGGTGAAAGGCTGCCCCTGAGCGCCTCCATGCTGCCCCGAGAACGGCACAGCCAGACCGTGGCTGCAGGGAGAGAACAGAGCCTCCCCTCAACGGCAGCTGCAGCAAGCATGCAGGCACCGAGCTGGCGTCAGCCAGTTGTTAACACGGCTGTTCCCCGGCTCCATCACCCCGGCGAGGGCCCCGACATGCTGAGCTTGTCAGCAGCTCCCGGCAGAGCGGCGAGGGCAGGAGAAGCCAAGCANCCAAGCGGCGAGGGCTGGGCTGGCGCGGTGCCAGTCCCGGTCCCCAGGGCTTGGCAGCACGTCCCTGCGACCTGCCGCAGGGCAGCAGCGTTGCCTGCGCCCGGCCAGGCTGTGGACAAGGTGTCTCTGCGAAGGCAGCCACCCTGGGCCCCCCCCACACCCCCCTCGGCAGTAGCCCTGGATCTTATCCCGCCCAGGCAGCCCCGTCCAGCGGCCACCCCATTCCCGGCAACAGACCCCATCCCCTTGCCAGACCCTGGAGCCGATTGGGGAAGCACACAAAAGCCCTTGTCTTACCGTTCAACGATGTCTGCGATGGTGCAGGCAAACATGAGGAGCCCTTCTGGCATCTGCAGGGCCACTGGGAAGAGAAACAGCCCCGGGGTTAGGAGGGGCTGGAGGGGACACCCCAAAGCCAGGACCTGGGCACCCACCCCTGGGGCCAACGTGTCTAGCTCAAGTGGCAGCTGCAGGAACGACCTTTCCCAAAACAGCCAGAAATTGGCCAAAAATCCCAGTGGCTCTGGCAGCTGGGGTGCACGTGGTCCTGCCTCAGGCCGTATCCATTCTCCCTGCTCGCACCTGGCCCCTGCGCACACATCTCATCCCTTTTTGAACCCGCTGACACTGCTGGTCTCTCCTGCTTCCCGCAGTAATAAGTTCCAGATTTTAATTATGTGCTGCACAGGAAAAGGTACTTTCTTCTGTTTATTTTAAACCCGCTCCTAATAATGTAAACGTATGCCCCTGGTTCTCCCAGTACAAAAAAGAGTGAATAATCATCCCCTATTCAGCCTCTCCGCATCATTCACAATTCTATATCCCCCTTCGTTCGTCTCTTTTCCAGCTAAAGGATCTAAATCTATTTAATCTCTTCTTGTATAAAAGCTGTTCCAAACCTTTGATCGTCCTCACTGCCCTTCTTCACACCTCCCCTCCCTGCCTCTCTCCCCATTTCAGGAGGGTGGCCGGCAACCACACAGCATTGTGCCTAGCAGGAATTTATTCATCAACGAATGATGTTTCCTGGTTCGCTCCCTCCTCACAGCTCGGAACAATCCCTTTGCCTCTGCAGCCCAGCTGGGCCCCCCAGCGCCTGGGGTTCAGCCAGGAGCCCCCTGTGGATCCCCCCAGGCTGCCCCGGGGTGGTGGGGAGGAGCAAGGACCACACTGGGGGAGATGAATGGAGGAGGCCCCATTAATCCCGTTGTCGTTTCACCTCCCGATTCCACTCCCGATCCCATCTCCAGCAATATCTACCCAAACGTCCTCTCCAGATCCCCCTCCGACGGAAATCCCCGTGCTGCCAAGCCCAGCCTGCTGGCCAGCACGGAGCTGTGTAAAGACCTGGCCCAAACGGCTTATCTCAGCCCGCTCCAACCCGCAGGGCCCGAGGAAAGCTGCGTGCGCTCTGCGAGCCCCTGCCTGACCTGGCAGGGCCGGGCAGCTCAGGGTCCCGGTGTTCCCCAGCCCATTTGGGACTGCCCTCCACCCCAGACTACTGCCAACAAGCAGACCTGCAGCAGTGAGGGGGTGGCAAGAGGCAGGTGGGTCACTCTCTGCCGGCACGACTCTATAGGGATGGGGGTGACACCCCAGGCCCCCAAACCCCGCAGCAGGCAGGGCGTAGGCAGGGCTGGCCGCAGCCCGGTGGGAGGCTGCGTTCCCCCAGCAACGAGCCCCTGGCTGGGCTCTGCATGCACAGATTTTTAAATCCCAGCACGGCTGGCTGGCTGATGGGCTCCGCTCCCAGCTCTGAAGCCTAAATCCCAGCCGCATATTTACATTTAATTAGGAGGTGCCAAGCAGCAAAATGCAGCAACAAAAGCCGGAGCGGCACGGCTGGGCGGCCTCAACGCATCCCGACGGGCAGCCCTGCCTCCCACACCGCAGCTGGGACAAACTAGTCACCCCTGAAGCCTCTGGCCCCTTGGCATCGCAGCCAGGACCGGCTCAGGCAGCAGCTCATGGAATATCCCCCATGATTCCTGCCAGCTCCTGCCAGCCCCTGCCAGCTCAGTGGCAGCCAGCAGGGACATTCCCAGGTGGATGTGGCATTTCAAATCTGTTTCTGCCCAGAGGCCCTGGCACCACACAAACCTCTGAGAAGCCACTGCCTGTGTGCAAAGCGAGGGTGGGGATGCTGGTGGCACCCGGGGACGGAGCTGGAGGCTCCACGCCTTGATGCCTGATGCTGATCACACACTGAGAGCCGGCCCAGCCACAGTGGGATGTGCACGCAGGGGGGACAGCCCTGGCACCACACTGCGGCATCTGCTCCAGGGCCACTGTGGCCACTCCCCACTTCTCTAGGGCTACAGCAACTCCCCAAGGACCCCATGAAAGGTTCAGACCAGGGAGTAGCATGGCTCAGCTCCCTGTCACCCCTCCAGCTCCCTGGAGCTGGGTGTTGTGGGGCTCCCCCTGCCCGGCCCTGGCAGCGTGGCAGGAAAGCGCAGGGAGAGAGAAGAGAGAAGAGCAGCAGGGACCTGGCCGGCATCCCAGACACATCTCGCAGGCTGACAAGTCCGCGCAGCTCAACCTGTCCTGTCCGATGTGATTATAATCCAGAGATACAGATCTATTAACCCCCCTCAAGGGGAGAAAAGCTTGCCAAAACAGAGCCTAAACATGCACAGGCATGCCTGGCAGCTCAGCATTGTCCCTACCCCAGCCTCACCGGCCCTGCACTCAGGCCCAAGTGGGTCCCTTCGCTGCTGGAGAGCTCAGTGGCACCAACCTGCCACACTGCAGCCCTAAAACCCCTCGTCCCCACGTCCGGCGCTCACCCTTCCTGGCCTGAGCCTGCCGGATCCGCCAGATGGTCTTGGGGATCTCGAAGTTGTAGTTTCGGGGCAGGGCCTCCGCCGCCTCCCGCAGCTCCGCATTACCAAGGATCTCCTCGGGGATCTGCTGTGCCGCTCGTCGCACGGGGCCTCGGACTGTGGGACAAACGGGGTGGCCTAAAGGAGCGACCGGGAGGCCAGCACATCCCATATCCCATGGGCCACCAGCATCCTCGCTGCCCTCATGCCACCCCCGGGGACAAGAGCGTAGGAGAAGGAGGTGGTTTTCTGCCCTTCTTGCTGGCACTTTTTTGGGGAAAACACCTTTTTATTTGCCCAGAAAAAACCACTGTAACTATGTGAAACCCTATGAATGGGGCTGGCTCCCCCCAAGCCGGGTGGACACCGGGTGCAACCTCCCCATAGCTCATCCACAAGCACCCCGGGGCACCCTCGGGGGCGGGTCCCTCCTTGCCCCATCAAGGGGATCCCGTTATCCCACCGGGAAAAAACTCAACAGCAGCGGGTGAGCCAGGCCCGTCCCCGGGAGCTTCATCCTGAAGCCGGCCCCCGCCAGCAACCGCCCCCCTACAGCTCAGCGAAGCCGGAGAGCGGCGGGGGAGTGACAGCAGGGGGATTATTCACTATTTCCAGCCCAACACCGACACTCATGAGCCACCAAACCCTCCCCGCACGGCCCACGGTTGAACCGCCAAAGGGCCAGCTGGGACGGGCCGATGGCGGGGGAGGCCGGGACGGTGGCTCCGCCACCGTCCCGGCCTCCCCCGCCATCGGCCCGGCCTCCCCCGCCGAGCCAACCGAAATAGCACCCGGTACCGGCACCGGGAACCCAGCGTTGACCCAACCTCGGCCCACCTGCGGCGGGCACCGGGGCCGCACTCCCGACCCTCACGGAGGCCGCCATGGCTGTGGAGCACGTGAAGGCGGGAAGGCAGCACTAAGCGAACCCCGCGCCAGGCCAGAGCAGTCGCTGGACGAGAGATCGAGTGCGGGAGCGCGCCGCCGGGCCCCGACGGGACGGGCGGTGCAGCGGGGACTGATGTGTCCCGGCACGGTCCCGACGGGTCCCTAGATGTCCAGCGGGCTAGGATGGCGGCGCTGGCCTCCCTCCCCTCACGTCGAGGCCGTGGCCCCGCCTCATCCCCCCCTGGCGCTGACAGCCCCGGGGCTACGGGTCCCACGTTAACGCGGGGACGGGGCGAGGGTGCCGGGGCTGTTGCCATGGTGACGGGTCCCTGTCTCTCCCCCCCACACCCCCCCCCGTGTCCCGGGGCAGAAGCCGAGTCCCTGCGAGGCGTGGGGCGGGAGGGACCCGGGGGTAGCGGGGACCCCGGCAGGCGACAAGGGACGGGGGAGGCAGCGGAGACCCCCCGGGGACAGCGGAGACCCCGGCGGGGCAGTGGTGAGAGCAGCGCTCCCGGTGGGATAACGGCACCCCCGGAGGGAGGGAATCCCGGGGGGTAGGAGGGACCGCCTGGGGGGCAGCGGGACCCCGGTCGGGTGTCGGGACCCCTCTAGGGACAGCGGGGACAGCCGGGACAGGGGGAGAGTGGGGACAGCTGGGAGCAGGGCGCAGAGGGAACAACAGAGCTCCTGGTGGGGCGTTCGCGACTCCGCTGAGCTATCAGGGACCCGGAGGGGACGTTAAGGGGCGGAGGGCACCTTAGGGGGCGGCAGGGACCCCCGGGGGAGCGGTAGGGACGATGCTGGGGCGGAGGGGACAGCGGGGACAGCCGGGACCCCGATCGGGTGGCGGGACCACGGCGTGACCGGGACACCGCGGGGCGGAGGGCTCGATAAGGGGCGGAGGGGGCAGCGGGGACGGCGGGTCGCCGGGAGGCGGCAGGAACGGCGCTGGGCAGACGGGACAGCGGGGACAACCGGGACCCCGGCAGGCGCGGGGGGGCGGCAGAGCCCCGGTGCGTTACGAGGGTACAGGGGGAGGAGGGGGAAAACCGGAGAAGGACGGAGGTGGGGCGGGGGCGACACCCGGTCCCGGGGGAACCACAGAGCCCCGGGGGAGCGGTGCGGGGTCATGCCCCCCCGNGGGGGGGGGGGGGGGGGGGGGGGGGGGGGGGGGGGGGGGGAGGGGGACACGGGGACGGGACCGGGGCGGGGAACGGGAGCAGCGGCACTTTCACGAAGTGTCCACGGGAGGCGGGAGAGGCGGCGGCGGCGGAGGGAAAGGGGGGGGCCCGGCCGGGCTCGCCCAGCCCTGCCCAGCCCTGCCCGCCCCGTCGCTGCCCCGCCCCGCCCTGCCCAGCCCTGCCCGCCGCTGCAGGCAGCGCGGCACCGGCACCGGCACCGGGCGCCCCTTTATAGGCTCGGCCCGAGGGGGTGGGGGGCGGCGGCGGCCCCAGCCCCGAGGGGGCGGCTCCCCCCCTAAAAGCCGGCGGCGGGACGCGCGGCGGGCAGAGGCGCGGCCGGCGCTCCCCGGTGCTCCGGGGCCGGCGCTCCCCGGTGCCGCTGCGGCTCGGCCCGCCATGCCCCCGCGGGGGCCGTTCGCCCGGGCCCCGGCACCGCGTTCCCGGTGTAGCAGCAGCCACCGCTGCCGCCGCCGCTACCGTTCACCGCCGCCGCGCCCGCGGCTCTGAGCGCCGCCGCCGCCGCCGCCGCCGGGAGACCGCGCCCGCCCCGGCTCCAAGATGCTCCGCCAAGGTGAGCGCCGCACCGGGAGGGCACCGGGTACCGTGGGCAGCGGGGGCAGCGGGGCCGGCCCCGAAGTTTGTCTCCCCGCCGAAGTTGGGGCCGCGCCGCCGGGCGCCCCCCGCCGCCGCCGTGTTACCGCCGCCGCCGCCGCCACCGAGGCTCGGGCACCCCCCGGGGTCCCCGGGGAGCGGCAGCGGCGGCGCACGGCGGGAGCGCAGCGCGGCGGGGGGGAGGAGCGGGGGGGGG
>RSEF01000019.1:6233228-6246194 GCA_003993805.1 Himantopus leucocephalus
GCCGTGCCCCAGATAGCAGAAGTGCTGAGGACAGGCGTTTGCGTCAGGTCCTGCGGCACCCGCGTCCCGGCCGGCCGCCCGGCCGAGGGGAGGAGGGATGCGGTGAGAGGATGTCCCAAGGGGAAAGGGGCAGAGAGAAGCTGGCAGAGGCAGAGGACGGAGGGTGAAGGTCCTTTAACGGCCGATACCTCCATATCGTGCTAGCGAGGATGGGCACCGGTACCCGGTGGGCACAGGGCTGTCCCCAGCCCGAGCGTGGATGTGTCCCCATCAAGGGGCAGGATGGGGAACGAGGTGTCAATCGGGGCTCTGCAGCAGCCCGCAGCCCCATCAGCAACACCCCCCGTGCCATAAAGCTGCTTATTTACAACCTCCTACTCGGGAGCATCTGGGAAGCGAAGCGCGTCATTTCCAGAGAGAGCAAAATGCTGCATATTTCAGTGTCTTTTGAATTTTTTAGGTTTCCCTGAACTGTGCTAATGGGTTGGCGGTGGCGGGGGGGAGGCGAGGGCCCGGCCCAGCTCCCGGCCTGCCTTGCTGCTCCGCCGCGCGGCCATGACTGCATTGCTGCTCTTAAAATATTCAGTGCTGTTGGCCACAATTTCACAGCGGGTCAAAGCGCGCCGAGCCAGCAAGAAGGAGGGAAAGTGTGACAACGAGATTAACCCCAGCCCGGCAGGTCCCCTCCGTGCTCGGCAGGCTGAGCACGATGTGCCGCAGCCGCCTTGTCCCAGGGGATGGGCAGCGAGGCCGGGAGGGCTGTGACACCCGAAATGCCTCTGGTCGACCCATCTTGCCACATCCATGGTGTCACCTCCAAAATGCTGCAAAGGCACAGCGGGAGCATCCCGGGTCCCACTGGGAGGGCTGAGCGTTCCCTGGGCTCCAGCATCCTCCCCAGGCAGGGGATGCTCCTCTCCTTGCTCCAAGCTGTTGCAAAGCCGGAGCTGTGCCGGGCGCCCGGCACTCTCCTGGCCGTGCCGCTGGATGAAGGGTTGGAGGTACCCCCAGGTCTTGGGGAGGTCGCTGAGAGACCTCAGCGCTTCTGCACCCCGAGACATCGCGGTTCCCAGGCCTTGCACAGCCGTTAGTTAGTGCTAATGATGGAGCGGCAGATTTACGATGCAAAAGAGCAGCTACTTGAACCTAGAGGGGATTGCGGATGGGGGTTTAATAATCCTGCCGTCGGGCCGGAGTTTGCTCTGCAGTTGCTGGCTTGTCTGCCAGGCTTTTCTAAGAAATCTTCTGGGGCTGAGGGGGGAAAAATGAAGCAGAGCAAGTGGTCTGTGCCACCAGTGCAAGGGGGGATGGTGGGAGGTGTCCGTGCAGCGGTGTGGACCTCAGGGTGGATGGGGGACGCTGCCACGGGCAGAAGGGTCTGTGTCCGGCTCAGCCCCGGGAGCCGCGTGGTGTCTGGAGGCTGGAGACCTCCAGCAACCGCCCCTCGCATGGGCCACGCGGCCTGGAGCTGGGCTACGCTGCACGGCCAGCTTGGCCGAGGCTTGGTCTTGTGTCTTGCGCATCTTCCTTGGCTTTTCCGTCCCATTCTGCAACTTCAGAGCTCACCAGCAGTGGTATGGATGGTCTTCAGAGCCCTTCTTGCATGCAAGCGTGGCGTCGTCTGCAGGGGGTACAGCTGATGGATGCTCTCCCAAGGTTTTAAGGACGCTGTGGCTGCGCTATAGGGGTGTCCTTGGGGGTCAGGATCAGCCCCCAGCCCCTCACTGGCCTCTGGATACGAGAGGCATCTGCTGGGTTGGGGGGTCTGGCAAGGAGCTGCTGGTGACCCTCCTCTGTCCCAGGTGGCCACCTCCAGCCCAAAGGCAACCAGCCCTGCGGTGGCACTGCCCCGTCCCCGAGCATACCCGCTCGGCCCTGAAATCTCACTCCCCAAGCGTGCACGGGCGCATTGGCACCTCTGCCGCGGTCGGGGGCCGGACCGGTGGTACCCTCCTCGAGCTGGCCCCGGGGGTGCCCTCCCGCACCCCGCACCGGCGGTGAGCCGGGCTCTTCTCCCTAATTCTGCTTGATCCCTGTTAATGTACCAGCAGATGTTCTCATTATCCATTTAAACATATAATCCTCCCCTGAATCCCGCTAAGCTCCTGGCCTCCCCGATACCTTGTGGCAGTGCGTTCCACAGGTTAATTATGCATTTTTAATTAATCACCAAGCAGAGAGTGACCCATCAATAAGGGATGCGAAACTCCAGCAGCTGGGAATAGTCGGCAAACCGTCCCCAGGCAGAGCCGTGACAGTGTTGCGCTCTCCCTGAATAACAAACCTGGCTCTAAAAATTCCCGGTTTGTGGATCTGCCATGACTGGGGGATGGGATGGAGCCGTGCCCGTGCGGATGGGACCCTCCATGCCCCTGTCCCACACCAAACGGGAAGGAATCACGTTCCCACGGGAGCTGTTTGGGTCCCACCTGGGAGTGATGGAGTGAGTGCGGGGAGAGGAGGAGGAGCAAGGCGGAGAGGGAAAAAAATCACATGTTGTTTTTAAAAGGCATTTTTGAGTGAATGCTGAATAGGGTTTGGGAAAATTGCCTTAAAGGCCTGTTCTCTGCAGGGACGGAGCTTTTCATGGAGCACGAGTATTTTGAAACTTAATTGCACATTTGCACGGGCTAGTGTTTTTATTTCTCTCAGGTCTCCGAGGTGGTCTTTGAAGATTGCTGTCTCTCTGTAATGGTTTTCTTTATCTCAAATAAATTCCGCACACCTGCGAGGTGGAGCTGCTTGAAAGAAATGATGTCGAAATTGGCTCTCGATTTAATAAATCTGCAAATGGAGCTGGGATGCAGAGAGGCGAGGTGGCTGGTGGGGTCGGCTGCACCTCCTCCCCGCTGCCCACCTCCCCTCTCCCTTCCCCTCTCCTGCCCTCTCCATCAGCTCGCTTTCAGCCTCTCCGTGGGCCGGGGCGAGCGTGGGGCTGAGCGATGTGGGTCCAGACACTGCCTTTCCCCCTGGCAGCCACCGCCGGGACGTCTGAGGGGGCTCTGGTTGAACGCCCTGCGGTGCAGACCGCTCTAATGCCCGCCTGGCCGTGCGTTACCGTGGCACAAACTCACCCGCGCGTCCAAAACCGGTGGCAAAACTGCCTTCAAGCGAGCGTTTAGAGCCCTGCCACGCGCCGCGAGCGTGCTGGGCTATGCCAGCCGGAGACGATGCTACAAGCTGAATGCCAACTATCCCAAGGAGCCGACGATGCCGTTTTCTTTTCCTGGGGTTTGGGATTTGGAGCTGTGGTTTTGCTCCGGCAGCTCCGCCTGCAGCTGTCACCACATGCCACCGGCCATTCCTCCTGCTCCGGTAATCCACGCCCTGGCTCCCCAGCTCATCGGGGGACATTTAGCCAGCTCTCCATTTTGGAAGCAGAGCAAAGCACCGGCGAAACGCCTGCGGCACAGTTCAGCGGCGCTGGCTGTGCCGCTGCAGCAGGCAGAAACAAATCCCCGGGCGGCCGGGGCAGCGTGTGCCGGGCAGCCCCCGCTGTCAGGCGGAGAGGAATGGGCGGCCGCGGGAGTACACAGACAGGTTAATGGCAGCCGCGGATGCTGCACAATTGGATTTTGCCTCCCCATTTCTTAAGGAATTGGCATCTCTCCCTTGCTTAGAAATCCGGCGGTCCCACTCCTCTCCCCAGGAGCTTCGGTGGCAGTGGGGTGACCTCTCACCCGTGGAAAGCGCTCAAAAGGCCACTCAAAGTGCTCCTTGCCGGGCTCCCCAGACACGAGGTTACCCACGGAGGCGGCGCCGCCTCCTGCACAAACCCCGGCCGCGCGCGCTCGCTTGGCTTCAGGCGAACAAGACGTCGGGCGACTTTATTGCATTGCTGGATTTTGTTCCACTCTGTTATTCGCCACGATTGAATTTGCTGCCGCGGAGGCAGGAGCCGGCCCAGCCAGAGCTCTCGCGCCGCCCTCACCACTCCGGTGGGACTGTGACCTTGTCTCGATATCTCACTTAGCCCTCGGCTGGGTAATTTGGTGCCGGCATGGGAGCCAGGCATTCATCTTCCTCCCGCCGAGCATCCCGGTGAGGTCCGACTCCCTTACCTGAGCCAAATCCTCGCTCTGCTCCACGTTTAATTGTTGACCTTGTGAATGCTTTCAGGGAAACCAACCACCTTCCCAGCTCCCTCCTCTCTCTTTCTCACCCGATTGTGTCCCTCCACCCTCATCTCCCTGAGTAGCTGTGGGAGTTTCGGTGCCACGGGCATCCCCATGGTACCTGAACCCCTGGGCAGAGCAGAAACACACGTCCCCATTCTGCAAACCCTCCCCAAGTTTTAGTGACGCTCGCAAGTTCATGGTGTCAGTTGGGAAACGGCACTTCATCTTTCTCCTTCCCTGCTTCTCAGACTCGTGTAAAAAACACCTTGGGCTTTCCTGAAAAGGTGGTTTCTTGGCCCGTTTTCTCTGTGCTGGAAGCAGCCAGGGCTGTGCAGCAGTGGGGCGGCCGTGGGGTGGGGAGCACCCCATCTTTCATTGCAAGTGGCCTTTGAGCACTGCAAACCCATACGGTGGCACCGATGCCCCACTCTCCCCCACCGGCACCGTGGCTGGACCAGCCCCAGGACCGCGGCTTCATCACACCCTGAGCCCTTAACAGGGACACGGAGCCATTCCCGGTGTGTCAGGAGACACAGCTGGGAGCTCCACGAGCCGCCGGGGAGCAGAGCCGGCCGGGAAGTCTGCTGAAGCCTCACTCTTTCCGTGTTGACAACGATGGCTCTTCTCCCCCACCGCCTGCGCCATCGCCTCTGCCCCGTGATTGAATTAGGAGGCTGTAACCGCCTCCCGCCCGGCCATGGTCCCCGCCGCGCCGGGCTCAGATGCTGAACTTGAGAGCCATAATTTAATAAGTCTCAGGCAGACAGCGCGCTCAGATAGCCGTCGGGATCTCTCACCTCCTCCCTGCCCAGCGATGCACTGATTCATGCTCCCAGGCGACAGGCGGGATTTTGCCTGGGATTTTTGCTCTGCCGGGATGCGCTGCTCTTTTCCCAAAGCTGGAAGCTCGTGGGGTGAGCCGGGAGCAGGAGCGGAACCGTACGGGCTGCGGTCAGTGCGATGTTCACCTGCGCAANTTGGGGGAGGGAGCAGCGATGGGGAGCAGAAGGATCCCATGTTCTTATGGCAGCGGCCGCTCTCAGGCTTCCCGGGAACAACGAGTTAAAAGTTGCAATTAGTAAAGTGCTGACGATGGGAAGGTGGGGTGGGAAGCGAGCGGTGCTAAATGAAACCTGAAAGGTTATTCCAATAAGCGGCAGCGCAGTTACCAGCTGCGCTCGCTTTCCTGGGAGCTGGGGGTCGGGATCCAGGGAAGAGCGAGAGATGCCGGGCGGGATGAGGGATGTTGCTCGAGGATGCTCAGGCACTGGCAACACCTATGGCACACCGGGGCTGCTCTGTGCCCTCCCCAGAGCAACAGCATGAGAAAATTTGGCAAGGGTTCCTTTGTAAGTGCCCCCAGAGTACGCCTGAAGGGAGCCGGCAGGAGCTCGGGACTTAGTGGAGTGAAAAATGTTGCAGGGGACTCAAAGCGGGAGGGGGACAGCCCACCGCCCCCCAAGGATGCTCACACCAGCGCCAAGCCGGGAGCATGGTGGGGTGGGTGCTGCCCATCCTGCGGCCCTGCCGGCTCCTCCACGGGGGATGAATCCGGCTGCAGGCGTGGAGCCCGGTGCCCCCCCTGTGTCTGCGTGGGGAGGGTTTTGGGGAGCGGTGTGAGCCACGCTGCTTTTGGCAGGGGATCCCTGTAGCACGGAGAGTCGGCCGTCAGCCGCAGCGGGGGCTGCCGGGGGGGAGCGGAGCTGGGAGCCAGGCTGGAGAGGAGCTGCGAAGGGTGGAGGTTCCCGGGAAAGGCGTTTCTCTTCCAGCCGAGCAGGCAGGAGCCCGGGCAGGCGGAGGCAGCCAGCGGTGTCTTCTCCCTGCCAGACGTAGCTGTTCCAGCTCTCCGCTGGTGCGACACCCTGGCGCTATTATTAGACTCCAGTAGGTCTCTGTGGGTAGCTGCAAACTCCCCGATGCCTCCAGTAGCTCGGCAGATACCAGGGCAGAGCAGGATCTGCCAGCGCTGGTGGGGACAAGAAGCCCTGGTGAGCTCAGAGGGGGTGAGGGTGGCAGCGAGGGATGGTGGAGCACGAGGAGCCTTGCACCACAGCTTGGGCTGGAGCCACAGCAGCAAAAGGCAATTACTCGTCTAAGGAGACGTTTGGCTGATGAGGAGGGCACGGAGCCCCTGGGAACACTTGGAGGGTCAGTGGTGGCCAGGAGAGCCGCTGCCCCGGCAGAGATGCGGGACGCAGGGCTCTGCGTGAAGCCGCACCTAAAAATGAAATCTGAATTTCACAGCATTGCTCTAAAATGGAAACACGGCGTCTCCATCGCCACCGTCCTCGGCAGGAGGCATGGGGAAAGCACGGCAGGGCTGCAGCACACCGGGACATCCCATCCCGTGCCGGAGGGGGGCTCGGGATGGGGAGACATGGTGTCTCCCCGTTCCCACCCTCTCCCCCAGCCTGGTTTCCAAGCAGAAGTGTTTAAATGCCTTTTATGTTGTGACTCAAATGATGAAAGGCCCGAAAATGGGACTAACAAAGACGAGTTGTACTTCAGAATAAAAAACCCATGAAAGCAGCAGATGCTGTCATAGGAATAAATTGTATCAACAGCGATCAGATGGGAAGTGAAAAGTCAGAACGGAGTTGCTCCCTCTTTCCCGTTTCCAGAGAAAATGTCTGGGTCCATGAATTTAGCCAGAATCAGGCAGGATGAAAGGCTTTGTCTGACAAGGCATTTCAAAGCGTCTGGGAGCCTCCAGAGAAGATGTGGCCACTTGGACAGGCAAATGGAGCCCCTCAGTTTTAATGAGCATTTCAGTTGCCTTCCTTTATCCCTCTGCCAAGATCTTAGTTTTTGTTTTTCCTCCCCCCACAAAAAACCCGATTTCTGCTGTTTGTCATTTGTTTTAACTTTGCAAAACGTGCATTTAAGCGACACGATGCGAGGAAGCCGAGGGTAAAATATCCCTGTCAATCCATACAGCCTGGCCTGTTGCTTCTTGCCGTAAATACCTCCCCGCTGCGACCATCCCGGCCGTTCCATCTCCTGCCGGGTCGGCATGGCATGCCTGCGGCCAGGACACTGGCGCCGGCACCCTGGCACCGGGACCTTGGCATTGGCATGGCTGCAGCCCCCCAAGAGGGCTGGGAAGGGCAGTGGGGCTGGGGGCAGAGCAGCCGCCCCCCCTCCGTCTCCCCCAGCCCCTTTGGCAGGAGCTGAGCCATCCCTCAGAGATGCTCCTCTGGGGATGGGTTATGTATTTTAGGAACAGCCCGGCTGAGCATCAGTGAGCAGCACCGCATTCCCGAAGGCTGTGTCTGGTCCTCCCAGACCAGTTTGCACAGCCTGCCCAGTCCCAGAAGGATGCTGGCAAACTGGGAGGGGGAGGAAAGGATGCTTGCTCACCACGCAGGGAGCAGGACAGCGCCCAAAGCAAACCCTTCCTGCACTCTGTGAGCCGGTGGGCACAATCCCTGTGGCCATCCTGCATCCCCGTGGCTATCCTGCATCCCCGCACTTCTGCCGACTCAGCAGCTCCAAAAAAATGGGTGTCACTGTCCCCGCAGCCAGGTGATGCCCCCAGCACACCCGCCCAGCCCTTCCTCAGCTCCTTCCCCAGCACAGCCGGGTCAGACACTCTCGCCGCCCTGCCGTACTCCGCTTCTCTTCATCTCACAGGATTTCTCTGCAACAGTATTCCTAACAGGAATTCTGGGCAGTGGGCTCCAGCCTGTCCATCCCCAGCAGGAATATCTGCTCCTGGAAAGGCTCGGGCACCACTGGTGCGGAGGTGCGTGCCTGCCAGCCCACCCCTCTTCGGATGCAACTGTGGGGTTTTTTCCTTACATTTCTGGCTCATCCTCCTCATCCTCAGACAGCCTTGGGGGACGGATTAGTGGGGGCCCAATGCTTGACTTGTCCATCCCACTGCAGACAAATGCTGGCATGGGTGGCTTTACGCCAACGTCACGTCCCCGCATGTCTTGCGCTCACCGTTATTACCTGGCGGAGAAGGGATCATAACAGGATTTATAACGACTTACCAAGAAACAGGCTCTGATTAGCTTATAGGGGAGCAATGGGAGTCACACGAGGGGCGTTGGCAGCCGCTGGCGGCGGGGCAGAGCTCCGAAAAGTGGAGGGTGAAGGAGCCCGATACCCCCCCACATCCCCCCACTGTGGCAGCCGGGCTGTGAGGGTTCTGCCGTGCATCAGACGGGAGCCCTGCCAGTCCTGGGGAAAGCTGGGACGTTGGCTTTGAGTTTTTAATTGGCTCCTAAAGCAGTAGGAAATGGCCAGAGCCAGCGGAGGGACAGGACTGTGGGGCCGGCGTGGTCTCCTCCTCGCCCCCCTCCACATTTAGGGGGGCTTCGGCTGCTCAGGCTGCACCTCCCTGCCCGTACGCTCCCCTTCAGCCCCTCTGCGTGGTGACAGCCCAGCCTCCGTGGTGACAGCAGGTCACAGCCGCTGCGAGCATCACCTCAATTCCCATACACCGTCATTGGTCCATGAATACTTTTCTTGGCCCTCCACCCATCAAAAACATCATCATCATTCCTCACCAGTTACAAACCACCCAAATAATCCACCCGGTTTGGGGCCAGGGGCCACATCCTCCTCCCGGGCCCCGCTGCCCGCCCTGGGTACAGAGCGGGTACCGCTTCTCAGCATCTTTCAGCACCTCCTGTTCCCTTCCCAACCCCTCCAACGATTTACCATCTTCCCATCTCCCCTTTCCGCTGCGACTGGATCGCACGCGGGCTATAATTAATAGAAATTAGACTGTCGAGACCTTGCAGCCCCCATCCCGTAATTGCTTGGCCTTGCTGCGTTCAAGGCGCAGAGATCGGCAGTGAGCTCACAAGCCACCGGTGATGGCAACGCATCCTGTTAACAAGCTATTTTTATTAAGCTTTGTGCTGGGGGATGTGCAGCATCTCCATGAAGTCCATTCCCGGGGGGATGCGCGGGGGGATATTTTGGGATTGAATGCCGGCATTGGAGCTAGACAAAGCAGGATATTAGCAAAGTGCCGTGTCCCGACCACGTTCATCGCTCGCACACTAATTCCCGGCTCCTCACCGCTCCAGCCGTCCGCCGTCCAACCGTACAGATTTCAGGGGCTTGGCAAAGTGTTGATGCTCAGTGCGTGGTGACCCCCTCCCCGGTCCTCAGCTCCCCCACATCCCCCTGCACCCCGAGAGCTGTGCGGCACCGTAACGATGCCCGACATCTAACTGGGCACGCGGCATCTCCCCACCGGCTCATTAAACCTCCTAATGGCCCCTGTGCGACGCGCGGGTCGGCCCCGGATGATGGGCAGAGGAGCGGCAGAGTGCAGCTATTCGCACTGCTCTGCTTTTATCGCTGTGCTTTTCACGAGCCGGTAAAAAGTTCAGTGCAAAGCACAGGAGAGGGCTCTGAAAGGCAGCTGCGCTCACGACCTTGCATGCCGGCACACGTCTCCACCGGGAACGGGATTTTGCCGCCGTTTGTGATGCTCACTCAGCTGCCGACCCACAGGGATGTTCACTTGGAGGGCTTGTAGCATCACGCACCCACCCCAGGAGAGACCAAGGGCCTGGGGAAAGGTGCTGCTGCCCATTTAGGGTGCAGGAGAGAGACCCGAGGCTGCGGGCTGGGTTCCAAATGACGCCATCACTTTTTTTTGGGGGGGGAGGAGGAGAAAATGTGACAGAGACAGTGGCTTTGATGCCTGCCCGTCAGTCTCCTTCCCCCCTGCTGCAGGCAGAATGATGTGCCGCTGAATGGGGAAGAAGGTACATGACAGGCTCCAATTTGCCCTCTTCTCCACCAACCGCAAGGACATCCAGTAAATCTGAAATGCAGAAAGGCTGGAAAGGGATGAAAGGGAGCCTCCGCGGCACGGTCCGTAATTGGCTTGTGGATCTCGGTGGCACAGGACACTGCTGGGGTCGGGACCTCAGCAGGATTACACGTTTATAGAGCTAATGCTCTCCCTATTAGCCCTGCTAGCATAAAAACACTGCAGAAGGACCATTCGCATCCCTGTTTCGGTCCACCATCCGCTCCCTGCTCCATCCAGGTAAAGGTCCAT
Organism: Himantopus leucocephalus; assembly: GCA_003993805.1. Classification (NCBI taxonomy): domain Eukaryota; kingdom Metazoa; phylum Chordata; class Aves; order Charadriiformes; family Recurvirostridae; genus Himantopus; species Himantopus leucocephalus. The sequence goes on from RSEF01000019.1 coordinate 6,243,381, forward strand.
CCACGTAAAGGTCCATCCAGTGCATCCCTGGTTTTCTGCAGCCTCCAGTTGCATCTCCTGCGGATGTAGGCTGGATGGTGGGGCAGCCGAGTGTGCACAGAGAGCCTGGGCAGCTGTCACTTTGCTCTTCCATCTCACATTTGCTCTATTCTGGCTGTATTTCTGATCCTAAAGAAACTCTCCGTAGGTCCTAGCCAGCCGCTGGCAGGGAAGTGAGCCGGTGAATCTGCTTTCGCTACACATGAGCTTGTTCAGCATTTGATAGCGATCCTGCTGGCGCTCATCTGGGGTGGGTTTTGTCATTTCATCTGCAATTGTTTTGCTGTAAAGCACCTCGGAGGGTTCGCTAGCCGGCTGTTTTACAAAGGACACCCTCCTTATTACTACTGTGAATGAACTACTTTGCATTTCTGTGAATGGGAAAGAAAACTTGTCACCTCAGGACAAAAAGGGAGTGGAAGTATCTGATGATCCCCTGAGAAGCCTCAGACAATCCACTAAGCTGAAGTCATCCTCCTGTATTTCTCTCTCCTCGAGGGCAATTGGAATTATTAGTTCCTTCTCAAGGACCTCAAGATGTCTCTGTCCTTTGCCAATTCCCGTCCCGACTTCGCTGCAGGCTGCTGGCGTGTCCCACTGGAGCCCTGTCCTGTGCCGGGGACCAGCAGAGGATGCCTGGTGCCTGGCTGGGGTCAGGACGACAGCGCTGAGAACCGGTGAAGCTCCCATCTGTGCCTGAAATCCTGCAATATCTATGCACGCTGTGTTCGGGGTGTCCCCCGGGCCACGCCATCCTCTCCCAGAGGAGCAGCAGCATCCTGGTGTCCATTGACACCTCCGGACGCAGCAGGACCCAAGGACTTGACTCATCCATCTCTAAAGCCAGATGTGCTGTTTCCCTCTGCTGTGCTTCTGCTCCAGGAGGGTCCCATGGGTTTTTGAGATGCTGGTCCATCATGTGTGATGGGATGAGACGCAGGGGCACAAGAAACCCTCCGGCAGCAGGGAAAGGAGAGTCAGGAAAAGAAGATTTCTCCCTGGTATCCAGGGATAGGACACATGGCAATGGCTCAGAGCTGCACCAGGGGAGGTTTAGAGCGGACATTAGGCAGCATTTCTTTACTGAGAGCGTGGTCAAGCCCTGGAACAGGCTTCCTGGAGAGGTGGTCGGTGCCCCCAGCCTGTCAGTGTTTAAGAGGCATGTGGACAATGCCCTTAATAACATGCTTTAACTTTTGGTCAGCGCTGAAGTGGTCAGGCAGTTGGACTACATGATCATTGTAGGTCCCTTCCGACTGAAATATTCGAGTCTAGTCTACTCTTCTCTATTCTATCCTATAGATCTGCCGCCAACCCCATGCTAGCAGCATCCCAGCTTCTGGTTTAGATAATCTTCTCCCAAATATTTACTTTTAGACTCCGCACCGAGGTCCCGGGTTTGTGCCCCGTGCCTGCAGCCGTAGGACCGGCAGCATCCGACTGCAGCTGTACTCTAAGGGCATCACTGAAGCGGAAGGCGTCCTGCAAACTGGGGTTAAGCAGAGCAGATTATACGGGGAAAAGACACTTTACACTCCCTCTGTCTCTGCATATGTTAGTCCTGAAACAAGCATTTAAATTAAACAAGTTTCCATAGCCCAGTTTCCAATCCCACAGCCACTTCCACCGTTGGCCTCCTTTTTTTTCTTCTCCTTCCCTTTAGCTCGAGCAGCGGGAGGAGGAGATGCAGACACAGAGAGGAGTGCTAATTAAACAGGGAGTTCCACATTAGGGTACAAATCCTCTGGACCAGCAAAACCCCTGCCAATTTCTGTATTTATTTATTATTTTTTCAGTACAATTGTAATTTCCAGTGGTGCCTCCAGCACCGGGAGAGAGTTCAGGGGCTGCTCTTGGAGAGGATTAGCGCGCTGGAAGCATTATTACTTTCCTTCGCTGTGAATTCAGGAGTGATTCCCTGATGGCTGCACTCTATATAGAAGTGAATCGGTGCTAATTTGTTTTTGAGGATCACACATCCACCAACATGTGAAAGACAATCCTGCATCTCAATGTATATTTCGAGTCAGTGCTACAGCAAACAACGGAAAATAAGCAAGCAAAGGAAGCCAGACCTTCCTTGCCCGGAAAGCCAGAGCTGGAAAAGAATGGACTTTATATTTTTTTATTTTTTTTTTTTGCTTGCATGAGTTGGTGCTGCATCTTTCCGGGATTGTTTTGGGTTTTGGCTGCGCTGTCCGTGGCGATGGGCAGCGGGGGCTTGGGCATCCCCCGCACAGAAAGCCTCAGGGATGCCGCATCGGACGGGATGTCAAAGAGACTGAGCATAAAAGGCTCTTTTTTTTTTTTTTCCCCCTCTTTTAAATCATCATCGAGTTTAACTGCAAGAGAGGAATAAATTAACTAATTGAATCTGTAACGACGGAGGGGCTGGGCACCTGGCAGGAGAGCAGCCGCCCCACCACCCATCCCTCCTCTCTCTTTATTTGTGTGATTCAGAGGGACGCGGTCCATGGGGAGATATCAGAGCCGGCTGAAATGGAAGACAAAGCTATTGTTTCAAACAGAGTTATTGATTTTTACATTATTACACTATGAAATTTATGGTCTGGTTTCAAACTGCAATAGGAGTTAATGACCACCATCCAGAAACTTCCAGGTGACCTTGGCCTCGACTTTGGTGGAGGAAGGTGAATAGCTCCAGATACCGGGTCAGCAAATGTAAAATGAACTTGTGGCACCCTAAAGGACTTGATTTTGGGGTGCTGCTGACCCAAGGTCTCTGCCCTGAGCTTTAAACACCAAGCTGGTTGA
>RSEF01000019.1:6246219-6257407 GCA_003993805.1 Himantopus leucocephalus
GGGGGGGGGGGGGGGGGAAACTGGACCTTCTCAGCTCCAGACAAAAGCCACTTCTGCTGTTAAGCAACATTTTGCTCCTCTTGAAGCACCATGATGTCCTCAGAGCTCCTGAGCATGGTTCTCCATCCTCAACCACCCACCCAGCACAGCCTGGCTGACCAAGGGTTTGCTCTGGTCGCTCACTGCTGGAGAAAAGCAAACCAGGGGACTCCAGGATGGCCGAGGAGCACCAGGAAAGAAGGCAACACAGCCCGGAGCAAGAGGAACCCCATAAGAGGGGAGAGCAATGGGCAGTGCCCGCAAAGCCGGCAGCTGCCTGCAAAGAGCATGGCCCATTCCCGGTGCCGGTCGACTCTCCCAGCCCGGTCACACGAGGAGGATTTGCTTTTTAATGTTGGGGCTACCAAAGTGGGGTCAGGGTGACCAAGACGTGGTTTATACCAGTTACCACACAAGATACCGGTGACACAGAAGGGTTCGTAGGGACTATGGCGCTCCCAAGTCTAAAGCCTTTTCCTGTATTTTCTTTAAAAGGTACCTCCTGACGCATCTTTTGGCACCAGCCTCTTCCCAAAGCTTTCCTTACCAATATTCCTTCCAAATTTCCTTGTATGCGTCTTCCTCTGGGAAACGTCTTTCCACTTGCCAGCGAAGGCAGGCAATTTCCAGCTGCTGGAGAAGGATTTTTTCTTGTAGTACCTTCTCCCTGGAACATCCCTGATGCTGCACCCTGAGCTAAAGTCGTGTGAAGCCGGTAGCCTCCAAGCTCATCTTCTGCCTCGGAGGTCATAATTGCCATTAAATCACAGCTTGCCTAACCAAATTATGCAAAACCGAAATTATCTCCAATGATTTTTATGTTGCTGAAATGTTCCAGAACTGCCGGGGTGATGACTGGGGGATTGGGAGCAGCTGTCACTCCATCAGAAACCATAACTCCAAACAGCTGGGATCTGTCAGTTATTTATGACACCGTTCGCAAAAAAAAAATAATAAAAAAAAAATGATGAAGGTGGATGGGTGGTTGCCACTCTCCGGCTGAAAGGCAGCTCGTGCAGAAAGCAAAGCCCCGTGCCGGCGCTGGGAGCTGCAGCTGATGCTGCGGGGACCAAACCCAGCGAGGATGCTCCTGCTGCCGAGCGCTGCAGGACCACGGGGCAGCACCTAAAGGGCTTTGCGGAGAGGCTGAAAGCAGGCTGCTGCTCGCTGGGGATCTTTGTGACAGTCAGGATGGGCTTGTTTATTTTATCCTCTGTGTCACAAAAAAAAGGGGAAAAAAAAAAGAGGAAAAAATCCCCACAGCTACTAAGCAGAGGTCTGACACCGCTTTGTTGAACCGTCCCAGATCTGAAGTTTCGCTCTTGGCTCCCGCCCAGTTGCCGTCACTGCTCCAGCCTTGCCTTTCATCGTCCTTCACTTGGCAGATGAAATTGTGAACATTTGAGGCTTCTTTTTCTCCCTAAACAACAGTTTCTCTCTATGGCGGTGCGAACATCCCATTCGGAGTTCGTTCCCAAGTTTCAAAGTATATTTTCCCCCAGGGGCCGTGGCCGTGTCTTTGTGCCCCAGTTCACTCCGGGTGGATTTAGAAAGCATCCTTTGATAGATCCAGGGTGTGAACGGGGCAGGAAAATCTCTCTCTGGAGCTCGTTGACAGTGCCGTGGTGGTGTTACACCAGGTGTGAATTTGGCCTCAGAAGAGGGTGAGTGATGAACAAGCTTATGCCTTTTTGATAATCCCGGCTGCGAGCAGAAGCCAGATGCTTTGTCCCCACTTGTAGCTCGCTCTGGTTAAGTATTATTATTTATATTATGTAGTAGCTATACATAGTGTTTTATGGCAGTTAAGATACATAAATCAGCAACCAGAAGACGAGGGCTTTGCTCTAAAGAGCTTATAAATCTAACAGCTTGAGCAGCACCGGTAATGGACACAGTACGCAGGCAGTCAAGTTGCATGTAGACATGAGCTAAGATGGGTCTCCCAAAGCAGATGGCGGTTTAGGAGAGATTTGAAAGAGAAGCAACCTGCTCCATCCTCGAAACCAGATCCTGCCGGAGAATTAGACGGGCTGTGACCCATATAACTTGTCTGGGTGGAGAGGTGAAAGCGTCCATCTGAGAAAAGCAGCTCGCAAAGAGGGAACGGGCAGGGGGCGGCGAGGGCTCGTGGCGGCGCTGCCTTTTGGGGGGCTGTGCAGGTGCGTCCCCCCCCGGGGCCGAAGCATCTCTTCTTGTCCTAAGTGATTTCTTCCCCTTGAGCCTGAGACTCCTAATGAAAATAAGTGGCATTACATCTCCCTGAATAAATCAAGGCTCTGCCCTGCTCCGAGGTACGGTAAAGCGTTAAAAGCCTTAAAATGCAAGAAAACCACCGGCGCAGGTACACCCCGCTCCCTGGGTCACGCAGTGCCGTGGGGACAGGCTGCCCGCAGAGCGGAGCCACGGCCAGCGTCCCTGCCGTGGTGGCAGAGAAGCGCTCCGACCCTTCGAACCTTCATCCCCTGATCCTGGGTATCAAACCAACCTTTTTCTTTCGTTTGGTTTTTTGGGGTTTTTTTTGTTTTTTGGTTTTTGTTTTTTTTTTTTAATTTCTTCCTGTGCTGGCACCGGCCCGGGAGGAACCTGGTCTGGGCTGGAGAGAGATGGGCTGTGTCTGGCCGAGCGCGCTGGCTCCGGGCGTCTGCATTCTTCTGGCCGCTTTCAGCTCTTGCACAAATTGAGGCTTCACGCTAAATGCATTACGCTGTATAACAATTAATCCCGTGCTACATATAGAAAGTCCTTACTCATCAATAATGCATGCGGGAGGAGTGATTTTCACTCTCAGTAATAAGGCTAAGACAATGGAAACAAGCAGGTAATGGAGAACATTTATAATGATGTTAATCTAATAATGAGTCTAATGCTGTTAAAAGTAAGACTGCAAACTGGACGCATCCAAAGATAAATTATTTCAAGCATTCGTTAACTGATGCCTAATTAATGCCCAATTAGAGAGATGCTACATGGGAAATGGTTTGGACAGTCGGACGAATTCATTCCAATCACTGAAACCTCAGTCAAAAGCAGGAGGCGGCAGAAGGACACGGCGAGCAGAAGCCGGGGTGACACAGCGCATCAGCGGGAGAAAGCCGGGAGATAAACACCCCCTTGCTGGTTTTATCCGTGTCAGCAGAGCTTTGTTTTTATTCACTTCACCGGCAGGTTTCTGCTGATTTTCCCGTACCGCTTTTGAAGCTCTCCCTCCCCGGTGAGCTCCGACACACCTGCTGGTGCCCCTCCATCTGCTTCGCAACCTTTACAAGACGAAGTCAAAAGGGCTGCGTTAGGAATAACGACTTCAACAAGTTAGACGGGGTCTAACCCTCAGGGAACGGGGCTGGGACCTTGTGGGAAGCTCCCGGATGGTGCTTTCCAGCCTGGGAATCCCAGCAAGACCTAGGCGCTCCCGGCTGTCTCGTCCCGGTGGGGCTCGGCTGCTGGCCGTTGCGGTGCTGGTGTTACCAGCCTCAGGAGCTTCGTGGCTCCGTGACCACAGCCTGTTTGTTTCTTGGGGCTCTCATTCCCAGATGGATCTAAACTGTGACCAAGCCCAGGGCATCCCAGGAGCAGCTTTTTACGGCCCTAGGCAATTGGCAGGTTTTATAGGCTCGGAGGGAAAGCATCCTTGATGAGACCATGTGCATCCACTGGGGAGTCCATAGGTTTCTTCTTTCCGAGTCCTGCCCACCTAATTCTTATTTTTTCTAAGCGTTCATCCTTCTGTTTTCCCATTCTCCTTACCCCCGAGTTGCAGTACATAAGTAGAAACACATCCCTGGCTTTTCTTCCTACCATCTTACTCTTGGGACGCTGAGAACCAGAGACACCCCAGACTATCCCCACTGCCATCCACGACCGCGGGAGTCACACCTCCCTCTCCGTAGGAACTCCAGCCATTAACTCACAAGCTCCTGTTAATTAAAGAGATGGACTCAGAGTTCCCTCTGACCTTTACCTCCGGAGTTATCCCCGCAGGCAGGGAGCCGTTGAACACCGCCGCTCCCTTTTGGCAGGAGCCTCTACCTTGGCCGTGCTCCAGGGAGACCCAGGCTGCCTTCGTCCATCGCCGCGCGTTGCTAACAGCCGCCTGTCATCACCGTCCCTATACGTGAAATCGTGTATGCTCCGAGATCCCTGCCCGACTCCACCTCCCGTCAGTAATCCCGTTAGCCTGGCAACTGTCGTGTCACGGAAGAGCGCATAAAACTGTTGTTTGGAAGCAATATGTAATCTTCCAACCTGCTGCTTATAGCTGGGAGATGGTTTATTGATTCAGACCCTTGTGATTTGGTATTTGCAATAACAGACTCTGCATGTGGGAGATCGTCACAGCGCTTGTGCCTGGCAGGATTTTACTAATAAACATAAGACCTACAGAAGGTTTTGTACTTCAGTGCCACCGAGGTAAGACGGGAAACGTGAAGCCGTCCCACCTTGGCGAAGCACATCCGCGGGTAAAAAACCCAGCAGAGTGTATCTGCAAACGTAGCGTTATCTTTACCATCGTTATCTGGCACGCGGCTAAGCACAATATCCTCAGGATACCGCTGTTTCCCAGGCTGCGCTCGCGCGGCGAGTTAAAACGAGGGCTCCCGTTTTGGCAGGGAGCGCTCGGTAGTCAGCGCCGGCACGATGCTCCCACCAGCACAGCCCCTCTCTCATCGCAAAGGCACGACAGCAAAGCCAAAATGGCACGGCGGTGACTTGGAGAACGTTCCTTTTCCTACACAGCCGTAGGAGTTGTCGCGAATTAAACGTTCCCGACTTACAGCCCCTTTTTGGCAGCGGCGCAGGAATGAGACATCCCTCCTGGTAGCCGATGCTTAATTTCTGAAGGGCAGTGCCTGGAGGAAGTCCCCCCCTGCTTCTCATCGCAGCCAAAGCTTGGTCCAACGCTTTGGCTAGCGATGCTATTATATTTTTTTATTAACAGCCCAGTCAGAGATGACTGCCTCTTACTGGTGATTTATGGAGAGTCTGAATAACCCAGTTTATCTAAAAACGTGACAACTTTGCGTTGAAAGGCTGGGTCCAGATGGATGGGTCATCTGCTGTTAACTATATGGTAATAGATCTCCGTACCAGGCAAAAGGCAACAGTAACCACGGAGTTATATTTCAAACACAATTAATAAGAAAACAGTGAGGGATTTTTTTGCCTCCCACTTGTATCCAGCTGTAGGCGCTGAAAGGAGGGACTGTAAAAGCCCAAGGGGTCCAGGCTCATGGACTAGCTGGTGATAACGACATGGAGTAATTAGAGATGAACTCCACTTCCACTCTCGTTTTTCAGATTATTACAAGCTGAGTGCCAGGCGAGGACTCGTGGGCAGGATGGCACCGGCAGCTGTACGCTGCTCCGATTTTACTCCTTTCCCCCGTAAAGTCCAGAGGCAGAATTCATTAGACATGAGCAAATTTTGCGTGTAAGAGGAAAAAGCCAAATCTAGGAGGAAAATCTGAATGAGAAATGACAAGTCTGGTGCAATGAGTCTGAAAAGCCACTTGGCGTAGAAGGAATAGCCTGAAAGCAAGCCTGGTGCGAGGAGTGGGAGCGAGACGGGAACGGGGCGGCGAAACCGGCACTCTGAGAGCTGAGCAGAGGGAGGGGATGATTACTGCCTTGCTCACCGCTTCTTCTCTGCAGCGAGAGAGCCCCGGTCACAAGCACATACTGTAGCATTAGAGGATGCAATATGCTTTGCCACAGGACATCCATTTAAAAATATGTCTGAGCATCCCACTTCCAAACGGAGTTTTCAGCTCAGCCTTTTCCACCAACTGCTGACAACATATTTTCCTGTAAATCACTTGGTTTTCAGGGTGTCTAACAACTGTAGTAAAAAGAGAGGGCGGAGACGGGTCTGCGCCTTTGGGGGAGCTGGGTGTGCTGCGCAGATGCGCCGCACACGTGTAATTTTAGGTGATTCACTGGGAATTACTAAAGCTTTTCCTCTCCGATACGTAAGCGCAGGCGATTTAAGAGCCGCATTACAGGAGGGGTGGACGCCTAGAAGGGTCTGCATCTCCTCCGTTTGCTCTCACACGTCTGTACAGCTGCCTTTCGCCCCGACTGCGCTGCCCGCCTGCAGGCAAGGGGCTTTGCTGCCTGCGCTGCCAACGCGAATTCCCCCGGAGAAAGTTTCTCCTGCCTGGTTGGGGCTGGGAGCGCAACCGCCTGCCTGTTGCAGGCAGGGCGAGGAGGCAGGGAGTACTCCATACATCACGTTTAAACTACCGTGGGTGATGAGCCCACTCATCACAGCCGCAGTTGTTTCCGTGGGTAATTCATGAGCTGGGTTAATTGAGGGCGTTTTTCACCCGGAATAGTCCCCACGGCAGCGATGGGTGGGCGGGAAGGGGTGCCCGAGTCCCCGCTGATGCCACTCTCCCCTCTCTCCGCACAGGGGGGTTTGCGGAGCTGCTGCTGGTGCTGCTGGGGCTGAAGGTGCCCGGCACCCTGGGCTGCCCCACCGACTGCGTGTGCTACCCCTCCCCGATGACCGTCAGCTGCCAGGCTCACAACTTCGCCACCATCCCCGAGGGCATCCCCGAGGACAGCGAGAGGATCTTCCTCCAGAACAACCAGATCACTTTGCTGCTGCGGGGCCACTTCAGCCCTTCCATGGTCACCCTCTGGATCTACTCCAACAACATTACCTTCATCGACCCCAACACTTTCGACGGGTTCGTCAACCTGGAAGAGCTGGACCTGGGGGACAACCGCTACTTAAGGGCTTTAGCAGCAGACACTTTCCAAGGGCTGGTGAAACTCCATGCCTTGTATCTGTACAAGTGTGGGCTGAGCTCCCTCCCCAGCGGGATATTCGGTGGCCTCCACAACCTGCAATACCTTTACCTGCAAGACAACCACATCGAGTTCCTTCAGGATGATATTTTTGTTGACTTGGTTAACCTCAGCCATCTTTTTCTCCATGGAAACAAGCTCTGGAGCCTCCATCAGAACACGTTCAGGGGACTAATAAACCTGGATCGGCTGCTCATCCATCAAAATCAGCTGCAGTGGATTCACAGGCGGGCTTTTCACGATCTCCGAAGATTGACCACCCTTTTCCTGTTCAATAACAGCCTCTCGGAGCTGCAGGGGGACTGCCTGGCCCACCTGGGAGCCCTGGAGTTTCTCAGGCTGAACGGGAACCCGTGGAGCTGCGACTGCAAAGCCCGTTCGCTCTGGGAATGGCTGCACAGGTTCAGAGGCTCCAGCTCCAGCGTCATCTGCGAGTCCCCCGAGCAGATGCACGGCAAGGACCTCAAGGTGCTAAGAGCAGAAGACTTTAGGAACTGTTCGGGGTCCGAGTCGCTCCATCAGATTAAAACACATACTTTCTCCACAGCGGACAGAGGAGCCTCCAAAACCCACCACCCTCACCACTCCTCCAAGGAGAAGGGGAAGGAGAGAGGGGCCGAGAACAGTTTGCACAGCAGCCAGCCCGCCGCCCCCCCCGGCTCCCGGCCGGGCTATCGCAAACCCGGCAAGAACTGCACCAGCCACAAAAGCCGTAACCGAACCTCTAAACCGGTATCTTTGGGGCCGCGGAAAAACGGGCAGGAGGTTCCAGACTATGTGCCTGATTATCAGCACAAATTCAGTTTCGGGGTGATGCCAACACTCCCCCCCAAACGCAAGGGTAAGTGTACCCGGCGGACGCCCATCCGCCCCCCCAGCGGGGTCCAGCAGGCAGCCGGCTGCTCGGGGCTCAGGGCATCGCTCCTGGTGTTTATGATGGTGTTAGCGGCCGTCATACGCTGAGCCCCCGGCTGCGGACGGAGCGAATCTGTACTGCCACCAATCTACAAAGGACCAGAGTTTCTTTTCTTCTTCTTTTTTTGTACGTGGCGAGCGTTGGCCTGGCGAAGGGAGGAACGTTGTCTCGGCTTCTGGCGGTCTCTCCGTGCCCGGCCGGGCTGCCAACGCGGACTGTGCCGAACGCAGCGGGAGCGGATTAAAAGGCATTATCACACCTTGTCACAAACAGCCTAACCGAGCACCTAACACAAAAAAAAAGCCAACCTTACAAAGACCCAGATAACAGGGACGGTAGCCAATTCGTCGGTGACAACAACCGGACAAATGGACTGTACCCATGCTCTTGTGAAATCCCGTTCATTCGAGAGCGCTCTGAACAACCCCTCCAATTACCGAAAGGAACATAATTGCTGTAAAAACGGATCACCAATTAAGCCTACACTGTTTCTCTGAAAGTGAGTGCAAGGACACTGATACCGATGTAATAAGGACGTTGGTTCTCCCACGTTTTTGCCCCTTTGGCTCCAAACCCAGAGGCCAAAGTTGGCTGGGAAACTCTTGGAAGACAATCTCAAACCCCTGAATATCTCAGGCATTACAGCAGAACAGGGCTTGCCTGCTGGGCTTGGAGTAGCCAACAACCAAAGGAAAGACTGATTAGAGGTGGAGTTAAACAAACAAAAAAAAAACCATCAAACCCAACACTTAAAGAAAAGAAGTACCCGCAGGAGGTGCGGGTTTTTTGTAACCATGTTCACACATCTGAAAAAAAAAAACCCCAAACAACCCCAACAAATGCACAGGCTCCCCCCTTCCCCTCAATTATCCATATGTATGTCTTATAATGTTTATAAACTATATGGAAACTATATCTTCAGAACTAAGGATTGTATTGTTGAATTTATAGCAGACCAGTATATGATTATTTTTTTTTTTTTCCTGGAGAAAACAAACCGGCAGCAGTGCCTACAGATGCTGAAAGCCATCGGGCGGGCTCAGTACGCGCGGGGGAACCACAGCGGACCAATGTTCTCAGCAATTCAGAGCACTAAACTTTGGGAGGGGTGGGGGGGGGTTGGTTGTATGCGACGCAGCAAAGTCCATATCCAGAGAGCCAAAACTCACCCTTACTTCCTAATTTGTAACCAAGGGCGGGAGAGAAAGAGATTAATTAGTCCAAATAAATAGAGCCATAGAGCTCTGTCTCCGGAGAGCACTTCGAGGCCCCGGGGAGGAGAGGGGCTTTTTGGGGGCTGGAGGCAGAGAGGGGCTTCCCAGCCATGTTGGTGGCGTGAGGACCTTTATAGCTGGACTAAGGTTTTCACTGGGGCAGCAAGGAGCAGTTCCCAGGCTGCAGATAGTCCTGACAGCGTCAGGAGAGGTTTTGTTTCTTAAAAGGAACAGGTTGCGTCACGGGAAGAGTCAGAGAAGGGGGAAACTACAGCTCACAGGGTACCGGCGAGGAGAAGCACAGTGCCCGGGGTTTCTGGTCCGCCATAGGAGAGAAAAATAAATGGTCCAAGACAGCCGTACGAAGCGGGTTGTGGCTAGGTGGAGGAGAGGGAGCAGATCTGCTTGTTCCCCTCGTCCCGAATTAAACCCCGCAGCAGAGGGATGCATTTGCTGGTCGGGGGCACGGCGGAGCCGGCGGCATCACCGACAGCAGCCCACGGGCTCGGGGAGGTGCTGCCCAAATTCTGCAGTGAGCGTGAATTCCTTGTCAGCGTGGATATGTGAGACCAAACAGACACTGAAGTTAATGAAACAAGGGAAATAAAAGTGATCTTGGACAAGAAAAGGCTGCTGTTCATTTCGTAACGATATCCCAGCGGCGGCGGCACATTTCTAGCCCGTAGCTCACGTGTGGGGCTGGAAAGCCCAAAGGCAACGGCTCATGTTTTCCATCAGACACACCACTAGCTTCAGGAAGAGTGGGCCAGCCCGGGAAATCTGCTGTCCTAACCACCTTGGGGATGGGGAGAGGGTATTTACGCAGCAGCAGATCCCCTGGAGGTATCTGGAAATGGAAAGGGAAACCCCCAAGCCAAAAAAAAAAAAGAAGAAAATTCCCCAATGCACTTATTCTTAACAGTAGTTGGGTGCTGGGAGCGGGCAGCTGGGGGGCACAGCATCTTCCCTCCATCTCACAAGCGAGGAGCGGCAAGGGGTTGGACACTTCACTTTTAAATTCCCTTCTCGGGGAATAGCAGGAGTAACTCTGGGAGGAGAAAGGAAGAGGTTACTTCATCAAGCCCTCTCCCTTCCAGCTCCTACCCAAACTTTTCTGTCTACAGGGCTCTAAAGCTCCACTAAAGGGATGTCCAATGCAGCCAGAACAAATAATCCGTGATCTGAAATAGCTCCCTCACGTCCTACTCTCTATAACCAATAGCAACTGAATGAGTCTGGCACTGTCCCTTAGAAGTGGAGAATGTTGTTATGTTGGTTATTTCATTTCATACTTTGGAAATCAAAGCTCTCAGTGGGAGAATGAAGAAGAGAAGCACTTTATTAATTTTTTTTAAGTCTATGTGTAACTCCTGTAATATAGGAGTGAAATGTCAGCACAGGAGATGCTAATGTTTTATAAATGATTTGGGTGCAGCAGGCACGATGGATAGTCTTTGAGATGAATGATATTAGAACAGACTACGCCTGGCTCAAAACCATAATTGTATTTTTAGTATCTTTTCCTTTAACATGTAGGAAAAATAAAGGCAACTCCATGGTGTATTACAAGCCTTGTCAATCAAGCGCTCTAACGCCTAGCAATAAAGGCTACTGTTTAAAAACCAGAAGGGAGACATGATACACTGCTAAATAGGAGGTGTCGCTTGACATGGACTATGGGTTTCTGATGTTCCTCCTGCTTTCCCCTTAGCTGCCGTCCCTCCCCGCGCCCATCCTTCCTCCATGACCACAGCTCTTTGAGGATAAACTAAATTTTTATGGCATACTCTGACACTTAGCGTCAATAACTAACTTCCCATCTGCGTGGTTCAGCTCTGCCACGGCCCCTGGTTCACTCTCGTGTGGTTTTTCCCCAATCCCTTCATACAGCATGTCTTCATGCATTTTGAACGTTGCTCTGAGGACTGGCATAAACGCCCCCTTCTCCGAAGCCGCGCTCCCACAACCTCAAAGCACACATCTCTCCAGCCGAGCGGATGCAGGTATAACCATGACTTGCCAGAGACAGTCTGGCTCAGGCTGGAGAGAAGTTGGGGGAATTTGGGATTTAATTAGAATCACTCCCAGACACCAAAGGTTCGACAGGAAGGTCCATGGGGTAAAGGGCTGATCGCCCGAGGTGGTGGGTAAGCACCGTGGCCGCTGTGAGGCAATGCCGGGCAGCGGTCCACGTGCTCCCATTTGG
>RSEF01000019.1:6257507-6267613 GCA_003993805.1 Himantopus leucocephalus
GGGAAAAAAAAAAAAAAAAAAAAAGGGAAAGGTGGTCATATTTGACTCAAGAATGAAGGAAAGCCAGCTGAGAAATTATTAGAGGCAATTATGTGAGCAGAGTACGTGAAAAGTAATCCCAGCTGCAGGGAGCTTGCGGGAGGAGGGGGGGGAAGAAATCATGATGTGATTCAAGGGGGCCCAAGAGAAAAAGCGCAAGAGCAGCGGTGACCTGGTTTGCAGATGGATCCATTTCTATTTCTGCTCGGATGCTGAAGCCGAGCCTCATCCAGCGCACTCGGCTCTCCGATGGCTTGCGTGACTTCTTCCCTGACTGGTGCAAGTGTCAGGCACGTGCATGTACCGCGCGTCATCTGGGAATCATATTTGCCTTAACAGCCTGCACAAACGCAAGTGCAAACAAGAATTCACTATTAACATGAACCGTTCTCCTTCCAGCGGAACTATGTTTTTTAGTCCAATACCATTCCCTGTCCCCAGGTGTCAATATTTGTGACATACGCTAATCACTTTATTTCTATTTTCTCTCTTTCTTAATTTTTCACATCTTTGGCAATAAAAGCTAATCCATTGTGCTGATTCTGATAATTTCGAGTCATGCGCTAAATACAGCAATTCTCAAATACTTTTTTTTTTTTTTTCTTTCCCCCCCTGCTGTGTAACTTCCCCCAAGTTACACTACATACAGAAAAAACCAACAACAGCTTCAAACACCAGGGCAAGAAAACAAAAAGCAGCTCCTACATCAAGTCAGATCCCAGCTCCTCAGGCTTCCAGCACATCTCAACACAGAACTAGAGCAAAAGGGCAGATTATTTAAAGCCATTGCATGTAGGCCAATTTTCACTGCAGTTCCTTTTGGCTCTGATTTTCAGGCCCCAGTGGAGTGGTGAAGTCATGAATAAATGCAAGTAAACTGAGCTTATCCACTCTTATTTTGAGCAGTGGAGTTTACTCGCCTCATGCTGCTTCAGCTGGAACACCAAAANGAACAGTCCCCTAAAAAAAAAAAAAAAAAAAAAAAAAAAAGAGGGGGGGGAGCGGGGGATAATCTACCGCTGCCCTCGCCTACCGACTCAGCGAGTCCAGCACGGAGTAAAGGCAGGGCCAGGATGCTGCTGAGCCGCAGCGTTTCATGCTCCGGGTATTGAACGTCCGCGGTTATCTCCTGGTGCTGTGGAAGGGCTGGAGTTGGTCCCCCGCTGTGTGACGGGCAGGGTGAGGCTCCCCGTGCCCCCCGCCGCGCGGGAGGGATTTACAGCAGGTCCTACCTTAAAACGCTGCCTGCAGAAAGCCTCATTTGAGGAGAAGACATCCTCAGATGATATTCTCCATCAGAAGGCAGCGTCTGGTGGAGGAGGGCTGGATTTTTCACTGCAAACTACATTACAGCCTTCCAAAGTGAAAATAAATAGAGCAAATATTTGAGAGTTTAAGAGGTGGCCGTTAGTCCCAGAACACTTCACCTGACCAGCAGCGTCCTTCCCATTAACAAAGCAGGACCAACAACCCAACGATGCTCACCTGAGGACTCTCCCCAGGGACGTGGCAAGCTGAAGACGCTTTCAGAGCTGGCCAGCTGCAGCACCGCAATGGCTGTGTCATGAATTAAATATGCTAAATACCGTATTCTGCTCCTCGGAGCTGGGACCATATTTGCCTGCTCACCTGGTTGGTACGACCTACAAGTTCCTCCGAGCTCTGCCCAAGAACGGCAGAGCCTGTGGAGACCCATGTAGACAGGATCTGAAGTCTACACAGATAAATCCATTATGATTATCACATTAAGGAAAAAAAAAAAAAAGAGGAGGAAAAACACCCTGCAATTTTATCTCCCTGCAAGCATCCCTTCCGCTTAGCTTTGACCATCGTGGAGTGACTGCCGCACTCGTCTCCTTGTGGTCAAAACAGCAGCAAGAGCCAGTTTCTTCAAAGTTAAAAGAAAATAATAATAATGGAGTCCCCACATTCCTGCTGTGTTTATAAAGAGATGTTTTCTTCCTGAGCTATACAGCATGGCGGGCTTAATCTGAAATTTCTTTTTAATCATAGCAGGAGTCCCAATTAACGCGTTGGGTAATCGTTCAAGTAGAACTGGAGTTTCGCAGCTGCGGCAAGGCAAGGAAAGGCACAGGATCCGGGTACCAGGGGATGGGCAGGGACCGGGAGCACACCCCGGTGCCGCCAGCGGCTTCTCCCCCTGCCCGAACCACGGGTGAGCTGCCGGGGAGCGGGGGCAGCTCCCCCCCCCGCTGCGAGATTAACACGCAAACAGGTCCCCGAGCTCCCCAAGCATCGGGGATGCGGCAGCTTCAAGAAAAACCACATGGCGAGAGCCACCGCACCGGCACGGCGTAAAGCGCCGAATTGCTTTTACATGCACCCTTCCCAAAGGGGGGGGGGGGCGGGAAAAAAAAAACCCAAACACCATCACAGTCGCTCCTGCCTCAATCTGCAGGCGTGTAATCCAACACATGTGCTTCCAGCGCGCAGGCGGGGAGGGGGACCTGGCACTGACCTACTTTCTTTTGTTGCTGGAAGTGCTGATCTCTATGCAGAACGCAGCGAGCGGAGCAGGCAGAAGCTGTCATTAGGGTCTGCCTTCACCTCTGCCTTACACCACTCCTTACATCACTGCAATCCCCAATTCCAGCCCAATTACTCGCGATTTATACCAGGCCCGCCAACAGGACGCTCTGACCTCGCCCTGCCTGCGAGCAAAGAAAATCGCCGTCTGTCACGCAGCGGAGTTTGGCCGCGCAGGGGGGGGTTACCTGCAGCCTGGGTAGCTGAACGCTATACTTACCTGGAGGAGGATGCTGCTGCTGCGGTCAGCATGGCCCAACAGCCGAAACCGAAGCAGCACGCAGATGGCCTTGCTAAGTATTTTTTTTTTTTATTATTATTATTATTTTTCATTCACAAGGAAGTTGGGTCCGAGTTAGGCACCGCGCTGACCTGGAAAGCAAAGCTCTTTAAAATTCAAACGTATACACCCAGGGTGGATCTCATCGGCAAGCGTTACAAAAAAATACGGGCGCACACAAGCTCTCAAGCACGCAGGCTTCCTTCTTGAGATATAACAGGTCCGGCACACGCCGCCGACCCTCCTCCAGCTCTCCCCGCCGTCCCCGCAGCATCTCCTGTTAGGATGCTGAGCCGCAGCCCTGAGGTTTGGGAGTTACAGGCTCACTGCAGTCACTGGGGCTTGTATAAATTGGTCTTCAGAGAAAACTAACTCCATCGCCTTATGCAAAACCACTCCTTAGTAACCTACTAAAGAGCTTCCCCTGAATTTCTCTTCCCTCCGCTCCCAGGTACCTGGGTAAAATGTACTGCCTTGATTTTGCAGATTTGGAGATAAAAGGACGTTATGTTTAACTCGCATCCTTCAGACCCGGTAAGGCAGTTATTTGAATCGAGCCTTCCCTTCTGCCACGGCTTAAGAACGGACCATTTTAATTGATTAGTTTGCCCATTATGGATAAGCAGAATAACAGCCTTGCAATTGAACTTAGGTCCTTGAAATGCAGGAAGACATCAGCCTGCAGTGCATTTGCAAGCCTCAGGGGCTAATTTCTGCCCTTCCTGCTGTTCCACTCCCTCAGTCTGGGATTTACCTAAGCACACTGGATGCGTCTCCACACCAGGCGGGGGGAATCGCTTTGCATTGACGTTCAGTCAACAGATTCTAATGATAAAACAATTTCAAATCCGCGCTTTGATTAAAATCAAAGCCATGGAAAAATCATGCTAAGGTTCATCTAATGAATTTTCTTTCCAAGACTTTAGCAGAAGCCTGCCAGGGACTAAATCCAAGGGGGTAAAGCTAAATTTGATAGTCTGATAGTCGTCTTCACCCCAACTCCTAGAGCAGGCTTAGCAGTATAAATAAATCTGCCATGGCCACCAAGGAAATAATCCCATCTATTTAGCAGCAACAGTCTACTGGGGAGAGGATAAGAGGCATTTGAAGACAAAACCAACAAACTCAAACTGTATATATATGAAATTAAAGGATGTAGGTAATTAATTGTTTGATAAGATAATAAAATCTGCACTAAGCCAGGGCCATATGAGTCAGAGAAATAAGAGATAGAAAATATGTTCATCACTCAGTCCACCTCTTTACCAACACATATTTTCTAGCATTTGTCCAGTGTAGGTTTTGTTTTGTTTTTTTAAGTCAATGAATCAACTTTTTTGATATTCAGCCCAACGCCAAACAGGAGCTATTGGCATTTGCCGGGGATGAATAACCAACTACTAATGGTGCGGTCTCGTGAGATGGTCCAGGAAAATCCTGGGAGAGGTTTCCCCAGGACACAGCCAGCTCAATCACACTACCCCTCTGCTTTCGAAAAGAACATATATACCCACATATATATCTTGTTACACCGACCGCCGACGATAGCCACCCATCCTTCGCCTCTCCACTGATGCTTTTTTGCCTGCTGCTCCCATCTCCCCTAAATACCAAGTGACTTGTTTTGAGAAAGCTCATTTCTCCCGGCACCCTTACCTCACTCTTAGCAACCTTCTATTTAAAGTCACAATCTGTTGCAGCAAACCAGCTTAGGAGTATATAAACAAGCTGTTATGACCCCGCTGCAGGAAGGGGAGGAAATGGCCTATGCTTTAAAGTCAGCTGCCTTCAATAATTAGAAGCAAGTAGACAAACATGAAAGCAATGACGCTTCAATGTTCTGTTATTTAAAGGGTACGCCGGCCCTCAAGTCGCTCGTTACCACCCAGGTACGCAGACCCAATGCAATTAGTCAAGCAAAGAAGAGTGTCACCTGCCACGGGAGGGGGGTCACAAGCTTTTCCACCATCGCCGTTACTGGAAGAAGTACATGGGGCTCTATTTTTTTTTATTTTTTTTTTAAACCAGTCTTTGTTTCTTAGCATGCAACATCAGCTGCTTCTCACATCGGAAACCCCCAAAGGTTTTTATTAGTCCTAATGCTCTACAGAAGAATTAAGAGGTAACGGCACATATGTTCCGCTCTGCCCCAAAGAGTGAGAAAGGGAGGAAAATTAGCTCTTCTGCAGCACTACAGCTAAGCGCGTACGCCTTGCTTACACTGTCGTCAGCCGTTGATGAAGTGAACACCTCCATGCACAACACACTGCCTTTGCAAAGGAGCAGTCGCTGCGTTATTGGCCCGAGAGGGGGAAGGTAAAGGTCCCATAAAGAGCAACGGGAGCATTTCTTTTGGAGCTGTCAGTAGAGGAGACAGTCTCCTTGCGGAAGGCGAAGCGGGGGCTGTGCTTTATTCCACCTCCCAGATGGAAAGTGGAGAAAAAGGCAAAATCAGCACTAACATCACACCTGGGAAGCTTACAGTGCTGCGCGGTTTAAAACTGAACGGGGCACACATCTCCCATTAGGCTGTCTTGACATTACACTCACAAATAACCCTCAAGTGCTTTTAGGGTAAAAGCCTGAAACTTGTTTGCTGAGGGACTCGTTCACATCAGCATCCCGAGCAGGGAGCCGACTTCTTCAAAGCATCACTCTTTAGGGAAACACAACGCCAAGGAGAGCCGGCACTCAGCTCTTCCAGGAGAGATTAAAGAGGAAAATTAGCGAAGCTACAGTTTATGCCCATACCAATAAGAGCAGGCGTTTACCACCACTTAAATAATTAAAAAGATTTTTCACCAGTGACCAGGTTGTCACTGACTCATCTCGCAGCCACCCGTGGATGCAGGCAGCGGAGCGACGGCTGGGGGCTGGCACGGGGCTCTGCTCCCCGGGGATTCTGCAACCCCAGTGATCCCAGCACAGCCAGCTGCAGGGATGGAGGAGGAAGAAGAGAGGAGGAAGAAGGGAGGCGAGGAGGAAGAAAGGCTGGAGGAAAAGCTCCCTCCTTTTCCCAGGAAGCTCTGACATGATTTCTTCTGGGATGGGACCCAAGGTTTGTTTTGAACAATTTTTAGCTCGACCATGTAATACCGACTACATTAAAATGCTGAGACTTTGGGAGCAATTATCCCAAAAAATAGCATGTCAGGCAGCGCAGTGCAAGTAGGCAATTAGGCTGCATGTTAAGAGGCAGAATCCAGGCATTAGCACACAAGCCAGCGCGCGCGGGACGCGTACCGCATTTAGTGTATTTACAACACATGACCTAATAGTAAAAGCAATAATTAGCTACTATTAATACCAATGGAAGAAAATAGAGGGAAAGGGAAGCTGCATAGCTAAACATGAGTTATTTATACGGAGGTGGCTAATGCAAGCCAGGAGTAAAGATGGCACGGTGTCGCGGTGCCAGCATGCTCGTCCCGAGCCCCAGCCACAGGGGATGGACGGGATGGTCCATGGATGAGGGATGGTCCATGGATGAGGGACGGTCTTTGGAACCCTCTGGAGCTGCGTCACAGGCACTCCTGCTCGCCGGGAGGATGGGTACTCCAGGCTAGAGGAGGCGGATTTGAGTCCCACCTACGTCGCCACTCCATGTACCGAGCTCACACGTAACAGCCGCTTTCCATGGAGAGCCTCTCCCAGAATTTCCAAACGAGATTAAGTCACGTTTTACCAACCTGCGGAAGGTAAAACAGAAGGATGACATGCCCTCTCCCCCCCTTTTTACTTATCCAAAATATTTCCAGGCGGTCGGGCAAGGCAACAACCGCGATGATGCAAAGCAACACTGCACCGTCTCCTAGAGCAAGGAACAGGACCGGCTCAAAGCTTTTGTTCGAGAGAAGAGGGTGCTTTCATAATACAGCCCTTTGTTCTGCCGGAGGAATTCAACCGCTATAAATTCATTCCCCTGGTAAATGCAGCAGTTATCAGGCATTTTACCACGGGATTCCTGGTCTCCTAGTGAAGTTAAATGCAGTGCCATTACGGCAGCACTTTAACGTGTAAATATTACATTCCTGGTTCTTTAGGAGATGTTCATTTAGTGAAATAAAATCCTGCTAGTAAAACACCTGATCAAGCCCTTCAGCTGAACTGGCCCAGTAATTGCTCTAGGACTGGAGGGAGTCCAATGACTGGTTGCAATTTATGACCACTTTAAAAAAAAAAAAAAAAAATCTACCTTGAAGCATCCGCTGAGGAGTGAGTTGTGGATGAGATCATGGAGTACATTTACATCGCAGCTTTCTATAACGTTAAGTGGCCACTAATTCGTGCTGAATCCCTTTGTAATTCTGATGGAATCGCATCTGACAATCACATAAATAGCAAAAAAAATTCCTCAGGAATAATGTTACTACAACAAGGAGTAAAAGGCAAAGGAATGATTCATCTTTCATGGTGAGACATGCCCTTTTCTATCATCTCTACTCACCCAAAATAATTTGCCCAGCCCAAATTTCACAGCCAGGGCTGACAGACACCGAGTTGTAAAGGGGTCACTCTCCTGAGCCACAACCGAACCGCAGTTGCAGTTTGAGGGAAGTACTGCTAAAATATGAAGCTGTGAGAAAGCGTAAAGACAATTAAGCAACACGATGAGCTGCCTGAGGGAGGCTGCAGGAAAACCTTGATGAAGATTTCGCTGCAGGCAGGGGGCTGCATTAAATGACCATCATCTCCGCTCTTATTAAAAATCCAAAGGGTCATGGTTGGAAGTGACCAGAGAGAAGGGATGCAAAATACGACCGCTTTAACCCTTTCAATTCAGCATGGAGAAGCAGGATTAGAAAAGGGGAGGGGGGGAAAGACCAACAATTCAGAAAAAAAAACAGAGTCATAATCATATCGGAAGCCTACGGTCCAGCTGGAGATCTGTAAAATGGCAGAGCCGAGTTCGGAATAACGTCAAAGAGATGGAGTGGTGGGGTCGATACAGTTTTTAAGAGGTTTGGTGTTTTCTCCTTCCTGCAGTGAAGGTGCCTCCTCTCCGCACTCCGCCAAGGAGTAAAGATGAGCTTAAGCTCTCTGCACCCCTTCGGCTCCAGAAAGCCTATGCACTCCTCCTGCCCTGCAAGGGAAGTGGTTTCATCACCCCCAGCAGCACAACCCCGCTCCAAAAGGGCTTTATTAGAAAGGCCACAATGCTTTGGCACTCGAACGGCACCAAAACTGAAAGACCAGCTCAGCTCCCCGGTGGAGCCTGCGCACGGACAGCTTGGGAGACAGCGGGTTCCCCTCCCACCTCCCCATCGTCCCTAGGAGAAGAAACGCCTGGGGAAGGCAGCGGGACATCTCCTCGTCTTGCTCCGTGGACCCGAGGAGCCTGGAGACAACCAAAAAGCAGCCGCATTTTGAGCGGCTCAATTAACCAAATAGCTTAAAACTTTGTTATTTGCCTGGCACCAGTAGAAACAGCGTCCATGCGCTGAACCAGAGCAAGAACTTGTTTGAGGAACCGCTGCCTCAACCGTGAGATGCCAAAAGCCTGATGGGGGATTTCTAACAGCACGCGGCCGGCTTCACGGGCAGGGGCAGCTACAGCACAGCCTGTTCCTGGGAGGAAGCGGCAGTCACCAAAGCTCTGGGAAAGGGTTAAAACCAAAAGCGAGCAACTTTCTTATCACGCACTCCTTGCCTTCCACTAAATTAACGTCGGAATCAGAAATCAGACGACACTCCAGGCTGCCTGAAAATTGTTTTTACACTTCTAGTACGCCCGTGGCCAAAACCTAGACAATACACGTTCGGTGTGAGGTGATTATTTAATGAATTAAAGGAGCAGATACATTAGGAGGAGCCGAAGCTCCGTTCTGCTGTTCTCCTCCTGAACAAAGACTTCAGGACCAGCCTCACCCACCGCTCCGACGGCAAGAGCATCACTGAAAAGATGACCGGCTGACGCCTCAACTCTTCTGGAGAGCAAATCCGCCCTCCGTCTCTGGTCGAAGCTAAGTGGCAGGGGTCTGATGCCAGGCAGCGGGATATACAACGTGAGGTTGCATTTTTAGGTTCCCGTCGGGTGCAATAATTACGGGTACGGAGTAGGAGCAGCATCTCTCCTTAAGGCTGTTAATAAAGTTCACCTTCACCAGCTAAGCCCATTCCTCTTTCC
This sequence comes from Himantopus leucocephalus, assembly GCA_003993805.1. Lineage (NCBI taxonomy): Eukaryota > Metazoa > Chordata > Aves > Charadriiformes > Recurvirostridae > Himantopus > Himantopus leucocephalus. Next base: position 6,266,501 of record RSEF01000019.1, read on the forward strand.
TAAAGACTGGAAGAGATTTTATAGCAGATTCATCACCTCCACCCTTTAATTCTATTTTTGGAGTCTATTGAACTTTTGCATATGTTGAAATGAAAAGAGTCTATATTAACACAACCACTTTTTTGTTACTGTAATGAGAGCCTTGAAACCACCACAAAGAGAAACATGCCTTTTAGCAGCTGAAACAAATTATTACAGCAACTGAGTCTTAAAAGGAATTTCAAGTAAAAATATAGTATTGCATGAAGTTGTTATGGCAACTGATGTTGTAGAGTAACTGCACTGGGGCAAGTTTTCCTCCTTCATCCTGCTCAGCAAAGTCTGGGAAAAACTTTGTGATAAAATTGTGCCTTAATTAGCCAAATAAGTCATAAATATAGCTTATCCCAAAATCCTTAACATTCCAGCCTCATGCAGTCTGTGTGCCGTTAGTCTACTAATGAGAAAATATATCTACTAAAGCCCCACTTACCATTAAAAATCCCATCCAATATTTTTCTAATACAATTTATCAATTTAAACACATTGCACAATGTAATATTCTGCAGCATTCCATTAAAATGATAAATAGCTATGGAAAAAACAAGGGATTAAACATACTGTAATGTAATCTAACAGTATTTAAACATAAATAAAAACTTAAACGTGGACGGGGAAGCGTACCGTATTTGAGAGCAAAAAGAGCGCAAGTCCAGCTACGGCTCTCCGGATTGGAGTATTAATAGGACAGAGGAAGCAGGGCAATGAGAAATGACAGTCAACTTCAGAGGATATAAAATTTCCATTAGGCTTTGTTATAAGATTACATCAAAGCAGTTCATATGTTTTAATCTGGGGAAAGAGAAAGCAGCTACTTGGGGTCTGTGCCTGGGGGCTGCCTCTGTGTACTGAACCAGACAGTTTGCATAATGAACAATTTTTATTCAATCAGGATTTCAGCGCAGATAGCTCCCACTCAATGGGCACTAGCACAAATGGGGTTGGAAATTGATGCTATTCTTCAAGCTCCACCTGCTGGCTCCGGAAGAAGCGCCGGTGGCTTTCCGAAGGGCCAGTTTTTGGAGAGACACCAAGTTACAATCCCTGCATTAAGTTATTGGGATTAAAAAAAAA
>RSEF01000019.1:6267629-6291720 GCA_003993805.1 Himantopus leucocephalus
CTCAAAAAAAAAAAAAAAAAAACAAAAACAAAAAAAACCCCAAACAAGCCCAGCTTCTGCACTTCTTGCCTTTCTGAGTTTAAAAAAGAAAACCCAAAAACCCACAAAACCTCCTCCAAAAACTCCACACACCCCCCAAATAAAAATAAAACCACCCCAAACTCTAAGCTCGTGTTTTTCTTGGGTTGCACCAACAATTCAGCTGATTTAAGTTTGTTTAGGCACATCTCGAGCAGCAACTGTGCTCCTGGAGCAAAGGGGCACGAAGCTGCCAAAACGTGCCCGTTGGAACCCACCCGATGACCGAGGGAGTCGCCTTGTGCCCAGAGGGCGGCCAAAGGGGCAGAGCAGCCAGCGAAATCGTTCCGTTCAGCCTGCGCCTTCTGCACGATAATTACCCATTTAAATTTCACGCTGCTGGTCGAGCCATTAGAAAATGCACGATAAACAAAGGTGATGTTACGCAGACAATAGCTGAGCCGGTCATTTTTAAAGGCGGGCGCGCGATGACTTATCTCCCAGGATGAGCAGCTCTTACGAGATAGCCGAAACGAGGTTTATAGCCTAAACCCTATTTCCAAGGGTTATTCCAGTGGCTGCGCTGCCGGATCACCTTCAGCTTTAGCAGCAGCGCGGAGCTCGCTTGCCCCGCTGCTGCAAACCGGGGTCGCCAACAGCTTTATGGAGAGGAAGAGCCCAGCCGGCACTCGGCCGCACGAAACCGTTTGCTCAACCTTTGGGTGATCGTTTCTGGGTTTGAAATACACACCTGGTAATTCAGAGTTAATTACCGGGGGCATATTTGAGCCATTTCTGCCAGCACCTCTGGATTCTGCCTATTGATTAGGCACTGCGGCTGCTCTCCGGCTCCTAGAGAAACTGTTGCAGTGAATTTAGCTTCCTGCGGGAATCGGGTAGGCTTTGCTTCTGACTGGCACCAAATCCCTTCTTCCTATTTCCAGGAGAAAAATAGCTACATTTTAATCTAGACCTTCCAAGCTCCTGCCATGCCTGTGACGTCCTGAATGCAGAATTATTGCTTTCCCTGGTTTTTGCTCATTTGTCTGGTTGTTGTAGCTCACCCCCAGTACTTTTTGGCTCAATCCAGAAATATTCTTTTATCAATTCGCCTGACAGCGATCCAACAAGAAGAGCATGTTGGAAGATGATGCTAATCCGGAGAGACTACTCTTCAGTGGGAGCATTCATGAAGTTTAATGAACTATTGGCAGAAAGGGACTCGTGTAGCGCAATTAAAACTCGCTTCTGCGAGATACAAAATACCACAACTAAAAGTTAACCATGCCAAGCAGGGGAGGTGGATTAGCTCGAGGAACACAAATTGGTGAGAGAAGCCACCTCCTTCCCCCCCGCCCCATCCCCAAGCCTTATGCATTAAGCGAAGCCGAAATAATGAATATGCATCGCAAGGTGTTTGCTACAAGCTTACTTAGAAAGCGCAGAGCCAGGAACTCCTGGAAGGGGGATTTACGGGTGCAGTCACACACCGCTGGCACACTACGTTCTGCAAGCTTCAACTGGGATGAATGCCATCCCCCCCGCAAGCACTTAGCACCCACCACAATAAACTAAGGTGTAGAAGCGCAGTCTAAAGTTCATTTGCAGGAGCATCCCTTGGGGGAATGCTAAATTACCCACCGAAGGTTTGGCAAATTCAGTGAGAAAGCTCAGCTAGGAGAGGGGACGCAACGTATCTCCTGCCCATCGCCTGCTCCCGAAAGGAAAGCACGAAGCGCAGGAGATGCGCCGCGTCGCCTCTCCCAGCTGAGATACCAAAAGTCCTTGAACTGCTCAAAAGAATAGGAGGCAAAGCATGGGAATAGGTTGCTGCTTGTGGACCGGACCCATCATTAACACCAGATGACATCTCATTAGTCATAGGAAATGACACTAGCAGGGATCATTAAAACGTTGTGATCTTTTACCAGTTTTGTTAATTGAGAGGAAAAAAAAAAATATAAAAAAAATACATCGGAAACTAAGTATTAAAGTTTCAAAACGAAATTCACGTTCATTGCTTTATCTTTTTGTATTTGTTTCCAAACACGCTAATTAAAATTCTAACCAAAATAGTTACGCCTTTTCTTAAAAAGAAAAAANTACGCCTTTTCTTAAAAAAAAAAAAAAAAAAAAAAGTTGCTCTTTTTCTTAACTTTTGCTTAGCAATGAGCGCGCTCTCTCTGCAGTCCAATACAAGACTAAAGTATAATGAGAGCAAGTCGAGCAAAGCTTTCTACAAGGTCAAGGCAGCTCCTGGAGCTTTAGCATCAGCAAGGGCGGCGGTGATACAGGCTTCCCACCACAAAGGCTGGCATAAGGACTGCCGCTCAAGGCCACGTCCACTGACGGGGGGGTATATTAGTGCCCGTTCTTTCTTCAAACCCCGTAAGTCTGTATTGCTTCATGGGAGAGGTTTGAAAATTAAGATACTTTTTTTTTTTTTTGTCTTCTTAATCTCTTTGCAGGAGCTGTACACTTGGCAACAGCGCAGAAAATAGGTTAAGGCTCACAATAAGCTGAATGAGTTAAATCGGAATCAGGCAAGTACGCAGCCAGCCAGTTGCTGCGACTCGTAAGCTTACAGGCCAAGGTACGAGTACGAAGGAAACTGCAGTATCAAGTCAGATCAAATGACTAGGTTGGTTTTGACTAGTCTATAAGGAAGGGTCAAGCGTTGGCTTGCTGGTGGGACCTATTGCCGACACGGAATGACCGGCTGAAGCAAAGAAGGACTGACATTTACTTCTCCAAATTATAAATTCTGCTTCCCAATCTATCTGAATGGATTAACCTCAAAACATGAGATCCGGAATTTAAAGATTCAGAATTCAGAAGCTATTATGAGTCAAGAGCAGGAATTAGCATTCGAGTTATAAATATGCCGTAACAAACTGACAGGAGTCGGCTTGCTGTTCCTTCCCTTTTTTGAAGATGGTGGCATCAGCCTCGCAGTATTTAGAGATACAAACCTAGAAGTGATTTTCACATCCCAGCTGGATGTTAACAACATGGCTTGTTGGAAGAACACTGCTCCTCGTCTTCTAACCGGTGCTACTGTGCCGTTACGGCGAGGGAGGGTGTTCCTTCTCAGCACAGGGGATGGGCTTTGTCCGAAGAAAACACACTTTCCCGGGACGTGAGGCCGTGGGATGCCACCGCGAGCTCCTACAGGTCCTCACCTACCCAAAGGATAGGCAGAAGAGAGGCAGACACAAGCACGCCCTGAATAAACAGGAGCCACTAATATCAGAGAAAGTCTCCAGGCAGTAAGTAATGAAGGCACTAAATAACTGTACCCGCTATTCGGATTTTCTGCCAAACATTAGCCAATTTAAAAGGCAGCAAGAGGCCTTTTACACAGAGAGAATTTCTTTGAGCGCCGACTTAAAAGCTGAAGTTTGGCAGGAAAGTGTCTGAGAAGGATGGGGGGGAGGTAAAAGCCAATTTTACCTGGTAATCTGCTACACTATTTGTGTCCTACCCAGACCACACTTCATGCATTACGAATACGCTGCAGCTCTCCGCGGCGCTGGGGTAGCGGAGAAGCTAATGGTTTCTATTACAGGCGGGTGCGGAGGGCGGCTGTGGCATGCACATCTGTCTGCAAAATAGATGTTAGCTTTGGAAACTGCCGAAACACCTTCGTTCCCCAGCAAACGGGGACGGCAGCGGAGCTTTCCGGGCCCCCTCCCGGTGACAGGCAGGTGATTGACAGGGCTCGGAGCTGGAAGCCGGCACGTGCTCCCACTGTAAATAGTGATGCTTAAAAGCAGCAGCCCTAACAGACTATTTCACAGACTTAAACTCAGTTACTCTAATGAGGATTTCCACACACACACACAAAAAAAAGAGTCTACACATTCTCAGTGCAAGGGGGAAAAAAAAAAAAAACAAAACAAAACCAAAACCCACAAAACAGCTAAATAAACAGCTGGTGAAGTGAAATACGAGGTTAGAGCCCTCTCTGATTCAAGAGAAGATTATTAAAACAGCTATAAAGATGGTGTTGGCATCTCTTGAAATGAGTTTGTTACATTCAGAAGAGGCAGTTACACATGACAAACCATTTTCTGTTTAATTAGAGGGCTCTGTGTGGAACACTTCCAGGCGGAGGAGGGGAGCAGATTGCTACCCAGCATCTCAATTATGGGACAGCGCCTTAACGATTCAACATGCAAATGTTTTTAACTGACCGCAGAGGAGAAAAAAAAAAATAAATAAATTAAAAAAAAATTACAAAAAAGGCTTTGTTTGATCAGCAGGGTTAGGGAACGGGAGCTTTCTGCTAACCTTCAGCAAAGCTGGGCTTTCTTGCAATACGTATTATCGCTTTAGGTTTATTTCTGCCCAAAGAACGGCTCCTACTCGTTGGCTAAAAGAAATTTCTATGGGGGAAAAACCACGAAAGAGATACCCAGCTGTCCAGCCCTGCTTAAAAGCTTTCAATTCTTCCAACCAGGTAAAATAATACGTGGCTCATGAATAGAGAGAGACCTCAGGATTCGCACAAAAGCTCTGAAAGTAAGCAAGCATGGAGAGGAAATTCTAGCTAATACAAGTTAAATATAGGTTATGTTAGCTGCATTTTACAAGCACTAAGAATGTTATTGGAGAAAGCTGTCATTTTTAATGACAGCACAAGCTCCAATTACCAGATAGCTGATACACTTGGGATTTGGAAGTTTTTTTTAAATCACTTGAAATCTAAAAAAACCTTCATTATCAGCTTCTGAGTTCGATGTAAATAACTTCACCTGGTGCTAAGAAGTTTAACATTTCACAGGGCACACGAACAACTTAAAGCCATTTATAAACGTAGCTTCAGCTTCCCGGCAAGTTAAACACAGTTTATGGCAACTTAAGCAGCAGCAGCAGCGAACGCGAGGCCGGGCTGCGAGCAGAACCAGCCGGGGAAGACGAGCCAGGGTAAGGGAGACGTGGTGGGCTACCAGCCGGGGGTCAGCCAAAACGCTGGGGATGCAGCCCCACCGAACCCTGGAATAAGGCAGGGACACAGACCGGGCTGCAGATCATCTGTCGGACCAAGGAGAAGGACTGAAGCATGCTATTAGGCTTAAGAAAGGCCATGTGAGCTCAGAACAAAACCACGTTATCCCCCTGAGCGTCAACTGGAGCATACGCTCCCCAAGAATACACAAGGGCTGCTTTAAAAAACACAAACGCGGCTGTACCGATGGGAAATCCTCCGCCTGATAGTACCTTCCCCAGGTCTACCGAGGCGGCCCTTGGATTTCCCGCGTTTTCGTCGCCCGCTGAGGTTAGCAAAACCAAAAGCGAGTCCAAAAAAAGCGGGAAGCTGCTTGGAAAAGTCGGGTTTCCCAGCTGCAAGAAAGAGCGCCGCGCACGCGGGCGCCCCAGCTCCCGAATCTAACGCGGTAGGCAGCAAAGCTAAACGCTGAAAACATTATTTCCCCCCGCCCCGATAACGTGAAAGCCATACAGTCAGCAAAGAAGAACGGCAGCCTTCTAGCTTGTGGCAAGCAGAAAGTGGGATTGAATCATTACTTGCAGAAGAACGTGTTTCGATGTCTATAAATAAAAACCTGCGAGGCACGTTGCCAAAGAAGCGCAAGTCAATATAGCTTTTCTATATGCGCTGTCAAACTTTACTTTTAGACAGTATATTAATTACATAGTCGATAATTGTGGGTTTCATTAGTGTATTAAATACCTCAATCAATAATATTTATCCTTCTCAGAGNAAAAAAAAAAAAAAAAAAAAAAGAAAGGGAGGAGTATTTTTTGATCCTGCAGTTCAAAAAGTCAGTGCAGCGCACCAGCAAGGCTTTAATGGAAAACATAAAACACTAGAAACAGACAAAAATCGGATTATTACCCTTATTTTTCAGGCTTTTGTACAATAAGCCATGAGGGAATTCCAAGAGCTAAACCGATGGCAAAAAAAATTAGATTTCTTTCTCTTAATTGCTCGATGGTGATGTCAGAGTGGCCATGACAAATGTTCACATCTTTCATTTCTCCATCAGATAAACCCAGCTCTGCTCAGCCAACTTTCCGAGGATAAGCTCTTCGAGCAAAGAACCCATTTCTGGTGCATCTCCGCGCGGTCGTCTGCTGCAGTGCAGCTTTCGAGGTGCCTTTATCACAACCCAGACCATCCCGGGAAAATACATCCCTGGGAGAAGTTACAGACTCACGTGGGACTTCACCGAGCTCAGCCGCGCTGAGCCCAAAGAAAATCACATCAGGCAACAGAAAATGAGCTCAGGAGGTTTGGGGTTTTTTTTTTTCTTTNAAAAAAAAAAAAAAAAAAAAAAAAAAAAGCCTTTGCAAGTATCCAGTTTATTTTAAATAACTTGCAAGAACAGTTATATACAAGGATGGAAAAAGAAAAGTACAACAAGGAGCCGAGAAACACTCCCAAAGGCACGCTTTTGGCATGGCAGAGAGGCTGAATTTAACAACAAATCGATGCACTATAAACAGGAAAAAAACCCTAAAAACAAACAACACCCCACCCCCCAAACACAGACACCTAAGTATTCAAATAAAATACACAGAAAAATACATAACAGTCCTCCTGAAAAATCCATCTGGCAAGTCAAACCACCTTTGGGGTTTGGTTTTTTTTTTTTTAATGTGCATATGAATGAAATGTAAAAATGTAAACATGAAAAAACAGACTAAAAAAAAACCTGAGAGAAGGTCTGTGGGCCTCTTGCATCCTTACAGATAATATATTAAAGAGAATTTCCACTCCTTGTAATAAGATTACTGATATTTACTGCGCTACTCCAATATTTATAATGCATAATATGCTGCGGACCACTCCCTCCCCTCGACACAGGCTTTGGAAGTAGGCAGCCAGCTCCATCTCACGTTTTTGTGAGCCTTTTATATAAAAGCCATATAAAATTTCTCTTTCTTTCCCATCTGAGTCACCTAAGCAGCCCCACGGCTGCCCGAGAGGCAACTCCTCCAGCCGCCGAGGCCGGCCGCGGTGAGGAAGAAGCCCTGTGGGGTGGCCCCTCTTCTCCAAAACGGCCAGAAAAAANAAAAAAAAAAAAAAAAGAAGAAAGGCAAAAGGAAAGGAAAGATGACGAAACAGGACGCGGAAGGAAAGTACGTCTTCCTCCCCCCCTCAAGATGTTATGCTGTATCTTGGGCAGCAAATGCAAATATCACCGAGAATCAAAACATCAGACTCATCAACTGCCACACTCACGCCCGGTGCACGAAAAGGACAATCCCACCGCGCTGGAACATGGAAGCCCCCCCACACACACACTCATCCAAGCTGCCAGGCATAGCATCCACAGCGTAAAGCAACCAGCTACCAAACACACGCGGAGCGGCCGCTTCTCATCTGTGCAAGACCACCATTTCTTTTTTTTCTTTNTTTCTTTTTTTTTTTTTTTTTTTTTTTTTTTTACAACGGCTCTTAGAATATACGGCTGCTCAAAGCTTTCTTTGGAAGGCGGCGGGGCGGGGGGAAAGCCGCCAACAAACCCCACCTGATGCATCTTAAAAAGCAGATGTGACTCGAATGGCATCTCCCCACCGGAGACTCCTAAGGGTCACTCACAATTAATTTAAAATTCACGTACAGTGAAAACCTAGTTAAATCGTAACAGTGGGAATTAAAACAAACGGCAAACTACCTGAACGCGGCATGTCAGAGCACGCTCCAGATCGTCCCTCGGCCGTGCAGAACTCGCTGTTCTCATGTAATTGCCCTTGCACCTGCCTGCTCAAAACCAGCAGTCTCCCCATTTCATCTTCGCTTTGTACATTTAATTTAAAGCGAAACATTAGCAGCCACGGGAATCTTCACTTCACAGAGATGTGGTTATGAAGTACGCCAGCTTCTTTTCAATTGAGCAAACACACGTTCAGCCATCCTGCCCAGATAGCGGTTGAAGCCATCCAGCGATAACCTGGACACTCACAGAGTGAGATTCACGATGAAGGGAAGGAAGACACAGGCTTGTTTGCCAATAATCCCAATTAGGATTGTGAGCCCACTCAATTCTCCTTAATTAGCACAGTCAAAAAAGCCCAGAGCCTTCTGCAGAGTCCCGTTTCCCAAAGCCCGTGTCAGCGCCTACCGGGACCCACCAGGGTTTGGGTGGCCGTGGCAATGAGGTGGGAGAAGGGAGACACCTCTACAGCTTCCCTGCCCTCGCTCCGCAGCCAGGTGGCTGCTTCGGAACCTCACTTTCTTCTGTTCCACAAACTATTTATTAACCAATTATCTTCAACAGTTCTAGCCTGTGATCAGGGGAAGGAAGTGAGATGGATACATGCATAGATATTTTATATAAGCGGGAAATTATATTCCCCCCCCCCTCAGGATTCATTTTGCTAAATTAGCTCTTCTAGGCCCCTCCTAAAAAAGATCTTCATTCTCCTACTCAGTGGTGTCGTCCTCCTCTGTACTCGCCCCAGCTGAGATTCTTTTTTGCATCTATACGTAGCAGACCAGAACCGTACATAGCATCCAAGATGAGATCTCACAGCAGAGGCTTATATAATCCTATGGTACTTGTATAGCTATACTAGAAATACCTTGCCTTACATAGCTTGATGTTTTTATCATATACTAGCTGATTAAAGCATGATTAAAACCCTCCAACTCTTCAGTCACTAATGAGCATCCACTTTATAGCAGAGGGTGGTTTTTTTTTTTTTATTAGTCCTCAACTAAATGACTTTTCTCACAAACTGTTTTAACTTGATTTTCTGTTCCAGCTCTCAAGGTCATTCAGCCGATCCTGTAAGATACTTTAATACTCTGGAGTATTGATACCTTCCATCTCTAGTGCTCTGGCTGATGGCGCAGTAAACCCAGCGACACGGATGCACAGCCATTCCCTCGGGGAGCACGAGCCGCCCCAACCAAGGCGGGTGTGCAATGTCGTCCCGTAAAGCTGCAATGCCAGCAAATACACACGGACACAGACGCCCAGAAAACCACCTCCGAGCGTATATGGGCCCTGAGAACTGGAAATAGGCTCAAGGAACATTTCGCGTTACCACTTGCTACCAGTCCCCTCAAACCGGGAAGGAGGAGCAGAACCAAAAGACTGGTTAGCAGAGTGGAAAGATAGATTATCACCGCTAACCTACCATTTGTCAATCCAGACCCGTGCGGAAGACTGTAATTTTCTAGTCAACGCTTTATAAGCAAGGTCAGAGGGAACAAATACTTCAGTAAAAAAATTCAAGACATCAGCAGAACCCAGTCATGATCCTCAGAATGCAAAGAAAAAAAAAAAAAAAGAGGAAGGGGTTGTTTGTACAATTAATGGGCCCAGAATAACGTCCTTCATGTCCATCCATGGAAGTGGCATTTGCAATTCTTAAACATAAAGACTTAAGATGGCAAACAGGAAATCACGGGAAATAAAGGGCACCAACTGAATACATGAAGAAACAGTGCTCTACAGAGCAAAATAAATAAATAAATTCCAGTTTTGCTACCGGAGACTCACTGCAGTATTGCCTGGATGCTTGGAACTGTGCAGCAAATGCCAAGCTGTGAGCTGCAGCCAGGGAACACATAATTAATGTGATTAGGAGCACACAGAGCTAGCATGCTCTGCTGACTGAAAAGCCCAGTAGCATAATTACTGTTTTCTGTACTAGCTCTATGTCTGAACAAATCTCAAAGCCTGGTTAGTTTTAGACTGCTGTGTAAACGTCAATAAAAATCCCAGAAGTGCCAGCTCATCAGCATTCTCAGGCACAGAAATGGTGAAAATATCACTGCATTTCCATGCTGTTAACATCAGGCAAAGAAGTCTCCATTCTTCAGTCTAACCTTAAGAGTTTGTAATAAGGTAACATCTCCCCCAAGTGAATTCTTATTATGAAAGCTAATTAATTGCTTTCCAGTAATGAGAAGTCTTTGGTGTTCAAAGAAAGCAAAATTCACTACACAGGAATTAAACAGTGTTTATTGAAACAAAGCTCCCCCCATTTAAAGACCTGTTTCTGATTAACATCATTACAAATAAAACCAAAGAAACTGAACATACAAACATACGAAACATGTGTATGTGTGCTCAAACCAGTCAAAAACCCATAGTATTAATTGAAGAGAAAACTAAAGCAATGCTTTGTAGTTGCCTAGATTTCCCTGGGGGATGGAGAGTCAATGCTTATCTGCCTTCCTCAGAAGAGACAATTTTGATTAATATCAGACCCATCTGACTCAGTCTATTAAACCCTGAAGGAAGGATATTCTTCAGATATAAGAGATAGGTCTTTGATTAATAATTCAACCATATTGCCATTCCAAGCATTAACAACTGCATGGCACCTGTGGAAAGCGAAAACCTTTGAATTCTATGGAAAGGAACTAACTTGCGCTAATAGACCTGTTCTCCTTCGTCCATAGCTGAAAGCCGTATGACACTCTTCCTCCTACCCTCTGCCGAACAAGTCAAAGTGTCAAGGTTGTCACTACTTTCTTGTAAAGAAGACACAATGGTTATATAATTCAGCTTTACATATAGTAAGAAAGCAAAGTTACTTCAGACACGCCGAATGCTTTGTCTAAAGATCCTGGCAATCTGTCTAGAGACTCCTCTTTAGAGCTGTAACAGCCTAATAGAACACAACAGTCTACAGCATCGTGGCCATTAGAGTTCACTGTTACGTACCAGAGGCGTATCTTCAGAGAAGTGCATTAAATCACTTAGCCCGCTACACTGGACTACCATGCATGGTGTAACTAATGCCAAATTGTCACACACGGGGCGGGGAAAAAGTCAATGTAGTATCATCTATTGAGTTTTTCCTGGAAGTTCTGGCTGCTATGGGTCAGCACCAGCCTCCTCACTGTAGCTGAGCATTTCTCCTGATGCTTGCGATCAACCTCTTGCTGTATTCTCTGTAGTTCACAGGTTTGATGTCCACTGCTGTAGCCTTAATACGAGATTCATCCTGTGAAAGAGAAATACGGCATGTAAAAGAACGCTAAGCACTCCAGGCATTTGGTTCTAACCTCCTTCTGCCCCAGTAACTTACTGCTCCTCGTATCGGGGTTGGCTGGGGGTGCAAAGTTGCCTCCCAGAGCAGCTCTGTTGTTTTTATTTGAAACAAGCCAGCCTTGAGGAACCTGAGAGGGAGCAGCGTTAACAACAGTGGATCCCTCCTTCAGTGCTCAAGACCGACAGTATTTGTGTGAGCAAGTATCTTTGGAAACTCCTCCCCATAAATGTAAGAGGAGGAAGCCACCTTCTATGGAGACACGTAAAACTACAAAAGCCACACACTACATTTGCCTTTTGGGGGACACTTACGTTGTAAGTCTCCTGTTTTACTCGGATCCTGAACTCATATGTGTTGAAGTTTGCATTTTGGAACACTTCTTCAAATGCCTGCTCGTTCTGTGAGAAGGACAAAGACAGATATCAGCTGCGGACACGCCAGGCTTCCGGTAGTACCATGAACTTTCAGAACAGCTCATCTTTTGCTGATATTGGCAAAACAGTGGAACTAACCGGATCGCATAGGCAGACCTGAATCTTCCAATAAATTTTAGATGCCAAAACCATAACTTGAAGTTTTTAAGAAAAAGTTTAGTTCAAGGTGAAAACTTTTCAGCTACCTAAACAAAATAACCTACAGTTGCACCGAATCTGCAACCAAGTGTACAGAATGAAAATCCAAGTCTACATGAGATTCCCTTCTGCTGCTTACCTGGCTAATTCTGATGTTCTGCTAGGATCACAGACACTGACAGAGGTAACTATTTCCCTATTAATTGTCTTATTAGGCATTCTGGTTCTCTGCTTATCCATCAAGGCTGTATGTATCCTTCATACCCTGACACAGACCTATTTAAGAGGATGTTCTATAAAAAAAGCGGATGCATGTTTTGAACATGCTTTTATAACCATTAGAAGACTGTCGTATTTATAACATAAGCAGCTTCTAATTACCATACGAACACGAAACATCATCATAATTTATAACAGACAATTTGTCAAAACAGTAGAAGAGAAGCAGACAAGTTGTGGAGACTGTGGAAAAAAAGTTTATTTTTGTAAAAATACTAATTACAAAAAGGTAAAAACCTTTGCTGACATTCCACAGAAATCCTGCAGCCCCACGATGATGCAGACAAGTAATTATTAATACATTTATCTACCAGATGCACTTGACTTGATCAGTCACTCCAGCAGCAGATAGAGCATCTGATCTGGAATTGAACCCACCTCAGTTTCACGCATATTCCAAGTGTTACATCTGCTGTTTTTAAATGCGCACAGCACTATTTTACACTACACAGTGACTCTCCCAAGGTTTAGAAAAGCACAACAAATGAAGGTGAACAGGAGTAGCTAGTTTCATAGACTGCAGAATTTAGGCATATCCTTCCTGAATATTAAAAACCCCCTTCTTCTGACCATCGTATGGATTAGATGATAAGAAAACTCGCTTAATAAAGCATTTGGCTTCTGTTTCCAGCTCTGCCACAAACTATGCTAACCATTAGTGAGGGGAAAATGCCGTTAGCATACCAGTCACTGCTACCCTACATTATCTCCTTTGGTAACAAATACACTGGAGAAGTAGATGAAAAACTGTGCATGCACGTCTACGCTTAGCATGGTCACTGGCTGTACGTGGACTCAATACATACTGTGAGCAGCGGAAAGACTCCCACCCTCTTCACAGGACACTGCATCAGGTCTTCAGAGAAAAAACACTAAGAAAAGCTTACTGAAAATGCATCAAGTACCATTTTTAAAGGCTCATAAAAGTGTCGAATCAAAAACAATTTCTCCTGGAACACAAAGCATTCCCGCTGAAGGGCTCATTCCATATTATGTTCCATTTTCTATCCTCAGCCATTTCCATTAGGCAGCTCTTCAAAAGACATTACATGTTTGTACTGTTACATAGGATCTGCTGTATCTCCTTCCCCATGCAGTTCTCTTCAGCATTAAAAATGACCAAGAAATTTTGTTTGAACTCTAGCAGAGATTAAGCATGAATGAAGTAAGAAAATATTGACAAGTTAAGAATGTCTGAAAATGGAAATACAAAAGCGCAAGCACATCTAATTAGAATGCCTTAGCAATACATCTTCCTACAGAACAGAGGCGTCCAGCCTTCATAATATCACAAAAACTTTTAGCATCCCAGAACTGCAAGCTCCGTACCACTCACCTTGCACAGCCAAAGTGCAGGAAATTTCCAAAAAACATTCCTGTACATTAATTACAGGAAAACTAGCCCTGCTTTGCCGAAGTGGCTCACAACAGTGTCTCAGGACAACCAGGACTACAGCCTCAATAATGCCTCCTGCTTCATTTCCTTCCCACAGCCAAGCAATGTGCTAACCAACAGCTGCTGTATCTATGGAGCCCTAGCATCAACCAGACTTAGCCTGGGAGCACAGCAATGCTCATACACAATTCAAGAACTTATTATGCTTTCTAGATTGCCATTAAAAAAAAAAGACCACAACAAAACCACACAGATTTTATATAGCAGACAACTTAAACAAAGACAAAACTAAAAAAAAAACCCAAAACAAAAAAAAGGTGAGGATTATTTAAAAAAAAAAAAAATAATCAAGATTTTGATAGGAAGAAAGGAAAATGCAGCAGAGAAGCACATAGTGACAAAGGGAAGAAAATACTGTCTGTCAGTCTTTAATGGCTTACAACCTTAAAAACCATTCTAATCTGCCAACGAAAGATCACTTAAGCATCTCTGCCAATGACCCATTTTACAAGTCATAGTCTTCACATGACCCACAAAGTTTCTGATTATATTTGGTGGGAAAAAAGAGCCTTCAGAAGTGGGCTAACACCCATTAGTTCAAAAAGCTTCCTGCCTACTTATAAAGATATATACAAAGTGTTCTGGGACTTTTTGGTTTCGTAAACAAATTTTTGGAACACATTAGGGATAATGTTGTTAGCATTCCTGGCTAAAACAGTTTTATTGCAGATTCTTCTTCTAGGTACAATGATAAAACAGTCTGTCCTTTCTATTGGACTCAACAATTTTTAAAGCTGTCAGCCCTCGAAAGGCTGTAGTACTATCGACAAGTAATCAGCTGTCTCTTGAGGTCCAGGGGATAAGGACAGGCTGATCTCCAACTTCTAACAGCCAAAAGAGCTCAGAGGTAGACAGACTGACTGTGGGAGCAAACTATGGGGGAAACCAGGCAAATCTCTGTTCTCCAGGCAGATGGCCCGTGGAAAATAATCCTGAGGAGAGTAAACAAGTCCCTGCCAAGAACTTCAGGCTAGAGAGAAGCAACGATTTGTGAACTTGTAAAAGATACTGAAGTCCAACATCTGGAGAATAACCTTGGGCTGCCAGGCCCCTGAGCTGGTCTATCACTCAGAAAGCGGGCAAGATCAATTCTTGCCAAATGAAGCAAAATAGTCTTTCCTTTCACTTTTGCATTTATTTTAATGATGCTGTTAATTTCCACAGCAACTACGTGAACATAACCCACTGCCTTTGCCACCTCTGCTGACTTAGGAGCTTTATATGTGCACATATGAGATCATGCTCTCTGATGGATCAGCACTGGTGTTCCACACATACCTTACATCTTTCTCCAAGTTACCTTCAAAGTCAACATTACAAGAATATTTCCTTACCAGGAGGACCAAGAAAAGCAAGACATTTCAGAGCAACCCAACAACAAGGCGTGTGAAACATAGTTCAACTTCTAGACATTTACTAAAAACACAATAAGCTAATTGACTGACCTTTTCCTTCAGTTCTCCCAGGAAAGCTGCATTTTGCCCAAGAATGAATTCTGCTGTCTCTTGGAAACAGGTCAACCACTGATACTCTAGACTGTCAGCAATGGTCACCTAAAAACCCAACAAAAAAATCAAGGTCATTTCATCCAGTTGCCTATTCCTCAAGAAAGACAGTACAAAATAAAAATTTATTTCACAGATATGTAGAGTTTTAAATTTCTGATAACTACCAGAGACCTATGCACCATAGGTACTTTCCGTCACTGAGGGTGGAAGGCAGTGACTTACCACCTTTTTTGGTTTTTTTCGAGCTCCAGAGAATGTCACAGTTAACGCAAGTTAATATCGACAGTACATTGTGTCACAAGAAAAGGCCAACAAGATTGCAGCCGTATACGCTGATGGATATTCAGCTCTGTTCTGCTGTCACTGATGAGCTCTGAGCCAGAACAGGTAGCCCAGAACAACCACCACCAAGGGGGACACCAGCAAGACTGTAAACTACATTTACTTTGTACATACCCAAGTACTTGAGCATAAACACATGTAATACTGTCTTATGAGCAAACTATCAAAACAGTCAAGAACAATAGAGAGCAGTAAAAAGATCAAGTACTAGTCTCACGTGCATTTCCTAGCCGCTTTGATAATTAGGGATGAGAAAACAGGAGACACACTGTTCTGAGCGCCTTGATTGTACCCTCAATATACCCTTCATATTCTACGAGAATGATTCCGCTATGTAAAGTAGTTCATGCATTCCTAGAAGTTATCTGCTAGAAATTATTCAGAAGCAGTTTGTGTTTTAGTGAGACTGCAGGGATAGTTCCCTTCTCTCTGCATGCCCACCTGGCACAGCATTTCTAAGAAGCAGATACAACTCTAAGTTATAATGTAAAACAGACGAAGGTTCAATGCTTATGGTGTAAGTGGGCATCACAATAATAATCCTCAAACAACTTTCCGAAGCAGGCTCCATTAAAGCATGAGACAGAACAATACCTACCAAAAAAAAATGTACTAAATATAGGTAGCAGCTGTAAAAGTGCAATTACTGCTCTCCAGAAATGCCATTTTACTTCAGTTTATCTTCACTACTGAAGAGGCGTAGGCCATCTGTACTCTGCACTGCATAGTACACTTGGAAACCAGAATCAACTGAGCTAGCATCAACTTTTTGGCAAAGAGAAAAGCTTTTAATTGGAGCACTAGGAAAACAAACTGCTAATCAGCTCAATGAAACATCCCTCACTCAGGTACAGCATACAAGCCATTTAAATAGCCTCTAACCCACAGGCACCACAGAGAGACAAACAGCACTCTAGCACCCCATTCTCTCAAAAGATTTCTGTTTGGACTGTGCAGGGAAAACCGTGAGAAACACGCTCTCCTCTAATCCATTTACTCACCAGAAGCATCATGCGGTACTTGAAGTTGGGGAATTCACGATCACACTTTTCACAACGATACAGTCCATTTTGCTGGTCTATCACTTTCTTATTGCAATCCTGAGAGGGACATGCCTGGTACATACAGTTCTCTTTGCGCAGATGTACTACGGTGGCCACACAGCTAAAATAATCCGCCTAGGAGAGCCAGCATGCAACATTAGCCTCAACATACTCAATGTTTTCCAATTCTGAATTAACTACAAAGCAAGGCACCCATACTTGGATATTTAGGATTAGAAAGCTTAACAGCTATGGATTATTGGGAAACTGTAAATCAACCCCTCTGTTGCAATCGTTTTCAGGCTTCCATTATGTTAAATAAAGCCCCTACAGCAAGATTATTTTGTGTTTCCATTGCAGGAAACTCCAATTGCTAGGTTTTCTTTAGATAAAGCATATTTGCTTCTCCATTGTGTCTGTTCAAATCTCTACTTTTTCACAGGATTAAGATTCTGCACTTTCCTATGCTTCTTTTGGGAGCCAATACAAAAACCAGAAAGCCTACTGTGTAGTATTACAGATAAGCATTTGATTAAACTATAGCCTACAGAACAAAATACCCACTCACCATACTAAAATAATCATCCTAATGGTTTAAGACCACAGTCAAGTCTTTCAACAGATAAACAGAGGTTGCTTAAGAAGCACGTGCAAAAAATCTCATAGAAAATAGCTGAATTACAGGTAAAGTTTTTTCCCATGGATAGAAGTTCTTGCATATTTCCGAGTGGGGGAAAAAAATAATTAAAAATAAATCAAGAAGCAGTATAAGCCTAGAGAGGTTCCTGGACTGGAATGCCAGAGAACTGGGTTTTATTCCTAGCTTTTCTATTGACCAAGTGTGCAGCACCCTTGAAAACCACTTCCTCCTAATGCACCTATTTCTCCTAGAACACTTGGTGCTATTTATATAAACATCTTTGGGGTGAACTACCCCCCCACCCCCCCATTTATACAAGGCTTAGAATTCTCTTGTAAACATATGTTGCAACATCAGCAACAAGCTTGAATTTATTTGAAAAAATATTACTTAACTGCAAATTCTGAGAGATTAACCACATACTGCTCAACAACTGGACTACTTCAACAAGCAGAATGCCTGCATAAAGTCTAGCTTTTTATTTTCCCCCAGTACACAAGGCCTGTACCCAGTGGCCATGCTTTACCTTATCTCCTTGTCCCAAGTTCTCAGATTTGGCTTCAAACAAAGTTTTCCAATTGGTATTCGTCCCAGCTGCTGGCCCACCCCTGACATCGGAGATTGAGGCACATTCCAGAAGCTGCCCCTCAGAGTCGAACCTGGAACCACAAAGATGCACTGCTATTTTTGGATAGCAGACCATACAGACTTATCAAAAGCTTACATTTAGTTTCATGTACTTCATACGTGAGGGATTTTTTATCAATGATTGCAAAGGAAACAATTACAGTAATTTGTGTATATTGCAAACAAAAATAGCATTTCAGAATAAGTTAATAGTCCGACTTAATTAGCACAGTATTTTATAAACCCACAAAAGGAGGACAGCTTTGTTCTATATAACTGCAATTTGTTTGCCAGCTAGTGGTCAAAGCACGCACTGCATGCTTCTTAAAGGCAGTCAGATAACAAGATTTAAGGGCATCAAGATATTTCCATAATTAAAATTAAATTACATGGTACCATTATCTTCGCAGCAGCTTCAAAAGGAGAAGCAAATAGCATTGAACAGATTATGCTTCCTCTGTTGAAATAAGAAAGCACTGCTTTTCAGCAAAAGGTTGTACTGCCATCCCATTCTGGTGTTTTTTGTGACTGGAGAAACACACCAACAAGACTCAAAAACTGAACTTAAAGTGTGACAGTAATAGCTAAGACCCAAAATCAATTTTATCTTTAACAAACCTCTGAAGTATGGGAGAACCACAGCTCAGTGAAAAATGCAGAATGCCATTATATTTTATCCACGTTTGGGTGATTTAACTAGAACCTGAAAACCCAGGATGCACAAATCTGATGCTGCCAGCACTTCACCCTGTTCGTACATACGCCACATCTCACCATATTAGTAGTTAGAGCAGACAGTTTAGCAACTGCCTACAGTAGAAGCAAACCACCAGGAAATCACTTTGTTTTCCTGACAACAACAAAAATGTTATTTTGCTATCTGAAAAGTATCAGATAAGGAATAGACACCGAAGAAGTCAACATCGTTCCTCCAGTCCATACTGACAGTGCATATCAGATTGCGCACAATGGAAAAAGCCTGTGAAAAAAATACTGTTCTCTCAGATAATGCCTCAGAAAGTGGAGCTGGTCAAGTCTGATTTCATGCTGCCTTCCAAGGCTTTGGGTCAGCATGCACTACTCCTATTTCGATTTTTCAAGGTCTGTCATGGAATTATAAGTTTTTGAATTGAACAACTTAAAAAGGACAGGCTCTAGCGCTTTCAAGGAAGAGAAGTTTCTATAACCTCAGAACCCACATCCTGTGCTACCTTTCTTCAGACTGCTCAAGTACAGAGAAACAGAATACAACAAATACTCCACAGCAGGCTGGAATGAATCAACACAAACACACACTCCTACCATCCTCGGAGCTTAAAAGCCTCTGGGCTATCAGGGTTGATGACAACTGTACTCGAGGACAGGACAGACAGGCTTCTACCACCAAAATCAGAGACTCGGGCTCCTTTGATGGCTATCACAGGTTGTCTAGAACCATCAAATTGTTCAGCCTGCATGTGTGAAAAAACAGAATACATTAGTAGCACGCTACAGTAAAGGTACTGAACTTGTGATCATAATTCACAGATCATGACAAGAGACCAAACCTGAACCAAACTATCTTACTGTATTGAGAAGGTAAGTTTTTAATCAGTATCACTAGGAGTTTATGAAAAGGCAGTTAACAATTAAAGCTGTAATCCTAACACCAGAGAACCAGAGAAGTCACACCACTGGTTTGGAAAAGAAAAGCATTGGTCCCCTCCATTAGGAGTTTTACACATAGATTTTAGAAAAAGAGAGATGGGTTATGGGAATGGAGGTTTCTCCACACAGGAAAAATTATTTGGTCAGATTAGACTCTTCAGGAGATGAAACAACACACACAGCTTGACTGAGCCAATCATGTCTATTCTACTGTAGCTTAAAAAGCAGAAGTGTAGGTACGCCGACCAAATGGTTTTCCTCTACTTCCCATTTTCTGTTTTTAATCTCATAAAGCTGCTTTAATGCTGTTCAATTGCCATCAGTTTGTTATCTAAGTCAAATCTAACAATAACAGAACCTCTTGGCTTGAGAGAGGTTTTGGAAGGTATAGATTTTCAGGACCCACACCACTTAGCAAGCAAGGGGAGGATCATATGCTTAAAGATTACAAATGAGCTGGAGTTCACAATAGCATTCACTGTATCCATGAGATGCAAAAAGAACCCAAAACATACCCCAGCCGTTAAGGCAACGACTGTCATAAAGGACATACAGATTCTAACCCTAATGGTGCCAGCTGCAAGCCGTAAGTCACTTGCCCTCAATGCTTGTTGCTGTCTCTATTCTACAAGCAAGCAAACAGATTTAACTTTGTAAAATGCAGACCCTGATCTTTGTTGGAAGAGTTATACCAGGAATTGACTACGGGTAGCCTCTCCTATAACAACTTGGTTCAACGTCAAAACTTTGTGATATTAAACTTCAGTTTACTTCATTTATATCAGCAGATGGTTAATGGTGTTTAGCTACCTACAGTATCAGTGCACTTGATCATTTAGCCATAAAGCATCACTGTCAAGCTGGCAGGATCACTCCCATTTCATAGACAGGAACATAAATCCCTAAGTATCTACAACATCGCTGGAAAACAAAGTAGCCTGTTAAAAGGATAAAGCAGCAGTTTATCGCAACTACTCTAACTTTCAATCCAAGGCTCTAATGCTTTAAACTCCTCGTCTGAGATACAGCCTCTCAGCCCCCTAGTTAAGCAACAATTTATGCAGGGTAACATGTATCCCACCTTACGAATAAAATTCATCTCAAATGAGACAGCCATAGCCAACGGGCTTTTCCATAATCAAACTGCAACTCGTATCCTTTCCTAAACTAGAAGCTTGTTATCTTCAGTCTTTGGGCTTGAGACATAATGTCTGCAGTTGTTCAGAACGCATTAGTCAGATCGTGTCAGCAGTTTGTCAGAGAAAGGTTAAGAACATCACACCTGAATGAAACCAGACAGTCTTTCACCTTCTCTCTACCCCTGATCCTTAAACACCCAGGACCCTCAGGACTCTGTCTCAGTGCTATACCCATCTCAGATGACAACAACACACTCATTTCCTCACCCTACACAAAGGAACCTTTGCTTAAGAACAGGTAAGAGAGCACATACCTCATGTCCCCACAGCGTAGCTGTCACCAGTTTCCCTGATGTATCCATCAGATGCACGTTCCTCTTCGATACCTCCCTATTGTTAGCTTTCACTATAATTTTAGTGACATCTTCATAGCTCTTACAAATTCCAATTACATCTGAAAAACAGTTACAATTTAGTTAGTTACTCAAGGGTCACAATTGGGGAATACAAGATCACAAGAAAAGAATTCAATCCTAGTGTCAGCTTTTTACCTTGTATCCTAGCTCCCTATTCAAATCAAATCTGATATGGAAATTAAGCGTATTATGGTAGGAATGCTCCACTACAGAACTCTTCAGTGCTTTAATTTTGTTGACGAATTCATTAAGGTATTCATGAATGCAAGCCTCACCACATTAGTGAGATAAAGGCATTGTACTATCTTTTCCCATCACATTCTGTCAAAGGATTTTAGCCCTGATCCTGTAACACAAACTCTTGCTGTTTAAGCCCAAGTCTTTCAGGCAAGGGGTCTCAAAGTGACTGTAACACAATGAAGCAACTGGCTAGTGCCTTCACTGTAGCTCCGTGACCGTAACCTCCAACTTAAACAAGTCTCCACGTTCGGGTAGCAAGAGTAACACAATCCCCTTTGCACTCGCTAAAAATATACCATTTTTTAATATTACAGATCTACCTTTAAAATTCCTAGCTGAATGCCTCTGAATCACAGGCATCTTGTGCCTGTGAAACCTGAGAACCCTCGCCCCCACCCAAGCCTCTGATTTTTTCCGGAGTACTCTGCCCAACAAATTACAGAAAAACAAACCTCCAATACTTCACAAAGCAAGCCAAAACAGTCATGCAACTTGGACATGAATGCAATGAATTATGCCAAAATCACTACAGAGATAATTAGATAGCAAAAGAAAGCAAGACCACGGAAGGTATGAAATGCACACGTGCTGAGCAAGGACATTTTTCTTTCAGCCCTTTTCTGTGGAAAACAATGATCATAGTACAATACACAAGTATCATTTACTGTCTTTAGTTTGAGGCACAGGTTACAAGAAAAATCATTATATATCGTTAGCAGAACAGAGCAAAGACATCTTAACAGGAAAACTGCCTGAAGTATTTTTAATGGCAACCATCCCTGGATAACTTCATTTAAGAGATCATAACACTCGAAGCACTGTATGCTTACTGCCTCCCCAGTATTCAGGATGCAAAAGTAAAGCTTCAAAGCTTTAGAGCTTGCCATTTTGGTACTTAGACTGACCGACAATTGAGTCTTTGGGTGTGTTCTCCAAGTCTGAGATGGATACAAACTCAAACTGAACAGATGGAAGATGCTGGGCATCATCACAGGGCACAACTGAAGTCTCATTAGTGAATGTAATCTCATAGTCATTCTTAACAGCTGTATATTGCTTGTTAGCAGTCTTCAAATTGCCTTTGGTAAAATAATATACCTACAGGAGAAAGCAATGAAACAGAGGATATTATCAGAAGTCAGACAGAGGAAATAGATTGTGTTCACCTTTAAAAATCCTTGCTACGCTGAAGTTCCTCTTTTCTAGCTCACGTCAGTCTATGAAAGCACAATGCTACCATACCTTGTTCAATTCAATGAGTGGAAAGAACTTGTCTGCTTGATCATTGAATGCAGTAGCTCTAATCTCACCCTGCAGGAAAATAGGAGAGCTGGTCAAAACTGAAATTCGGCATGAAAAAAAAAAAAGAAATCTTTGCAATGTTAAGTGGCATCAGTTCTACAGACACAGTGTGCTCTGCCAGGCTAGCTCCAGGCATGTGAGAAACAAACAACATTGTCCTCGCATTTGTAGTTATAGCTAAAACAACATATTCTACACCTGACCATCAAATCTCATATTCAAGTCTCATTAGTATATCTACAGCTTCAGAATGAAAGGCATAAGAACTACGTATATCATATATACACCTCTGAAAAGGTACTCATAATGGCAATTACTGCCAGTTATACATGCAAAAAAAAAAAAATTCAATTAGATCATGCAGCTCGACAAGTTAACAGACAGTGATACCTCCTGCTCATACATGTCAAGTCTTTAAGTAAGACTTAATAACAATTATAAAAATCACTCAATATAAATATTGGGGTTTTAAAAAATTTGAATACAGACAGTATGCAGAGAAAACAAATGGCTTATGACAACATGTTACATTATTAACCTCCTATTTTATACTAAACATAATCTAGCAGAATCTTGTTTGTTTTCACGACAGAAGGCTGTAATTTGATAAGAGGTTTGACAAACTGCAAGTTTAGTTAGATTAACCAGATACCATTCCCCAAACAAACCACAGATGAAATTTCCTAGTATTACAGTAATTTGTACTCTGATTTCCTCACGAAAATGAAAGCTTGTAACTTGGAGGCAATGCTCCGCATTACAAAATAATGTGTATCTAAGCAAGGATGAGACCTCATTCTCAATCTACAGGAAACCACCACAAACCTCAGTATTAGGTTGTCAGTTTCCATAAACAACTATATTTTGAAGCAGCAAAAATTTAGTCACACACTATAGACTTTGATGAAAAATAATCAGTAATGCCATACATTTAAGACTTCATTCTGGATAAAAACTGGGTCCTTGATGCTCAACTTAATGAATACAGGAATACAAGCTGCAGTCGTAATATAAACAACATTTCCTATAATACACTTTATTTCCTCTATTCTGTCTTTATGAAGGGTTCATCAACATCTGGCATACATTATGTTTTTCTCAACGTGACACTTACGCTTTCATCAACTAGCTCTACAGAAAAGAGCTTTCCTTCACCACGGGAGTTGCTCCATGTGCGGATCTGGCCTTTTTGAGTAACACGAGCACAAATGGTCCACCTGAAATTGTGCAAGAAATCACTGTTCTGTGTCTTTNTTTTTTTTTTTTTTTTTTTTTTTAAAAAAAAAGAAGAGATTGAATTGACAAACCTTTGGAACTGGAATGTCACTATTTAAAAGCCAGAATCTTTCCACTGCACCTCAACAACTCTTACCTGCTTTTCCGCTGCTTCCTATTTTAATGGCCTAGACCATTAAAGGCAGAAAGTTGTAGAGAAAGCAACAAAGCCAGCCACAAAGCACCTAGTATGATAATAGTAGTGAACAATCCTGCATAGAAGCAGGCCTCAAATCTTTTACTCTTCTAGGGTACGTTTCTCATACAGCAGTTTTCCTGTTCTGAAAAGCCATGCTAGAACTCAAGAGCTCAATTATAGGATTCGCATTTAACTTGGGTAATCAAATCAGTTTGCATAACTTAAAAATGTCATTCACGAAATAATTACATCCTCATGCTTTTCAACAGAACAGTAGCCGAAGTGAATAGCTTACTGAGCTATTCTGTCATTAAGTTACCAAAAAGAAGGTTGCTTTAAGAAAAAAAAGAGAAGTCAATTGATTTTCAACTAAAATATTAAAAACCTATCAAGCTCAGCAGGGTAACTTCACCAAGACAACACAAAGGCAAATCTCAGATTGTCAGTGTTGATATGAAACAAAAA
>RSEF01000019.1:6291820-6313372 GCA_003993805.1 Himantopus leucocephalus
AAAAAAAAAAACAACTACACCCACAAAAAACACCAAAAAACACAAAGGAGAAACAAAAAACAAATGAAAGCCTGTACTGCTGGTTTTATGGAGGGGTTTTTTTGTTTGTAATTTGAGGGTGTTTTTGTTGTTATTGTTGGTTTTGTTTGTTTGAAGTTAATCAATAAACTCAAAAGAATTCAAAGAATGATTTGACAGAGAATTCATACATGAGAAAGCAAAAAGAAGCTATTGTTCCTTCATGCCTGTGACACCGAGTAGTACCCGGCAAGCCACGATAACTCACTTCGATTGGTATGGGTTCAAGCTGGCGATCGGCACTACTTTGGCCTGCGATCCCCCTGGTGTCTTCACAGAGCTAAGAGCACTCGCTTTACCAAACTGGTTTGAGGGAGCATGGTACTTCGGAGCAGCAGGACCTTTCAAAAATCACAACGAAACATAGAGAATTTCAGCCTTGCAGACAAAAGCTTGGTTAAAATGAACTCGTGGTGCAAGGTCAGGCGGAACTTTTCCCACCACGCTATGGGGAGCTGCATAGAAGGCAAAGTTATACCTAACACTGGGTAGGCACTTAAAGCTCCATTCACTGTGCTGTGTGGGCACCACAGAGCAGCTAAAGTTTGTTGAATCACTTCTGCTCTTGGTCACAATTATTTTCTAGGCTGCAAACCGCTGCAGAAGAGACACTCTCAGAACTTCAGAGCACTTACACTGGAAGTGGAGATGTGTCAGGAGTCGATCACTTAAACACGGTCTAAGTGGGGAACAACTAGTTAGCAGTAAATTCTCTAAAATATGGCACATCAAGCTTTAGATCTACACCATTTGGGGAAACAATTAAGGAATGGTACCCCCACAATCAAATAAATTACTGACATGAAGCAATACTGCTAATTCTGCACTGAATCTTGTTGATGTATAAACGTAGAACTCATGATCAGTTTTAAGTACAGGAAGGAAGAGCTTGTTTCCTGCTGCAGTAAGCAAGTGTCAAAATTTTACTATTTCAAAATACTTCTTAGACACTGGAGTAAAGAATACAGACAGGTTAAAGCAGCACCGAGAGCTAAGACTTTGACAACTTTTTTGCTTAAAAAAAAAAGTCTACAGGCTGACATTTAAATTGACTGCCTTCTTCAGCATCTCCCTATTTAAAGCCTTGATCAAAAAAATTGTATTTATAGATGTACTATCAAATTATTTCAGTCCTGTACCAGCTAAACTATTTGGCCTCAATATCTCAGCACCAATAACACACCTGTTGGTCAGCTCCAAACGGTAGCCTACTTGGGTGTCCGCAGAGCACTGGTTCAAGAATGCAAAATTGCATCAGACTGGATGTTCAGTTCACAATGCTTTGTCAAAGTTGTTTCCTATGGTTTTGCCTTGGGGAAGAGGGACAGATTTCCCCCTCTCCCCTTTTTTTTTTTTTAAATATTAAAACCAAGAACACAGTAGCTTCTTGAGAGAATTCACCTTTTTAAGCCATGGGTTAGTCTTTAATGTAGTGTTTCTCATGCACTACCATTATAGAAAGGATCCTTTTTAAATCTAAACTGTAGTTTTGTACTGCAAAAATGGAAACCAGAATTCCCGTCCAGGATTACTCTTACCTGCTACTGACAAATTGCCATTTTGTTGCTGTGGTTTGCTGGGTGCTGGATTTGCCGCTGGAGCTGAAGAACGTTGCTGCCCTTGCCCTGGTAATCAAATGGAAAGAGACCAAATAGTACAGTAGGGAGCACAGTAATTAAAACTACCCTTAAGCCTTTTTAGGAAATAAGGCCTGCGTGAGAAAAAAAAACGTAAAACACAGAACACATGCTAAAATTCAGGTGGTGTAAGACACAGCAGTAGCAAGCTATCTGTTGAACAATATTACTATGGAGGAATTTCAGTCAGATCTCTTTCCTCAAGCAACTGCTTTCTACTTTGAGAGAATTCCGGGTTGACAGTTATTTAAAAGGACAGCACTGAAGTAATCTTGACAACTCCTCCGTTTTTATAGGCTTCTATTGCTCTGACAGGTAGTTTCTGCTACTATCTAATAGCTAAGATAAAAACTATAGGAGAATTCCCTCTTAAAACTCAGAAAGGGCCAAAAACCCACTGGGTAAAGTAAAACCTGAAGTCAACACAAGACAAAGAAAACACCTGCTATATTTTATTTCCAAAAGATATTTAATGTGGGGGCGATGGAGTCATCATTTCAGTATTCACCAGGGTCCCTCCTGGGACATGGCAGTATATTGCATAGAGAGTAAAGTGATGCCATAGTAAGTACATACCGTGCATTTTTATTAGATTCCAGGACTTTTACTTGCCTTATAGTGATGATAAATAACAAGAGAAAAAGCAGAGTGACATATCTAGGCAAATAGTATATTAGAAGACTAATCTACAGTTCAAAAATTTGAATTACTTTACAGAATAATTGTCCTATCCTATTTTGCCTCCAGATGAGAAAATATCCAACCTTTTCCTCTTTTTGGATGCAACTAATTTTTTAGCCATTGGTTTGCAAGAAGTCCTACACCTGAGCAGGCAAAGACCCTCTGATTTGGGGTGTGAGGAGAAAGATGGTCAGAGAAAGTGGAAAAGAAGGTCAGACCAAGCCCATAAGCATCACAAGGAACAAAAGCAGAGAATTCCCAGAATAGAAGGCAAGGAAGGATGGCACAGAAGTAAGGTAAAGGAGCAGAAGCAACACAAGGAGACCCTGATGTAGTGTCGCCTGATGTTGTATAGTCTACAGAGGTAACTGTCTGATTATTTTTAATCCAAAAGAAGGTCCTTGCACAAAACCCAATCTGCTCTTCTAACTTGCCGCAGTAGAATCACATCGGTGAACTGGTGACAGCAGTCTCCCCGGCAACAGGGTGACGTCAAACAGCAATGTGCATTTGCTGCAGAATCCGCTAGATGGAGAACCCAGATTTCACCCTCCCTCAGCTGCCTCAGGTACTTGGAGGACCCCGTCAGGGTCAGTGCTTAACACCCCAAATTCATTTTGCCTAAGAGGAGAAGGAGAAGAAATACCCTCACAACAGAACACGTTAAGAGAAAAATATGTCTGGACAGGGAGAGAATATTCAAGAACAGGAATGTGCATATGGGACAGCAAAAGACTTCCTTGCTAGTTTTGTTCCAAATGGTTTTTCCCTAGGATTTTAATTAAGAAAAACCAACCAAAAAAAAAAAACCCAAAAAACAACACACCACCAAAACCAACCAAAATACCACCAGATACATCAGAACACTTGTGTATTATGAAACACAAAAACATGTTTTAGTGGTTGCCTACACATAGCCTGGTGTTTCTCAACAGATTAAGAGTATATTGACACATCTATGCATGTGCTCAAATATAGAAGTGGCAGAAATATCTCTCCAATTTTCTCACTTGTAGAGTCTAGGGACTCCTAAACTATGATTTCTGGTGGCTGGTGGCCTACAGATCACTTAAGGTGCTCAGAAAACTTACTCCTCTGCCTGGCTTTCATAGTTAGTTTTTATTAGCATGAGTTGAAAAAAACACTTGAAATACCTGATCGCATTTCTGCTATACGTACTGGGTTAGACAAACCCAAGACCTTTGGCCAAAGCTAGCCTACTCTCATGTAATAGCCATTAAACAGTAGCCCTGTGCTTCCAATGATTTGTTACCAAGAGGTCCTGCTACAGTGCCATGGTGACAGAAGACCTGTCCTAGAACTGAGAGGCGGCATGGGGGGAGGAAGAAGAGGAGAGAAAATGCGATTTGAAGGAAAATGCACCAAAAGGCAATGGCAGGAATGGAAGGAGAAAGAGTTGAAGTGAATACATAAGCATACAAACATTTCAATGCTGAAAGATTAATGACAGAAGTTAAACATAAGTAGCAAGTAATTGTCATAGTAAGAAGAAAGTCCAGCATCAGAGTAATCTGAATGAGATTAATGACAGTAATAAGATTACCATCTAGTTTTTAACACTAACTAAACTGCTCAATCTTAATTTTCAATACTATTACAAAATGCTGCCTCAAAAGTTTTTATGATGTGTATTAAGAAGATTGTGGCTCCATCTTCCTTGTTAGGCAGATTAACCACCTACTGCTCAAGCGTAAAGTGGCCAAAAGTCAGCTTCTCACTCCCCAGGTCCCACTGCGGTATTACAGTCTAGGAAAGAATATTCCTTAATCCTAGATCTAGCAATTTGAGATCTGTAATTGAAGTAAGACCAAAAGTAGGACTAAACATTCTTTTTAAAATATCTCAACTTTTTTTCATGAAAACCACAAAATGCTCTTAGATACTCATTCTGCATTAGCTCAATGTTCCTCAAAAATACAATCCGTCAATTGTATTAAAGGAACTTAAAGAATTTGCAACTTGAAGTACACCTCTGCCATTTTATCAAGGCCTTCGTGACAAATCAGGCAGCCCTGTAAAGCAGAACGGCTGGGTTAAGCTTACCTACTCTAAACTATTCCCGCCTTCTGCTACTGAAACCTTATTTAGTATCAAACAAAAGGGTATGAAATCTGCAGAATAACATCAGTGTTAAAATGAAATACACATCACATCAAACTTGACATCTCTCAGCTCTCTAGTGCAAGGCCACACTTACTACAATCACAGACCTGTAACATCTCCAAAAGCATTTAGATTTGAAAACTTCATTGCTGAATACTTTTGTAATCCCAAATGAAGAACAGAACTTTGATCAAAGTCACGGTAATTTTACCAAAACTTAGACTCTTAAAGGTGTATTTTCAGCTCAGTTCTGTAAGAGAACACATTCCCGATCGTTTCTAAGCAACAATATGACAACTGAAAAACATTATAGTTCACAAGCTCTTGTGTCACACAAGCAAGGGAAATGAGAGAAAGGCACAAAACAGTCTGCTCAATAGCTATTCTGAAAATCTTGGTCTCTACAGCAACTGTGGGATCAAACCATAAAATCTGAGATGTCAACACATTTTTTAAACAGCAATTAGCTAAGTAACTATCAAAGGAACAAAGGATTCTTTAGGCTCATTTAACAAACGCCCCTCTAATTCCCAAGGAAAAAGAAAAGTTAATGAAGAAAGATGTCTTTGCCTTTGCAACGAAGCCTAATTTCTACTTCGATTAGTAAAGTAGATTTTTAACCAGAATGGCAGCGTACCTACCACCACTGATTGTCCAAAATATCCTACAGAAAATTGTTGCCACTAATGTGCAGTCCCTTAGTAATAAAAATGTATTCATTCATATCCACCAGGAAAAAAAAAATAATTCAAGAAGAGCTATTTGCTATTAAATTTCAGCCATTATCTGTATATACGTCAATGACAGAGCTGTTCAAATATTTTCTTTAAGTGCTTATTATCCTCTCTCTTTTTTAAAGATCAGAACTGGAAGAACAGAACACACTTTTGAACATATCTCAGGGGGAAAAAAATATATTAATTCAAAATGTGTTTGCCTGAGAACTGTAAGCTCAGCACATGAAAATTAAGAACAGTTACTCATGCAACATAATAGAAACAAAAGACTCATGGCAGGTCAGACTAAGGCCCACCCAGCACATCATTGTTTTTAAGATGGCAGGGCAGGAACGGGTGCTTAGGAAAGTCTGTATGCTAGCCGTGTTTTCATACCAGTCTCTCATCTATGTACTTTGAGCAATCTAAGTTTTAGTGCTTCCTGAACCTAACATTCATGCAGAGGATGTATTGTTATGTTTAACAGCCTTTAATGGATTTTTCACGTCTAATTGCTTTTTGAACCTGTGCCAATTTTTGGCACCTACCTCAACAAGTTCCATAATTTAACTATGCACTGTTTGGGGGTGCGGTACAGCCTTTGTTTTAAAACCACTACCTGACAATATGAGAAGTAAAGAGCATCAAATGAATGTAGAAAAGAAAGACAGATTCATCATTCTTTATTCACCCCCTCCATGCCCTCTTATAGTTTCATAGATCATTATTACATCTTCCTCCTGCTGTTTTCTTTCCAGACAGAAGAAATACTAATCTATTTGGTTACTCATTATGAGGAGACATAGAATAGCTTCCGCATACTTACTGGAACTCTAGGTAGAGACCACTAATATATAATAAAAATCTGTCAATGTTATCATAAGGTATAGATATTTCCCAATACCACGTAGAGACTGAAGCTTCGGCAATGGTATAGAGTTTATTAAAATACGAACAAAAGCCATTTTGCATTACACAAACAGAAAGGATTTTTAAGATCTGGATATCACTGTTCCAGGCATAAAAAGAAGCGGTCAGACATGTTCAGCTTTCTTAACTGAAAAAACAGACAGCTGAAAGGCTATCATAACAGACAGTCTGTTCCGAAAGGTATTTGTTTACAGAGGGCACTCACCTTCATTGTACGGCACTGGATTGCCAATATTCCCACCAACCTTATCAGCAGTTTTCAGAACATTTAAGTCCATCAGTATAACCACTCTCCTACAAACACAGAATAGAAAGCAGTAAAGACTTTCACTCCCTCTGCAAGTCTATCAGACTCTGAATACCCTTTGCAGCCAACCATTAGGGGCTGGTGCTTTGGACAGAGTTCGGGAAGACAAAAGCTTTCCACCACTGTCAACTTAACCCTCTCATGAAGTACAAGTAGGCTTGAAACAGTACCACATTTCATCAAGGACAGCCGATGGCAGGCTGAATGGGCATGCAAAAATGGCTTGAAACAACATAGTGTTTTAAAATCTGGCACAGTTTTGATACTTTTACAAGACAGAATATATTCCCTGCCTCAAAAGAGGTTATATTCCCTCCACAAAAATGCTGAATAAAGAGACTATGAATCTCAGGTCATATTCTCCTATACACATACACAGTTTTTCTATAATCACTCAGATCGCTACTCGCTTTGTGGTATCCTACCTCCCCTCAAGTTTTCATAAGAGCCAGACCAGATTCCACAACACCTAAGTAACAAGAAATCTTCACTGTTTCTTTTCCACAGCAGATAATTCTAAGTGAATTTTAATGAAACTCTCTACAATTTGGAGTATTCCAACTGGAAACTAATTTAAATTACTAAACCACTGTACTAGACAAATCTGAAGCCAGTGCAGTCACATTCTATATTTTTTTTTTAATTTCTGTTATTGCTTGCGCTGTGTACTTTCCCTCCTGCACTCTAAAGACTGAGTAATTTCAGAGAATCCCAATCAAAGGCATTTGGCCTCTGCTTAGTCACAAAGGACAGAGCACCCACTAGTGCAGCTGCCCTTCTGTAGAACTGTACTTTAAGAAACATATATACCTTCCATCTTTCAGGCTGTTGACAATGAATCTGTTAACCTGGCAAATACATTGGGCTGCTAAGCGTTCCTCTTCCACCAGAGAGTTCAGCTGTGTTGCCAACATGAATGCTGCAGAAACAGAAGAACATTGAAATAATTAACACACACCAGCCTTAAAAGGGGCTGCCATGACTGGCAACAACTTTTCCAGCCAGTCCAGTGTTGCATTAGATCCACAACTTGCTCAGTTAGTTAACACAAGGAAAACAGCGTAACTACTAAGAAGTCACCAAAAACTTCCAACTGTCCACCAAAACAGAGCATAAAGTATACTGTATTTATTCCCCAAACTTCAGAGGGCAGTGACAGCAAGAACAATCATGTAACAAAGAAGCCAGAGAAAGATTAAGCTAAATTACTTTAAAAATCACCATTACAAAAACACATATAGTTTTCTAAATTTTCATTGTACCTTGTAGCGAGTTAATTGCTTAAAGCTCACAAAGTTCCAGAAGAGAAGGATTTTGTCCAAATGTTAAAATGCAGTTGCACGCTTCAGAGTCTGTGGTCCCTGCATATGCCACATTCTTCAATATTCATTTCATTGCCACGCACATAGGCACTAGACCAGAAACTTTAGCACTATTAATATCTCCACGCTTATAAAAATCTCACTGCAGCTTGTCATACTTACAGGAGAGTGTGTTAACCCCATCACTCATCAACACTCGGTAACGTGGTGGCCCATTTCCTGTAGCAATAGCCCGCGTGTTCTATGGAGAAACAACAGATTATTAGTTCTTATTCGCCCAGAAACTCTTCAAAAACATAAAGTGATGTTGCTGGCAGATGACCTGTCTACCCAGGTATTTTTTTTGAGCACTGATATCACAAGCATAGCCCAAGTCACAGAAAACGAAACAGAGAGTACGCCAGCCTTGCTGGGCTCCTCCGCAGAGGAAGCCTGGCTGCCCTCGGAAGCGCGCGCAGTCACTAACAGGCTAGAACAAGAGATAACAGAGAGGGCACTCACGATGACTTGCAGCACGGGCTTGGAGACGTTCTCGCCCTGCATTATGGCCTGGAGAAAAGAAAGAGAGCCTCTCAGAGAGGTGCCATCACCTCCCTCAGCAACGCCTCAAGACCCGCAGCTGAGGGGGAATTGCGGGGGAACGGCCAGAGACACGGCAATGGTCGTCACCGCAGGGCCCCCCCCAGCCTCCCGGGCCCCGGGCCAGCTCTGGGCCTGCTCTCTCCCCTCAGGACCGGGCAGGGGGGGTGGGGTTAGTGCCCAGCCCCCTTCTCCCCAGGCCCGGGCCCAGGCCCAGGCCTGAGCCCGGGCCCGACCCAAGCTTCACCCCCGCGTCCCCCCTAGGCCCGACCCCAGCTCCGTCCCCCCCATCCCGCGGTGCGCGGGGCAGCGACCCGGGCCTCTCACCGCGATGGCGCCCTCGCTCAGCCGCACGCTCATGGTGCTGCGTCTCCCGCCGCGCTCCTCCGCTGCCGCCAAATCCTCCCGCCGCCCGGTGCCGTGCCCCCTCCTTCCGGCGCGCCCTTACGTCATGCGCCGGGCGTAGCGGCAGTACAGCGCTCCTATTGGCTGTCCGCTGCCGTACGGCGGAAGCGCTGCCGGGCGCGCCGTGCCGGTACTGCTGGGCGCCGCCATCGGGGGTGGGAGTATCGGTGATGGCGCTGCCGGTAGAGGAGTGGCGGCTGTGCGCCGCCCGGCGCTGGGCCGCGCTGGAGCCGGCGCTGCGGGAGCGGTTGGCTGCGGCGTCGCTGCACGACACGGTGCGCCTGGGCTGCGGCCTCCTCCGGTGAGCGGCGGGCGGGGCGGGGCGGGGCGGAGCGGGACGGGGCGGTGCGGTGCGGTGCGCGGAGCTGACCCCCGTGTCCCGCAGGCCCGAGGCGGAGGCGGCGGCTCTGCGGAGGTTGTGCCGCCGGGCGCGCGCGGGCAAGGAGCGGGCGGCCGCGCGCTTCTACCGGGAGGAAGGAAACCGGTTGTTCGGCCGCCGCCATTACGGAGCCGCCGTGAGGCTCTACTCGCAGGTAGGTGGGGGCGGGGGCAGCCCCGGGGACCGGCCCCTCACGGCCCGGGGCCTCACGGTGAGGACTCCGGTGGGCCCAGCGTGAGGGCATCCCCGGGGGGGGGGCTGTGACCCTGAGAGGGTCCCGTTGAGGGGCGT
Source organism: Himantopus leucocephalus (assembly GCA_003993805.1). Taxonomy (NCBI): domain Eukaryota; kingdom Metazoa; phylum Chordata; class Aves; order Charadriiformes; family Recurvirostridae; genus Himantopus; species Himantopus leucocephalus. The sequence continues at coordinate 6,301,270 of RSEF01000019.1, forward strand.
CCCCCCACGCACACACACACCCTGAGGCGGCGGCTCTCTCTGGTCTCCACAGGCGGCTTCCCACGAGCTCCCCGACAGCCCCGAGGTGTCCATCTGCTTCGCCAACCGCTCGGCCGCCCTCTTCCACCTCGGGCACCTTGAGGTAAGGGGCGGTGGGGCAGCGGGACCCACGGCAACCCACCCCCCCTCCCACCCACCCCGAGCTCCTGGGTGCCCCCCCGAGCGAGTCTGCGTGCCCAGAGGGTGGCCGGAGGCCTCCCGTGTAGCAGGAGGGGGGATTGGGGCAGGGAAGGGCCCGAGCACCGCCTGAGGCGTTACCGCACAGCGTTGGCACAGGGGGTTCAGGTGGGTGCTTCTGCAAACCCCGCGATAACAGGTATTTGGTGGTTAGAACAGGAGACGACGCGCTTCTAGTGCTGTGCTTAAAGCATCCATCATTGCTTAACTTTTCTGCAGGGCTCCTGCTTTCCTTCTTCTGTGTCAGGAGGCTTTATTTGGCCAACAGATTGGCTCTGCACATGGAATTTGCTGATTAACAGTTTCATTAAAATATTCTGCATCTTCAATGCAATAAAAGACAGCGAGTCTTGGCTGGTTTCGAAGTATATTTAAAAGGCCTTGTCTTTGTTTCTAGGTTTGTTTGGAAGATATTGCCAGGGCTGAAAGTCATGGCTATCCAGACAGGCTGCTGCCCAAGGTCTTGCTGCGGAAAGCTGAATGTCTGCTGCATTTGGGGAGGTTACAGGGTGCAGCAAACGCCCTCAGTGCGGTGGAGGATAAAATTGCTATGGATGGGATCATGACTAGTCCTGCACACCAGACACTGCTAAAAAAGTTAAGTCAACTGAAGATTAAAATACGCGAGAAAGAGAGCTGTCCGCAGCCTCCACAAGAATCACGTGGTGACATTCAAAGAAAGTCAGAGATCTGGGAAGAAAATGACAGTATTTCAGGTGCATCTTCATCTTTGAGCTTGAATTTTGATATAGAGAGAGGACGTCACTTGGTGGCCATCCAGGATATCCTGCCAGGACAGAACCTGTTGAAAGAAGAGGCTTTTGTAAGCGTGCTCTGCCCAGGGGAGAGCCACCTTCTGCAGGACAACAGTGAAACGGCATGGGATACTCGAGTCACTAATGCAGATCTTTATTGCCACCGTTGTCTGAGGCAGCTCGTAGCCTCAGTGCCTTGCCGTGGGTGCAGTTACGCAAAGTACTGCAGTCAAAACTGTGCAGACGTGGCATGGGAGCAGTACCACAGGACAGAATGCTCCTTGGGACCGCTGCTTCTCACATTAGGGATCTTCTGCCATGTTGCCTTGAGGACTGTTCTCCTGGCGGGATTTGCAGAGGTTAGCAGGCTGGTGGAATGGTCCCACGATAATGACAAGGACCTTCATAACCCTGAGGCAACATGTAAACATCCCAGTGAAGCACCAGATACAAGAACTGATACCAGAGGTATCCCTGGTTGTAACGACAATGATCAGTACCCGAGTTCTTACCAAGCTGTGTTCAACCTTTTGGCACACGCTGAGAAGCATAGCCCTGAACATAAGTTCCTTTGCATGCTGAGTGTAGTAGCTATATGCAAAGAACTGCAAGAAGCTGGTCTAGAGGCTGCTGTCTTGAATCGGGAATCATCTGAGCAGTGGTCCAAACCAGAGACATGTGAAAAAACATCGGGTGAATTGTCTCCAGAGCTGAAGATTATGGCAGAAGCAATGCTGAGGCATGTGTTGCAGCTGCAATGTAATGCACAAGCGATCACTGTAATGCAGGAGTCAGGTAAGATAAAAGCTTTTAAGCCCTTTTATATTGTCCTTTCTCATCTAGCTTGTGTGAAGGGATTGAATTATCAGTTGTAAAAAGCTTCCATTGCAGATAGGAATGACCTGCTTAAAATTTAATGGCCTGTCCCATGCTGTCCTGTTCTTTGGTGCACAGGCAGAGGGTATTTAGCTATTATTTATTGCAGCAATATAGCAGAAACCTTTCTACTGCTATCTGCAGTTGGTCACTGTGCCTGTTGCATAAGTTGCGTGGGTTACTGAGCATTCATTCTCAACCTGCTTGTTTTTCCTCTGTCTTTAGTGTCCGGAGATGGTGCTGTTGTAAATAAGAAGCCTGTGCGCCTGGCGACAGCCTTCTTTCCTGTCCTTAGCCTTCTGAACCATTCGTGCTGTCCCAATATCAGCCTGTCATTTAGTGGGACAGCTGCCACTGTCAGGGCATCACAGCCAATCCCAAGCGGCCAAGAGATTTTCCATTGCTATGGTAAGTATTAACTCTCTGTCTGTCTCAAGGCACAGACGTCCTTTTACCCCTACTTGGCATGCTAACTGATTGCTATTAATATCGTAATTCCCAGTATGATGTTGCTAGAGTTTTTCTTCATGTATAAGCCTTGATCAAAGGTATCAAAGCAAGAGTTTATCTCCTGAGCCTACTGTTACGTTTTCAGTCTCCAGTTATCACCTTTTGGAGAGGACATATATCTCGTCTCAATTGTAACAAAGATAGACTTAGTGTGATGTTAAGAACTGTACCTGTTCAGTGATTTCTACCCTTGCCATCTCTTTGCAGGGCCTCACCGATGTAGAATGAAGGTTGCTGAGAGACAACAGCTTCTCAGTCAGTATTTCTTTGAGTGCCGCTGTCCGGCATGCCTTGATGAGTTAGAGTCTGACATCAAGAGTGTGGTGTCCGTGAGAAACTCATTCTGCTGTCCTAGCTGCCGAGCTTCAATGCAGGTAGTTCTTCCATAGTTATGATTGTATAACTTATCAGGATGTGTAACATTTTGGTCTCTGGGAAATTCAAGAGTGAAGGACTTGAGTCCATGACCTCTGCTCAGAAGGCAAAAGCCCCTGTAAGGTCAAGATAGTATATCGCTGTTCTTAGCAGCTTCCTTGTAATGTCCTTGTATGTCAGTATTCCAGCTTTATAGGGAAAGTAATGCCTTCAGTAGCAAGTTAAAATCCCTTTGAACTTGCTAAGGGAACCTTAGAATATCAGACTGAGGGAAGGGCGATATTTAGGAAAGTGGAGGCCTGGAGTCTAGAACAAAAAGTGTACTTACAGGGACTATATGTAGTGAGAGTCACACTCTCTGCAGTTCACAGGATGTACATGAAAACATCGTGTAGCACGGGTTAGATGAGGAGAAGTCAACATAGTATGTATCTTGTATGAACATTAGTTGTGTACTACATGACCCTGCTTTGGCCTAATCTATAGCTCACATAGTCATAGCTATTCCTGGAAGTTTCTCATAAAATCAAATAAGCTAATACCAATGTACAAGAAAGTCACTTAATTTCTCGGTTGCACTCATTTTAAACAATTCAGCATCTCTGTAACATGATACAAAGGTAACAGAGATGGAAAGTAAGCTTTGAGTGAGCTGGAATGATCGCAGCGATGATTTCTACAGGGAGAAGACATGCTTTGTTGTTCAAATGAAGCTTGTGCAATCTCAGTCAGCAGAGAGAACCTGTCACGCCATTTACAGGACCTTCAGCAACAAATCAAGAAAGCATTAGAACTGCTAAAAGACAGGAAGGCTGGTAAGGCTCAGCTTTCTGCTTTAAGGTCAGCAGCTAATGGGTTACGCATTGGGAGACGTAGTTCTAGCCATGAGATGGCACTGTTGCTTATGCAGTTGGGGTTTTCTGGCATGCAGCCTGGTGTCTCTGGGGACTTGAGCTTTAGGTTTTTTATACCCCTGATCCGGGTGTTAATCTAAGTCACACGTTGTTCCATGGTAACTAAAAGAACTCGGGGTAACACTGGAGTTATGCATTCCCAGGCCTTGCTTTCCTGGAGTGAGTCTGGCCAACGCTGCGTTAGGCTAAGCAGGGTTGCAGATGAAGTCAATGTTGAATCCTAACCGAACCCAAATCTAGCTCTGTGAAGTACAAAGATGAGATTGGACTGATTTTAATTGTGGAAAGCTAAAGACTGGCCAGTAGGATGAATTTTATACCCTGTTCTGTTATAGATCGGGCAATCAAAATGCTCCTGAAGTGTCAGATGGATGCTGGAAACTTCTTGTCTCCAGAGCATTTGCTGATGGGAGAGATGGAGGATCATCTGGCACAGGTCTATGCTAGTCTTGGTATGGCATTGTCTTCTCATTATCTTTAATTTTATGAACTTTGAATTTAATATGACTAGCCTTTTCCCTGACTAGCCCTTTCACTTTTCTCCTGCTGTATCTCTCTTAATTTTGACAGCAGGGCTCTCGGAAAGGCTGCTTTAGCCAAAACTGCGTTCCCAGCAGCCAGTGAACAGTAATGTGATCTCATGTTCTTCTAGATTCTGTGTCCTGGTTCCGAGGTCAGCAGCCTCCCAAGAATGCTGTGGATATAGTTCATCTCATTTTGCATAATGCTGTCAAATTCTTCGGGTGGCAGTAGCTCTAAAAAATATCTATTCATGACTCATTTTTTGGTTTGTTTTGTTGTTTTTTTTTTCCATCAGGGAAGTGGCAGGAAGCAGCCAGACACCTGCAGAGGAGTATTGAGATTGTGGAAATGCATCATGGTCCATCAAGTGTAGAAATAGGTCATGAACTTTTCAAGCTGGCACAAATTCTCTTCAATGGGTAAATTTACTTTCATTCTCTGTCCTTTCCCTGCGCCACGCCTGTGAGTCTGACATGATATCATGGCAGGTGGTCCTTGGCACCTTGCAGGGTGTCTCGCAGGACCCTGGGCAGTCTGGCATAGGTACAAAAGTTGGCCATTACTCAAGTGCAAGTTCATTAACCCCACTGGGCTTCACTTTTACTTCACGATTCTTTTTGGACCCATTTCTCTGCTTTGTGCCTGTCTATTTTTCTTCTCCCTGGCTCCATTTATTCCCCATCCTATTGTTTTATTTTGACAACTAGTCACCCTTGGTGACTATATGTCAGTTACGTAATGTTGCTGACATCTTTTCAAAGGAGGAAATAAAATCCTCTTGCTCTATTTCGGCCCTCTTGGCAAGTAAATCCCCTGACTGCTTCTGCAAATCTAACAACGCCTCCCTTTAACTGAATGAATTTTAGCGGGAGATGCAGTGATGAAGTAGCGGGTACCTATGCTCAAAGATAATGTTTTAAGTTTTTTTCCATCTCCTTGCCTTTCTTCCCCCTCATCCTCCCTTTGCAGCTGAAGTGCACGTTATTTGCCTGGTGCTGAAAGGCAGTGGAGGGTAGGATTTGTACCCACGAACAGGTTTAGGTTTTTGTTGGGGAGGGATTGAAAGTTCTGGAAGTCAAGGGAGCTGAATTAAGTATTTTGTATACTTTGTTCTTATTCTCTTCCTATTTCAGATTTGCAGTTTCTGAAGCTCTGAGGACAATTCAAAGAGCAGAGGAGATCTTGTCAGTGCACTGTGGTCCTCAGAGTACTCAGATCCAGGAACTACAAGAGATGAAGACCTGTCTGTTAGAGCTTCCCAGAAGCATCCTTCAGAGGACTTAATTTCCCTGTCAAAGGAAGCTGCAATGTGATCTTTCATCAAAGCTAAGTTTCATGTGGTAAGGTAGTCATGTAGTACAAGCTGGAAAATCATGTGTAACAACAACTTGAATGAAATGTGAAATGCTCTTTAGTGAGACTGTTGTAAATAAAATGACCAATTCTAACATGAGGGGTCTGTGTGTGGTATGGTGGGAATAGATGCTGTTGTACAATTTCTGCACGTGTGTTTGAAGCAAATGTTTGAGATGCTTTTGTATGCGTCTGTTTCGAGAGATGTCGCTCTGCTGTGTGTGGTACCCTGTTGGTCATGAACATCCATACCACACTGCCTTTTATTTCTAATGCTATGAAGCATGTTTCTTCTTGCCAGCCTAAAATGCAAATGGTTGGAAGGGGCGAGGCAGCAGGCTGGGAAGTGCAAACTTACAAGCTATAAGAGGGGGCACTACAGAACTTGGAGGGCTACCAGCGCAGACCTGTCAGTGATGAGGGATTCAGTTTAAACAACTGGCATCAGGTTGGAGGACAGGATAGGGGGAAATAAGGTATACACCAGATGATGCTTGTGCATAGGACACAGAACTGCATTGTGGCTCATCTGGGGAAATGGGAGTGTGAAGGCATATGATGTAGGCAGACAACCTTTAAAGGGAGAATACTGGGACTTGCTGAGATTAATAGCAAAAGCTCTTTTATTGCAGCATGAAGGCATAAGATTTGCAAGTTGTGTCTTTGTGCAGCAGAGCAGGGAGCCAGTATCCCTTCCAATACCACCCTTTCCATTTGAGCCCTACCATTGCAGATTATTATGAAGGAATCTAAACACTCCTGGGATCCAGGATCTTGCCAATGAAAAGGAGGGTTCCAGTGGTATCATCTCGCAGTACGAGAAGGAAAGGTCTGTCCACGTGATATTCTATGGGGAAGGTCAGACGAGCAGCATTCACCCCAGGATTTGGTGTGGATCTTTCCCCATCTTCACTGAGCTCCAGAATTGCCTTGTGTTGCACGTGAGATAGCTTAATAGGTTTGGCAGACATCTTGGTAAAATCAGGTGATGCGAAAAGTGATTGCAGCCCTAGAGGAAACAAAGAAAAATCCATTAGCTGAAAGCATGGATTGCAGATAGGGGAGCAGTACTGCTAATGCTGTGATCCAGAAAGGCACGTAGCTGCTCTGGTAGAATTTACTGGGGGTAACAGGGAGAAGCAGCTTACATCTGTTTGTACTGAGCTTCTCCCTCTCAATCTCAGAAGTGTTGTATGAGCTTGGTGGAAAGATGTGATAAAAAGTTGAGCAGTCCTGGACCAAGGTGATTTAGTTGCTGGTGAAATCTCTACTGACTGACAGCAGGACCTAACTAATAACCCACCAGCTTCATATTCTTCTGAGAGCAGGAAGCAACTTGCCCACTGCCTTGAGCCCTGGCAGTCTGCAGAGGGTGTGTGATGTACATACTTGTCTCCTTTAGCGTGCTGCCAAGTGCCTCTTCATAGTTCAGCTTTAGTTTGGGCAAGCTTAGCACAGCGTGGACTGTCTTCAGCTCCTTGTCTACGTCATGCACAAACTCAGAAGTAAGGCTTTCCTCAATCAGAGTCATATTCTGGGTCACCTTCGTAGGCAGGAAGAACATGGCACTGATTCCCTCTGTCAATGGCAGCTGGGCAATCTGCAAGGCCAGTTATAAATAAGAAAGGGTCACATCAATAATAAACAGTTTTACCCATCCCATACCAGGCACAGGCCTGGATCTCGACTGCCTGGTGAGCCTTTCCAGTTAACATTTGGTCTTCCCTGTTTGCTTTTCTCGGATATGATGCTTCCTGACCCGTCTGCTGCCCAGGCTTTCATCAACCCATGCTGCGCTCTTTCTGCTATTACATGGCAAGTGCTTTCTCTCACCTGCTGAATCCTGTAATGAACTGCAGTACTGGTTTGGTGGATTCTCAGCTGGAACACCTTTGAGCTCATGCTACAGTGAAAAGTTTGTTGAAAGAGGTAGAGATGGCAAAGTTTTGAGCAGTGTGCCCTGCCCTTCTTGCTCAACTTTAGGTCAAGCAATACAGGCTAGGAGGACCTGTGCGTTACTTAAATTCTGGACTGCCTGTCACGTAGCCAGTGTAGAAGCAGGATATTTTAAGAATCGCCACACTGCCTTTCAAAACAGGGATTGCAAAAGTAGCCTGATGGGAGGAGCAAGGCCATCTTCTGGAATGGGTTAACAGGTAAGTGTAGCTGAGCCTGTTCCTCAGTAGGTTTAGGAGATCTTGTACGATATCTGCTCTCTGACCTTGCAGTTGAGTTCTGAGTCAAAACCGTATCGCAGTATGGCTTTGGGGTCTGACATCATGGACACCTTCACTGTTCTGTCCTCATCCAGATGGAAGTCCTTCAGGGCAGTCTTCTTGATGTCAAACTTGGTTTTCCATGCCCCTATTTTTCAAAAGATAAAATGAGAGGATTTTCTGGAATAATAGCATATGAAACTGGGCTTGTGTTTGTGGCTGAGTAATCTTGTGCTTTATATATGCAGCATTTGTGCTTTAAGAGTTGAGGCACAACTGAATTATGATAGAGATGGAAATAGACTGATTGGAGCTATGGATTTTCTGCCACTCTTTGGCCCCTCCTTTTCATCTGAGAAATAAAAAATTGAGCCAGTGTATGGGTGGAGTAGCTATTGGGAAGTTGATGTCTACTTATGTAATTACAAAACTATTTTAAAGGGTAACAATTGTGTCAATGCATGTAAAGTGCTTCTTTCTCCACCCTTTATTTCACTCCTTGTCTCTTAGCAATAATTATCCAGGACACTGGCTGACAGCATGTTCTAGAACAGCTCTCTAGTATCTCCCTCCATTCCCTCTACAGTGGTAAAAAAGCTCAGTACAGTCTTTAAGCTGTGCTTTCCGTAAATGGTAATATTCTGTCTCTTGCTGTGGAGTTTTGTGAGCTTAAACTTTCTTCTCTGGTCTCTTAACTGCAAACAGGTCGATTCAGCTTCCCAAGAGTAGTAATTCCTTCCTTGAGGGCTATTTCTGTTCAGGTGGTCTGCATTTATTCTTCTTTACTAAACGTTCTCTCTTTGGCAGTCTGTTTGCTTTACTGGAAGTGAGTGCATTCCCTCACATCTCTTCTAACAAATGCTTAATAGACCCTCTCTGTAACCAAGTACACAACATTCTTACCCTTGAAGTAAGCAGCCCCAGCAAGGAGAATACTGACATCTGTGGGCATGTCCTTCATGAACCGCATAATCCTTCCCTTTGTCTGCTGTCGTACCCAGTTATTAATTTCTTGAAGGTCTAACTGGGTATTGCCGCTTAGCGCCCTCAAACGCATCTTGTAGGACTTCTCTAGTTGGCTGTGAAAACCAGGTTTCACCCTCAGTCCTGGGAAACAGAAAGATCAATATTGCAGCTAGCTCCCTTATCAAAACAATCTCAAGGCAGCAGATTGCAATCCAAAACCCAGCAGCACTTCTCTCATAAAACATCTGTGGCTGTGTGTATACAGAAACCTGCTTTGAAGAAGAATGACTGAAGGCACATGGAGGAAACTGATCCAAATCCTATAGCCACCCATGCTGGAGTATGGGATAACTCTCTTCTGAAGAGTAAAAGGAGCTAAGAACAGAAGGCTTGGATACAGCTATTCCTACACCAGTCTCTCTTCTTTCTCCAGCTTGCGTTATGAGTACGACTTACTTAACCTATTGGATTCTTGGAACCAGCAAGTTCCAAAAGATAGCTCTTAGCTTTCTGAGCAGATGTTTATTGTGTCCTGAATGCAGACATTTCAAATAGTTCTGCAAGGAATTAAACAAAGGAATACGGCTGAATGCTATCACAAATAGAACATGTGGTTTGTGGTTCCTGGAAGTTAGCAACACCTGCCAGAAAACCTAGAGTGAAGGCAAAATTCTCAGCAAGTTTCTTCTACATGTTAGCTGCTCTGTCACCAGTGTCTTTGTGTGCATAAGTCTAGTTTTCTATTTATGTGCACACAAACTTTTCAGGCCCTTTCTGGAGCAGCAACAGCATTCCACACGCTGTCTGCATCCTGGCTCAACAGTATGTCACAGCCAAAGCTGTTAGTGCAGTGTTATTCAGTGTGTTCTACCTGCTGCTAGTTATTTAGGTAAAAATTGATAGAGGGGAAGAAGGAGTTTTACTTTTCTCCAGGATGATACGGGAGGCACTTTTCATGCTCTTCTCTGGTCCAGTCACGCTGGTCAGTAGGTCCTTGTAAGTGTTGTGGACCTCAGCTTTGTTAAGCAGATCATAGAAGAGAGCGCGAGAAATCACATCTTCTGTTCGTTCTCCAGCCCCTGCCAACAAAAAGGACAACAGTATAAGGGAAGGGCTGTCAAGCCAAAGAGCACATGAGGAAAAGGGGCAAGAACTCACCAAGCGAGAGACCAGAAAGTGCAGTAGCCAGGCTGAATGGAGACAGAAGCACATTGGCAGTGGCTGTCCGACTAGATTGCTGACGGTATAGGTCATAGCCAAAGTTGGAGACTGCAGCTGCCAGCTTGTTTACAGGGCTCTTATAGAATGGATCTTCCTCTTCGACCTCGCCAGCATTAGCTCCATCAGCGGTGGCAGAGTTCTAACAGGTACGGGGAGCGCTTTGGTTAGACTTGCAGTTTACAAGGGCGGGTACAGTTGTGATAGACATTTCAAAGGCAAGCAATCTACAGGTACTCTCCTGTGATCTACACAAATACTGACTTCATCTTACTGATAGAAAGTGTAGGAACAGTTACTTTACTTTAAAGTGGCAGCACTCGAATTGGAATCCACTATTTCTGCCTCATGGTCATCCCCTGATGTAACTGCTCTGGTTTTATCCGGGTAAAGCAGGAGTTAGTCTCATTATGTTGCTAAATAAAATCCTAGTAACTTAGGAGGGTAGTGCTTAATCCTTCTGTAGGATTCTTGAAAATTAAATTACCTGCTCCAAGTATCTCTCCCTCGCTCTCTGCATGTTGTCTCCTACTTACCTGCGCAGTAGCCGAGTTCTGGGATCTGCTTGGGACAATTAAGAGACCCAGGAAAAGGAGAACCACTGGAATCTGCATGCCTGAACCTACAGAGTTAAGAACATGACAGAGGTAGTTTGAGCAACTGAGCAAATACATCTCTACCACTACCGTTCGCTGTGCCTGGTTGTGACAGGAACTGCAATGACACATGCGACTGCTTGTCCTTCCCAATTGTGAAACACACCTGATCTTAGCTGGGTTTTCTTCTTTTCCAGTATGAAGTATTCAGCCAGCCTGGCCCCAAGGACTTTAAAATTGGGCAAGCACATGTGCCTGGGTGTGCCTGAGCACAAAAGCAGACATGTGCGGCCCAAACCACACTGATGCTGGCAGTTACTGCATGCTAAGGTCCATCATATCTTGTGAGTTTTAGACTTAAACTGCAATACATGAGCATTTATAAAAGGTCGCAAATCCATGTTGTTGAATGGGGCAGAAAACGAAACCGAATGGTTACTGCTCTGCTATACAAGTTACCTGCCTCAGGTGGTGGTTTTCATGTTTCTTGAGTCTGCGCGTACCTGGAAGGCTGTACAGCTCATATGCATCCTTTGCTTCTTATTTGCAATTCGATAAAGTAAAAGTAGGAGAGCTTTCTTAAAAGATGGTAAGGAAAGGGGCTGGGAGTAACTACCTAACGCTGGGCCAGATCTAGAGAAGAAGTGAAAAGACGGACCTTGGCTTATTCAACCTTTTTAATGGAGGTGGGAGAAAAATACCAAACTCCCCAAAGCTGTTCCTTCTGTGGAATCCACTTTGAATCACTCCACTGTTGGCATATGTGGCTCTTCCAGCCAGATCTGTCTGGTCCAAAGGGCAGTGTGTAACCCAGGGTTTCACTGTGGGTAAACCAGAGCTACTGCAGAAGTGTCATGCCCCCGAGAACAGACGCCACTGAGGCTGCTCTGAAGCAATGTTTATATAGATTCCCAGAAATTAAAGGAAGAGGGTTGTATTTAACTAACCCCTGTGATCCAGGCGTCCAGTGAAGTAGGAGAAAGAACATGTGTTTCAGATTAACTTCAGCTGTAAAGAAAACATGCCTGATGGTAGAAATACAACTTAAAGCCACGTGGCTACAACAGCCCCAGTTCAGGACCCAGTCTGTTCAGGCAGAGGTTTTACTTTGGTGAAAGGCAGTTCACTGTTTCCCTTTCCTCCCAAACCCCTTTTCTTCTGGAGGTTGTTCTGCCTTGGAGGAAAAGGTGTCACAGTGGAGCTTTTAAGTTTTCATCTATGTTTAGACAGTGTAACATAGAAGTGGTACCCTCTTTTCCCTGTGCACTTGCATCCTGTGACCTGCTGCTATCCTAGCTGCTGAGTAGATGAGGTATTCTGGTGCAGAAGATGTGTATCGAGAGGTTTTGCCATTCTGGAACAAACCAATGCGTTTGGTGCTATGATAGTGGATATGATGTTGGGATGGCTCATATCGTTGCAGAGTTTTACAATGAATAGGTACCATGCTGAAAGAGAGATGGCAGAAGCCCTGCATGAGTCAAGTTAAACAGGTCTTAGTGAGGGCTTTGTGAGGGTGCCTGCACGGAATCACAGAATTTTCAGAGTTGGAAGGGACCTCTAGA
>RSEF01000019.1:6313472-6342167 GCA_003993805.1 Himantopus leucocephalus
CTGGACACAGTATTCCAGTTGTGGCCTCACCAGTGCAGAGTAGCAGCACTCTTGCATGCTGAGCAGAAGAGGTTTGGCCCACTCTAGTTTAGAGATGAAGGTTTTCCATGGAGCATAACCTTTTCTCTAAAGAAAAAATAAATAAATAAAATCTCAACACAACCTCTGCTTCCAACTACACTGAGCTCCTGGGAGCATGAGAGCGGAGATTGGTTTTGCAGATTTGTATTGTTTTTGCCAGTACTGTCACCAGCTTCATATTTCTCAAACTTTGCCAAAAAGCAATTTCCATTTTAGAAAGACAAAGCCTTTTGCGTTTGAATTGGCCTGAACATCTGGATTCTATTTGTGTGTCTCTTAGCACACAGCCAAAAATGCAGAGAAAAGAATTTGGTTGGAGCAGAGGTGGGATGGTTTCAGGCATGATATTAAAATCTGTGGCTGCTTTTAAAAGAGAGGAGAAGGAGCAACAGCATGCAGCGTGTGATGTTACAGTCAGGGAGGTACAGGAAGAAAACTTTGAGAAACGAGCTGAAGGAACTTTGTGCCTGGGAGTTGTCTATTTGTGAAGGCCTGCAGGTGCAAAGGAAATACTTTGCTTTCCTTCTATAGCGGTACAAGTCTCACATCACTTATAAACGCTTCTGATTTTAGGGGTGCTGCGAAACATCACCCGCGAGTTCAGACTGTTCGCTGTGATTGCTCTGCCCCACAGCACGAACTCCTCCTGAAGCATCTTGCAACCCTTAGCTCTAGAGGATTTGACTATCACCAAAATCGTCACCCTCGCAAAGAAAAACCCTGTTCCCAGCTGCCACACACATGCTTACAAGGGCAGAAAACCACCCCAGCTCCCACGCACAGTTCACCCCCGGTGGCAAAGAGGTGCCCTGGCATGCTGGTGGCTCCCATCCCTTGGTGACATCCCTCATTTGGTGGGAATCCCACCCTTTACCACCTGCAGAAGACCCGTTCTTCCCCTTTCCCGGGTGCTCTGAGAGCTCCCCAGCCTCGGTCCCTGCCCTCCGCTCCCCTCGTCGCCGCCGGTCACCGCGGCTGAGCTGTCCCTTACCTCGGGCTCCTCTCGGCCGCCGCCGTCGCAGGCTGCCAGCGGGTCGGGGACAGTGTGGGTTTGCTGCGGCCACATCTGCTTTTTGCTGCTTCCCCCGGCCCAGCCTTCGGCAGGCTTCAGGTTACAGCTTCCCAGGGCTCTCTTAAAGTGCTCTGCTCCCATTTTCCGTTGCTGCCACCCACCCTCCCGCGGAATTGCGCTGATTTTTTAACCCTGCCATCCCAATCGGACCCGCTCGCTGCCGTCGGGGCGGTCTGGCGGGTAAAGCACGGCTCGGAGAGGTAAATGCTCCCCTTGCCCTGCTTGAGCGAGTATTTTATCCCCGCAGTTTTGCCATGTGTCACATGAGGGAATTTCTTCTGTCTCTGAGGTATGGTTAATGCAGCAGTGTTTAATGGATTTATGGATTTATGTCCAAGATTTAATGGAGAGACTTGTAAAGTGGAAGCAGGGTTCGGTTGCTGTTTAAAGCAGTTAAGGGGAAAATGTTCAGAAGTGGTTCTATCTGGTGATAGTTACTAGTTAACAAGAAGTTATTAACATAACTGGCTTAAAGTTTTTGGCTGAAGAGAAAGAGCCTAAAACGCCAAGAACTCTTGGTAAAAAAGATGAGTTAATAGAATGTCGTAAGAGCTTGCAGAATGATAAACGATCTGGAGAAGGGAAAGGGGCAGAGGGGTTTCATTATTTTTTGCAATAGAAGACTCTAGGGGAGCACCCATCAGTGCACATTTAAATCGAGAGACTCTATTTTTCATAAGTATTAAATTGTAAAACTCACTGTAACTAGATATTGCAGAAGATGAAAGATAAATAGATTTGGGGGGAAGAAAACCAACCCAGACCCAATTAGTAGAAGACAGGTCCATTGAAGGCTAACAATGGTCGGATGTAACGTCAGGCTCAGCAGCTGGGCGATGCAACCAGAGAGCAGTTGGTTTTCCTCGTCCCGAGTCATTCTTGGCTTTTCCCCCCCCCCCCCCCAGTCATTTGTTACTGGCTGCTGGGAGAGCCAGGATACTGGGCTAACTGGACACGTAGCTAGCCTGCTCCAGGGCAGCTGTTCGTCTACTTGGAAATGCTGAAAGTAAATTGTAGTGATGTCAGTGTCCCCAGTCTAGGCTTGCACTGGGACATCTCCTTTTCGGGCTGCCAGCCTCGCCGCTAACAGGTAGCGAGGAGCTCCTCACGCGTGCTGGCCCTGAGCTCATACAGTCCCTCAGCAAAGAGGAAAGGATGGGTTTAGAGAAGCAGTAGCTGCTGGTTTTGCAAGCCGGAAAAGCAAATCAGGTAGTCTGCCCTGTGACTAGTCAGTGCTTCAAAGGTGACCCTTTCTAGCAAGAAGAGTAACAGCTGTGCTTTCAACTGCTTCTCACCTTGCCCTGTGAGAAATCGTCTGCAGAGAGATGTTTGTACTTGTTAGTCTTCCATCGTCGGCCCAAGGATGGGGGTGTTGGCTGTGGAGATATCTTCTGGCGGTTTTCATCTCTTTTTAATACCTTCTTTGTGGTATTGAAATGCCCTTTATGCACGACCACGAGAGAAGTTTTTACATCTCGTCTGTATCTTCAAATGAAAGCCCATCTGTTTAAATACAGGTTTGGTTTTAAACCATTTAAAGCAGAGTGGCAGTTGTATAGAATGTTATTATAGACCAAAGCAAGCTTTTTCCCTGTAGGTGAAGGGTATCCCTGAGACGCTGCATTATACTCATCTAACTACATGCAAGGCTTAAATCGGTTTTGTTAAATCAGTACAAATATTTTACTGTTGTTGTGGTTTGGGTTCAAGATAGGCAATGTGCTGTCTGAAGAGCGTTCACCTCTGCTATGGAAGTACTGATCATGTTCATATGAATTTGCCCTAGTAAGGAAAAAATACATTAAAGATACTGAGGCTTATTTGATATTCTCAGCCAGTTGTGCAGATGAGCTATAGAGCAGACGCCCTGTGCTAGTCGTGTCTTTTCAGAGTAGAGCTCAGTCAAAATGAAAGCTTAGCAATGCAAAGTGGGAATTCCTGAGCAGAGACATTAATATTACTTTGCATTTTACAAACTGCCTCTTCTGGAGAGTCGGTGGAGTGAAAAAGAGTCTTAAGGTTGGCGTAACTGACAATTTGTTGAGCAAAGCACAGTCGTGGAGGGCCGTTGTACTGTCTAATAAGATGAAATTAATAGTTTGACAAGAATAGCTTGGAGGAGGAGGGATGGCAGAAAGACGGAAAATAGGAAATAAGAACCAAGCTGTTCAGGAAACTGAGAATAAGGGGAAAAAAACTTTATGGAAGAGGAGGAGCTGGAGGGCAGAGGCATGAAAAGGAAGACTTGCCCTTCAAATTTTGCACAGGTTGCAGTGCAACGGGGTGGAATTCAGGGAGGTTAGCGCTGAGGTTGCGGTAGCCAAAGCACGACTTACCTAAGGCATGGGATGGTATTTCTGAATGTTAGGAATGAATCTGTATAAATAAATAAGCTAAAATGTTCCCTGTGGGCTAGAGCTATGCCCTCATAGTAGGGCTGAATTCTTGTGGGTTTACTCGTTAAAATTACGTGGCCTCATAATTACACCCTCTTTTTGAAGGGTACGTGTCATTGCATTGGTTAGCGGGGTAGACATTATCTTTAGCCGTTCTTCCCCTTTTAGACTGCAAGAAATGTGTAATTACAGGTTTGAGCCAGGACTTTTTATTCCCCAAAGTCTCCTGCCTCCCCGAAATTCATGGTTAGTGAGTCAGTCCTTCTCTTATTCCAGCAGATGGTGCAGACTATTCAGGGACGGAGGCTCCCAGAAGCATTCCGCTCCTTCCTTTGAGGGAAGACAGACTTCCTGAGTGAGGAAAACACTGCCAGAAGGATGGCCCTCGTGCTCTGTAACTGCTATTTCACAAAAATAGAGCACCATCCTTTTTAACCAGAAGCTGAGGGAGATTGGAAGCAGAATCTACTATGGACAGCAGTTGTTTTGTACAGAAATAGCTGCAGCATGGCAGGCTACGGTGAGTTAGACTAATATTTTTAAGTGGTAGGATGGCTTGGTTGGGTGGAGGGGTTCCCAAGAATCTTTCGTGGTAGCTTATTTCAGACACGCACTGCTATATCAGAACAAGGATCCAGGGAGCTGTGCCTATCTCAGACAAAAGTGATGCTGTAACGGGACATTGCCTTTTTCCAAAACAGGGCAAAACCAATGAAATTCAGCTACAGGCGTCAAAATCTGCCCCTCCTTCCCCTGGAAGCTGTCCCAACCATCCCTAGCATTGTGCTGTGGAGCCAGGAGTATCCCAGGAGAAGAACAAAATCATAGATTGCAGGTGCCAGATCAGCAGCTTTGAATCTCCTAGTAGATGCCAGCAGTGGTCAGGTTTTGCCCAAGAGAAAGGTTAAGGACTGTCACATCCCTGCCTGTCACTGCATTGCTGCTCACAGGCAAAATACGCTCCTGTCCCTACGCCGCTGAGCTCATGCCCTAATTCAAGGAACTCTGCCCGTTTCACAAAGCCAGCTCTGACCCAGCGAATATTCCCTGCGCGCTCTGCAGGTGAGATGCCCAAAGCTTGTTGGACTTGGTCCTTGGACAGTCTTTACAGATTAGCCATTTCACCTCACAGCCCCTGTTGTCCTCTGTGATGAGGTGTAGCAAAAAGCGGATCCTTTGCGAGAGCCCCTCCTATCTTTCCATCTGTCACGCCCAGACTTTTTTCTTCCCAGTCTTTGCAATTATTCAAGTTGTGTGCCTTTTTCCTTTCTCCGTTTGGTCTTTCAATGCAACACCTTAAGCAAATATATTCTGCTTTACTCTTTATTATTCTGCCAACATAAAAATTACTAAAAAACACTTTATAAAATATGTCTCGAAAAATCTAGCATTACCCAAGAACCTAGAGTTTCCCCAGGAAAAGGGTTGGAGATAAGGATCCAAAGGGGTTTCCCACTGCAGACCCTCCCACATAGATCCCCCAATAGCCAAGAAATGGTAAAAGGGAATCTTTGAAAAGAGCCTGTGCCTGGAAGCAGCTGTGACGCATCCTAGAGAAGACAACTGGTTACTAGTCCAGTTGATCTAGAGGTCATTTTCGAGGTGGGTACAGACAGTTTTCAGAGGAACGCTTTGAGGGAGACATGTTCACAGGAACTGCGGAAGGAAGAGCCATATTAATATCTCTGGCGGTTGTCCAAGCTGCCAGATGCTAACGATGATTCCAGGCTACAGGGGACTCTAATAAGAGCTTAATAAAGACTCTAATAAGAGTCTGGGGACAAGGAAGTCTCCCTTGCAGGACTGAGAGCCCTGGAAGGGAAATCCAGGCAGAGGAAGCTTTTCAGGTTCAACAGAGGGGAACCCCAGGCTGGAGAAGCTCGTCAAGGCTGGAATGGGCTATCCCAGGGACTGGTCTCTAGGGATCTGTAAAGGAAAACAGCAAGGGATTGCCTCCTGTGGCCTCAGAGGGAGGTCTCCAAGGACAGGCGGCCTCTCTTAGCTGGTCCAAAGGGTCAGGTAACAGTCCCAGAATGCTTAGGCGCTTTTCCTCTCTTATTTGGGCATGGGGTACTCATTGACTTCTGTTGCTTCACGTGAGTCCTGTAGCTCTTTTATCTGGGGAGCAGCATTGGGGTTAGGGTTCCGGACACTGCCTATAAAGAGCGGGATGCCTGTTTCATCTTCAAAGATAATGAAGACAAAGGGCCGGTCAAGGCTGAAGGCAGAGACTGAGCGTGAAATCGCAATGCTGGTAGCAGCAGATGCTTCCACCCCATCTTCTTTAAGCTCCAGGGTAGACTGATGCTGTATACTGGAGACGAAGAGAGGCTCATCTGTGATCATCTGGAGATTTGGGCTTACGAACAGCTCCTGGAGGCCTACAGAGAAATGAGAGTAAGTTAACCTTTCCCAGGTGGTGCCACCAGCTCTGATTTTTCTCAAAGCTATGCGAAGAAAGGAGTTCCCTAATCCATGCTACATGTGTTGTCCACCATGGAGGACTGGAGGCAACAGAAACAAAAGCTGCAGTTCAGCCAGGTTCCCCAGTCCCTCTCTCTATGAAGAGCTGAGGGTGCAAAAACAAGAAGAGTTTTCACATGCTTTCTCCACCTTGTTTGGAATAGTAGTTTAAGAACTTAAAGCCTTCCTTAAAAAGCAGCTGCAAGTCTGAAGGCTCTTTCTTGCTAGGCTGGAAACACTTTTACAGAGATTTTTTTTTTTTTAGGCAATTCTGCAAAACAAAGTGAAGTCTTAATTTATTCTCATCTGGAAATGCAGTGCACGGTGTTTTATTTCAGTAAGCTCTCAGTTCCAGGTTTTGTGATCTCTGTTGGCGATTTCTATGTCCTGGACACTATGTTAAATGACAAAGTAAGAGATAAAGGTTGATGGAAGGGAGGAAGTTGGTCTTGGCCACAAATAGGGGAATAGGAAGAACTCGTAAAGATCGTGAGGAACTGTGAATACTGCCTTCTCTATAGTATCATCTTGTTGGAGCAAAACATTTGGTGCTAGGCAAGCAAAGAGTAAGGAGGAGGAAAGGAATAAGAGTTGAAGGAGTTTGGATGTTATCTGGAGCAAGCTGTGAGGCACAGCTTTAGAAACAAGGATGGCAGTTTTTAGTGTTAGTGAACAGATGCCATGTAGATTGATCAGCTTCACTTATTCTGTGCAAATCCTGTTAGAAGCCTTACCCATTTGGCTGAGAACGTTGTTGAGTTCCAGCTGGTAGTCCAGTTTTATTTTGGGGATCTTCACTGCGGTGGGTACCTCTCTGGGGAAAAGCTTGCATAGTTGTTTATAAGGGAAGTTCTCCAGCACATGAGAGGTATTCCAAGTATACTGGTTTGGTACGATGACCACAAAGCTCATGTTACTCTTAAAGGGAAACTTGGCCACCTGGAAATAAAACCAACCAGAATTTATAGAAGAGAAAGGAAAGTTCAGAAAGTGATGCTTTTAATTTAGTCTTTTTCTAATTGGTCTACAGAGCCAGTCTAGCTAGCAGACAAAAACAGCCTGGTGGGAAGGAGGCATCTGATTTCTTCAGGGGAGAAAATTTGTTGGAATAACAGCATCAGATTTTAGTATTTAGCCACCGACTGGTAAAGATTGAACACCCGGCGGGGTGGAAGCCCACATGCACAAACATTGTACCCACTCTGGCAGTAGCTGTATTCTGAAGGGCTTCAACAGTACATTGCCTGAGGAAACTCCTTTCCATATTTCCTCATTTATCGTTAACTCAGGGCTTTAAATCTCCATTAATTCCTACTTAGTGGGAATATCTCTTTGTGGTTTTTCCTAGAGATTGAGAGTGAAGATTCGACATTCTTGCTAGAAGCAAGGACAAAGGATGCTTATTACATTTTTGTGTGCTATACCTATTAAAAGACATCTGATTTTTTTGAGAGAATAGTTGCAGTCAGTGAAATATAAGAACAAGAGAAAATTCCAGTCAAAATTTGTAGTGCTCCTAATCGAGCCCTACCTGAATGTCCTGGGACTCCAGTGTAAACCAGCTCAGGGAGTACTTCTGGGCTTTCATCATCTCAACTGGCACCACGAACTCATTGTCAAGGTGGAATACATCTGGCCCAGTGAAGCTAACATCAAACTGATTCCTCCAAAACGCTATCAAAATAAAGGTATAGAATTCAACAAAGTTAAATTTGGGTAGGAAAACAGGAACTGCCTAGCTGACACTCCTATTGTGAGTTCTACAACAAGGCAGATAGCGACCAGGCAAGTAGAAATACAGCAAAGAGAAGTCAGTACAAGGCCAGAAGAGCCCTAACAACAGGAAGCTCTTATCTTCCAGAGAGGGACTATGGAATAACAAAAAGAACGAGGATTAATCCTCATGCCTCAGCGTGGGAGATTACTGAAGGCTATGAAGATAAAGTATGGATGTTTGCGCTTTGAAAAACGAAGAGCCTTTGTGCTGCGTAGGGTGAAACAGTGCTCCAAACCCAAGCTAAAGCATTTGCAGAGTTACCCCAGAAGTAAGCGTGTGGTCTGTGTCTCCATGCACAACCCTGCGGGAATTAAAAAAGGAAGATGTGCCTGACCTCTGTGCTGTAGTCAAAAGAGATCCACAGAAGCTGCTTCTGCGCTCTGTGGTTGGTCTGTAGTGAGTTGCATGGATCTGGTTAAGATAAGCAGTGACGTGCCTCTGTCTGGGATCCTGAACCATGAGGCAAAAATACTGCAGGTTCCACCTGCTGCATTCTGGCTGTGCTGTCAAATAACATTTTTAGCACAAGTGAAGCAGTTGGGAATCATTACTGTAAAGAAATCTAAGCAAGAGGAACGGCAGATGCACAAGAAAAGAACAAGCAGATTGACTAGCAGGAAGCAAGGAAAGGAGATAGGCGACGCCATTCAGCTACAGTGCTGGTGGAAAACTAGTAGATTTTGAACTATTCCTCTGGATGATCAGGCTTGAAAAGTAAGGCCTGTGGAGCTCACCGTGAAAATGGATTGCACTGAGCAAGAGCATCACTGTGTTTTCAGGGAGCTGCTGTAGGAAGGTGGGTATTTGCCCATTAGTTGCTTCCTTTACCCACTTGTTTATGGCTACGAGGTCATCCTCACTGATCCCAGAAAGGGTCATGGGCTTTGCTCCGTAGAACGTCTCTGAATCCTCCAGGAACTTCTCTTTCACCTCAAATCCTGGCAGAGGGGGAGAATTCTATATGAAGTCATCAGACACTGAGAAAAATTTGCTCAGTGGCTCAGCCAGTGGCATGCCACTCCCCGGGAGGAGTGCTTAGGGGAACAGAGAGGTCTCCCAGAATGGCAGCGTGCTGCCATCACTCTCTCTCAGTGAGAGTTTTATCCTACACCAGTACAGATCTCCTCCCATGCCGGCTCTCACCTTTCTGCAGGTACAGACGCGACGCAAGGCTGAGGGTGGATTCTGTGAGCCTTCTGTGAAGGGTGCCCAACATGTGGTGGAGACAGGGCACCGACTCCAGATGCATCGCCTCCAGCAAATGCTTCTCTGTCTGATTTGCTGCTCCTAAAAAGCAAAGTCAGATTCCTGTTAGGTCGTGCCCATGTAGTGGAAAACAGGGACGTTACTCTAGCTGCCTCGTGTTAGAAACATACTGTGCCTTACAAAAGAGAGTGGAGAAACCTGAGAGTAGGAGCCTCAGCAGGGCCACGGAGGGCAGCCTCAATTGTAATCGTACCTAATTAAAGCTGCAGGAGTGAGATTAACTGGAAGGTGCTGCATTTAATCTTTGCATTTTGCACATTGGTTCCTAGTGCCTCCAGGAGGGGGTACAGGGAAGGGCAGGAGCCAGTGCTTTTGTAACTAAGAAGTTACCCAGTGCCAGCTGAGACAAGGCGAGGGCGATGCTGAGGGGTGACAGGATCACGTTGGTGCTGTTGGACTCCAGCTGGACCTCTCTCAGGAGATCGATGCTGAATCTCATCAAACCATCTGCTAGCCTGTGGCTCTTCTTCCAAGTCATCTCACAGTTTTTATCTTCTGCCTCTCCTCCCTCTTCAGAAGAGGGAATTTCCTCTTGTTTGCGACAGCCCACAGCCCCATCTTTCGCTTCATCATCTGGGTTCCAGTCATTCTTCATGCCTGGTGGGGTGGTGGTGAAAGGTAACATGGGTTCATCAATGTCCTGGAAGCTGTCATAGGTAAAGTCTACCAGCTCTGCGTTCGGCAGGGTTGCGATGGCTCCCAGCAGAGCGGACTGTACAACTCCGGCACTTTTCAGCTCCTGGGGAGAAACGAGAAGGATAGCGCTGGGAAAGCAGGAGCATGGGGCTACCTTCCCTCATGGGTTTTACCGCACACCTAAATGGGTTAAGAAAACTATCCAGCTTCTCTACTCTGGTGGTATATTCGCTTCAGTTTGCCTTTTAACCTTGAGGATAAAAGCACCTCAAGGGCTTTGGAGAACAGAAGGTCTTGTATCCTGGGAAAATGGACTGAGTTAGGGTCTTGCAGTGGTTCCTCCTCCACTTGCTCTCAGGGCCTACCCCAGGCAAACGAGCCCAAAAGGCATGCTTTGAGGGCAAGAACCACCACCTGTGCCTTCACCGTTTATAGATCCATCATCCTCAACCTTGATTTCACCTCCTCCTCTCACATATTTTAGCAGCGCCGATCTGCCTCGTGCATGGGTCAGCACCCTCTACTGCTTGTCACAGCCTTGATCCATTTTGGCTCAAATCCTCCTCCAGGCATCTGTCTCTTCTTGACTTGTCTGTTCTATTCCATCCCTCTTCTCTCCAAATTTCCTCATTTTCCAGTTTTCTAAGCTTTAGCCTATAGCACTGCCGCTACTGTCCTCACATTTGTACGGTCTTAAACACATGCTTTTTTCCTCAGATCTCTCTGTTCCCACCCGCATACGGATGACATTCCTCTACTGCAGAAGCGCTGCACTGTCAGAGCCAGGCTCGACGGCTACCATCAACGACAGGTCCTTCTGCCTGTCACCCTCAGAGCTAGTTGTTTTCCTCATCTTCCCTTTTCATTCAGAAATTAAATAACCCACCTGCCAGTCCCTGTACACGCCAGCTACTGATGTTTACTCCGTATGCTGCCCAGTTATTTAGGCTGGAGCTTCCAACACGAAGAAGCACAGCGCTGGGAGCAGCGCTGGGTGAGGCAGGGAGAGAAGCCTGCACAGAGTTGGACTTTCTCATTGCACTGGTGCTGCTAGATTGCACTGCCCGGACTCATCCTATCTCGGGACAAACTGGAAAACCATTGCAAATACCACAATCCCCTTGGGTGGAACCAGACATTGCTTACCTTCAGCTTCCCATCTTTGTCTAAGAAGAGACGCTTTTGCTCAATGGCATGCGCCGAGAAAAACTGTAGGGGGGAAAAAAATCCAAAACAAAGAAAGAAAGTCAGGTCCCAGATAATCTCCTCTGAATTTCCAGAGTCAGTCTGCTCTATCCCCACTCCTAACACGTTCGCATGGGGCCAGGTCAGAGCCTGGCACCAGCCTGGCTGCAGCCGTCCCTGCGTGGCGACAGCACGGGCAGGGCTTTAGGATGCAGACCCAGAGGCGGTGGGGTCCACCGTGGGGAGGTGGAAGTGAGCAGGAGCTGGGAGAGGCTGCAAATGCTGGATTTGTTTAGAAAGGGACCAGGTCAGAAGGGTAGAAAAGAATGTATCCTCTAGAGAGACAGCAGTGCGGTTTTGCAATCTCAGATCTGACGGGGATCNAAAGGGGGGGGGGGGGGGGGGGAGAAGCTGTTATTAAACAACCTCCTGTTAACCCCTGAAGGTCACGGCCACTAAATAGAGTTGTAGCCAAGTTTCCAAATATTTTCCACAGAAATCCACTTGAATAATGAGAATATCCACAGCTATATTAGCTGGGGAAAAAGATTAGAAACCTTGCTGCACTGGGGCACAGGCTAACCCCATAGCAAAAAAGCCATGTCCTCCACCGCTTTGCCTTCTAGGGCTTCTCACGCAGAAGCATCAGGCGGTATTTGCCCCATGGTCTGGTGCAGGAGAGCCTCCTCGCTCCGCTCGCCCTTTGCTGGCTGGGGAGAGGGCTGTGCTGACACCGCAGAGGTCCCCACCATGGCTGGAGTGAAGCAACTTACCCTCAGGTGACTGTGCAGAGCAGACAGGCAGAGCAGCCACAGACCCCAGAGGAACACCATATTTCTGGAACAGAAGGACCAGGCGAGAGAGAAGTTATTTCCAGCTGCCTGGCAGCAGCAAGCTGAGCCTATTCAGGTCTACAGGGAGAAAATTATCAACCTGGCCAAACAGGTTGGCGCAGGAGCTTGCAGAAAGCAATACGGAGATGAACAATGGTGCAATGAAACAACACAGGACTCCTGGGTCCAACGCCAAGGCAGCGAAATCAGAGAGGAACAGGGACCCGCGCCGGAGCAGAGCTGTAACCACAGCCAGGCTCCTACACGATGCTTTCCTGCTTGGATCCTGCATTTCTGACCCCATCGCCCTCATTTCTCTGGATTGCAAATGGTATTTCCCTAATCAGTCCTGCGCATACCGTGCCTCTGAGAGAAGGCAAGTGCCTCTGCTCCTCTCCTGTGGAAACCACCAAGGTACGGGCACAGCATCCTCGGCCGTGCCCCTGGCTCTCGGGAGAAGGGATACTGACCTGCCTCAGAGGGGCTGCAGGCACTCAGCAAGTGCTGCCTGGGAGGGACTTTGCAGGTAGAAAATGCAACACCAGAGCAGTTTATCAGCAATGTGTCCTGGAATAGAGAGTCCTCCCCTTCCCAGCACTCGCCTTCCCCTTTTGCTGGCAGACCCAGCCTCTGCCACCCCCGCACTCCGGTTCCCGTAGGGGACAGGGGGAGCCGGGCTTCCAAGGCCATGGATAAAACCCCACCCATTCCCTGGCCACTGCTTCACCCAGCCACTTTTCCCTTTCAAACAGAAATTACATATCTTCTCCTTAACATAAAGCCTCCAAAGCCCAGCCCTTGGCACAGCTGCCATACGCTCAGTTCCTGGGGCTGTTTTCCAGTCTCCGAACAGTCCTTGCTCCCACCCAAAACTGCTGGGCTGCGACCCCAGTTGCCAAGTGGAAGAAGCAAAACTTGAGGCCGTTTCATTCCCCCTCCTCCCTCACCCCAAATCCTGCAGCCACATATAACCCCGAATACCCCTTTCCTCCCCGGGGGTGCCTACTGTCCTTTAACCCTCTACCAAATTCACCCCTCTTTCCCAGAGAGACACTATTGCTTATTGGAGGAGCCCCCATTTACGGTCAAATCCTCGTTTATTTACCCCTTACCTGAAGTTGTTCATGTCCACGTTGGAGCTGGCACCTGCTTTAGCCCAGCGCGGGGCAAATGCCGTCTCTTGTCCAGCCCCCCCCCTCCTACCCACCGGCAGCGACCTTCAGCACCACCCCCTGTTTAAGAATTTGGCAGGCAAATATTGACCTACAGCATCCGGTTAAACATTTCTTTGGGGGAAAAGAATTAATTTGTGGTGCGTTTGGAGATGAGGAGACACTTTGCGCTGCTGTACCCTCAAGACAATGTTAACACTGGGTTTACCGGCTCCAAAACTCCCATCAGCACGCAAAGTCAGTTGTCGCTAGTGGTGGCTCTGCTTTACACATACTCCCTGTGCTGAGAACGCGCTCTTTTATTCATAACCTTTAGTGAAAATGTAGGGCTCGGTATTTATTGCCACAGGGCTCACTCTGTTTTTGGAATTTTCTTTGCGGAAAGCCCCAGATATTTACTCCCTGTATCCCAGCTGCTTCTGCTGCAGCAAGCACGAGGCACTGGTTTTAACAGATGGCTGGTGCCCAAGGCCCCGTGGCCACGTACCGGAGAGCAGGAGGCAGCAATGCTCAGGCTGGGCTGAGCCAAGAGCAGCTGGTACCTCCCTCGGGACACAGCACGCACCAGAGCCCCGCTGGGGGAGTTGGCCCCAGTGCCGGGCTCCACGGCACGCACACATCGCTGCAGCATGGAGGATGAGTCTCGGGGGCGGGCAGAACTCCAGCAGTCCTGTCCTGTGCGGTTTTGTGCCTTATGCAGAAGCGATGGTGATCCTTCCTGGCTCTCCCCGTGTCCTCAGCGTGACAGGAATCACTAAGGAGCAGTGGGGAACGTTAATGCGATCGCAGCATTTGCAGACATCCATTCCTGGCAGCAACTCTTGGTTCCCAAACTCATCCCAGGGAGTTTGGGGTCCCAAGGAGTGGAAAAGACACAGGTCTGAGCTCTGCAATCAGAAACTACTTTGGGACATGCTGCTGCAAGATGGGGAGCTACTTCCCCTTGGAAAACAGATCCAAGTCCCTGTGCAGCAGACTCCTACCTTACATCCAGGGCATCTTCACAGCATACCCCCTCCAGCTCACCCGGGAACACAAGAGGTGACCGAACACAGAGCTTTATCTTTGGCCACCAGAGCGGGAGAGCTGCAGCCAGCACACCCAGCCCTGCACCGCACCGCACCGGGGCCCCTCCAGCACAGAGCTTCCCCACACGCCCATCGCTGCATCTCTTTCAAAGAGTTTATTAGAAGTAAATATTTACATCTATTGCAAATGGTTAATAGGCAACACGGGACTGAGAGCTCCCCTTGGGTAGGGAAGGATAGCAAGGGCCAACTGCTCACCTCCCCACCCTCCCCAGAAGCGGAGGGCAGCCTTCCCAGCTGTAGGTGGCTCAGATGAACCGGCACCTGGATGAAAGCCCTTTCCCCTCCCAGGACAACTCACAGCAGGCTCCTCCTCTGCCCGAGATAAGAGCTTCCCGCTCCCCTGATACCAGCTCTGACTAGGCTGAAGGATGGATGGGAAAAAGGCTGCAACAGAAGTGAGGCAACTGCTCCTACTGCTGGGTCAAAGAGCACTCTCCTCGCCTTTGGGGTGGGACCAGACAGTGCTGTCCCAAAGGGAAGGTCGGGAGACCATGCTGGATCATGCCCCCTGGTTCTCACCCTAAAAGGGCAGAAGGGGACAAAACTGAGCACCTTTTTGCTGTCCTGTCTTCCCCAGGAGTCTGACCAGCACAAAGGAGAGTAGAGAGGATTAGAAGGAGGATTTCTTGAGAAAGGCTGCCAGTGTGTGGCACACAGGGCATTCCTCACCCCTTAATTAAACGTGGGATGCAGTGCTGCTGGGGCAGGAACCAACAACAGTCCATCCCTACCCTACTGCTCCAGAAGCCAAAATCCTCATGGAAGCATCTACTTCTGGCCTCCCTAGAGGGTCACATTCCCATCCCAAACTGTCCCTCTGCAGCAGCCCATTCCTAAATGAACCAGCGGAGCAGATGGGGTTTGTTCCTTGACTGACTTCCATTCCAGTCTTTGCCCTGGAGCCAGTAAGGCAGCAGAAGTGCTCTAGCTAACCTCTCCTCCTCCCATACAGGCTCAAACTCAGCCGACAGAACCTACAGGTTATAACAGAGTACATCCTCTGGGTCTTGAACACAGACCACAGGAGGAGGAGATGCCCGGCACCACGCAGCTCCGAAGGTGGCAGTTCCCAGACCCGGCTTATGCTATCCTAGTTAAGACTGTTCAGTGGTTCAGGAGTGGAAGTGAAGGGTAAGTGCAGGTGGCAGTAGCTATACTGTTGTTTTCTTGTCAAGGGGCACCTCTTACCCCTTAACTGAAGGAGGGAGGGTATCTGTGGTCCCTATTACTCTGCAGGGCAGCTCACAGTCCCCTGGGGATCAGGCACACATGGTACAGAAAGCTCCAGGCCTCTCTGCAGGGGTGACAGTGACCTACAATGCCCAGTATTTCTCCCAGCAGCAGTGGAGGTTTCTCAGTTATGGCTTTTTTCTTTTTAAAGATACAGAAAGAGGTTAGAGATGCTTTACCGACTGCTCACTAACAAGTACACCTCCCCCCTGCATCCTCTGTTCAGAAACATCTAACTCTGCCTCTTCCGTAAGCAACGCTGCAGGCTTTCAGCTCTACCACCGGCGCTGTGGAACAGCCACAAGCTCCTGGGATGGGGGTCACTACGCCAGGAGGCGTATGACGCCGTTGTCTGAGCCCAGCAGGAGATGACATTTTGTGGGCAGCACTGCCAGGCTGGTCAGCGTACCCCGAAAATTCTCCGAGCTCAGCTTGGTCGTGCTGGTGGGCAGGGCTGAGGACTCCAGCATGGAGTAGACGCCAATCTTGTTAGCCACAGTGCCAGTGACCACTTCATTGCCGTAGAGGTCAAATGCGTGGATGGGTTCAGATGCAGATTTGTAGTGGTGCAAAGGTTTCTGCTCCAGTTCCTTCCAGACAGTCAGGGAATGATCCGAAGAGGAGCTGATTAGCACGTTGCCCTCTGCAGCCTGCAGGAGAGGAAAGGCCAGTGAAACAACACTGCTGCAGTAAAAATTCCCAATCTCATCCTGCAAATGAGATTAGCAGGTAGCCGCCAGTAATCCTACAGTCCCAGTGCAATCCCCTGGGACAGTCCCAGCCATTTCCAAGCAACTGATGGTACTGAGGAGTATTAACAAGGCATCCAGGTAGACACTGGAAGCTACAGGGCTCTCTGGTAGTTGGCCGCCTCCTCCAGTTCTATCCTCCAAGAGATGGGCTGTGTCTCTTCTCAGCCACGTTCTGATACTCTGCACAACTAATTTATCATCTGTTACTACTGCAGTGGGTAAAGAGATTATCATGTGGTCTCGCTCTCCAACAAACCACCTGCCAAATTATTTTCCTTCTCAGAAAAAGGAATTGTGAGGCTCTTGCAGTAGAAAACACTCCTCAGGGTAGGAGAAGCCTGGAGCTGCTTATTAGCAGAGCTAGTGAGAGGGTAAACAACTCAGACTGCTGAACTTTGTTTAACCTGCATTTGGGTCGAGGACATTGGAGTCCCAACGCTGCTCCCTGAGGGTGGGTAAATATGGACAGGAGTTACTCATTAGAGTGACCCTTTCCCAGGGGGGCTAAAAGCCCTGTGGAGAAAGCAACACACTTGTTTCTTCACGGGCGATGTGTCTCCTCCCCACCCCTCCTGCAGACCTGCTCGGCAGGGACTGACACCCGGGAGGGCTGATCTCCATTCAGCACAGGTTGGACCAAGAACAGCCACCCACAGCACTAACCACGGGGCAGAAGAGCTTGAACGTCCTCTTAGGGACACAGCAAGGGATGGAGGAACGCCCAAAGGATGGAGCAGACAAGCCCTGCCAAGCAGCACGTGCCAGAAGGATGCTTCATGCAACTTCAGTGGATTGATGAGTCCCGCAAAGCCTCAACCCTGATCCCAGCTGGACTTCTCACCTTGATCTGCAGGATGTCTCCCTCATGGGCAGGCCACCCCCGCATGATGAGTCCTGTCCTGGTGTCCAGCAGCACAATGAAACCAGAGGAGAAGCCAGCCATAACGCTGCGCCCGTTAGGGCTGACAGCCAAGCAGCGGATGAGCCCAGCGCTCACCCCACTGGCCAGGCGGAACTCGTGCTGCAAGAGAGAGAGTCCAGCTACTGGGGGACAAAGATCAGGAAATCTGGCATTTAGGGGACAAAAGAACTTGGGGTCCAGCTGGCTTTTGTGGAGCCATCGCAGCTAGCTTTAGACCAGCCACGGGACCATCATTAAGCACGCAGATGGAGGAGGGTGGCTCGCAGAGCGCCAGACTCCCTACCTGTAGTCCTGGCTTCCTGTGATCGATGAAACGCAGCACGGAGTCTGCGCTGGCCACAGAGATGCTGTGATAGGGAGGCGGCATGGTGGTCACAGCTGTGATGGGGACTTTGCTGTCTAATTCGTCAAAAGTCCGGAGAAGTCTGCCTGTGAAAACATGACAGAGAAGTTACAGCAGTAGATGCACAGAGAAGGTACGCAGCAAATCTCCAGTTCTGCACTGTTTCTTAACAGGAGCCACCAAAACTCAGTATGGCCCCTCTTGTCTTTAAGGACTGGACCAGTTCACTCCAGCCAGCCTTTCCCTTCTTACCTGTGAACTGGTCCCAGATGTGTACGGTCCCATCACAGCTCACCACGTGCTGCGATGCCTCCAGCTGGCTCACGTAGAAAACTGACTTCTTGTGCTCGGCGTACGTGAAGCGCGGTGGCACCTCGCTGGTGCCATCCCCATAGTTGTACAAGGGCCAAAGGCGGACAGTTTTGTCCTTGCTGCCACTAAGAAAGAAGTCCTCGCTGCCGAGTGGTGCCACGCACTTGATGGCCCCTGAATGCCCTGAGAAACTCTGCAGCTTGATCTGGTGGAAGTGGAAGCGGGGGTCATGTTGGCTCACCCCAATCTCATACTGCCAGTAGGCCAGCCAGTTCCCACACAGCATGTGGGTGCTGCGAGGAAGGTCATGCTTCAGGGCATTCTCCTCGCTGGATAAGCTGGGAGTAAAGCCATCAGTGCCAGCGCTGAGGCGAAGCAAGCCAAGACCCTCGCGCTGTGTGTCCACAGGGACCTGGATGCGGTTCCCTACCAGCACGCTCCCAAAAGTACCAGAGTGACTGTCCTCGTGGTGGCTAGAGAAGGGTTCAGTCCCTCGCATATCTTGGTCTGAGCCCACCGCGCTCGCTGTTTGTTCCAGGCTAACCACCTGCAGGCTCTTGGGGTTCACGTTCTCCAGGTAGAGGCCAGCCAGCTTCTCAACCAGCGAGTGGTTGGGCACAACCGTCCGGATAACATCACCTGAAGGGAGAGAACGTGGCTTCAAGGGAAGGGATTTCGCTATCATCATCCCCCACCATCAACAGAACAATGGTCAGCGCAGGGCTGTGAACACAATGTCCCCCGCGAGCCAGCCACACGCTGGTCCCAGCCAAAGCAGAAGACTGGTGGGCTCCCAACCCAGCAAGCAGACCAAGCCACAGCGCAGATGAGTTTCCCCCAGCAGCCCTAGGCCCTCTGCCTTCTCCTGAGTTCAGGTCCAGCAGGCGTGCACGGAGCATGGAGCTCTCTCATAAATCCCAGGAGATGGTGGCCAAGCCGTACCTAGCAAGCAAGAGAAGGGGATGTAGGTGATGTAGGCCATCTCAGGGTTAAACACCTTCTGTAACTCCATCAGCACGGCCAGATCCAGGGCCAGCAGCTTCCCATCCGAGAGGGGCACCTCCATCACCGGCACCTCGCAGCTGCTCACTGACTCCGCTGTCAACCCCTGGGCAAGAGAAAATAGGAGGATACCCAAGATCAGATGTTCTCACCACATAATTAATTACACAAACACGGCCTGGGCTGGACGCTGCTGACACTGGTACTGGTGGATGCAGGTATGTCCACCGCATTCCTGCGGCTGGGTACTGGGGGATGGCAGGAGGACCTCTCCCATGTCACTGACCTGGTCTTGCAGCTCCTGCAGCAGTGAGAACGCCCCAAAGAAGTTTCTCACTGTGTCACTCAAATGCTGCTGCACCATCTCCTGCCCAATCCGCAGGCAGATCAAGGCAATTAGGCTGATTGTCTTAACGCACAGGACAACACGGGCCTGGGCACCACTGGGGAAACTGAAGAGGACATCCATTACCAGTTTGCCCTGCACATATCACTTTTTCCCCTCCCCTGATTCATGCTTCCTGCCTCATCAGTGTTTATCAGAAGGTCTTGAGCAGCACAACCTCTACATGCATGCCGTGTACCAGCACAAGGAGGTGCACATGAGGGCAGGAGCAGCCCCACAACCCCAGGAGCGTTAAGGCTCTCACAGAACCATTTCCAAATCCCCGATTTCGAGTTGTGCCGATCCTGGCTGAAGGCACGGCAAACTGCAGCACTTACCCGACGGCCGGCGAAGTGAGGAAGCCCAGCACTGGGAGCAGCACCTCCTGGCTGATTTTGGGGAGAATGTCCATGAGCGTGGTGTCCGAGAGACATACCACGATCTTCTGAGTCAGCGTCACGGCAGCCAGGAGCCCTGCCTCCTTCCGACTGTTCAGCCGGCCACCACCAGACCCACCGCTGGGCGCAACCTGCAAAAAGGAGTCCTCCAGTGCCAGGGCCACCATCTTCCCAGCAGGACACATCAAGGGTGATCCCAGGATCACTCGAGCTCAGCCAGTAGTGCTGGTCACAACCCCTAGGAGAGGAACCTGAGCACTGAGTCTCAACGGCAACTCATGTCTTGCACTCAAGGGATGAGCCTGAAAACTGACAAACAGATGTCAGCGCAAGACATGAGCCTGGAGAGAATGGGGCAGGACACCCACCAGCTCGCACACATCCTCTGGAGGGCATCTCCCTGCAGGATGCTCCCACAGCTGAGAAACTCAGAGGGAAGAGAGACAACCCCAGACTGGCCCAGACCATCACCAGCCTGGACACTGCAGAGCATCGTTTGCCAGCACAGGAAGAGGGGAAACCTATTACATACACGCGACTTAAAGCAAGAATCAGCGTCTTCATCCCATGCCATGATGAGCCTGGATGCACGGACTGCAGAGGAACAGTCCTTGCATGAAATATCCAAGCACAACTTATGGGCAAACCTGCTGCTGACTTCTAGAAATCCAGCTGCTCCTAACTTCGTGAGGCAGAAGAGCACATCCTTTTTTTGCTGACAACGTACCAGTGCTGGTTACAGCAATGCCAAAGAGTTAACAACATCAACAGCAACACTAAAAGATTTCTTTCTAGATCGTCCCGTTTCCTAACTCCTAGACAAATCAAACACCCAAGACAAGAGAGCCAATAGCAAAAACCACAAACAATTCCCAGTTTCCTCTATATTTCTTGTACACCTGCCATCTTCCAGCTCATCACAGAGGCTCTTCCTCTCACAAAATATCCACTCTGCCAAACCCTGCAAGAAGGATTGACTTTATCCTATTTGTGACCCGCAAGTTTCATCGCTTTCATTATCAGGTTGCCAAATGCTGTTCACGGGGGTATTAATCCCCCCAGTGCCCCCAAGCAATAAGTTAAGTAAAGCAGAGCAGAACAGCTGGAGCTAGGATTGCAACTGGGTGGAGAATGATTTTGCTGAAAAATGGGATTTTTTCCCCTGAAAAATCTCCCCTTCAACACTGGAAAAATTGACAATGCCTTTTTGTTTTCTTTAAATGAACAGCTGTGGCTTCTTTTTCCTCTACGTTTAAATTGTCAGAAAGCTATTGAAGTTTTCCATTTAAACAAGAATCCATAACCAAAGTGTTTATAACCACTAAAAAGGGAGCAATATGAAAAATAAGCCTGTTTAAAACATTCAAAACCATTTTTTTTATGAAAAATTGGTTTGTTTTTCAACCAGCTGCATTACACACATTTCTTCTTGCTATTCAGCTATGAATTTCAAGCTGAAAAGTTTGTAAGTCTTGCCAGTATTTTTATACAGTTGAAAAACCTCCTTTAGCCTCTCCCCAGCTCATCCCCTATCTACCCAGACAGACCTCTAAAAACACTCGCTCCAGCAATCCCGCAGCAGCCCAAGCTGCTCCGCCTGCCCATTATCACAATCCCACCCTTGTGCCAGCTCCGTTTCGGCACGCTCGCCCAGCAAAGCAAAAGAAAACCTTTTTCTCTGGCTTTACGCGTGCCAGTAAAGGGTCTGGACAGGGAAAAGCCCCCAGGCTGAAACAGGGAAGGAGGGGCTGCGGCAGCCCCATGCAGATCCACGGTGGCCGAGGCTTGCTAAAGAGCAAAGCCCACGTACGCAGCCGCGCGCTTCGCTGGGAGCGGTCCAGAGCTGACAGCTGGGGGTGAAAGTGCCTCTTCTGGCTGCATCAGCACAGCCCTTCTCGGCCAACACAGCAAGAGCTGCTCAGCCCACACTGGCCCAGATGGAACTCAACCCGGCACAGATTTTTATGCAGGAGGCTCCTGGTGAGGCTGGACTATTTTCTGTGCAACCTCCTTTCATGCCTGGACACAGCTCTCGCCCCAACGCGCGCGAGAAGAGGAGAAAAGGCAATACTAACCAGGTAGCTGATGTAGGGCAGGTACTGGTAGGTGAGGACGGGCTCTCCGTAGAGGTACGCCACGTGCACAAGACAGGCCAGCACCGGCTTGGACACCTGATCTCCCAGCACTGGCCGTTTTTGGTAGATATTTCCGTTACTCAGGGGACTGTTCTCATCGTTGCTTGGTACAAACTGCTGCCTGGTGGGGCCTGCCCAGAGACAACATCATGAGCCGAAGCAGCAGGCTACACCCAGGCCACAAGGCACCCCAGCAGATCGTTTTGGGGCGCAGCCCCCCCCCCCCAGGGCTGGGGTCCGAGGAGCAGACATTACCCATGTAGCAGGACGTGAGCAGACGGAGCAGGTTCCTGGCGATGAAGCGGGACGTGACGGTAGGGCCCAGCTTGGCTGAGAGCCACCTCACCATCTTACAGGCTGTGTCTGCAAAACAAAACCAGTCGCAAGGACAGAGCCCGGCACGGCGCAGATTAGCTATCACCCAGCTGCTGCCCAGACCCTGCCTGCCCCGCCGGCAGCTCCCTGGGTCTCAGATCCACACGCTTCAGTGGAGACTTGGCCTTTTATACTGGTTTCATCGTTGTTCCCAGGCTAGAACCACAGACACCCCCAAATCTGGACCCACTTCTTCCCAGGCTCTCCCCTTCTCCCACTCACTGCTTCACTGGGTGTTTGCCACGCTCGGCAGAAAGGCTCACCGCTAGCAGGGTCTTACCCAGGAGTATTGTCTGCTCTTTGTCATCGGAGTGATCCGGCAGCTCCTCCCCCTCTCCATCCTCTGGCTCGCTGCTGTCATCAGCCAGGGTGACATCCACGGAGGCACCAGCCTCCACGGCCACCGTCAGCTCTGCGTCAACTGTGGTATCATCATGCTCCTCTTCATCATGCTCCTCTTCCTCCTCCTCCGAGTCCTCACTCTGTTTCAGGTCCTGGCTGCTATCCATCGACTTCAAGCTGCTCTTGTCCTTCTGGGAATCCCCGTCCATGGGTCTGTCCTCTCCCAGGGACACCTCGCTGGCGCTGCTCTTGTCACTGAGCCGCCCAAGGCTGAGTGATTCCTGCTCCTGAGGCTGCAGGGACTCCCCAACGTAGAGGCCGCTCTGGAAGTCCTCGCTCTCGGGCAGGTAGGCTTGGTCATGGAAGCTGACACCAGAGGTGTAGTCAAGGAGGTCGAGTGCAGCAGAGCTGCGCTCCACGTCCATTTTGATCTCCTCCCCAAACACGCACGACACTGGGCTTTCCCCTCCACTTTCATCATCTTCAGCTGTGCCGAGGAGGGATTTGCTCTCCTCCCGTGAACTCTCGATGCCAACGAGAATCTGCAGGATGTGCGGCAGCAGGTTCAGGAGGAAGGACTGCAGCCCCAGGCGCACTATCAGCTGGGCGACAAAGCAGTCTGTGTAGAGGTAGAACCTTCCGTGGCGGTAGCAGGGGGTCTCATATGCTCCAATCAGTGGCTTGAGCAAGTATTTATTGGCATTCTTTGGACCTAGGGATTTAGCTATGGGTTCAAAGAGATACCACGCGGCGTAGACAGCAGTATTCTCCTCGGACATGAGAGACAATACGAAGGGCAGAAGAATCTCCAAGCCTTCAGGAGTGATTTCAGAAAGGATCCCCTCCAGCTGCTGCCACAGCTGGAAAACAAGTTCCCGGCCCTGACCTTCATCATCTATCTTCTTTGCCTGATAGGTGAAAATGAATTTGTGCAGGGCTGGGAAGTATGTGGGGAAGGGGACAATAGAGCTGTAGGGACTGAGGAGCTGTGTGGGACAGGGTGGGGGGAGGCCCTGGGAGATGGGTTTGTATTCAAACAACTGCACCGCGCCCTTGCCCAGCTTGGTTTTCAGAAGCTTCTCCACCGGCACGCTCAGCTGCAGCAGGACGTGCAGCACGTGCTGGAGCGGGGCCGGGATCTCCTTGGGATGGTAGCGACACAGATTACGCACCATCAGGAACCGCTCCAACAGGGATGCGTCAGGCTTCGAAGGACGAATCCTTGGTGCAAATATAATCTCAGCTACCAGAATGCCCAAAGCTTGCATGTCCCTCTGGAAGAGGTCTGAGAGACCCAGGGGTGGCTCTTCCCACGGCTGCTCCATTAGCTGCATCTCGCTGCTTAAGCCTTTAACTAAGAAATTGTCCAATTTCTCCAGTTCTTCCAGGGCCTGGAGCGGATTGAAGCCTTCAGGAAGCGTGATCTTCATGTCAGCCTGATCCACAGCACCTGCCTTGCTCCGACGGAGAGGTCGGACACCCGAGGTTTTGCCTTCAGTGGCATAAGCAGGGAGGGTGGAGGGCTGTGCCGAAGGCACAGTGGCACAGGGCTGATCAGCAGCTCTACTAGTAGCAGAAATTGACTCCAGGGCTTCCGTGCCTTGCTCTAAATCATCCTCACCAGCGATGGGTTTCTCCCCAGACCAGGTGGTTTCACTAGGAGTAGCCTCCAGGACCAGCCCATTAACCGCATCTGTCACTTGGCCTTGGATATCCTCCAAAAACACGGTCTCCCTGATGTTCTGGAGAAGAGGCCGGGCGATGGCTGGAGCTTCGGCAGGCGTGTAGGCAGGTCCCACCATGCGCCTGGGATGCGGCTGGTCAAAAAGTTGCACAACCCCGTAAGTCGTCAAATGCGTGTGGTTGTCTACTAGATGGAGACAGACATTCTTCTCCTTGACAGCATCCTTCCCCAGCAGCTTGTACCCAAAAGTGAGATCAATCCAGTGGTGGAGGTCCTGAGAAACTTCCCGGCTCTCAAGCAGCATGCGGTGGACTTCGATGAACTCCTCGTAGGAGCTACACCAAGATGGCACGTCCAGGTCGGGCATGTCTGGATGGATGGATCGGAAGATGGAGGGGTCCGTGTAAAACTCTGGGATGCACTCATCCGGGGTCCAGCTCTGCATGCGCTCCATGCTGGCTGGATACTCATTGGGTTCCCACTGGGACCTCACATGGCAGCACAGCACTGCCTTGGGTGTCCTCCGAGCCGTGTACACGTAGTAGGTGATATCCGAAAGGACATCAGAGATGTGATGGGGGACGTGGAGCTGCTCCCCGCTTGACCCACCAGCAACAAATGCCTGCTTGGTCATCTCATAGGTGAAGTCCAGCTGCTTGTCTCCCTTGTTGAGTCGGAACTTGGATTTCCTTAGGTCCCTGAACTTGC
This sequence comes from Himantopus leucocephalus, assembly GCA_003993805.1. Taxonomy (NCBI): domain Eukaryota; kingdom Metazoa; phylum Chordata; class Aves; order Charadriiformes; family Recurvirostridae; genus Himantopus; species Himantopus leucocephalus. The sequence goes on from RSEF01000019.1 coordinate 6,338,033, forward strand.
CGTTTTTGGTAGTGAAGTCCACCACCCACGGAAGAACTGGGTGATAATTGGGGTCTCCCATTCTCCTCCCAGCCAAACTGTTTAGACGCATAAGGTAGTCAAAGTTGCTGACCTGCCCATGTACCCACTGTAACACCAGGTCTCGGAGGTCCTTCTGGCAGGCGGCGCACCTCGCTTCCTGCCCTCTCACGCCAGCACTGCTTTGCTTACTCGTTTGTTCCAGACCAGCCTCCAGATTCGCTTCCTCCTTAGGTTCCTCGTACTCTCTGAAATTCACGCGGAGCCGGCTGCACAGCTTCTCATCCACAGCCACATCCCGAAGGGAAAAGGCGCCGCAAGCCAGACCTGCCTGGTGACAAGCCTTCATGGCCTGCAGCACGTGGAAGAGGAGGAAGAGGATTTTGGCATGGCTGTTGGTGAGCTTGGCCGGGCTGAAAGTCACGATGTCATGCAAACAGTACTGCACGTAAGGGTAGACGATGTACAGCATGGTGGCTGACTCCAGCAGAGCTTCTGCCTGCAGCACGTTGGGGCAGGAGGGCACCCCCTTGGCAGCCGCCACGCTCTCCTTGGCGGGGGAAGCACCGGGCGCGCTCTTGCCCACCTGGAGGACGGGACAGCCGTAAGCCTTCTGCAGGGCAGCCCGCAGCGCGTCCAGGGCCGGCACAGTGGGTGGCACATCGGCATGCCGGTACGGCCGCACGTAGAGGCAGTGAGCCCGGCACCAGAGGTTTCGGTAATTCTGGGAGGCGACGTTCTGCATGAAGCCGTGCAGGGTCTCCGGGCTGCCGTTCCGCTGGTCGGAGGCGGGGGGCTGCACCCGCAGCGGGTACCCCAGCCGGTCCTTCTGCAGCCCGTGGATCTCCACCCGAGTCCAGCCCGCCGGTAACCTCTGCACGGAGTGCTGCAGGAACGTCCTCACCTCCACGTCGCTCAGCCCCTCCGGCCGCGGGCACAGGCCGGGCAGCACCCGGCGCTCTTTGAGGCTCACCAGCCATTTCACCGGGACGAAGGCGGTAACGTGGGTCCCCTCAGCAGCGGCGGCCAGCTGCCGGCGGTCGATGTTCAGGTCTTTCTCCACGCTCTGGAGGAAGCCGTCCATATTGGCTTCTGCTGGAAGAAAGACGGCCCAGAGAGGCTGTGAGCGAGCGGAGGAGTGCGGCACCGTCCCTGCCCTCCCCGCGGGAGCCCCAGCTCCCCCGCTGAGCAGGCGCCACGCAGCAAGTCTCACTTCCCCAATGCCACCCGGGGAAAAAAATGCTAATTTTAGGAGCTTGCTCAAAAGACACTGTATCTGGGAGGGGTGGGGGTTAAGAAGGGACCAGCCCTGGCTGGGGGGGACAAGATGGGACCTCCACAGCCAAGGAGGGGGACACGGTGGGACCTCCGCAGCCTCAGGGCCAGGGAGGGGGATGTGATGGGACCAGTGGGGGAGGCACGATGGGACCTACACAGCCACAGGGTTGGAGAAGGGGACACGATGGGACTCCTGCAGGCCCAGGGCCGGGGGGGGGGGGACACAGACAGAATGACACCTCCACAGCCAGGGAGGGGGACATGATGGGACCTCTGCGGAACCAGGGCTGGTGCAGGGGACACGACTGGACCTCTACAGCCCCAGGACCAGGGTGGGGGACATGATGGGACATCTGCAGCCGTAGGGCTGGTGGGGTGGGGTGGGGGGGCACAATGACAACATCCGCAACTGGTGGGGGTACACGATGGGACCTCCGCATTCCTGGCCCTGAGGGAGGGGACACCACGGGACCTCTGCAACCCCAGGGCCAGGGAGGGGGAACACGATGGCATCTCGGCAGCACCCGGGGACACCGCCACCCCCCGGAGGGGGGGGGGGTGTGACACGGGAGGATACCCATCACCCAGGGGCACGTCCCCGGCACCAAGCCAGGGGCCACGGCCCGAGAGGACCGTGCCCCAGCTCCACCGGGGCCTCGCTACCGGGGGCGGCGGGGGGGTGGGTGGGAAGAACGGGACAGAGCCGGGCTGAGCCCCGCAGGCCCGAGGACTCGTCCCGGGGGCCCCCACCCCCCATGGTGGGGGAAGAGGGGGGTGAGGTGTCCCCTCCCCTCCCCGGGGCCCCCGGCCCCGCGTTACCTGGCGGCGGCGGCGGGCTCAGCCGCGGCGGGCGGGGGCGGCGCGGGCCCCGGCCATGTTGGTCAGGTGACAGCGGTCACATGCGGCCGCCGCGCCGCCATGTGCCCGGGGGGGCGCGGGGGACTCGGGACACAAACCCCGGTAACCCCCCGGCGGCGGGGCCGAGCTCCCTCCAGCGGCCGCGGGGGCGCGACGGGGGGGGCGGGGGGGGAGGGGGTTGCGCAAGGCCGGGGCGCGGTGCCTATACATGGGCAGGCGGCGGGGCATGACGCGGTGGCGCCGGCTGAGGTCACGGTGACGTCAAAGGCGCTCCGCGCTGTCAGCTGGAATCGGGCGAGCCGAGCTGACGAGGCAGCCGGCCTTAAAAGGGGTCCCCCGCGGCGGGCGGCGGCAGGTGGACCCCACCAGCGGCAGGTGAGTGCCGGGCGGGGGAGCGGGCCGGTCCGACCCCCCCCAAGCCCAGCCCAGCCCAGCCCAGCCCAGCCCAGCCCAGCCCCGGGGCCCTCCCGCCCTCCTCTCCGCCCGGCCCCCACCCCCGTTTCGCCGGGCCGTGTCCCGCAGCCACCGCCCGGGCGACGCCGGGGCTCTCCCGCCGGGCGCGGCGCTGCCCGGGCCGCCCTCCTGCGAGCGGATCCCGAGCGGCCACTTTAAGGGCGCAAAGGGGGCTCCCGCCGGGCAGCGCCGCGCGTGGGAATCACGTGGGCGGGACGTGGAGGCAGCCCATTGGCCCCCCCCCCGCCCCCTGCCCGCTGCAATCAGCTGTTACTGGGGCGAAGGGCAGGAAACGGCCTTAAAGGGGCGACGCAGCCGCCGACCCCCGGGTACCCCCCGCCCCGGCTCGGCTCGGCTCGCAGCAGCCAACTGGGCCCGGGGCGGGAGCGCGAGCACCGCGGCTGCCCGCGCTCCNCCCCCCCCCCCCCGTCCTCCGTTCCCCCGCTGCTCCCCGGGGAGGGCGCGGCCCCTTTAAAGAAGTTGTCCAGTCATCGCGCGGCGCTGCCAAGTCATCGGGGTCAGCCGAGTTCCCGCGGCCACGCCCCCCGCGCCCGCCGATTGGTGCGCGGGGGGTATGAGCGCTCACTTCTGATTGGCCGCCGACTTCGAGCAACTTCTGGGAATCGGGGGCCGTGTCACCGGCCCCCGGCGATGAAAAGGCGCCGGCGGCGCCGCCCGAGGGCGGGAAGGGGCGGCTGAGGGCGGCCCCGCCGCAGCGCCGGGCCCCGTCAGGGCCCCGCCGGGAGGGCTGGGCTCTTTAAGAGCCGCCCTTCCCCTCCTCCCCCCCCCCCCCCACCCCGCGCCGCCTCCTTCACCCTCTGGAAAATGCCAACTCACAGCACGCGGGGCATGCCGGGAGCGCCGCGCCGCACTACACCTCCCGGCATGCCTCGCGGCGGGGCGGGGCCCAGCCGTTTCCTAGGCAACCGCCGGTTGGCCGGGGGAGAGCCCAGCGCTCCCCCAGCGGAGTGGGCGGGGCATACCGCCTGCTTTTCCTTCCCATTGGTTGGGTGTCGGGCCGTGCTGGATGGTCATTGGCGGGAGCGAGCAGCAATCGCGGCTGGGGGGCGGGAGCGGCGAGGGCGGGGCGTGCCCCGCCTGTGCCGGCAGGCGATTGGTCGGGGGTGGGGCCGGTGGGTGGCTGCGTCATGACTCCGCCAGCTGATCCGAGACGGGAGCCGGCGCGCGCGGCGGCGGGGGGAGGCGGCGGTGGCGGCGCCGGCGCCGGCGCCGGGCCGGGCCGGGCCTCAGCGGGGCGATGGCGCCGGGCCTTGCCGCGCAGGTGGGTCCGGTGGGGCCGCGCTGGGGAGGGCGTTAAGGGCAGCCGGGATCCGCCGGTGCACCGGGGGTCGGGGGGCCCGACAGCCCCGCCGCGCCCGGTAGTCCCGCTGGGGAAGGTCACCTTTCCCCGGGGCAGGGCGGCGGCGGCGGCGGAGGGGGGGGGGTCTGTGCTCGGCGCGACTCTCCCGGGGCTCCGCGGGCGCCGCCTGGGCCCGGCGGCCTCGCCCCCGGTGGCGGCGGGGCGGGG
>RSEF01000019.1:6342190-6361861 GCA_003993805.1 Himantopus leucocephalus
TCCCGGTGGGGCGGGCGGGGCTGTGGCCAGGGCCGCCCCGCGACGGGCGGTGGCCGCCCCGGGGGTGACCTTCACTCCGGGACCGGGCGGGGCAGACTTTGACCCGGGGCCGCTCCCCGCCGTGATCACGGACCGGAGCATCCCGGGCAGCGGAGGAGACCGGAGGTCGGTGGGGTGCCCCTTGGGGGAGCGGAGGGATCAGCTTTACCGTGGAGCGCCGGCGGGGAGCTGTCTCCGCTGGGGGGGGAGGGGAGGGGGAATTGGTTTTACCGAGGGGGGGAGGGGGGATGACCCGGTTAAACCGGGAGGGGTGCACCAGTTGAGGGTTTTATTAGAGGGGCGAGCTCCCACCGGGGCCCTCCCCGGTGCCAATGAGATCTGTCGGTGCCGAGAAGGGGTGGGGAGGGATCCCCCGTTACCGGTAGGGCCCCCCCCCCCATCAGCCCCCGGTACTGGCAGGGCCCCCGGTTGCCGGCGGGGCCGTGGTGCTGATTCACGGGCCGGCGGGGGTGGAGCAGGGCCGGGACCCGCTCGCTGGAATCCGGACCAGATGTACCCGGCACGCCAGGAATGCTCGGCATCCCCGCCAGGCCCCGCCGCCGCTTCGCCCCGCCGCCACCGGCCCCGCACCGGGAACCTCCCCGCAGCCTCCCGCCCCGGCACCCACCGGGACTCCGGCCTTCCCCCGCCGCCCGCGAAGGCTCGGGGCCAACCGGGATCCTGAGTGCCTTTGGGGTGACGCTGGCGGGAGGGATGCTGCGGGGCAGCTGCCGTGATGGCCGGCCCGGGGGGGGCTCCCAGGGCCGTCTGTCCCCACACCGGGGCTGTCTGTCCCCCCCCCAGCGGGGCTGGATGCTCGGGGGTTTCCCAGAACTCAATCCCAGCAGCTGAAACGTTGGGCATTGCGGAAAAGGTTTGGTTTTTTTTTTTTTTTCCCCGGGTGGGAGGGGAAGCAGTGGGGTCCCACACCAGGCCCCGGCGCTGGTGTCCCCGTCCTTTGACAAAATAACATGGAAAAAAGGCCGCGCTCCCCAAAATTCCCCCGGCGGGGGCTTGGCAGCAGCCGCCTGACAAAGTGTCTTCCCCGGCGGCAGCGGCTGGCCCCCGGCCAGGTGGGACCCTGCCAGCGCGGATGCCCGAGGTGAGTGGGGAATGCCTTAACCCCTACCTGCAGTCGTCTCCCTGCCGCGGCCGCCGGTCCCTCCCGGAGCAGGCTGCTTTATCTCTTATTTTCCGGCAGAAACGGCCTTGATTTCCCTGCCCGTCACTCGCGGTTTAGGGCCGGCTGCAGGTGCCGGAGCTGAGGCACCAGCTGCTTTGGGAGAGAGGAGGGATGGGAAGAGTCGGGGTCGGAGCTGCCTTTGGATTCCCTGCGACAGAGGGGTGATCCTGCGGGATCTGAGCCCTGGGTGGGGGGTGGGAGGATGAGGCGGTGGATCAGGACTTGGTGCTGGGGTGGGGGAGAGGAGCAGCTCTGCCGCCTGGGGTGGATGCTGTGGGTGACGTCTCAGCTCGGCGTGGTTCGATCCTGGCTCTGATGTGTGTGTTCCCTTCCCAGGTGCTGCCCCGCCGCCCCGCTCCTGGCTAACCAGCACCAGTTCTTCAGTGGCAAGCTTTATGTCCTTCTCTAGTAGCTAAAGCTGCCAGTTGAAGAACTGTTGAATGTAGCCACTCTCTTCTTGTCACCGGGACCTTGGATGTCAGCCAGACCTGTGCCCCGAGTGACCGGGATGAGCCACTCTGCAGCATCCTGTGGATTTGAGGGCTGAGGATGAGCCTGGCCGGGATGAAGAAGTCTCCTCACTGCTTCCAGATGAAGGCTTGGCTGGGGGATTGCCAGGCAGCCCTGCCAGCGGGGCTGTCGAGCAGGGTCACCCCGGCCGGTGGGGTGGCATTTAGCTGAGGCAACTAAAGAAGACTGAAAGAAGCATTAAACTTGCTGTTTTGCTCAACAGTTCAGTTTTAGGAAGTTTGTTGCCCATGGGGTGCCTGGATCTGCCTGGGGGGAGGATGGGGTTGGGGGGTGGGAGGCCATAGGGCCGGAGCTCGATCCCTGGCCGATGCCACATCGGGGTCTGTGGGTGGAGGGTTGGTTGTTCAGGTCCCCTTGGGTTTGTCCCGAGCAGAAGAGGTGACCCGAGGCTGGGTGTATCTTGCAGGACTGACCTGCTGCTGAGCTCAGGAGCAGGATTAGTCCTGCGACGCACTGGGCGGTGGGATGGAGCCAGAGGAGAGGGCTGGCTCCGCACCCACGCTGCCCTGGTGCTGGTTGGGTGCGGTGGGGCTGGGCTGCTGGGAGCGGGTGACTCAGGGCCGAGTCACGCACGGATCCAGACGGCTGTTCCAGGAACCACTGTCCTGCAAGGCCGAGCAGCCCTATCTGCGGCCGGCCCTGGGCAGCACCAGGATTCCAGGTATTCGAAGCCAGCACTGCCGAGAGGGGCTCAGGTGAACCTTGCTGGGCTCCTCCGTGGTCCCGGCTCTGCCTCGCTGTTGGGCAGAAGCAGAAGACTGCCCCAAAGGGGACTTGGAATAGAGACCCTCCTGCCTTGCACTGGGGGAGAGGGGAGCTGTATAGCTCTCCGATGGTTCAGGGCAGGGTGAAACATCTCCATGTGGACCCAGCGAGGGCTCCTGGGAGCCTCTGCACCCTCAGTTGTGCCTCTCCCATGGGACATGGGCTGCTGCAACCACCAGCTCACAGGCTGCCTTGGCCTTGGGAAGGAGAGGAGTGTCTGGGTGCTGCTGCTCGGGGCCTGCCAGGAAGATCGTGGCTCGTTCCAGCTCTGAGGGCAGTCAGCGAGGAATGGCCTTGTGCTGAAATAAGTCTGCAGAGTTTCAACTAAATCTGCCTGTCCAGGCTCCAGCCACCCGAGGCTGCTACCAAATTTTGGCACCCGGTGATGTGCAGAAAGGGGCCTGGTGTCCATTAAGTGGTAGAAGTAGAGCAAATCTCTTGTCCTGGGGTCCTCCCTTCTGCTTAGTGTGTGCTTGCTGATGGCAACAAGAAGCTGAGTTTCTTTGGGGTCATCATCACCCAGAGCGAGCGGGGCTGCTGAGCCGCCTTGGATTGCTCTCTGAGCAGAAAGGACCACGGATTAACACCTCCAGCTTGAGGCAGAGCTGGTCTCTTCCACTGCAGCTGCCCTGCTGCAAGTCCATACAAAATAGCTGGCGCTTGCATAGCGCTTAACAAGTCCCGGAGCGCATTGAGGGGGTAAAAAATCATGGGTGTGTGCGTGCAGGATGCCCAAGGGCAAGGAGGAGCAGCTCCTGGGCCGTGCTCCCCCTCCCATACGTCGCAGCACAGTGTTGTTGATGCTTGATATGGAGGGGAGCTGTGCGCCCTGGCCACCAGCGCCTCCGCCCTCGCGTGTCTCAGTGTACGGCTAACACTTAGATTTGCTGCTTTTTCCTGTCGCCGTGAAGGACTGACCTGCTCTGCTGACAACCAGTTCTTGTCCTGGTAAGATGTGGTTATTTCAGGGCAGAGTGTTGCCCTGAGCAGTAGCACCAAGCCCCTGGCGTCAGGAAATGTAAAACTCCCTATTTCAGGTTAAATTCATACGTGAGAAGGTGCCAGAGTGCAAGTTTGTGTGTTTGACACAAAATCAGCATTGCAGTACCTCACCTGCTGAGCGAACAGTCTCGGGCTCTGGGTAGCCCACATTTAATGTAAAAGCAGAGGGGTTTTAGGGTGACAAAAGTAAGTGTCCCTGCGGGAACTTGCCCGGCTCTCGGGGCTTACCCTTCCTCCTGCAAAGCCCCATGTGACCGGTGAGTAAGTGCAGTGTTTCCTGTAGAAAGCACAGCCTTGCTCGCAGTTGCCTTGCAAAAATCGAGTAACTCTTTCCTCTAGCATCGAGGCTGTGTTTCCTGCAGCATCGGGCCTCCTCCTCGAAGCATCCAGCGTGCAGGGACACAGCAGGAGAGGGGACGCCGACTGAGGCTGGGATTTCTCTGCCGGAGGCTGGCTGCTGACAGCGGGTGGGAAGCGCTCGCTGCGGCAGCTAATGCAATATTCAAGGCGGCTGTAGCGATGCCAGCAGGTGCTGCTCGCTCAGGGGTCGGATGGCAGCCCTCTGTCCTTAGGGGTAGGGTATTCCGTGCGAGTTCCTGCACACAGACTGTCTAGTTCCCAGCTGGGAGAGCAGCTTGCCTCGGTCACAGCTCCCCTTGCTGGGAAAATATGCTTTTGCAAAGCAGAAGGTCAGCGTGACCGGTGTGCTGAATGAAAGCTCCCTGCCGACAGCCAGCGAGAGGAGCGGGAGGGGTTGGTGGAGCTGCGAACATGTGGCTGCTTCTGCCGGCTCAGACCTTCAGCTGAGCTCCAGGACATGGGCATCCTCCTCTTCTCCAGCCCAGCAGATGCCCATCCACAAGAGAGGGGAAAGCGCTGCTTTGCTTTGCCCCAGCATGGAAGCGAGCAGCCAAGGGCTGTCTGAAAACACAAAATGCAGGCGTTGGGTTCAGCTTTGCTCATGTTTTTATTTCTCTTCTGCCAGGACAGGAGGAGGTGGAGCTGTTAACACTCGATTGACTCTGTGCCCCTCACAGCAGGGCATGTACCGAGCTTAGGTTTCTGCCAGCGAGGGTATATTGCCAATGTCGCAGGCCCTGCAAGCAAGAGGTACGTTGGGGATTTGCAGTAAATCATCTCGACTTTGTGTCTCTCAGTGGGCTGCACTGGCATGGGGAACACGGCACAGAGCCGCCCACCAGCTCAGTCAGGGTGTCACTTACTCTGCTTCTTCTTTAGAGATTTGTTTCCCCGAGCATAAAACTTCTGCAATCAGAGACACCATGGGGTCACAGTTCAGGCTGGCAGCTGCAGTCACGAAGCCGTCCCTGAAAGGGAAAGCGGAAGAATGTGGATCTCTCCAGTGTACATAACTCAGCGCAGCAGCATCCCCGTGGCACCCTGGCTGGAGGCCAGCTGTATTTTGGAGGGCTCAGGGCAGGGTGGCTGGTACTGCAGAGTGCACGGGGACTCGCAGCAGATTGCCTGGCACTGCTGGGAGCTGGGCACCGAGCCTGGGAGCAGTGGGGCAGAGGGAGAGGAGATGTGTCGTGTCCCAGGCTCCCTGCCCAGCTGGTATCTTCATTGAAACTCGTCCTCTTCTCCTTCCCTGCCCTGCTTTGGGTTTCTCTGAAACCATCTCACTGCTGGTTCAGCAGCCAGTAGCTGCCTGTGGTGTGCAGCCATGGGAGGTGATGTGGAGCCTCCACGGGAGCTCTGCGGGCTGGAAGGGAGAGGACCATGCCCTGTTCCCAGGGCGCTGCCGTGTCAGGGCACAGACCGGCCTCGCACTCGCTCACCTGATATAAAAGATCAGGAACTCCTGTTGCTCCAGGCTGCCCTTCACAACAGTCTCCGTGTATCCCTTTCCGCAGCCTGTGAGAGAGAGCATCGCAGCCTGCTCCAGGAGCCCTGGTCTGACAGCTGCCACCCATCCCACCTCAGTGCCATCACAGGGAGGGGCAGAGGGGACAGTGACTGGCTGGGGTCTGGAATGGGACAGGGATGGGGGACAGGTATGGAAACCCTGGACAAGCAGAACTGACCCAGAACTGCAGGACTGTGTCATGACCCTGGGACTCTCCCTGGCATGGAGAGGGAAGTTCTTCCTCCTTCATGACCTCTAAGCCACTGGAGATCAGCAAAGAACAAGAGCTCTGTTCTGCAGGCCCGGAGCTCAGAAACAGGGTTCACAAACCCGCCATGGCAGCCAGTCCGAAACTTAGAATCATAGAATCATCTAGGTTGGAAGGGACCTTTAAGACCATCAAGTCCAACCAACTTGAGTTGCTTCAGCTAAACTCTGCAACTGCTGTGTGTTTACAAGCCCCAGAAGCAGCTGGTGGATGAGCAGGTGGGCTGGGCAGCGGTTTGGCTGTTCTCATCTCTCTGCCCTTTCTTACCTGCGTAGCGGATGCTTTTCCCAAGCATCGTGGTCCAGAAGAAGGGGACAGTGTGCAACTCCTTCCCTTTCTTCAGCATGTTTAAGGCAGCGATGTGACCTGTGATGAACCAGCAGAGGAAATATCTTTCTTGTAGGTTCTCAGAGTGTCCCCTGCCTTTTGTTATCCTGCTGTCCCTTCTGCCCTGTTCCCTCGATGCCCATCTCCGAGGGCAGCTGGAAAGTGAGGTGGCTGTGCTGTCTCACCGTGGGCCTCGGCCACCTGTTGGTGATGGATGCTGGACCGGTCCCCGTTGAGCAGCGCTACAGGAAAGGAGACCACATCCCCCGCAGCGAAGACATTTGGGATGTTGGTTTGCATGTGCTAATGGGACGATAAGCAATTAGTGCAATGATGAGAGGGATGGAACTGGGTACGGACCAGGGATGCTCAGCTGGCACTTACCAGATCCACCAGGATGGCACCGCTGTCATCTCTGGCGATGGAAGTGCCCTTCAGAAATGCTGAGTTGGGGAACACCCCTGCAGGGAGAGGAGCAAGGACAAACGTGGCAAAGCTCTGCAAAGGCAGGGAGGAAACTTGACCTCGGCCCTACAGCAAGCACATGCCTGTTCAGCCTGCTTGGAGCACAACAGCTGGCAGCAGCGGCCAGTGCTTGGACTGGTGCTGAGCTAATCCAGGGGCAATAAAACCAGGGCCCAGAACAAGGCATGCTCTGATAACACAGCAGTGACCTACGGAGCTCAGCGAGCGTGCCAAAGTCATACTGAGAGCGTAAGTAGCTCCTTTCCTCCTGCCGTTGCTCATGGGCTGCTGACTTTCTCCGGGTGTTTAGGACCAAGGTGTAGGGTTGGATGATAACAGAGTGGGAAAGAAACTGCAGGGAATAGCATCCTAGGAATGCACTGGGATGCTCCGGGCTTGCTGGCTCTTGTCCCCATTCCCAAAGCCACCTCCCTCTCCCAAATGGGGTCTCTTACCTATTCCCACCACAACCACAGCTGCAGGTAGTTTCTCTCCACTGGCAAGAACAGCCTCTGTGACCTAGGAAAGAAACAAGAATTGTTAACAAAGAGTTAAAAACTCTGTCCTAATTCCTGCAGCCTCCCTGCTGCCTCATTCTTTGCTGTCTTTTTTCTTCCCCAGGTTCAGATCACCTTGTCCAACTAATGTGTGTTGCCAGGAATGTAAGAGAAAATCATGCTGTTGTCCCTGAGATACGAACACATACTGGTGCCCTTTGAGCCCAGACTTGTGCTCAATGAAAATAAATGTGAGGGTTTAGAAGTGGGAGAGGAAACCCTAGACATGGGCACTGGGTTATACCTCAGTTGGGGTTTTTTCCCCCTAAAATTAGCAGTTCAGGGATCACAATGGCATGACTGACCTTTCCATCCTTTCCTTTCAGCTCACAGAGTTCTGTTTTCATGTAAAACTTCACCCCTTTATTTTGCAGCATCTGAAAAGGAAGAGGAAGCTGGCTTGAGCATTCACTAGGAAATTCCAGGCTGTACTGCTGTAAAAACAGCCGTACCCAGCCAAAACCCAGGCAGACAGCTTAGCTGCTGCTCCAGGCTGCAGAGAGGTTTCATTTGTTTCCCTGCCTGGCACAGGGTGCCCAGAAGCCTGGCTTCATTCTGCCGTCCTAGTCGGGGCTGGTGTGTGAGGTGGGTCTAGGATGAAGCAGAGCTCGGGTATGAAGCTGAGCGGGGGAGTGTGACGTGCGTGTGAGGGAGGTTGGGACCAGCCAAGTGTGCAGAGCTCCTTCAGTGAGCTGTACGTGAGCAAGGTGGCTGGGCGCGCAGGGTGCTGACTCAGCGCAGGGGCTGGATTTCCTGGGCTGTTGCAGATCACAGGGCTGCTTGGACAGGATGTGTTCTCCATCCTAGAAATTAGTACCAGGTTTTCCTAACCTTCATGGCGACACCTCCAACCTGAGGACCCAGCACATTCTGGAAAGGGAACTCCTTTTTTTCCACCACTGAGATGGCACCAGCCTTGTCTGAGAGGAAGGCAGCTATCTCCATTCCTGCAAGGGAAAGGCATGCCCAAGGTAAGCCCGCTGCAAGCATGAACCTGCACCCTCCTCCTTGGAAACTTTTTCCCCTTCCAGGTGAGGAGAACAAATCTGATTTAGTGCCAGTGCTTAACTGCTCTTCTACACATTTCTGGGCTGAGGTATTTAGCTCCCCCTGGTTTTTGTTCTCACACACTATGGACCTGGATATTAGGAAATGCAAAGAACAGCTCCTGGTTGTGTACAGAATTACTCCTTTTTTGTGCCTTACTCCCTCACTTTCCCAATGCTTCTGGGGAGTCCAGCTCCTCTGAAGCATGGTGACATTTTCATAAGGCACATCTCGCTCTGTCCATGTCGAGGAACTGTTCATAGCTCTCAAAGTTTCTGGGTATCAGAGGAAAGACTGAGTGCGTGCTGTGTAATACATACCCCACCAGCCTTAGCGCTCTGGGGAGAAACCCAGACAGGCAGTGGATGAACATCCCTTCCCCGAAGACCCCTAGTTAATCTGCACATGCAGCAGAAGTGGGTTTCAAGGCTATCACTGATGACTCGATACCCACTCCAGCCTGGTACCTATGAATGAAGCTCCTACGATCACCAGATTGTTGCCAGTTGCCAGCTCTAAGATCTTGCTAGAGTCTTCTGGGGTTTGGAGAATGCACACGTTCTGCAGGTCTGCCCCTGGGACCTTGAGGGAGCTGGAGCTGAAAAAGAGAATCCAGATATGTCTCATGATTAGAAATTAAACCGAAAGAATGAGGGGGGGAGCACAAACCCAGGCAATCTCTTGGCTGTGTCATCCCATCCTGTCCTTTTATCTCATCTCCTACCACCTCCCTTTCACACGCCACTAGAAGACTGCCAAGCCCTCTTGTCCTGCCTAAAATTTTGTGTGTGGTAAATGCTTTGTGCACTCACTGGCTGCCTGTTGCAATGAGCAGCTGATTGTACTTCTGTGAGGACCCATCCATGAAGCGCACCTTCTGCTTCTGGAAATCCACTGACACTGCCTGCAGGACAAAGGAGGTAAAGATTAGATGGGTACCTCTGGTCCACTCATGTCCTGTCACATCAACCCGCTCTGCTTGCCTGTGACTGCGTGCTCTATTTCTGGATATTCAGGTGAGATGAGAAATGCTGGTGTCCTCTCCCACACTTCTACAAGTCTTAGGCTTTAGGAACACTAAGTATGACAGTACCAAATCTGGGTTCCTCTAAGCGGTGCGCAGAAGGCTAGTTTCAAGGGCCACCCTCTTGCATGTGATGGGCACATCTGTTCATGGGTAGCACAGATCAGTGCATGCACACTGTCCCTAGCCCTGGTCTTATAGCGCTGTCCCAGAAGATAACGCATGTACTTAGGCAGAGCCCTAATTTCTATCAATGTAGAGCTATGCCTGTAGGTGTGGGCATGCCCTCCCCATGGCAGGAGCAGGACCACCTATTGAAGACTGAGCTCAGCTGCTCTTGTACCTCTTTCTCTGTCCAGAGCTCTATACTGTGAGCATCGAGGAATTCAGGTTTCCTCAGGTAGATGTCCTCAGCTTTCAAGTTCATTTCCTGGAAACAGTACAGAAATATGAAATGAAGCACTTCTCACAGACGGCTATACTTTTGCAGTGTTTACTGGGAAGTAAGTTTGCATAAGAGGTGAATTGTGTGTTAGAAAATCACAGCTCCCCACACTGCCCCATCCCTGTCATCTTCTTGTCCCCTCTCAGAAAAACCCATCAACGCAAACTCTAGTGGGAAGAACTCAGTGAAAGGGGATAAAACCATTAGCTTGTGGTGGACTCCGATCAAAGACTTTCTGGGAGGAAGAAGTGAGATGTTAGCTGGAAATTTTACCCCTTTTCCTTGTGGGTGCCTCAGCACTCCTTATGCTTTACCAGAATGGCTCACTCAATTGCTCAGTCTGGTCCTGAGTGTTGGCTAATTCACACGTGGTACCCAGGCACAGTCCTGTGCTTCTCACATACAAACCTTGCTCAGTTTGGACTTGTCATATGGAACATGTTTCTCTTTGGTGGCCATGATGATCCTGCCAGTAAAGCCCTCTTGGCGAAGTGTCTCTGCACACAGCAGGGCAGCCACACCTACAAGAGATGCTCATCTCAGCCCTCCTACACGTCACTATGGAGTAGGAGGAAGAAGGCAAGTCTTCCCTGGAGAAGAGAGTGGCGGCTCACAGCATCTGTGGGCAGGGCACAGTACAGACCACTTCGCTGACCTCCTCCCAAAAGCAGGACCGTGTCCCGGTTGAGAAGGCATCGCTTGCTTGTGTCCTTTACCCTCTGGCTCTTTTCAAGATCCTAGAAGAAAGTGAGAAATGCTGCAATCATGCCTAGCCCAAGGTGCTGCTTGTGCTTAGTGACAGCAGGTAAGGTCAATACCTTCTTTTTTGCTGTAACAAACACCTTTCCGTCTTTCACTGTTACCTGCAGGGGTAAAAGGAGAGTGCATTTAAGTGCTGCATTCATGAGGTTGTGGTAGCAGCTTTCCTAAGAGGATCTGGTCCAGTGGGCCATCTGTCTCTGATACACCAAGAGTGACTTATAGGGATCTTGGATGCCAAACAATGCTGAGGAGCTCGTAAGCTTTTCTCCTCATCCCAAGGACATTCAGGAAGAGGTGTAAATCCTTTTTTTTCTTTCTGAAAGAAAGGAAAGTGCTGGCTGTGACGTGTAGCAGGATGTATGACATCACCTTTGATTGAAAGGAGCTTTAGGACAGGGAGGTACACGATCTCAAGAAATCATCTCATGTGTAGCTCTGTGTGACCTGGACCACAGAGCCGTGGCCAGGGCAGGATGCTTTCAGCTGGTGTCAGGAACATGGAGGTTGTGGGAGTGAATAAATGCAAGTGGTATGGAGGACATTGCCCAAGCTGGGAGGAGGAAGAGACAAGAAGTCACCTTAAAGCAGGGAAGGCAGTCCAGAGAAGGGTATTCCTCAATGTCTCCAGTTTTGATGTTAAAGCAGGCGCCGTGCCAGGGGCAGCGCAGCCTCTCCCCTTTCAAGACTCCTGCAATAGAGAAGCCCCCCCACAACCGAGCAGTGAGAGCTGACCTCCCTGGCGTGGCCGCTCCCCCTGCCCAGCACCAGGGTTACCTTTGCTGAGTGGGGCGCCATAGTGAGGGCATTTGCTGCCCAGGGCGCTGAACTCCATCTTGTTCCTCACCAGCAGCACCGGGTAGCCAGCCACCATCACCTCCAAGAGCCTGTGGGAGAGGTGGAGAGGTGGGTGCCCCAGGGAGCCGAGGCTCAGTGCCTCGCAGCCGACGTACTGCTCCCTCAACCAACAACATGGCGGCCACCAACATGGCGGCTCTTGCCATGGTGACACCACCCCTGCTGCCTGCAGGCCTCATGGCGGCGTCCCAGGCCCCGGCCTGCCCCCCACCAGGTACTCACTGTCCGTCCCTGACATCGGCCTCCTTGCAGACCTCAGCGGTGACGGTGTCGTCGCCGTCCATGCCGGTGGCTGCAGATGAACAGAGGGAGGGGTTGTCCGCCATGGATGCTCGTTCTCCCTGCGCACCCTTGTGCCCTCGCTGCAAAATCCCACCCCAAAATATAGGGCTGTCACTGCCCCACCTGGGAGCAGGTCAGTGCCATGTGCTCAAAGGGTCCTGAACTCCTGACACTGCAGGAAAAAAAACCCACAACTGGTGGAAAACATACATTTCCCCACGTTTTCAACTTCGTCCCCAAGCCCAAAGCCCATTCCTCTCCCCTTTTCTCCTCCGGCTTAACCCACTTTTTTGTGTTCAGCCCCATGTCCCATTAAACTCAACTGCACTGCAAGATGAGCCAGCAAACATGATTTATGACAGTCATGTTGCAAATAAATATAATTATTTATGGTGACGTGCTGCTACCATACCCTGCGGCTCCCCCAAATCAGGGTCTGAAGAGCCATTTCAGCCTCTCTGAAACCTCTTCAACATTTGTGCAGAGATGTTATTTGCACTCATTGCCATGAAAGGAGTAATTTCTGCCCAAAATGCCTCTTGGGCTAGAAAAGACCCCAAAATCTTGGTCTTTAGCACTGTCCCTGCCTTAGCAATCAGCTGAGAGGCTGGTTAGAAATATCCCTCTCTGTTTCGGAGGAAAAAAAGCAAGAAATGGAGGAAATGAGGGTCATTTGAGGCAAGTTTCAGTGCAGGGTGGTGACTTGCTCCTGCAAATCCCCACCATGACACTGCTCTGTTCCCGGGTCCCTTAGGAGAAGCATTGGTGGGTACTCACCCGGTCCTGCCGTGGTGGGCTCCGGCACCCGTCCCCCGGCTCAGAAAGCCGCCGCTGCCACTGTCTGTGAGTTTCTCCTCCGCCAAGGTGCCACCCTGGCGTCTTAAGGCAAGTGCTCTCCCCGCCACCAGCCCACGGCTGGGTGATGCTCTCCCCACGTTGCACAACAACATCCATCAGGAGACGCATCTCCTGGAAGCAGCCGCCTGCCAGCAAGTCTTATCTGATTTCTGCAACTGGTCTGTGCCTAATTAAGTGTATTTTGCTCAGGTTTAGAATTGCAAAATAATTAAGGGCACGTAGGAATAATGGCTCAGGTGTGGTTTAAAGACCGGGTACGTCGTGTGCGGAGTGAACAGAAACTTGAGTGGATGCAGTGACACCCTGCTGCATCTTCCCATTGCCCCTTTTCTTGATGGAAAGCCCTCTAGCTCAGTGCAATGTGTTTTTGCAGCACTTTGGAACGATATCAATACTTTTTATATATCTCTATGACATCTAAAATTATATAATTTGATCTTTTTGTAATATCTCTCTCCATTGATTTTTAAGGAACACAAAGAATTCAGCACCTCTGCACGTGGCTTACATCCCAGCTCTGCTTTTGGTTCAGTCCTCCGATGCCCAGGCACGTGGTCCCATCGTCGTGTGGTCCCATCGTCGTTTGGTCCCCGAAGGATGGCATAGAGCAGTACAGCTCCTTGCTGTACTATTTTTGCAACAGAGTGGGAGTTGCATAAAAACGGGAGTAACGCCTACGCTGTTTGTGTCTACTCCCGTTCTTATCTCTATTTCACAGTCAATATGTTTCACAACCTTAAAATATGCCTTAAAATTTAGGGGGGGAAAAGTTACTAGCAGTGTGCTTCCATCATCTCCCTTGCAGAACCGGAGCTTCACAGGGACTGGCTTTCTGGCGTGCAGCACGTTCCCAAATCCGGGGAGGGAGGGACAAAAATCCTTCGGTGGGCATGGCCCGGAGAAGAGGGCACGCACAGGGATGCTCGGTAAGTGCAAGCTGGCTTATTTGCGAAGCAGCTCGCTTCATCAGACCCACTGAGCCGTGAGCGCACCTTTCGGTGCCGGGGTGCTGTCGTGTAAGGAGTGATTTTAGCCCACGGGCGACGCACGCCCATGATGGGTGCAGGTGCGAGGTATTTTCTCACAGCGCCAACAAGTAGCTTTCAGGCTCTGCTTTCCTGGCCAGGTGCCTGAATGTGAAGCAATTTGGCTGCCGAACGTCCCTGTATAAACTCTTTGTAATTATTCCCCAGAAGCACGTTCCCACGTGGAGAAGCAGCAGCCCTTGCGGAGGCATTCTCTGACTCAGCAGAAATTGCTGAAAAACGGTGTTTGCTTATGGATGAAAGCTTCGGCGCACCGGCAAAGTGGCAGGTACAAAGGCGTGCAGCTGTGGGAGGCTTTGGGACAAGCCAGGTGGAGCACGGTCCTGTGCGGCGGTGTTTGCACTGCAGGGCTGAGCAGCTAATTCGGCTGCTGGGTGCCTCTGGATGCGGCCGAGCACCAGGGGAAAGGGTTATGGAAAATGTAAAAGGAGAAAGGTGAAGCGAAATCCCCACCTCTGATGGGGGCAAAGATGATGGCAAAGGATTGAAATTTGCAAAGGGCATTGGACGTAAAAGGGAAGGTTTGGGTTAGCTGCAGGGATGCTGCATTACTGCGTCTCTTGAGAGCCAGCACCTAGGAACACGCAATATGCCCTCGAGGGATTCAGGCAATGGTATTGGAGGCAGATTTTTGGGAAGATGCTCTGTAAGCAGCTTTTGGCCTTCTGTTAGGTAACCCAGAGCTAGATACTCAGAGTGGTTGAGACCTTTGCTTGTAACACACAGCAGCATTAAACACAGGAAGGAAGAGAGCGCAAGGAAGCAGTGCCCTCAAACACGAACAGAGCCCAGGTAGGCATCGGAAAGCTCTGACCGGACCTGCCACCCACACTCGTGCTGACTCACATGAGCTGCTGAGCTGCCCTTGTATTTCATTAGATATCTTCACTTCCGCTGTGTCCCTCCAGTGTTGTCAGCACTCTGGAAAATTCGAGTTTAGAGGCGAAGATTTAACGGGGATAGCTCTCCTCCCTTCAAGTCCCTACTACCGTCAGCTGGTGTAGCACGTGTCTTCTTGCTGCAGTGCAGCCGTGGCGGTGTGGATGCGTCCTTGTCCCACCTTTGCTTGCCCCCAGCTGGCTCAGGTCAGGGTCCTCCCCTGCCCTAGCCGACCTGCCGAATTTTAACCGAGCGTTACCCACAGAGTCGAATGTTATTGAAGACTGTTCAGGCGCAGGAAGAGGAAGCGAGGCGAAAACTGCAGCAGAGCTAAAATGATTAATGGGACACTGCTCTCAGAACAGCTTGGTTTGTGATATTAATAACGAGAGAATTCAGGAGGGAACCTAACCTGTTCCAAGCTGCGGAGCCAGCAGCAGCAGGAGATGCAGTTAGGAAGCTCCTGTGCTTATATTTGTAACGCAGGAGGAATCGAGTGGGGTCAGCAACGTGCGATGCTGCACGGAGTGGGTGTAGGGGCTGAGACACGCTTCCACCTTGCAGGGCTCATTCTGAACCTGTCTGAATTGCAAAAAAAAAAAAAGCGTGCGGTCATAAACACATCATGATGCAGTCAGAAAGCACATAGATATCCATCAAAAATTACTTAAGCTTGAGAATGGTGAACTAAACGGGGAAAAAAATGTTTATCCCACAAGGGAAGAAGACATGGAAAAAGAAATATTTAGCAGGAATGAATTTGCTTACAAGGTAAGAATTATTATATGTGCTGTTTCGCATTTTCTTCCTAAGCACTCATGTCTGGCGATGGTGAGAGAGGAGATACAGGCTGGGCAGACATCTGGCCCCACGTTTCACCGTTCACCACAAGGAAAGAAGGAACCTGAAACCTTGCTGATAGCAGCAGATATACAATTCAATAAGTGGACAAATTTGGGGCATGTCAGCTACTGGAAGCACTGGAGAAATACAAGGAACGGTCCATGCTGCCATGCTGGAAGGGGTTTTACCAGTCAATGAATCTGTCAATGGATGGGTTTTTTTATCCCACAGTATACCTGTGCCACCGGAGTGAGAAGCAGAGAGCACATCCTTTGCACAACCAAATCATGGCAGCTGCTCCAGCCCAAGCCCTTGGGAGACAGCTGAGCCCGCAGCATCCTTAGGGATGCTGTGCTGTTGTCACAGGTTTCTCCTACAGATCCCTTGTGACNTTAAAAAAAAAAAAAAAAAAAAAGACTTCCAGTCCCGGGAAAAAGGAAGGCGGCCAAAAGCAAGAGCATCCCGAGCAACCTGCCATGGGGTTGTTTATCCCATGGGCGAAGCAGGCTCTGCCTGGGTGGCTCTGGCTCTCTGGTAAGGGGGGGCGTTCCTGCACGCCAGGCTGCAGAAGGCAGCGTGCTGCGCCTGGCCAGGCAGCGGCTGGCGGCTGGCACCAGAGCATGCCGGTGCTGCGAAGCTCCCAGGAGACATCCTGTTATTCAAGGAATGATCTCAGGAAGGATGACCCACCTGGACAGCAGAACACCCGCAGGGCTGGTCGCAAGACCGGGGGAGGGAAGGGAAGAGTCTTCCCCTTGGGCGGCCGAGCTCGCAGGCTTGAGCGGGGTGAATGGACGGGTTGCAGTGCAAGTGGTGACCTCCTCTGCCGGACAAGATCAAGTCCTGAGGTCAATGGTTAAGTGATGGACACTTTGCCGTTTCTTGCATTAAATCCTGGAGCTGCGTGTGTGTGAAATGGCGCTAAGGGCGGGGAAAAAGGGTAATAAAAACTCTCTGCGCTGTCAGTGCTAGCAGAAACCCTTCTCCTACTCACCGCGCTAGCAGAGACTGATGTGCCTGTCTCCTGTGGCTACAGCGAGTATATCCCCAGTTCCACCTGGAGAATATCCAGCTTCCACATCAGGAAAGTGTTTCCGGCTGGAAGGAGCAGACACTCGGGTTTGCATTGATTTCAGCTCTCTTCACAGCTACCTCTGCAACGTCTGGGCATGCTTTGCCATAGCCGGCGTGCATTTTGCACAGTAGAACCTTTCATAGGTGTGGAGTTACTGACTTTCTGAATGAAAATGTGGATATATAGAGCAAAATATTCCTGTATCGTCTGACTTCCTATGGCCTAGCAGATAGAGCAGTGACACACTTTAGGAAGGGGTGAAGACAACGGCTAATTAAAGTTTGGAAGCCAAGCTGCTTGATTTGTTTCAAGATCTTGGACTCTTCAAATTATTTTAGGTGTGAGCCAGGTCTGGCCTTAGACGAACAGATGGGCTTTATGCCTCCCTGGCAGATTAAGGGAGCGAGGCTTTCCAAAAACAGGAGGATGACTTTTGCCAGAAGGACTTTGCCGTGTCAGAAGCTGCCACATCTGTTGGCTACGGCAAGTCCTGGGAGAGGTTTGGGAGCAGAGCGGGCTCCTCCTTGTGTACGGGATGGGGGAGCTGGAAAAGCACACCCAAACCCCCGTCCAGGAGTAGTGGGGAGCATCTGGGGTAGGACGCAGTTTATCTGACAGAATTCATATGGGGGATTACCAAGGAACTGCCAGCTCTTTATTGTGGAAAATGGGTTATCTGCAGATGTGCTGCAGAGAAACTCCAACCTGTGAGCGGGAGAAAAAAGCCACTGCCCAGCTGTTGAAAAAACCTGCTGTACCCTCCCCTTACACCCCGGCTGCTGCTGTAAAGCCCGACTATGGGATTAGCTGTGGTCCCCACCGTGTTACGGGATGGACCTGGGCACATCCTCGCTGACAGCTGGAAGGAGTCCCCTGCCCTGCTGGGACCAGGCACTGGCAGCAACCCGTCACCAGGCTGAGCTGCCTCCCTGCAGAAAATGAGGCCTTTTGGGGACTGTTGGAAAACTTCTGGAAATTTGGGTGAAAAAGGCAATATCTCCAAATAAGGTGTGAATGAAGAGGCCCATCAGATCGGGCTGCTCTGCCCAGCTCACCAGCGAGCGTGCAGGGACCTCTTGTGGCAGTTGTGACCGGGAGCTCCTGTCCCTGCTCTTCTGTAAGGCTTCTCTTGGGACAAGCCTGGCCTCCGAGCCTGGGGGACGTGGCTGAATATTTGGCCTGATCTGGTGTCTTGGGACCTGTTTGTAACTGGGCTTGGAAGCCTCCAGCTCCGAAACCGTCCTCAATTAATGCCATCGCTGCTGAGGAAGGAAGACAAGGAGAAAAGGCTGGAAATGGGGCTTGTGAGAAACCACTGCCCGATGGCAAGTCCTGGTAAAATTAAGTATAATCTGGGCTAAAATTATCCAAAAAGTAGTATATATGTAGCTGTTGCTGGTGCTCTGGCAGTGGGATCAAAACCCCTGAACCAGAGGCTCAATTAATCATGGCTTAAATTCCTCCCACGGGGAAGTGGTAGGTAAAAGCTCTCCAGCGTCCAGAAACATTTTAACTATTCCTGTCCTCGACCCGAGCCTAGCCAAATATTCATCTTTAGAAGAACAACACCAGAAATGGAGGAGCCCCTGGGACAAACGGGGCCGGGCTAGCAGGCGTTTCATGGTCTGAGGCTTTACCCGCAGGCAGGGGACGGGCAGGGTTGTCACCGCAGAAAGGGACAGGCGAGATTTCTGAGGCTAAAACACTGCAGATGACTCCTCATTAGGAATCGGCTCTCTGCAAGTTTATACTGCAATTAACTGTGAACTGATTTTTCTCCTCGGTGCCCTGAGCAGCCCAGCACATCTCCAAGGCATGTCTCCCTTTCCTAGGCGTATCTTAACGCTAAACAGAAATGTCTTTGCGTTTGGCCTTCTCAGTGACAGATTAGCCTATGTGATCCTTCAAGTCCTAATACACGAGATTATTTATAATCCCTCGAGCAGTCAGGTCTGCCGATTACTTCAGGCAGCGTCTCCCTGCCACCTAACCGCTATGAAATTACATTGTCTTGTCCTGCTTTTAGGCAAATTTCTGCAGCATGAACGGATGCTTTTCTATCTGTTGGGACTATATCACCCCTCTCCTTCAGATCTGATTTAATCACTCCCCTCCTCACTGTCCCTTCCGTCGGCATTATCACTTGTTGATGTTTTAATGTCCATCACTACAGCCAGGGCAGCGACTCAGGCTCAGGCTCCACACGTTTCTGTTTCAGCGAAGAGAAAGTAGAAAATTTCATCCAAAATTAATACCTCAAAGGAGAGGCAGAGTTTGACATTAATCAGTGTGTACACGGTGACTCATCCCGTCTGCAGAAGAGACGCAAGGTCTGCGCAGCAGCCACGCTTCTGGTGGAGACATCAAAAAGCACCAAGGGAGCGATCAAATTACGGGAAGCTGGAAAAGCAGCGTAGTTGTAGGATGGAACTAAAGAAGTTGTGGGTATGGGATCCCGCATTCCCACAAACCCCGGACAGCAGAGCTGGGGTGTCCCAGCCATCGAGGAGCTCCTCTCGGGACCGGACATGGGACAGGGGGAGGGAGTGCTGTGGGCAGAGTGGTTTTTTTGGCAAGGCAATTGGACCTTCTTGCTTGCTTGATGTGCAATCGGATCTGGCAGGGTGTGTGTCTGTGCGAGGGATGGCTCTCCAGCACGGTGAGGCAGTTGATGGCATCAATGACGGCATCGCACGCTGGGGATACTTTGGGGCGAAGGACCACCGCCCAGAGCACCTCACGGGTGAGGTGTTGAGCCACCCGCTGCCACCGAGGTGGAGGAGGAACCTCAGGGGAAAGTGAGGAAGGTGTCCCCAGCTCCAGCACAGTGATGGGACACCCGGGCCAACACTCTGTGGCATGCTTGCAGCCAGCTCTCGGGCCGGCCATCGCTTCTGCCCGTGCGATGCGCGGGGAAGGCTGACGCACACCCGGGGGTGCCCATTTCCCATTCCCCCCCCCCCACTACCCTGAGTCACACGCTCCGTGGGGGAGCGCTGCCCCTGCGTGTCTGCATCCCTGCGGGGGGCGGGGGGGGGGGGATGCGGGAAACGCATCGCGAATTCTCGGTTGGGACGATGTTCCCCCCTCCCCTTCGGGGCTGAGCATCCCGACCGGGGCAGGGAGGGGACGGCACGGCGGGCGTGGGGCGAGGCGGTGCCGGTGCCCGGGGCGGTGCCGGTGCCCGGGGCGGTGCCCGGGGCGGTGCCGGTGCCCGGGGCGGTGGCAGGGCGGGTCCCGGAGCCGGGCGAGGCGGAGCCGTCGGGCAGCGCGGCCGGTGCCCATGGGAGCGCGGGGGCCGGTGGATCGCCCATGGCTTTGAGCCCGGGGCTGCTGTTGGTGGCCGGTTCCTTCGCAGCCTTCCGCTTGCTGAACCGGGGGCTGGAGCGGTTGGTGCCGCCGCCCCCCTCGGCCCGGCGCAACCGCTGGAAGTGGCGCAACATCTGGACGTCGCTAGCGCACAGCGTGCTCAGCGGCGGCGGGGCGCTGGCCGGGTGAGCGGCCCGGGCACCGCGGAGCCCCGGAGGGCACCTGGGGCTGGGGCGGGGGGG
>RSEF01000019.1:6361961-6380885 GCA_003993805.1 Himantopus leucocephalus
CACTGGGAGATGGAGGAGGGATCGAGGGGTACAGGGGGACCGAGGGACAGGGAGGCACCAAGGCACCAAAGGGATAGGGAGACTCCGGGGGAAACAGGAGGACAGGGGTGGCCATGGGGGGACCACGGGGACAGGAGGGCTCCGGGGGGTGTCAGCAGCACCAGGTGGGCACCAAGGACACTGGAAAGGAATTGGGGAACCAGAGGCACTGCCTGGCACTCACAATCCCTCTCCCTGCAGGTTCTGCCTCCACCCCGGGATGTCCGAGGACCTGGTGGGCACACACCCGCCCGGGGCGCACAGCCTGGTCGCCGTGTCCGTAGGTGAGGTGGGGGAGTGGGCTGCCCCCTGTTCTGCCCCCCTGGGGGTCCCCAGGCGCTCATCGCTGCCTGACACCGGCCCCTCGAGCCATGTCGTGGGCAGCGATGTCTCAGGCACCCCAGACAATCGCCCTATTCTTGGCAAAGGACAGTGGCTCCTTTCTGTCCCACGGCACCCGCAGCCAGGAGGTACTGGGCACCAGGCTGCCTGCCGCCGTCCTCGTGGGGCAGCCAGGGCAAGGGGCATCCAAAAAGTGCCCATGGTATGGGATTGATGCAGATCCTCCCAAAGCCTTGAGCTAAACCTGCCAGTGTGGAGGCCAGGAGCTTTGAGTCCTCTGGCTGTGTGAAGCCTTTCCTCCCCACTCCCCTTGTCACCTTCTTGCAGATCTGTCACCAGCCCTGTGGTCAGTGGTAACAGGCTTCCCGGCATGGCTACGGCTCAGCCAGGAGGTTTGAGTATCTAAAATGCCGACATGGGGTTGGTTTGGCGGCAGCGAATCCTGAAGCTGTTAAGGGCTCCAGGCTGAAAGGACTTGGGGTGAGATCCGATCCTGGGATGGTAACATGGGTGAGGGTCTGCACACTGCCTTTGCTCTCACCCTTCTCCAGGAACAAATCCAAGTGATCAGTTAGTTAGTGCCTCTCCCTCGGAGCACACGTTACAGAGCGTACAGAGCGATCGCAGGAGGGACCCAAAACACACCAATTTCTTTCTCCTGCTTCGTGAGAATCCTGTTTTGTGCGTGACTCACCACCACCCAGGGCTTGGGCTGAGCTGTGCCCATCACTTCCCCAGAGGGGCTGCCCAGCCCAGTTGGGTGCAGAGCCAGCTGAGGTGGGGGATGGTCCCTTGGCACAGCCCTTCCTGGCCCCATCTTTGCTCACAGCCTCTTTGTTCCCAGGTTATTTCCTTGAAGACTTTGTGGACATGTTATGCAATCAGAAACTTCACCAGTCCTGGGAGCTGCTCTTCCATCACTCCGTGGTGAGTCCACCAGCCGCTCTCTGAGGGACAGACCCTGGCACTTGTGCCACCAAGGAAGGCTGGAGCTGGGGGACCTGAGCGGGGCTACTGCTGTTGCTAGTGAGGGTGTTTGCCGCCTGTTACGAAATCTGATTTTTCAGCCTGGGGAGAGGAGCCTGACAGCCCAGACAGCAGGGCTCAGAGCTCCTCTGGGTCCTGTGGGAGTCAAGTACCCTTTGAGGCTCTGCAAAAAGGCACCCGAAGACGGGATAGGAAAAAACCCCAAGTGTGGACAGAGTAGGGGAACAGAGAGCTGGGCTGGGGGGCTGATCCATGGCAGTCACATGGACAGGCAGTGACCCAGGTGTTCCCGTCAGCACAGACGAGCAGCTCAGCTCCTGCCAGCTCTCAGACACTTGAGCATCTGCCAGGAAGGGCTGCACATCGCCTCCTTCCAACCTCCCGCTCCCCGGAGGGCTTTCTGCTCATTCGAGTCAGAGCCGTGGCCACGGGGCTTGAGTGGCTGGAGCAGCGGTGGTGCAGGAGCCCCACATCAGTGCCCTCTGCCTGCCTTGCTGCTGGCTGCACCCGGCGTGGGTTTCTCTGGAGCGCTGTGGATGCTACAGGACAGAGGGGTGGCACAGCCCGGAGCTGAGCAGCAGAGACGCTGCAGGGTACAGGGGAGGCACAGGGATCTGCTGGGGATGGGGATGGGGGACAGGGACAGCGCTGGGTCTTACCTGGGATGAGGTGGGGGAGGCGATGGTCGGACCTGCTGTCTCGCAGAGCCCAGCGAGCCCTGCGGCTCTGCCGGCCACTGCTCACGAGTCAAAAGGTCAGCTCCACAATAGAGCTAATTCAGGCCAAGACAGTGACTTAACAAGCAGGGAGCGGATAATCTCATTAAAGAGCCAATACAGAGAACAGCATTAATGGTATAAACTGAAGAAAGGAGCGAGTGTACTAAAGCGCAGGCAGGCAGAGCCTGTCCCCCTGCCTGGCAGGGATGGTGTAGGGCAGGAATCACACCCGCTCTGCCCCCAGCAGCCCTGTCCTCTGCTGCAGCGTCCAGCAGTCCCAGGGTGCTTCATGCCAGGCTTGGGGCATCCCACGGGGCTCTCTGATGGACCAAAGCTGCTTAATCCCTGCAGTGTGCCTGTCCTGGGGAGAATCCCTGAGCCAGCAGCAACCATAGCCCTGGGCTACATGTCTCCCTTCCTGCCCCATTCAGCCATTCGCTGTGTGCGGAAAAACCTGCTGGGCCACAACCGACTGCATTCCCCAGGCCACAAAAGCAGGGTTAGGTCTGGCTGCTCTGTCTCCTCTGCCAACCTGGAGTTTATAGAAGTGTTTCCCTCTCCTCCCACTGGAAAAAAAAAACCAAACCAAAACAAAACAAACCACTCAGGTTTCATACAACAGGTTGGGAGGCTTTATCTCATGCCCGAGGCTGCAGCGGTGGCTGGAGGCTGCAATGCTGCAGAGATATGTGTGGGGTGATGACCAGCAGTTTGGCACTGGTGTGATAACTGTTCCCATCTCTGTTCCACACTGCGCCCAAGTGTGGAGGGCCCCAGCTTGCAGCAGCTGAGACCAACCAGAAGTTGGGCTCAGCCTCTCTTCTTTCTCCTTCCCAGGTGATTATCTGCTTTGGTATTGCAGTGCTGCTCCATCAGTACGTTGGGTTTGCCCTTGTGGCTTTACTGGTGGAGATTAACTCCATCTTCCTCCACCTGCGGCAGATCCTGCTCATGGCCAACCTGGTGCACACCACCTGCTACCGCCTCAACAGCATCATCAACCTGGGCACCTACGTGGTGTTTCGCATCGCCACGCTGGCCTGGATGACCCGCTGGCTCTTCCTCAACCGGGAGAACGTGCCCCCGGCAACGTATGCTGTGGGCACGGTGGGCATGGCAATCATGACGCCCATGAACATCATCCTCTTCTACCGCCTGCTGCGTAGTGACTTCTTCAAGTCCAGTCGAGATGTGCAGCAGAAAAAGGAGCAATAGCCCCGTTCTCTGCAGCGTCTAGGGGATGAGCAGCCCTGAGCCTGTGGAGGAGCAAAGCGCAGTGGAGAGTGCACGTGGCTGTTTCAGTAACTTGTGTGGAGGATCCACGCTAACAGAGCATCTGGGCTTTTCTTGTGGCTGCAGATCCTGGGCCCTTCACAGCAGAGAAGGTGCTCACGGACCAGGCACTGGGGCTCTGCTTCCCCGGCACCTTTGGATGACGTGGTTGGACGATCGGGAGCTGCTTAGAGACAGCTCTCGCAGCTCCCTGAGGCACCACTGAGATGAGAAGGGAGCAGAAGAGCACTGTTTCCCCACTGCTGTTCTGGACATCCAAACACTACGGTGTGTTTCTAACCCCTTCGGTGCTGCAGCCCACTGTGTCCCATTGGCCAGGGGACACTGTGCTCAGCTCCGCATTCTCTGTGGCACTTCCCATGGGAGCACAACCAGGCAAGAGAGGCTCCATGGCTTCGCCCTCCAGGCCAGGGCCAGTAAAAGCCAAATCCTGCACTCATGAGTCCTCCCCGAGGAGATTGTCCCAGGTGGGTGATGGAGGGAGAGGCTGAGACCTGTCTGGGTGGGATAATGCCCACTGTGGGGTCCAGGCTGGGGACAGAGCATGGGGCAGCGGGTGCTGCTGTGCTGTGCTGGGGAATGGGTGGCCAATTTCTCCTGGCAACTGGAGCTTTTTCCATGTTGTTTTGTTCCCAGATATGTTAAGTGCCCATAAATGAGTGTGGGAGAGTGCGAGTCGCTGGGCAGGATGATGCTGTGTGATGGTCACTTCCCACAGACGTGGATTTTTCAGGCATAGGCATCTATTAGGATTTAGGCATCTATTAGGAATGAAAAATTCTGCTGCAGAGCCCAGTGTAACACTTTTATCAGCAGCAAGAGCTCTTACTAACACGAGCTTTTAATAAATGGCTGCAAATGCAACGGCTTGAGGGGAAGGGGCTTAGAGGGAAAAAAAGGACTCAGATCCCAGCCTGCTCCAGAGGTATCACTGCTTTGCACAGTGCTTCTTATCCTCTGTCTCCCCACCACGGAGTAAAAATACACTGTACACTGGCACAGTCTACCTCTCTTGGGGTTTTTTTCTCCCCGCTCCTTTCTATGGAGGAAGATGAAGGTTTCTCCTGTTCCTGCTGATGCTCTCCTGCCCTCCTGCGCAAGGGGAGGCTGCGCTTCCCTTGGCGCTGGTGACTGGGAGGCTAAATGGCAGCAGGACAAGTGCCAGCTCCCGCTGTGGCTCTGCCTTTAGCTCTGCTGCACCGAGCCGCTTGCGACCTGCGGGGTTAAGAAAGTGCTGGCTGTGAAATAGGGCAGGCTGCAGGCAGAGCACCCAGCATGTGGCTTCGCTGCTCTCACTCCCGATGCTGGAAGCTGACTTGCAGCAAAGCTAGGATCCCTGTGGTTCGCTCTGCTTGTCCTTGGTGGCTTCCTAGGACAAGGAATCAGAATTGAAAAGTTTTTTTTTACTCCACATTTCCTTTTCCCCACCGATTCCCACGCGCTGAACTGTTCCCCAGCAGCCGAGCACCGTGTATAAAAGCAAGATCATCCCACTCAGGGTTATGTGTACCAGTTCTGAGAAATCCACTGGATCTGTCGTGCTTTGTGTGTCAAATAACCTTTAACTCAAAAATCTCTCCTTTGGTTTGAAAAGCTGGGGGACAGGCTGAAACAACACGCTGCTTGGAGTGGGCGGCACTTGTTTGGAGGAGGAAAATAAGGGAGCAGACACATTTCTGCCTGGGCAGGGAAAGACGAGTGATGCATGTGGGCAGGGGGAGGCTGGAGATGACTCGTGGCCAAAGCTGCTTACGTTTCTATTTGTGGAGAGCGTAGGGAAGCTTGCAGGTGCTGGAGATACCTACTCCGTGTTTGGGTTTGTCACCTCAAGCGGTGTTTAGCTGCCCATGTGCCTCTCGCAGCTCCTAGCCGGAGCAGAGCTGGCAGCTGGGGCTTTCTCTTTGGCTTGACCCATTTACACCCAGTTTTTCAGGAGCT
The DNA here is from genome assembly GCA_003993805.1 of Himantopus leucocephalus. Lineage (NCBI taxonomy): Eukaryota > Metazoa > Chordata > Aves > Charadriiformes > Recurvirostridae > Himantopus > Himantopus leucocephalus. The sequence goes on from RSEF01000019.1 coordinate 6,367,280, forward strand.
GCTCCGCCGATCCCTGCCCTTACCACAGCCTCTGCGCCTGCTCAGCAACGCTGGCTCTGTCGTCCGGCCTCTGCCCACACCAGGGACGTTTCTCAAGGCCTGGATTGTGTTACCGCATTCTTGCCGTCACGTGGATGTCGTGTACCCCGGCCACGCGGGGTTGCGGGCCTGGGAATCCTGTTTCAGGAGCCTCTAATCAGACGTGATTTTCCCACAGCGCTACGGTGGGATAAGTGGCGGCTTTGCAGGTCACTGCAGCCGGACACGGCGGTACCCTGTGTGTGTCCCTCCTGATGGAAAATGCCACAGCCTTGGCTTGAAGGGCTTTGGGAAGGGATCTGCCCCTCTAATCCCCCCATACAGGGGTTCATAGGGCTAGAGGCAGTGTCTCCATAAGGGAATCACTCGCTAGGGAGCCATGCCCCAGCCTGCCACCCACCCGCACCCCCTTCAGCCCCATCCCACATCCCAGGAGCCAAGATCCCCTCCAGCAAAGGCCCCTCTCCCCATGGGGACCCCCCAGGGAACCCCCATCCTGCCGAAGCCTTAAGGTGAGCGACCGTCCGGCTGCAGGGTGGCCCATGGCGATGGGTTGAGCCCACTTGTCTGCCTGCAGTGAGCTGGACCTTGTGGTTTCACAGGGCCCTGGGCAGGAGCAGGGGGACGGGGGACGCTGTGCTCCCGGGGGTCGGGGGGCGGGAAGGGGGTGGCTACTTGCTGAGGCATTAAGGGCCATAGTACGGCCATGGGGACAGCGCTGGGGGATGGAGGCGTCGCTCCCCGGGGTCTCTGGGACGCTGTGTCCTCCTGCCCTGCCTGGGGCTGTGGGGTGGGCCCAGGCCCGGGGGTGGGGAGGTGGCACGGGGGTGGCCCAGGCAGGCACTGCCCCCACGGAGGCGGCTCTACAGGCCCTGCGCCACGTCGCCCCACGGGAGAACACCCCGATCCCACAAGACCCCACGGCGGAGCGGGGCGGTGGTGGCCCCACACGGGCCCCCCCTCGCCCCGGAGCGTCGCTTGCCGCACAGCGCCCCCGACAGGGAGCGTGGGGTGATCTGTGCCAGGCGTTGTCCAATCAGAGCCGGCGCCGAGCTGTCACCGTTACCTCTCTCCGCCAATCGAAAGCAGCGAAGGGCAGGACCGGAGAAGGCCGGGCACCCCACCGGAAGTATACTACAGGCACAACTTCCTTTTCTCGTCTCTCCTTGGTCCCGCCTTCTGCCCCTCCTCCGCATTCTGATGGGCTGTGCCTGCTGTCTCCGAGGCTCCTCGAAAGCTCATTGGACAGCCCTCCTGCCTGCGCGCCCCGCCCACATCCGGGTCTCTGAGGCGCGGTGGCGACGGCGCTGGGCCGCCATTGTGGTGGGGAAGCGCGGGGCGTTGCGGCAGCTGGTGAGGGTGAACGGGGGGTGATGGGGGTCCGTGGGTGGGCGGGGGTGCCGCTGGGGATGGCGGGGGAGAGGTCGGGGGTGGCCCCGGCCCCTCTCTGAGCCCCTCTCTCCACCCCCGCAGGTGCGTCGCCATGGCCGCCGTCTTCCCGTACCGCGGCGGTTGCGCCCCGGTGCCCAGCCCGCTGGCGCCGCTCCCCGACTACATGTCTGAGGAGAAGCTGCAGGAGAAAGGTGGGTAGGGTCGCCCCCTGCACCCCCATCCTCCCGAGCGGGACCGGGCCTGACCCCACCGCCTCTCTGTCTCTGCAGCTCGCAAGTGGCAGCAGCTGCAGGCCAAGCGCTATGCAGAGAAGAGGAAATTCGGCTTCGTGGACGCGCAGAAGGAGGACATGCCCCCCGAGCACGTCCGGAAAATCATCCGCGACCACGGCGACATGACCAATAGGAAGTTCCGTCACGACAAGCGCGTCTACCTGGGGTAAGGGACCCCCCCGCGCTGTGTGACACAGGGGGAATCGAGCTGAGTCGTTCTGTGCTGCCCTGTCAAAGCTCCTCGTTGATCGTTGGAGGGAGAGCTCCTTCTCCAAAGGGCTTTCTGTGTCAGCTGTGCATAGAAAGCAGCATAGTAGCTCGAGGAGGATGGGATAACCAGTTGCACTAGGGCAGCAATGTACAAGCCAATAAGCGAAAGAAGTTGCTGCTTTGAATTTTTTGAGAAAAGCATTACTCTGATTACACATTACCTTAGAAGAAGTTGGGGGAGAGTATGAAGTAGCCAGCATACGTTTTTTGCAAGATTAAAAAGCATTGTGAATGTTTCTTTGGGTTCAGAGGGCTGTCTCGTGCAGATCAGGATTCATTGCGCTAACTTACCATTACCTATAAAAACTACAGAAACTCATTTGAAATTTTTCTTTTTCATATGTAGCATTCTTAATGTGTGACAATCTCTCAGAACCCAAATCAGTAGAAAACTTTTTTGTAGTCCAATGCATGAAGCGCAAGGATAGAATAGGAAGTTTGTGGATTTGTGACTGGAAGCCTTTATGAAGAGGTTAGAGGACTAGTTTTCAGAAGTGAAATGTGTAGAGGTAATTGCGGCAGATGGATGGCTATTCTCTTGAGATCCCTTCCAAACCTGATTTTCCTTGATTTCTGATTGTAGTGCTCTGAAGTACATGCCTCATGCTGTTCTGAAGCTCTTGGAGAACATGCCTATGCCCTGGGAGCAAATCAGAGATGTTCCAGTTTTGTACCATATCACAGGTGCCATCTCTTTTGTGAATGAGATTCCCTGGGTCATAGAGCCGGTGTACATTGCTCAATGGGGGTAAGTGCCTTCTTCCTTCGCCCTGGTGGGAACTTGTGAGCAAACACTTGTGCATCCGCAATAAAAGCAATGTTTAATGGTCTCTGGGTTTCTGCCAGGTCAATGTGGATTATGATGAGGCGAGAGAAGAGGGACAGGCGTCACTTCAAGAGGATGAGATTCCCCCCGTTTGATGATGAAGAACCCCCTCTGGATTATGCTGATAACATCCTGGATGTGGAGCCCCTGGAAGCGATTCAGCTTGAGCTGGATCCAGAAGAGGATGCCCCTGTGCTGGACTGGTTCTATGACCACCAGCCACTGAAAGACAACAGGAAGTATGTGTGTATTCACTGTGGGGGGGAAACATGCGCGGCATAAATTACCTATACATAGCAGTATATATCCTTTGGTTGTGTTATGCTGGGCTACGTGTGACATTGGTGGGGAGAGAAAAACCTTGCCTCAAGGGTGGGAGGGAGAACTTTGTTGTAAGGCTATGCCTCTTGCCTTCAGCATCCAGCGAGGGCAAACAGGGCCTCTCTGTCCAGAAGGACTGCTGTCCAGTTGACTGCTAAAACTCTGATGTTTCTCACCATGCCATAAAGATCACAACCTGAATTGTCTAGTTGGAATTTGAATTGATGTTTGCTAAGAGTGCACAGATGTTGTATATCAGTTTAGATGAGGAGGAGGAGGAGAGGAACTGGAGCAGTTGGTATTTTCTGGGCAGATGTAGTCTATAATGGTCTTTAGCAGCCTTTCTTTCTGTCTAGAGGGGCCTGTCTGTTAGCTCTCCTTAATATTTTCAGGAAATGATGGGCAGTGAAAGGTGTTTCGTTATTTCTGGTCCTTTGGTAAAAGCCCAGTTGTCATCTGGCTGTGTAGTGAGTGTCTGTGCTTTGTTCTTTTGCAGGTATGTAAACGGTTCAACGTACCAGCGTTGGCAGTTCACTCTCCCGATGATGTCCACGCTGTACCGGCTGGCCAATCAGCTGCTCACTGACCTTGTGGACGACAACTATTTCTATTTGTTTGACCTTAAAGCGTTCTTTACTTCCAAGGCGCTGAACATGGCTATTCCCGGAGGTCCCAAATTTGAGCCTCTTGTTAGAGACATCAATCTTCAGTAAGTGTTGGCTTTAGGAAGAAAGATAAGTGGTTATCTGGGAAAAGGGCTGGGAAGGTTCATGTGTTATCAAGTATTTTGCCTTGGGTGGGCTGTTCGTGGGTGTTCACCCTCTTTAGCATTAAACCTGTGATATGCTTGCTGCTTTGGACACTGAATGGTTGCTAGCGTGAAGAGAAGGCTAAAGGAAAAGCATTGATATCGTGTCTTGAGTCAAAAATGTTTGCCTTTCTGTCCCCCTGAATGCCCATATAACATTTTCTTTTTGTCTCATTTGAGGGATGAAGACTGGAATGAATTTAATGACATCAACAAAATTATCATCAGGCAGCCAATTAGGACAGAGTACAAAATCGCTTTTCCATACCTGTACAATAACCTGCCACACCATGTCCACCTGACCTGGTAAGTGCAGCAGCCTCAAGAGCAGAGTGAGGAGGGGAAAGCTGTCGGGATGCTCTAATACGTGTATTGTGTATTGTAGGTATCATACTCCAAACGTCGTTTTCATTAAAACAGAAGATCCCGATCTCCCAGCTTTTTACTTTGATCCACTGATCAACCCCATTTCACACAGACATTCTGTCAAGGTGAGTCACTGTCCAAGAGAGCTTGTGATAAACCCTACATGTGGAGGTGATGGGGCTTTAGTGTCTTGTTTGTAACCTTGCTTCTGATAGTGGCACACACATGTAGGTACCTCAGGAGAAAGCAATAGCCCTTTCACAAAAAAACCCACAGTTGTCATTTGTATTCTTTTTCTACTTCTGGAGTTGCACAAAGCTGTCTCCTTTCATCTCTGTAGGGTAAAGCCCAACGCATAATTCACTGTTATTTTAGAGTCTTCTGATAGATTATTTATCTTTTTGGTTGCCCTTGGCATATTCATGGAGCTGACATCTCCCTTGAGTTACATCCGTGACACCTAGCTTAGGGTCTAGTAGCCAAAGTTAGTTCTCAGGCCCACTGGGGCCTTGTAGAGTGTGCTTTTTGCTTCTCTGACACTCAGCACTGTCACACTTCTACCATGAGAGCAGAGAAATGGTTTTTACTTGGTTAACTCTGAAAACTGAGCGGAAGCAACCAGGAAACGGATGTTGTGTGGTGTTTCTGCATTTCAGAGTCAGGAACCGTTGCCTGATGATGATGAAGAGTTTGAATTGCCAGAGTTTGTGGAACCTTTCCTGAAGGATACCCCGCTCTACACAGATAACACGGCCAATGGCATCGCCCTGCTGTGGGCCCCACGGCCCTTCAACTTGAGGTCTGGGAGGACTCGGAGAGCTCTTGATATCCCACTGGTCAAGAACTGGTGAGTTCTTTCCTTGCGGAAGGGGTGTTCTAGTGATTGTGACATTATTGTCTTGTTGCAATGAAAATGAAATAAAGATATCCTGTGGTGACTGGTTTCTAGAGGTTTTAGGAGAGTTTCTGGAAACTTGCTGTTCTCTAAGGAATGTGAGTTGCCTGAAAAATTGAAATACAATTTACCCCTAGGTATCGTGAGCACTGCCCAGCAGGCCAGCCAGTGAAAGTGCGAGTCTCCTACCAGAAGCTACTGAAATACTATGTTCTGAACGCGCTCAAGCACAGACCCCCCAAGGCACAAAAGAAGAGGTAAGTGGGGGGTCTGTTTGATGGGGAACTGCTGATCTGTGTAGGGGATTCAGCTGATGATACTCTCTGCTGTCTCCAGGTACCTGTTCCGCTCTTTCAAGGCTACGAAGTTTTTCCAGTCGACAAAGCTGGACTGGGTGGAAGTAGGCCTGCAGGTGTGTCGCCAGGGCTACAATATGCTGAACTTGCTGATCCACAGAAAGAACCTGAACTACCTTCACTTGGATTACAACTTCAACCTGAAGCCCGTGAAGACCCTCACCACTAAGGTATTGGTCCATGTGCTATTTTACTCAAGAGTAGAGTTTAGCTGAAGATTGTTAATTACCTAGTGTGGTAAGACAGGCCACAGTGCCTCAGCTGTTCAGTTGTTGTACAGACTGACCAAGTTGGAGCTGTTTCACTCTTATATAAGATTGTTATGTAAAGCCTGGATTTTTGTCTCTTCCAGGAAAGGAAAAAATCTCGTTTCGGGAATGCTTTCCATCTGTGCCGAGAGGTTCTGCGGCTGACTAAGTTGGTGGTGGACAGCCATGTCCAATACAGACTTGGAAATGTGGATGCGTTTCAGGTAGGCTAGTTTTTTGTTCTGGTTTTTGAAGTGGGGAAGTTGAGAGGAGGAGTTGAATTCATCTGGGTGGGCTTATGTAGGATGCACAAAATGACTGAATGTTGCAGTGTTACAGAGAACATGGGGAAAAATGAAAGCATGCAGCATTGCATGAAATTCTGCTTTTACCGTAGTTTATAAGAATTGATCATTGTATGAGTCAGTGTTAGGAGCTTTACATGGCGTAATACACTCTGCTCCTGGCTGTAAAATAAACCTGGCTTCTTGAGGCAATGTATGTTGTGTTTATTGTTATCTCTGACTGTGCTCCCTGTTTTTCAGTTGGCAGATGGTTTGCAGTACATCTTTGCCCATGTGGGTCAGCTGACAGGAATGTACCGATATAAGTACAAACTGATGAGGCAAATTCGTATGTGCAAGGACCTGAAACATCTAATCTACTACAGGTTTAATACAGTAAGTTCTACCTTGCCACGTGATGGTGACCTCATATAAACTGAGCTACAGGGGAGGGATTCTTGAATGTCAGTAAGTGACCTGCTCTTACCACGTCCCTCTTCTTCCAGGGGCCTGTGGGCAAAGGTCCTGGCTGTGGCTTCTGGGCTCCAGGCTGGAGAGTGTGGCTGTTCTTCATGAGGGGCATCACGCCGCTGCTGGAACGCTGGCTGGGGAATCTGCTGGCCAGGCAGTTTGAAGGTCAGCACACTGTGTAAATCTTGGAGATGGGAGGAGTGTGTGGTAAAGATTAATACTGTTTACTTGCCAGCTTGAACTGCAGTTTTCTGTTCTAAGTGGTGGTCTGTATCCATGCTCCGTACCAAACCCAAGAGCTACTGACCGTTTTAGAGCTCTTACAAGACCAGTGCCCCCAGAGTAGATTCCAAACGGAAGTGGGATTCCCTGCTCCGTAGCACTATGGGGGTCCATAGCCTCCTGATCACCTACTCCAAACTCATCAGTGATGTTGTGGCAGTGTAATTTTTTCAGTCATCTTCCACATCCATGCACTCGCATATTAAGGAGAAGGAGGAGTGCTGCCCAATAATGTCAGAACTGCTGAAGTACTTTGCTTTTTCCAGGCCGTCACTCAAAGGGTGTAGCAAAGACTGTCACGAAGCAGCGTGTGGAGTCTCACTTTGACCTGGAGCTGAGGGCAGCCGTTATGCATGACATTCTGGACATGATGCCAGAAGGAATCAAACAGAACAAAGCCAGAACCATCCTGCAGCATCTGAGCGAGGCCTGGCGGTGCTGGAAGGCCAATATCCCCTGGAAGGTAAGTCTCTCACTTGGCCTTTCGGTTCAATTTTAATGTCTCCCAGGTAGAACCGCTTTTCTCACTCCTGCTTCCCTCCCCAGGTGCCAGGGCTGCCAACTCCTATCGAGAACATGATCCTGAGGTACGTGAAGGCAAAAGCTGACTGGTGGACAAATACAGCTCACTACAACAGGGAGCGGATCCGTCGGGGTGCCACTGTGGACAAAACTGTCTGCAAGAAGAATCTGGGCCGGCTGACCAGACTCTACTTAAAAGCTGAGCAGGAACGGCAGCATAATTACTTGAAGGTACTTCTGTTCTGTCTGAGGTTGCCCAAATTTGTGCTATTTTCATAGAGAAGCTTTCTCTGACTAATGCTGGGGTTATGGTTCTGCAGGATGGGCCTTACATCACTGCGGAAGAGGCTGTCGCTGTGTACACAACCACAGTGCACTGGCTGGAAAGCAGGAGATTCTCGCCCATTCCCTTCCCACCGCTGTCCTACAAGCATGACACCAAGTTGCTCATATTAGCCCTAGAGAGGCTGAAGGAAGCTTACAGGTAAGCAATGGGAAGTGACTGTGTCCTGCCAAAGGGCAGTAGTCTGCACTGGGAAAAGCTGCTGAAGCTGTTTTGTTATCCATTTTTCCTGGAATTGAGTATGACATAAAACTTACCCTGATGGACTGGTAAAGGCTATAGGTTGTGGTACTGCTGAGGCCACCTGGGGGTTCTTCTGCCACTTGGGGCAAAAACCATATCATGCTTGTAAGGGTCATTGGGCATCTTGGGGATGTAGATNTCTGCCAAAGGGCAGTTGTCTGCACTGGGAAAAGCTTCTGAAGCTGTTTTGTTATCCATTGTTCCTGGAATTGAGTATGCCATAAAACCAAAAAATACCAGTCCCTGATGGACTGGTAAAGGCTATAGGTTGTGCTACTGCTGAGGCCACCTGGGGGTTCTTCGTGGACTCTGCCACTTGGGGCAAAAACAATATCATGCTTGTAAGGGTCATTGGGCATCTTGGGGATGTAGATTGTGAAGAGGTACGGGTCTTGTCTTGATCCGCTCGGTTGAACAGTATCTTTCGTCAGGTTAACACAGTGGCCATTGGTTTGTTCATGCTTGGGTGTGTGAGCTGTTCTTTCTCGCTTTCAGTGTGAAATCTCGCCTGAATCAGTCGCAGAGAGAGGAGTTGGGTTTGATTGAACAGGCTTATGATAATCCTCATGAAGCTCTGTCCAGAATCAAACGACACCTTTTAACTCAGAGAGCCTTCAAGGAGGTAAGTGTCCTGGTGAAAGCCAGACAATACTAAAAGTTACACTGCATTCTAAATGGCGCTAAGACTTTGTTCTCTGTCACCTATAAGCTTCAGTTATGCCTCTTCTTTTTTAGGTGGGTATTGAGTTCATGGATCTCTACAGCCACTTAGTTCCTGTTTATGATGTTGAGCCCTTGGAGAAAATCACAGATGCTTATCTGGATCAGTACTTGTGGTATGAGGCTGATAAGCGACGACTTTTCCCTCCATGGATCAAACCTGCTGACACTGAACCTCCTCCACTGTTGGTGTACAAGTGGTGCCAAGGTTAGTGTGATCTTGTATTANGGATCTTGTATTACATGCAGAAATGAGTTTTCTTATAGGGGGCTTGCTTCCTGCAAGTCCTCTTGGGAGCTGAGTTTTCATATTTGCAACTTGCAGTCAATAGTTGTTACAGTAAGAGGCTGTATTTTGTAGGTCAATATATATATGTATGTACTGGAGGAGGAGAACTTGCGTAGCATTTGTGGTTGGTTACATATTTCTGTTCCAATTCCTGGATAGACTGGAAGGACCAGAGGCTGAAAAATCAGACATTACAGGAAATATGCCGATTTCCTGTGCCCAGAAGGATGCTTCTGCACCCTTGAGAAATGCATTGTGTCAGGTAACATGACAAGCTTGTTTGTCTCCTCAGGCATTAATAATCTGCAAGATGTTTGGGAAACAAGTGAAGGTGAATGCAATGTGATGCTGGAATCTCGATTTGAGAAGATGTATGAGAAGATTGACTTGACATTGCTCAACAGGCTGTTGCGTCTTATTGTTGATCACAACATCGCTGACTACATGACAGCCAAGAACAACGTGGTGATCAACTACAAGGTGATGATTGCTGTCAGGAAAGGGGGTCTGTGGACTGTAAGGTGGAGAGGTTTTGGGCCCATGGAGAAGGAGGGGACAGGAGACTTGCAGAGAAAGAAATAATGAGGGAGTAAGAAAACCCTTCTGGGTCTTGATAAAGAGTAACTGCTCAGGTAAAACGCCTCTGCTGTATTGTGACAGTCAGGTTCTCACAATTTCCTTTCGTTTCCTCAGGACATGAATCACACAAACTCCTATGGCATTATTCGTGGGCTGCAGTTTGCTTCCTTCATTGTCCAGTATTATGGGCTTGTGATGGACCTGCTGGTGCTGGGTCTGCACCGTGCCAGCGAAATGGCTGGGCCTCCCCAGATGCCGAATGACTTCCTCAGTTTCCAAGACATTGCCACTGAGGTGGCCCATCCCATTCGCCTCTTCTGCAGATACATTGACCGTATTCACATCTTCTTCAGGTAAGAGCTTTGGGGCCCTGCTTTCCTCAGCTGAACCTTTGTTCTGGCATCTTGCAGCAGATGCTGTGAAAGTGGGAATTAGTATGCTCCTACTCGAGGTTTTTGTTCTCTTTGCTAAGAAAGATCAGGAATATTTGAATGGACAGACTTCACAGAACAACTGGCCGTCCACATGCCTCCTCTTGCTTTCTCAGTTTGCTCTTCTACAGCTTTACTGGACCAGTTAGAAAAACAACAATGTCAAAAGTTAAATTGTTACGGATTTTCCACTGGTAAAATAAGCCTTTTCTGGCTTCCCAGCAAGTGGACATAAAATTTTACATCTGTTTGTGGGAAGATAACCCAAACAGTCATGGGTTGCTCTGTGCTAATGAAACTGAAGCCCCCTTCAGTGGGAGGGTACAGAAATTGGTTACCTTCAAATGTGCTATGGCGAACAGCTGTCCATAAGCAAGTCCTTATGTGTTTGGGCAGACTGGTGTTCTGAGAAGTTGGTCATGTAACTCCAGGTCCTATTCTGTGCGTTTCCAGGTTTACAGCAGACGAGGCAAGAGACTTGATTCAGCGGTACCTGACAGAGCATCCAGATCCCAACAACGAGAACATCGTAGGCTACAACAACAAGAAGTGCTGGCCCCGGGATGCTCGGATGCGCCTCATGAAACATGACGTGAACCTGTAAGTGATGCAGCCTGGAAAAAAGGAGTGGTGGGAGAGTGGGAAAATTACTTGTAATAAATAACTGTTGGAGATTGATAGGCGGGTGCTCAGTAAGAAGGGGTGAGGGGTCTGTGCTGTAATTCTTGACAGTGAGTGATGGGTGTGAGAGACTACAGTGCTAGGAAAGCACTGAGAACAGCTTCTGTTTCACTTCAGTAACAGACAGCCTGTCACTGTGCTCATCTTGTTTTTCAGTGGTCGTGCTGTGTTCTGGGATATCAAGAACCGCTTGCCTCGATCAGTCACCACAGTGCAGTGGGAGAATAGCTTCGTATCCGTTTACAGCAAGGATAACCCCAATTTGCTGTTTAACATGTGTGGTTTTGAGTGCCGCATCTTGCCCAAGTGCCGCACCAGCTATGAGGAGTTCACCCACAAGGACGGTGTCTGGAACTTGCAGAATGAGGTAGGGTGAGGGTTTGACAGGGTGGGAGATGCCCGTACCTGGCATCAAAGCAGGTTTATACCTGCTGGCAGGGAGATGCCTAACAGCATGAATTTGCCAGCTGTGTAACTGGGACCACTAACAGGTCGAGTTAAAATGAGCTGGGTATGAACTTTCCTTCCTTAAGGGGATTGGAAATCCCTGGCTGGAGATGAGCAGGAGCCTGAAACTGTAGAGGGTGCTGTTCAGCCTTGTCTCTCCCTGTGTTTCATAAACGCCAGATGGCAAGAGCTGATCTTACTGTCTGTGTTGGAGAGAGGGCTCCCAGGAGGGAGCTGATGTCCCTGTGCTTTTGTAGGTCACCAAGGAGCGCACAGCTCAGTGCTTCCTGCGTGTGGATGATGAGTCTATGCAGAGATTTCACAACAGAGTGAGGCAGATCCTCATGGCATCTGGCTCCACAACGTTCACTAAGGTAAGGTGGGAGGAAGATGTGTGACAGAACTTTCTTCAGATGCTTGGAAGACAGGCTGAGAACAGATCCTTTGCTTTCTTTTCTAGATTGTCAATAAATGGAATACAGCTCTGATTGGCTTGATGACATATTTCCGGGAAGCTGTTGTAAATACTCAGGAGTTGCTTGATTTGCTGGTGAAGTGTGAAAATAAAATCCAGACTCGAATCAAAATTGGTCTGAATTCCAAAATGCCCAGCCGTTTTCCGCCAGTGGTGTTTTACACCCCTAAGGAGCTTGGAGGACTGGGCATGCTCTCCATGGGCCATGTTCTCATCCCGCAGTCTGACCTGAGGTGAGTTGTGCCTTTACAGTAGGTCGTGGCAGTGTGACCCGTGAATTCATATCGCTCCTACCTCACTCTTATGCCCCGTTGCTGCAGGTGGTCCAAGCAGACAGATGTTGGCATCACTCACTTCCGCTCAGGAATGAGTCATGAGGAGGACCAGCTCATCCCAAATTTGTATCGTTACATCCAGCCATGGGAGAGTGAATTCATTGACTCTCAGAGAGTATGGGCAGAGTATGCCCTTAAGCGACAAGAGGCTATAGCCCAGAACAGGTGTGTTTCCATGTGCAATCGGATCTCTCTGTGTCTCTGCATGGGGACAGACAGTGGGGGGAAATATCGCACTGTCTCAGGGTTCTGGAGACCTCGCTGGGGCCGTGATACATGCTACAGGCCACCTGCAAAGCTGCTGTCTTACCTCTGGAGGAGGTACAGACTCTGCAAGCAGATACTACGCCCATGGCACAGTTTGAGGGAAATGGTATGCCAGGTGGTGCCAGGAAAAGCTGACATCAGACCCACTTGCAGTTTGTTCTGTACACTTACAAGGGCAGGCTTTTTCTTTCGGCTCTTTGATGTCAGCATGTTCATAGTGATGGCTATAGAGACTTTGCTGAGCCTCTGAGTGCTTGGCATTTTAGAACATCTGCCAGAGTCCCGAGGCCTGTATTATTTCTGTGATCTAATCACCTGAAATACTCAGGAATGCATTGCTCTAAAATTGAGAGGTAACAAAGTGTGGGGATGGTTTTTTTTCTTCAGGCGTCTGACTCTGGAGGATCTGGAGGACTCCTGGGACAGGGGAATTCCTCGTATTAACACCCTTTTCCAGAAGGACCGACATACCCTAGCATATGATAAAGGATGGAGAGTCAGGACTGACTTCAAACAGTATCAGGTATTGACTGGGAATTTCTCTGGCTGAGCATGAGGTTCAGACAACGTCCTTTCACCTTGCATTATTGTAGGTGCGCTTCCTTGTCTGTCGCTGCAGGAAGAACTTAGAGCCATGTGTTGGGACTAGTAGAGGCTGTTGAGAACCAAATGCTCCAAAATCTGTAGCTAGCCACTTTTGAAGCATTTCAATAGTTTGCAGCATCTTTGGGAATACCACACTTTGTGCAACTGAGTATTACAAAATCAGTTCTGGAGAAGGAAGAAAAGGTTCCAAAACAAACATTCCAAAATCTTAAGTTTTAATAACAGTGGAAAAATGTATTATTTAAAGCCTCTAATGGTGGCTCTGTAGAAGGCCAGTCCCTGAAAGATAAAAACATCATCTTAGATTCTACCCAATCTGAGTTGCGTAGTAGTACTGACTGAACTCATGATGTAGATGAGCTGTGTCCTCCAGGACTGAGGGTATGAGGCTTTTTACTTGTTAGCTGACATCATCATTGGTTCCTACAATTAGTGCAGCTAGGTTAAATGATCTGAATATACAGCTGCTCACTAGTGTGCTGTTGTCTCCAGGTCCTGAAACAGAACCCGTTCTGGTGGACACATCAGCGCCATGATGGGAAACTCTGGAACCTGAACAACTACCGCACAGATATGATCCAGGCTCTCGGTGGAGTGGAAGGGATCCTGGAGCACACTCTCTTCAAGGGCACTTACTTCCCCACGTGGGAGGGTCTCTTCTGGTAAGAGAAACTTTGATGTGGCCTTGTCTTGCAGACTGGAGCTTAGTGGTGCACCAGAAGGAGTCCTCGGCTCAAGCTGTACTGATTCTGTTGAGCCTTTTCCATTTTTCAGTCATTGAGCACACTGCATAGTTCAGTTCTGAGGGCACCTGGGCTTGGGCTGTAAATGAACTTCA
>RSEF01000019.1:6387670-6402962 GCA_003993805.1 Himantopus leucocephalus
GGCTCTGACCCGGCTGTCCCCATCCCCCAGGACCCGGAGCAGAGGCTGTGGGAGGCCGAGCGCCGGGAGCGAGCCCTGCATGGCCGCCTGGCCCGCCTGGAGGAGCAGAACCGGCAGCTCCTGGGGCAGCTGGCGGAGAGCCAGTCCCAGGAAGGTGGGTGTCCCGGTGGGTTTGGGGTCCCCTGCCACCATGGGGTGTTCCCATGGGGGATGGCCGGCTGGGTACGGGGCTGAACGCATTCTCTGTGCTGCCCAGCCCTGGAGACCTGTCCCACCAGCGAGCATGAGCGCTGTCTTGTTCTGCAAGCCACAGAAGTCACAGAAGTGACTTGTTCTGCAAGTCCCCAAACCCCCAGAGCACCCCGCAAGCCCCCTGGAGGGCGGTGGGGGCAGACAGGGTGTGGGATGTGGTTGCCAGCACAAGGATGTGTTGGGCACAGCCTAAAGCTCTCAGCTCCCCTCTTTCCTCTGTTCCTACTGTGCCGTCTACCAGAAACAATGGTAGAACGAAGCTTTGCAGAAGCATCAAGGAACCCCATAGTGTTGTGGGGTCAGGGGAGTCCTTGTGTCCTGGGGGCCACTCACGCCTGTCCCCCCGTGTCTGGGCTCAGATAGCATGGCACGGAAGGAGCGGGAGGTGATGCTGCGGCTGAAGGAGGTGGTGGACAAGCAGCGGGATGAGCTTCGTGCCCAAGCCCACGAAATCGTCTGCAAGAGCCGAGACACGGAGGCGGTGAGCATGTGGGAGCTCACGGGTGTGGTGTGTGAAGGGCCTGGGGACCTGCTTTCATGTTGCCTCGCCCTGGGGCTGTCGCAGCGGCTGGTGAGCCTGCTGGGGCAGATGCCTTTCCCCTGGTGCTGATGTCCCTGGGTGGGGGCCCAGAGCTGCTGCTGTGCCTCACCCTCGGCTGCCCTGGGCCCTCCAGCTGCAGGAGCAACTGCATCGCTTCATGGCCATGAACGAGGAACTGCGTCACAAGGTGGCCGTGGTGCAGGCTCAGCTCAAGAGTGCGCTGGAGAAGAAGTCGGACCTGGAGGCCGCGATGCTGCAAACCCAGAGGGAAATGAACAGGAGGAGCAGGGCCATCTCTGAGACCCAGCAGCCAAAGCCCAGCCTGGTGAGTCTGAGCCCGTGGCCTCGTTGCTGCAGGGCACCACTAACCCCGGCCTGACCTTCCCATCCCTGCATGGGGGCTCCTGGCATGCCCGGACCCGCCGGCTGCCTGCAGGACACGGCCACTCGAGTAAGCCCCACTGCTGAAAATTGAGCAGTGCGGTGTCTGCGGTGGTGGTAACACCTTGTCTGTAAAAATTGGTAGGGGTGGAGGCAGGAGTGAGCGAGGCGAGGCGATGGGAGGAAAAGCCGTGTGGGACTCAGAGGATGAGGAGGGTTTGCCACATGTGGCCATGGGGTGGTGGGTGCTGGCTGACCTGGGGAGTCACTGTGGTCCCCGGAGGGCTGCAGCGGCGCCAGACTAGCAAACTCCTTCCTGAGACTTTTCCATCTCTGCCTGCGCACAGCACCCAGCCTTTGGGTGGGGGCTGCAGGGTCTCCGCTTGCCTGCTGACTCCCTTTCTGCCCCCCCCAGGAGGGAGTGCCGTCACCCACAGAGGAGCTGCAGCACCAGGACGCAGGCAGGAGCCCTTCTCACTGCTGCTTCTCCAAGGAAGAGCTGCAGGAGATCCTGCAAGAGCGGAATGAGCTCAAGACCAACCTGTTCTTGGTGCAGGAGGAGCTGGCCTATTACCAGCGGTGAGTCCTGCCATGGCGGCGTAAGGCAGCGAGCCGGGTCCCTCCTGTCCCTGCAGCCACCCGTGACCCATCAGAGGCTGCTCCTGGTGCAGTCGGGGCAGATTTCTTTGCCGGTTTCTCCCAGTTAACCAGCTGGCTGCTTTTTGCCAGGGAGCTGCTGAATGAAGACAGAGTTCCCAGCTTCTTCTTGGATGCGATGAAGTCGACTATCAAAAGACAGAGAAAAAAAATCAGAGCCAAAATGCTGGGAACGGTGGAGGAGTCGGCAAGCAGGTGAGTCCTGCTCACTGGGAGGGAGGACGGGGAGCCTCTCGTGCAGGGTGGATGCCGGCTGGTGGCCCCAGTGTTTCCGTGTGGTGTGACGCCCTGGAAGGGAACTCCCCCAGGCCAAGAGCTGCCCTCCTCCCTGCCTGCTTCCAGAGATCAAAGGTTTATTGTCAGCAGTGGATGTCTTGCTCTGGCTTAGCCCCGGGAGCGCCTCAGGGCCTGGGCTCTTCTCTGCTGCTGCTCTCGTGTCCCTGTCACCAGTCACACAGAGCCTGGCCAAATGCCACTCATCCCTGCGTGGATGTGGGAAAAGGGAGGCGAGGTGGTGGTGGCACTGGGACCACCAGATGAGGCAGGCTGGTCCCTGCGCTGTACGGTTGGAGGCTGTCCAACGGAGAGCCTTTGAAGATGACAGTAGAGATGTTCCCTGGAGGCTCTGCAAGACATTCGTGGGCAGCGTTGGCTCCAACAGACTTCTCACGATGGGGAGGGCAGGACCCTGCTGGGCACCAGCGGTGGCTCTGCGTGTCTGCCGGCGGCGGGGATCGAAGCCTGTGCTAAAGCTGCTGTATGGCACTGGGGAAGCTGGATCTCACTGGCTTTTAGGGACTTTAATAAAGGTCTGAAGGGGGCTGAGCTCTTCTGTGCTGCTGAAACCCGCTGCCTGCTTGCGTCAGGGTCTCTGCTGGCGGCGGGCAGGTCTGGGGGTGTGGGGTCCTGCCTGCTCGCCTCCCTGCCTGGCGAGGATAGCCGCTGCCATATGAATGCTGCCCTGCGGTCACCTCTTGTGTGTCACTCTGCTTCCCTGCGAGGCCTGGCCGGTGGTGCTAATTGTCAGGCTGTTCCCCTGGAGAAGCCTGCGCTTGCTGTGTGGGGTGAGATGCCTAAAGATGTTACTGCTGCAGCAACCGGGGATGCACCGTCTGCTGACTAAGCGCCGGGGGGTTTGAAGCCGGTGTCTGAAGAGCCGTGTGGCTTGAGATCGCTGAGCCAGGGCTGGGCTTGCCATGAAACACAGCTGCATCCGGGACACGAGCATCCCCACAGCTGGCTGTGGCTTTGTGGCAGGTCATAGCCCACTGGTGATTCGTGGGGACAGCAGCTCTGGTCCGTGTGCCCCTGGGTCTGCAGCTGCCTCTGCACATGCAGCTCTGCGGGAACGCTGCTGGGCTCAGCAGGGAGTCCCAGGGTGGCTCTGGCACTCGCTGGTGGCAAGCCTGTGACTCAGCACAGGTTTTCCCCTCACTCCTTTGTGCTGCAGCGATGAAGACGAGGGCTCCTGGCACCCAGCTCGTGGCGCAGACTGCGTGGATGCTCAGCCTCCTGAATCCAAAATTAGGAGCTTGTAAGTTTGCTCCCATGATCCGGTGCTGCTGGGGACGGGTGGCTCTGCTGGCAGAGAGGAGGTTTGGGGCTCGGCTGTGGCGCCGGTGCCCGCTGGGCTTGGTGCCTGCCCTGCAGGGTACGACGGGGATGGAGCTGGGCTGCCTGGCGTGGGGCTGGCAGGGATGCTGCTGCAAGGGGGTCACTTGGTTCAGGGGGAATCTGCAGGTGCAGGGCAAGCCTTGCTCCTGCCCCTGGGGTGCTGCACGCTCCCAGGGGCTCCCAGTCGGGCTGCATCTCGCCACCATCACCAAGAAACAGAGGGAGGTTGGGATCCGGCTCCTTGCCTGGGAAGGCTCTTCTCCCCCACAGCTGTTATCTGCTCTCTCTGCAGTTTTGGGCTGTGGTATCAGGGCAGCAGCAAAGATCCCCCCACATCCAGCTGCTCCGGAGCCTGGGAAATCATTGACTCACTGGACCCGCAGCTGGAGCCAGAGGGAGAGAGCGAGCCAGCAGCCGGCTCCCCTGACAGAGCCACGCCGCCCCTCTGACCACACCTGAACGGGAGCCGGATCTGGCCTCGCAGCAGTGCTTCCCAGCTCCTCTTCTCCTGGTGTCTTCAAGAGCAGCATAGCAGCCCCGGCTGCTTCCCCGTGCCGTGGTGACGGCGAAGCTGCAGCGTGGGCAGCCTTCCTCCAAACCCGCTGGGATGCTCAGCCGTGGGCTGCCCGCCTGGCACGGGACAGCTTGGCAGCTCCGGGCATCTTTGCCCATCAGCCACCCTTCCGTTGTGCCCACACCTGCTTGTGCCCACGGCTTAGCTACGGGGCCCTGCACAGCCATGCTCCCCACTTCTTCGTGCTTGCAGCTCAGCGTGGTGGGGGTCTGCACCCATTTCCCACTGCCGCACCCCAAAGGGGCTCTTTCTGCTAAACACCTCTACTCGCAGTCCAGCATCCCGTCACCGGATCCTGCCCTGTTTGGGGTATTTTGCTTCACCCCTTTCCGTTCATACCTCCCCCCATCCCTGCAATGTGAAGGTCGAGTTGGGATGCCCAGGCCAGCCGGCTGGGCACTGTCCTGTGGTCACCGCGCGGCTGGGAGGAGCTGAGCACGCTGCACCGGGTGTCCGGGTGCTCCTGTGTCTGGGAGCAGTCGGGATCAGCACCACCAGTGCCACTCCTGCACTGTTCAGGCGTGGGGTGAATCGGTTTTGTACTGGGACGTCTTCCTACTACTACTGGGAACTGGAAGACTGGAACAATCCTTGTGTTCACGGGGGTGAGTCAGTCCCCTCGGCTCAAGTACTTTCTAGCTCTAGAACTGGAGTCGGAAATAAATCAGTCTCGTTTCTCCTCCGAGGTACCCACCGCAGCCTCCGTTCTCTCCTTATTTGGGAAGGGTTGGGCGATGCTGCTGGGCTTCACTTGCAATTCTCCAGCGCAGCCCTCGCTTTTCCTGTGTTGATGCAAAGGGCTGTGGCCGGTTGCGGTCTGCCAGATCCCAGAGCCCTTTTCGGGGGTCAGCTGCAGTGGGGAACAGGAGCTGCAGTGCTGGCTGTGATGGAGTTAAGTCCTGCATGGCGGGGGGAGCAACACGCTTCCAGCCTGGCCCCCCCCTCCGCCCCGGGGCCAAGCTGGCCTTGGGTAGGAAAAAGGTGTTTCCTGTGCATCTGCTGACACAAAGCTCCTGGGGAGACGGCGAGGTGGGACGGCAGCCAGCAGCGGTTCAAAGGCCAGCCTGGGGAAGGCCATGTCCCCATGGGGAATGTGGGGACCCCACCTCTCAGCCCCTGCCAGGGATCAGCAGCGCACAGGGGTCGAGGCAGGGCGAGGCAGTGTTGTGCGTTGGGGGGACGTTGGGTAAAACAGCTTTGAGGGCGATGGAGGATGGTGCAGGGGGAGCGGGATGACTGCAGGTGAGATGTTCAGGCAAGCACAAGCCCCTGTGTGGCTGCGCTGAGCCCCTGGACACCCATTTCTGCTGCTAAGGTGGTAGTGAGGGCCAAAAATAGCCTGTGCGACAGCGTTCCCTGCCTCCCCCCTCTCCGCCGCACCCCTGACGTCTGGATCAGGGCGCCTCCTCCCGCATTTCCTCAGGAAGAAACCCAAGGCTGGTGGGAGGAAGAGGCCGCACCACAGGAGGGACGGGACGGGATAGACGGGACAGACGGACACCAGCACGGGGCTGAGGAGCTGCCGGGACTTGGGCCCTCGTTCCCCGCCAGGATGGGGAGCGCCTGGCCCATCCTCTGCTTCCAGCTGTGGCTGTGGGTGCAGAGCTCTGCCCAGGAGCTCGACCCTGACGGCAGGAATGTCTGCAGGTAGGTGCCACGGGAGTCCCCGCTTGTGCCCCTCCATCTTCTGGGGCCTCTCAGCAGCCCCAGGGGGTCATCATCCGTCTGTCCTTCCATGGATGGAGATCTGCAGCCTGGTATTGAGTGAGTGCAGAGACTGGGGTGATGCTGGGGAATGTGGTTGTGGCGCACATGGGCATTTAGGGCACCCAGACCCCTTCTCCAGGGCTTATTTCTCAGTCACCCCCAGTGCACAGGGCAACGGGGGGATGTCGGAACATTGGCAAAACTTCCGTCGTGCACCAGGTGGGAAATGAAGGCACAGCAAACCCCAAAGGGCTTTTGGAGCTGACATCCCCTCCGCTTTGCTGCTATATTGCCTCCTCTCCCAGTGGTCTTGCCATCAACGGCAGTGCTTTCTGTTGCCTTCGCTTCGGTGCCTTTGCTCTGGGTCACTGGCAAAGCTTTGAGCTTCTCCCAGAGCCTCGGGGACCCGTCACGGGCTCCGTAGCAGCAGAGCCAGGCTGGTTTACCCCGCTGCCCAGCCCCACCACCCGCTCGGGCTGCAGCCTCTTAAATTTCCTTCTATTTTGCTGGCTTCCTTCCGCAGCGATGCCCCTGGGGGCCGTGCTGCTTCCCCACCCACCGGGTCCAGCTGGGGCAAGAGCCCGCATTTGCTTTGCCTTACCCGAAGCTGTGAAGCCACACCAGCCCCGGCACCCCCCTGCCCTGGCTGATGGCCCCTGGGTCTCTCCCGCAGGGTCCCCACCGGCCCGGCGTGCTGCCCCGGCTGGAAGCAGGAAGGGCGGGAGTGCACAGCCGGTGAGTGATGGACAGCGATGAAGCCCAAAGCTCGGTCCCTGCAGTCAGTCGGGTGGTACCTCTGTGGTGCTGGGTGTTGGGGGGAAGCCCTACAGCTCCCCTCGAACGGCGGCAGTGGGGTGCTGCACCATGGGGACCCCCAAACTCCCACCGAGCAAGCTGCTAGTGGTGCAGCGGCTTGGCTGGAGGGATGGAGCGGGAAGCGGGATGGTGGTTTCCCCGGGAAGGCTGCCTCGATGGGAGGTGGCTGGGTGGCTGGTAGTCCAGCAGTGGGGTGTGAGCCCAGGGACAGCCATCGTGCGCTGACGTTCCCACCCTGCCACCGACAGCTCTCTGCGAGGGGGAGGATGCCTGCGGGGCAGATGAGGTTTGTGTGAGACCCGGGGTTTGCCTCTGCAAACCCGGCTTCTTCGGAGCAGACTGCAGTTCCCGTGAGTATTTCCCAAGGGCTAAGCCCTCGCCATCCCCTTTGCCAGCCTGGATGCTTGGGGGGCTGCTGGGCTTCCCTGTCACCCCCCATCCTCACCATCTCCTTGCCTTCGCAGGCTGCCCCGAGCAGTACTGGGGTCCCGACTGCAAGCGGAGATGCCCATGTCACCCCAACGGGCGCTGCGACCCGGCGAGCGGGCACTGCACCTGCGACCCCAACCACTGGGGAGAGCTATGCCAGTTCCCCTGCCAGTGCGGCCCCCACGGCCGCTGCGACCCTCTCACCGGCGCCTGCCGCTGCGAGCCAGGCTGGTGGGCACCCACCTGCAAGAAGCAATGTCAATGCAACCCCGCCAGCTCCCACTGCGACCCCCTCACCGGCCACTGCCGCTGCCTGCCGGGCTGGTGGGGCAGGAGGTGCAGCTTCAAATGCTCCTGCAACCTCTCACCCTGTGCCCAGGAGACGGGCAAGTGCGAATGCAAGGCTGGGTTTTGGGGACCGGCGTGCCAGCGGCGCTGCGACTGCTTGCATGGCTCCTGCAGCCCCCTCAGCGGCCACTGCAGCTGCAGCCCTGGCTACCAGGGCAGGAGCTGCCGGGACCCCTGTCCAGCGGGGAAATATGGGTCTCAATGCGTGCACAGGTGAGCTGGGGGCACTGGGGGTGATCCAGCGGGTAACCAAGGGCTGCAGCCAGATCTTGGGGGGAAAGTCATCACGGTCATGTCTGTCCCTTTGGCTGGGCAAGGAGACCTGTCCCAGGGGGTTTGAGCATCCCTGGTTGGATGCAGCATCAGTGTTGCCCCAAAAGAAAAGTCTCGCTAACACCAGCAGAAAGCGTTGGTGTCACCCCAAAATCTGGTTGTCCTTGGTCCCACTCCCCAGGGCAATAAAGCAGCATCTCTCCCTGCTTGCCTCCTGCCCTATTGCTACTACGGATCGTTAGGCACTATAGGGTATTTCCCCGTGGTCCAAACTGATGCTCAGTGCTGGTGTGGGGCAAAACCTGCATTTTGGAGGGGTGGGGGGTGGGCGTCGAGGCCTCACTGCCCCTCTGCCCATGCAGCTGCGGGAGCTGCAAGCGCAGCCAGCCCTGCTCGCCCGTGGACGGCTTCTGCCTGGCCTGCCAGCCCGGCTGGAACGGGACCCTCTGCAAGGAGCCCTGCGCGCCCGGCTTCTACGGCGAGGACTGCCTCCAGTCGTGTCCCCGCTGCCGGCGCGGGGAGGTCTGCGACCCAGAGACGGGGTCCTGCCCGCACTGTGAGCCTGGCTGGACAGGACCCAGGTACACCCAGGATCAGGCCACCGGTCCTCATGGGGGTCCCTGCTCTGGGGCGCAGCAGGCTGACGCTTCGCTCTCTGTCTTGGCAGCTGCAACAGCTCCTGCCCTGCCGGCACCTTCGGCGATGGATGCCAGCTCCTCTGCCCCGAGTGCGTTGCGGGGAGCTGTGACCCCGTGTCGGGAGCTTGCATCTGCCAGGCAGGATACTGGGGAGCCAGGTAACGCGGGGAGCGGGGCAGGGCCAGGGCCCCGCTCTCCCCAGGGACATTTCCCTCCTTTCCTCTCTCTTCCAGCTGCAACGACACCTGTCTGGAGGGGTATTTTGGAGTGAACTGTTCCTCGCCCTGCCAGTGCTCTCGGGGGACCTGCCACCCCGTGCGGGGTGACTGTGTGTTGAGTAAGAGCAACTTCAAATTTACTCCTCAGCGCTGGGCAAGGGACTGGAACATCCTCATTGGGGAAGGTGCCGGGGAGGCTGTGATGCAGCCCGGTTCCGCCTGATGCCTCCTGGCCCCACCACGAGTTGCCAGCTCCTGCGCTCTCCGTACGGGGCAGCTCTACGGGCTTGGCAGCCACAGGATATGCTGGACTCAACCCATCTTCTCCGCACAGGTTTTAAGGACCACGGGGCCCTTGCAGCTGCCATCCTTGTCCCTCTCCTGCTGATGCTGCTCTGCATCGCCTGCTGTTGCTGCGGAGCCGGCCCAGCAGATGCTAGAGACAGGTATTTCTTTTTATTTTGCAACCTTCGATGCAAAACCTTGTCTCCCATGTCCCTTGATGTCCTTCTCTGCTGTGCAGGGCGGCTGTGCCAGACGATGATGTGGTGGCCCGGATGAAGCACCACGTGCGGGGGGTGCTGGCGAACCTCAGCGCTATGATGCCTTGCTTTTCCCTGGGCGGCTACAAACTTCCCAAAGTCACAGGTAAATAAGTAGAGCTGCCGACAGCCCTTCCAGAGTGTCACCTCCACCCCACATTCTCTGCATAGTCACCATCTGGGGGGGAGCCTGCAACCCCCCTCACCCCACTGCATGGCTCAGGACAGGTGTTGCGCTCCCATCCCAGCCCCGAGCACCCCAGGGTGCCCGAGCTCAGCTGGGTGTCTTCTCCCCAGTTTCCCACCACGACACAGAAATCCCGTTCAACCCCAGCTTCATCGAGCCGCCATCAGCTGCGTGGGTTTCAGACAGCTCTTTCTCCTCCTTCGACACCGACAACGAGGGACCCGAGTACTCCGTCCCTCCCAGAGAAGGTGACGTCCATGCCTGCTCCTCCTCTCCCTGGCTGCCTGCAGCCCTTGTGGGCTGCCCGGGGTCAACCCTGCCCCGTTACCAACCTTGTGTGTCCCAGGGACGGGTGCTGGGCACAGGCAGCATTTATTTTTATACCCTCATTTTCCTGTCCACAAGGACACACTGGGGCCGTGCTTGGCCTCATGCGATGGGACGTGCCCGTTGTGGGCAGCCCCATTTCACAACCTCCTCCCAGGGAAACGGTCCCAGGGACAATCCTGTTGCATCAGCCCCTGTCCCAATGTCCCTGAGTGTGTCCCTGGGCAGGGGGTTAGCTCCGGCAGCCCTAAATCTTGTCCCCTTCTCCTGCAGGCATCCCACTGCTGGCGGGAGCTGAACTGCAGGATGGGACGTCCCCCCCCAGCGAGGTGCTCCCAGACCCATCTGCCTTTGACTCCGAGGACGTTTCACAGCCCTTTGCCATCCCTCGCACCTCCAGCATCGCCAAGGCCAAGCGGCCCTCCGTGTCCTTTGCTGAGGGGACGAAATTTGGGGCGGCGGAGACTCCCAGCCCCGGGCGGAAGCCCAAGACCCCATGGGGCCCATCCAAGCTGTCCCCACCACCAGGGGACACGGCAGCTGAGCCCCCCACTGAACGACCAGCCAGCGATTGCTATGAGAGCCCTGAGCCCCTCAGCAAAGGGGAGGAAAGTCACCGGCCATCACCCCGAGCCACCCCGGGAGGACGCCGTCGGGTGGTCTCTGGCACCAGGCACGTGGCCCAGAGAGTGGAGGCACTTGAAGCGGCTGCAAAATCCAGCAGCTGGGAGGTGAAGGGGAAGGAGCCCAATGTCACCACCATCTACATGATGGTGGGAACGGCTGGGCAGGACCCCAAGGCAGACGGGGGTGGCGAGGGACCGGTCCAGGCCATGCTCAAGCGGCTGGGTAGCTTGCAGAGGGGCAAGTGGGCTGCAAAGGAGGAGCCCAAGGTGAGAAGGAGCGTCGAGGCCATCCAGAAACCGCCTCGCCGGGCCCTGGCGCAATGCAGAGACTCGGTGAATAGCTGCAAGCAGAGGGAGAGTGTCCCGGGCGCTCCTGCTGAGCCATCCCCTGGCAAGAACCAGCATCTGCCTGGGAAGAGACGGTCCTTCCTTCTCGCATCTCCCTCACCGAAAAGCACTGGGGCCCAGGATGGGGCTGTCGATGCTGTAGGTGCCACAGAGAAGGGCAAAAGCCCTGAATTAGTCCTCAGCCTTGAAACAAAGGGACAGACTGTCCCAGAGGAAGAGCCGAAATATGAGAATGTGACCAGTGGCAGTGCTGATTCGACCCCCGGCCCCGCCAAGGAGCCGCCGGCCACCCCTGTGGCCACCTGAGCCACCATGGCCTGGGCTGGGGCAGCGGGAGACCAGGAGGCCCCTCCGACCCCAGCGTGGGGGAGCCAAGGTCCCCCTCTGAGCTGTGAACTGGACTTGCATCAAGCCTTCCCATTCACCCTCTTTCCTCCGTGCCATGTTGCTGGCATGGACCCCCGCTGGCCGGCACACCCGGCACTACGGGTGATGCTGAGAGCCACAGCGGTGGCAGCCCTATGGGGTTGCAGTGCTTCAGGGCTGTTTTCTGTCCCCTCCCCCTGCCCTATGTGTCCCATTTTGCATCTGCTGCAGCCTGGAGGGACAGCGGTGCTCTGGACACAGTGGTGGCACCTTCTGGTCCCTGTCAGCACTGGGCTCGGGGACACGCGTCCTATGGATAAATGGAAGCAGGGCTGCTGGGGGCTCAGCTGGGAAACGCATAGGAAAAAAAAAAAAACAGTTTCACCCCATCAGCTTTCACTTTTCCCTGTCCCAGCTCTGGTAATGCTGCTCGGAGCCTCTTGCTGTAAAGGTGCTTCTTGCTGGAGGGGATTATTTTGCGGAGCTGGGCTGGGGAGAGATGATGGGCTGTCACAAGCAGCTTCAGCAAAAATTAATTTTAGCTGCTTATCTCGGAGGGTATCTGGGTCTGCAGGGGTTTATCTGTGTGGCTCCGGCTTTTGTGGCAGGCTGTGGCTGCCTTCGTTTCTATGTACATGCATAGCACATGGAAAGGCTCGTGGCACGGCACGGGGTTTATCGACGGCCTTTTAAACTCCACACGATACCAAGGTGCAATTGTGCAAGAGCAAACGTGGCAGCTGGGCTGTGACCATCAACCTGTGCACCCGGCGTTGTGCTGGCCCTGATAAGGAGGAAAGCTACACGGAAAATGGCATTTCCACAGGTGCCCAAAGATCCTGCCATCTTCCACGCCTCGTTCCTGCTGCAGCAATGCATCGCTACGGGTGGCTAAGATGTAATGAAGGTGCTGCAGCATCACCAGTGCAGCCAAAGGACCTCAGGCTGCCCTCAGGCAGCGCGGGCAAGACAGGAACAAGGGCTCTGCCGCCTGTGCAAGGCAGACAAGATGCCAAAGAGGATTTGCAGCGTGAACTGGTTTTAGATGTATCTAAGTGGTAGAAGTTTCTTGTATATTTTTCTGTTATTTCACATGGCATGAAAGCCTCTGAATGAAAATTAAAAGTTACCAAAGCCCTTTGGGGGCTGGGTTTCCCAGCCGCCTTCTGAATCAAGCACGTGGTGAGAAATATTCTCCAAAGCGTGGAAACTTGTTGACAGCCTTAGACTTTCAGTTTTGGGGTTTTTTTTTCATTTTCTGGTTCTGTTGAAGTAATTTTGAACTCTTGCTTACGGAGTTGAGCCCACAGCTGTGCTGGATACCAGAGGGCAGCAGGAATGTGAGTGGGCTGTGAGCATCCAGAGCACCTACGTTGCAGGCGGCATCTCATGCAGAGCTCCATGGGAATCCTTCTTCTGGTCCGGCACTGCTGCGTTTGGGGTTTAGGGTTCGGGATGTTTCAGAAATCAGAGTGGGTTTTGCTTTTTTCCTTTTGGTTTTTGCAGGTGCTTCTCTGCAGCGCAAGGCACCGAAGCCCCACGTGGGTGAGGCTTCCAGTTTCTCAGACAGCGTGCAGCACTCCTTCCTGCAGTGGTATCACCCACTGCCATGATTATAACATCAAATATTCTGCTATACAAATAAAAATGCTCATCCTGGCAAGATGTGAGCAGCAACCTGGCCAGACCTCTGTTCTGCACAGGCTACTTTCTGTTTTGATGCTCTTTTATTACAGCAGCTGGGACAGCCCCACATTTTATTTATGAGCAGCCATTTTTCCCTAATCGGTTGGTTATTTTCAGCCTGTGAGCCGAGGCAGCGTTGTGCCAGAAGTGAATGTCACGTGAGCTGGTTCGCCCTGGGAACGGCATGTAAATAGCTGACAACAACCCGACAGCCCTCCCCGACACTGAAACAAGCACCCAGCTTTGAGAAAACGCTGCTGCCGCTGTGAGAACCTGTCATGTTCACGGGCTGAGATGCAAGGCAGGATGTTTCCCCTGCTTGAAGATGAAGCATCTTTGCCCTGTCAGGGCGGCGCAAGGAAAACAAGCGGTGGATTTTCAGCGCGTGGCTGCCCATGCACACGCCTGCAGCGTGGTTGTGCTGGTGTCTTCTTGTCAGGGATGCTTCTGCCCGGCTTCGCTGTGGTTTTAATTCTGGATGCGGGAGGTCTGCGAGCCAGAGCTGGTGGGTGAGGGAGAGGTTAATGTCTTCCCGTGCTGGATCTCTGACTTTCCAAATCCCACTGCGGTGGTTTGAAGCCAGTGGGTGGGAAGCGGTTCCCGTGTGCAGGTCNGAGCCAGAGCTGGTGGGTGAGGGAGGGGTTAATGTCTTCCCGTGCTGGATCTCTGACTTTCCAAATCCCGCTGCGGTGGTTTGAAGCCAGTGGGTGGGAAGCGGTTCCCGTGTGCAGGTCCTGTCTGTAAGCAAAGAGGCGTCCGTGCTCCCAGCTGGGGCAGGTCTTGGCCTCCTGAAGGTAGGAACAGAGGCTCCAGCCATCCTCCATGGCCACGGGGGTCTGTCCTCCGTTGCCGCAGCCTTCTCATCTTTCCCAAACTGTCCAAGCTCTGCCTTTGAAGAGGACCACGTTGTTTACCCCAGTGGCTCCATCCGAGCCTGCTGAGGACCTCCCTGTGCAGCGAGGCAGGAGCTGTCACCTCCCCTCCAGCCCAAACTCATTCCTGGCCAGTTTCTATAAATGTGTCTTTGTGCCAGTGCTGTTCTTCAGCTTCACTTTATTTTTTTTCTCTCCATGATGTTTACTCAGTCTCTGGGTGTATTTATAGATGGCAGTGGATCACCTGATAGCTTCTTTTCTCCTTCTAGGATAGGAAAACTGAGCTCCTCCATGCTTTCACTATAGCAAAGGGTTCCCGTGTCCCCAAACAGCCTCTGAGCCCTCCTCGTGCTCCTTCCCGCTGCAGTTTGTGTTTCTTGGACACAGTGACCAGGTCTGGGTGCTGAGGTCTCCTGGGGCCTCGTGCTGTCTCAACCTTCCTCTACCTCTGCTAAAAACACAGCACCGATACAGCCTGGCTTGTATTCTTTGGGATTGTTTGTTTGTTTGTTTGCTTTGGCTTAAACCCACTTTCCAGCTGTTGCAACATTTGACCCTTATCCTGCAGCTGAGGAGTTTCCTCTTCCCACCCGCCACAGCCTGCCCCTTTCTCGGGGATGCAGCAGTGGGTGCGCTTCCGTCTGTCCGGGCCCTCAGCTTCTGCTGAGCCACTCAGAGATGTTGACCTGCCACAAGCACTGTTTTCATCTCCTTTGGCTGACAAAAAATCCCTGTTCACAATTTCCAGCGGTATATGACCACCTTCTCCGGCCCAGGACCTCGCTGATGGGTTTATGGCAGGACCAGAAATCCCACAGAGGACCGCTCTGAAAAATAATTTAATATAAAAAGAGGGCAGAGCTCTGGTGAGCTCGCATGCAAAGCTGCTCTCGTGGCTTTCAGTGATTTTAACTTTTATTTCGTCCCTCGGTGGACTGTGCTGGTGGGCCGGGGTGCCTCCAGGGCTGGTTCCCCCCGGCTGTGTGCTGGGTCCCTGCTCCCAAAACGGCCTTTTAACGGGGGATAGCTTCTCTGCTCCCTCCTCGGGCGGGGGAGCGGGAGCGGTGGGCTTCTCAGGACGGATCCGGTGCCCATCACCGCAGCGGATGAGAAATAACGCGGGTCCCGTTACCGAAATGCTGGGCTGGGGCTGTACCGGCAAAAGCCGTTCCGTGGCGAGCGCGGTGCGGCTCTCTCGGGGCCGGCGGAGACCGGCAGCAACCGGCACCGAAAACCGCAGGGAATTTCCCGCTGCAGCTGCTGGACGGCGCCGCGCCGGGAGGTGGAGCGCCCGGCATCACCAAAGCCCCGTTTTCCTCCCTTTTTTTCCCCTGGAAGGCGGGCAAGTCTCATTGCCGCTCGGGTGTCGCTGTCCCCGCCGGTGTGGGGAGGCGGCGGGGTGGTGCTTGTGTGTTTCACGGTTCCCGCGGAGGATTCCCTCCCCCCCCCCCCCCCCCCCCCCCCCCCCCCCCNCGTCCCGGTTTGCCCAGCGCCGGACCGGGCTCCGGCCACCGAAACAACGGTTGCTGTGTCCGGGTGCGGATGCCCGTCCCGGCCGGGGGACCCCCGCGGCGGGTACCGGGGGAGGGGGTGCGGGGGGGTACCGGAGGGGCGCGCACCCCGGCACGTGCCCCGGCGGCAGCGGCGGGCGCGCTCATTGGCCGTGGCGGCGGCCAATCATCGGCGGCCCCTGTTTGCTCGGGAGGACGGATAAAAACCCCGGGGTGGGATCGGCCCCGGCGCGGAGCGGGGGCGCGGCGGAGGGTGAGCACGGTGGGGGTGTGCGTGGAGGGATGGTGTTCGTGTCTGCGTGGGGCGCAGGAGTGGGTGGGTGCAGGGTGGGGTGAGGTTTGCGTGGGGTGTAAGAGCGGGGTGGGGTTTGCATGG
>RSEF01000019.1:6403062-6437432 GCA_003993805.1 Himantopus leucocephalus
CCACAGAGAGGGTCTCTGCGCTGAGGGGGGACATGTGGGGCTGGGGAGGGGGCGTGCGGGTGGAGGGATGAGGAAGAGGAAGGTGAAGGAGATGCGGGAAGGGGAGGGGGCGCGGCTGCAGGCTGGCCTCCTGGAGCTGGGGTCTCTGCACCAGCTTCTGGGGCTGGAGGGCGGCCCTGTCCTCCTGGCAACCCCCACCCCAGAGCAGCCCAGGGCTGGGGCCTCTGCCCTGTGGGAACCCCTGAGAAGCTGTCTTGGGCTGTGGTGTGTAGCCAGCCCGTTTCCCCATAGTGCCTGACTGGGGCGTGCTCTGGGCTGGGAAGAGGCTCAGCTTGTCTAAAATGGCCACCTGCCTTATCACCCAGGGTTGGCCCCGGTGCTGCGCACCTCAGGGCTCCCCGGAGCACTCCCACCTTGGTCAGCTGGGTCTGCCCCCAAATCTGCCGCTCGCTCTGGTGGGCCCCAGGGACTGGGACAGGTGGAGATGGAGACAGTTAATGCGGCCACAGCATCTGTGGGGCAGCCCGGGGATGCCAGTGTGCGGAGGTGGAGCAGCATGTGCCACGGGCTGTCCTGGCCAGTGCACCTGCCTGTCTGCACAGCCACGATGTGGCCCACCTTGTCTCCCAGCTGGGTGGTCCAGCGGTTAGCAAAAAGTGCTCCTTGATGAGCCATCTGTGGCATAAACCACATATATGGGACCTATGGCACACATAGGACCGGTGCTCACCTTCCAGAGCAGATCTGTGTTCCTGCGTGGGGCAGAGCAGACCTGGTGGGTCACTAAAGCCACTGTTTAGGGCTGTGGGGCTGCCTTGGTGGCCCCAGCCTCTGCCTGCAAGCAGCCAGGAGACTGGGGTGCTGGCTGAACCCCCCCTGCTCTGACATGTGCTTCCTCACTGCCTTACAAATGAGCCACCTGCCCCGTACAGGTGATGGGCGAGTGGGCTCCAGGCAGTTGATATTTGCTGCATTTTCATACCTGTTGCTCGGGAAGTGGAACGGAGTCCTTGAATGCTCCTCGGTCGCGTGGTGTGTGCACTGGAGGGGCTGCTCCAAGGGCACCTGTGCTCCCCCATCCCTCCAGGTAACTTGGCAAGCTGGTACCTGCAAAAACAAGTTTTACACCTGAGTGCCTTACATTCGGCGGGCAGGTTTGCTTGCGTTCCAGTAGAGAGCTCTCTTCTTAAACCATGCTTTTTTGCACTCTTTGAGCAGCATTTGCTGGTACTGTGGACTCACTGGATGTTGTTCTGGTCCCTGCAGGTTGAGACTCTGAACGAGGCCATCTTGTCACGCAGCAATGGCACCCACACTTGCTACCGCCCATCGCCGGCGCTGGTGGATGGCATTCACAGCCATCATTGAGAACCTGCTCTTCTCTGCTGTCCTGCTGGGCTGGGGGTCCCTCCTCATCATGCTGAAAGCAGAAGGGTTTTATTCCTACCTGTGCTATGACTCAGGTAAGGACGCTCTGGAGACTTGTGTGAATAAGTTGCTGCTGAGGTTCCCTGTCTTAGGGTGGTGCGGAACTGGCTAGAGTAGGGCTGAGCTCCAGGTCAGTCCTGGGGTAGAAGGAAGGGTTGTACACACCTTTCTAAAACCAATGGCATCCTTGTGATGGTGTAACGTGCCTGTAGCTGCTGTTGCTTTGCAGAGTGATTGGAAAAGAAGCCCTAAAGATCAGGTAAAACTTTTCTGGACAGCCTTTTCCACTTGGCTGTGAGTTCTTCCTCTGCGTCGTGGCCTGGCTGATCTCTGCAAGGGAAGGCGTGGTGGGCTCTGGAGGAGGATGTTTTGTGGGAATGGTGTCCTGAGTTTGTAGGGAGAAACTATGGGCACTCTTTCCTTAGTGACAGGAAAGAAAAGAGCATGGGTGAATATGAGATTGGGGGAGTCCAGTGCTGCTGTTGAGGAGAAATTGCAGAAGTAAATGCTACTGACGTTTTGTTCTTCTCCCTCTTCAAACACCTAGGACGTGCTCAAACTGGGCTGTGTCTCTATGAGGGCTTGAGATCCACCTTCTGGCCCAGCCAGAGGAAGCGGTTTTCCATGTTGCAGACAGAGCCTTGCAGGGAAGGACGCAATCTTGTGGTGTGGGAAAAGCAACATGTAGGTGGACATATATCCCCCAGCCTGGGCATGGAGAAGATTGTGGTCTGGGGAATCCCACAGTGTGGTAGGGTGGACAGTGGGGTTAAAAGGTACCTGAGGGTAAAGGTGTGGTGTGGATTTGGAAAGCTGCTTTAGTGACAGGTTTGCATGTGCTCAGAGAAGGGAATAGCAGAGTGAAGAGAGGCAGGAGCTTGGTGTTTGGGCTCTGTCCAGAGATTGTGTGATGGTGGATGAGAGGAGAAGGTGAATCAGCCCAATCAGGGCTGGTGAGCATGGAGATGGAGCAGGAAACAGTAGGGGAAAAAAGAGGTGGAAATAAGGGCATGGACCCCAGAGCTCTCAGTGGGTAATGACTGAGAACAGCGGGGGAAATCTGGGGAAACAAAGTCCAAGCGAAAAGTGGCTGTGAATAGTTGTGATGATACTTTGTGGTCTTTTTCTTATTCATCAGCTGCTTGTTACGGTCTCTTCTGTTTTGTGTGCCTGTGCCTTTGTTTTGTGTGCTGCCTCAACCTGGGATGGTGCACCTGGCGAACATGCATGTGTTTGGGTCTTCTACCAGCTGTAGCTTGGCTGCTTAATCTTCTTCCTGTGCTCTGCTTGTAGTGTGATGCTTCCAAGTGTGTCTGTGTCACTTGGGTCTCCAGTAGTGCTCCAGGCTCTGTGAGGGAGAGTCCTCAGCTGTTCAGGACTTCTGTTCAAGGCTGCTCTGTTCTGGCCAAGCCATGGTGACTTTGTCACAGGCCTGTGTAAGAGATCTCATTAAACCTGTCAGGTGGAGGCTTTCTGCCACTGAGATAAAACACATGAGTTGATAAGCAAATGCTGACTGTCTCCAAAACCAGCCATTTTCCTATCTGCTTCCTGAGATGTGCCCTGCTGACAAGAGCCCTGCTTCAATTGGGGCCCACCTCCTACTCTTTGCTTTGATTGCTTTCAATTCATCTGCCTTTGCACCAAATCAGCAAGATTCACCTTGGCTCCTCACCCATGTTTGCCAATCTGTGGTCTGTCTGGCTCTCCCCATGGGAGCGCCCATGCCGCAGACCACAGGGAAGATGCAAATGTTTGGACGGTGGTGAAATTGCTGTCCTGGGGGCAATTTATTCCTCCCAGTGACCAACCTGTGCCCTGAGGCAGGAGAACTTAAACCCTGAAAAGAAATTTATGTAGTCAAATGTTCTCATTGTCCTCAAATATCTGGCCATCACTGCTGAACTCGGTGACTTGTGATGAGCATCGAGGACAAGTTATGCTGGTTTCCATGCTTACTCACTTTCCTTTGTCTGTTTTTTGTCCTTACTGTAATAATCTCGGCAATTTGGTAGGGAAGAGTCCTAGCTCACAGTGTGGGGACAGCAGACTCCCTTGCAGCTGGCCTGCAGTGGTCACTGAATGACCGGCACCAAGTTGAGCTTGACCTTTGCTGGGATTAGGATGGCCCAGTGGTTGCCTTTCTCAGCATAAGCTATTGAATCCTGCAGCCTGAGTGAGTACTTGGCTGGAAGTCGGGGCAAACAAATTATAACTAGTAGCCTTTGGGCACTTGTTGTTCCTAATGCTGCTGTGTGCATGTAAGTATTGCAAAAAGAAAAAAAAAAAAGACTTTTCCTAATGAGCCAAAGGTTCTTGGCAGGGCTTTTCGTTTGTCAGCAAAAGCTCTTGCACTTTGTGATGCCTTCAACAAAAGAGAAAACTAGACCTTGTCCCTTCTGCAGGCTCTTCTCTGAAGGTAGCAGCAGCTGCCCAGAAAGTGACTGCAATTCATGAAGGGCTCCTTGTCTTCCTGTGGAACCCCCCCTTTCCCTGCCTGCCCTTGGCTTCTGGGTATTGGATTTTACTTGGCTGCTGTGCAAACATTGGGGGTCTGCTGGACTTTTAACTTGGTTGCGTGAGGGTGGAGGTGGACACCAAGGAAAAAGATCCACATAAAAATAACAAATATTTTCAAAGCAGTTGTGCAACAGGGTTTGAGTTGGGGGTTGTACCCGTTCTGGGCGGCAGGTTTGGTCACATCCTGAGAGGTATGCTTGAAATTTGCTGACAAGGAGTCTGGTAGTGGCACTTTGTTCCCATTTTAATTTTACTACACTACTACTTGGCCTTTAACCAACTGAAGCAGCATCTTTTATTCGGTGCAAGTGCTGATTCTGCAGTCTTTATCAGGATTTGGGCCTTATCAGCTGTTGGGGAACTTGATCTGTTCAGGGTCTTGCGTTGCTGTGATGTTACTGGGATTGGTAAGCTCAAGGCTTGGGTCTTTGAAATGTTTTTTTTAAAAAAAAAAACCAACTTGATAATCTGCTCACAAAGAGCAGGGATAAGGAGCCAGCTGGACAGAGGGCTTTCCCCTAAGACAGGGCTGCAGAAAACCAAAGGCATGGCACGATAAGCTAATTCACTTATAGTATGTTAATGCGCATTGTCACGGGCATGGGAGGAAGGTGCTGCCTTACCGCTCTTTACTATTATGTATTTGTGGTGGGGAACGTGCAGTCTGAAGGTCCCTTCCAAGCTGGTAAAATTTGACAACGGCTTGTGGAAAGGCTGTGCACGCGACCCTGTAAACAGGAAAAGAGTAAATGTGGTAAATGTTCAGTTTCTACAGGAAACACGCTGTGTTGATTAGCAGCTGTCGGTGGTATCAGAGCACTGCATGGGAAGGTGCCGGCCCTGGGTGAGAATTGCTGCAAAATGAAGCCGCAGCTCAGGAGAGATTGGGAGTTTAACTGGACACTGTGCCCCAGTTATATGAGGCTTTCAGCTGGTTTCCCAGAGAGGGGGTACTGAAAGTGCAAGTGGATGGACAGGCAGAGAGGGAAATCCGAATAAATTGCATTTGCAGTGGTATAAAGCAAGAACATCTCCTCCCAGTTCCCAGAAGTATGACACCATCCTGAAAAGAGAAAACATGTTCTTATGTGGGCAGACTGCAGATCAGTTGTTTGCACATGTCTTTCACTGTGATTTTTATTTTTTTTAACCAATGCTCCCAGACTCTTTGGCTCTGATTTTTATTTTTTTTAATTCCCCCCCCTCTTTTTTTTAAAAGGAGAAAAAAAAAAAGAGGAAGGTGAGGCTGTGTAGGCTGTGTCCCACAGAGCTATTGCTGGGGCGGCTGGGGGTGTCTTGCTTGCTTGGCTCAGTCTGATTCATGAAACAAGATGAAAGGAAACCTCTCTGCCATCTGAGATGGCAGTCACTCTTGAAAAAGCCAGACTCGTTCCTCTGGTAACGTGGTGTGTGCCTGGGATTTGAAGAGGTCAGCAAAGAGTAGTTAATGATTGACCCTCTCATGAAACCTACAGCACTTAATTTGGGAGAAAGGATGACTTTAAATGTTCCGGTAACAGCCTGAACAAATCCCAGCAATGAGCTTGACATAAATGATTACCGAGGCAGCCTTCCTCTCACCTAAGCTGTCATTCTTTAAATAGTAACTTGAACTACTAATTGGGCAGTAGAAATCCTGCTGCTTGTAGGGGGAGCGCTGTAAAAATAGGCAGTATGTTCTTGTAATTGCTGATAAAGACTTGCAGCTTCTTCCAGCTTGACAGTGAGACAGTGGTGAGGGTACACGGGCTGAGCCTGTGCTGCTGGCTTACCCAGGTGGCACTGCTGCATGTCAGACCTGGCATGCTTGCACGCAGGTGGACTTGGCAGGAGAATGTGGGGAGGGCACCACTGTCGGCACAGAGACAGCCCTTCCCCAAAGCGCTGTTGCAGATGGAGCCAGGCACGTAGGAGACTTTCCCCAGAAGTGTGGCGTGTGCTGATCTGGAATGGGATCTGAGCTGTGATTGAGGGGAAACTGCTGTTTGCTGTAACTAGGTGCATCAGGTAGGTGAGTAGTTAGGCAGGTTCTCTGCCCATTAATCTCCTCCTAGCTGCATGTTGTATGCTGCCACTTGCTCTCAAGTGGCCACCATATGCTGGTGACTTGCTGGCACGTGAATCTCTGCTCCCCAGTGAGATGGCTCCCGGCTGGACCCCATGCACGGTGCACGCACCTGCAGCCCCTCCAAAATGTTCTATTTATGGAGATGGCTGGAAAAGGATTAGAGGATGTCAGGGTGCCAAGGGCTGCTTGAATCATTTCCATTACGCCTCAGTGGATCTTCTCTTGTTGCTCAGGGGCTGCTTCTATTTTCACAAACAATTTGTATTTCCATGTAGCACCATTGCCTGGCCCCTCCTTGGAGCTGGCGATGAGCAGCTGTAAACAAGGTGGCTGGTACAAGCAGGAACTGAAGTTTGGTGCCCTGTTCCCAGCCTTCCTGGCTTCAGAGACGGCCAAGTTTCCTTGCTGTTTCTGAGCTGTGTCCTCTTTGCCTCCTGGTGTTGCTGCTCATTGTGTTCATCGTGCATGCCATCGGAGGGTCTGCTAGCAGGTGTACGCTGTGGAAGCTCCTTGGGGTCATGTTGCAACTGTACATGTTGATAAGTTAATAGTAATTCATCTATTTCAGCTTTAAATGCTGAATATTTCTGTTTTGAGATCTCTTCATGGGGAGGGTTGACAGGCTCTTTAACACATGCAGCCAGAAGTTATAAGGTCACTGCACTGTACATGTCCCTCCACCCTTCTTCCACTCCACAGCTGAGCTATCTCTGTAGAATGCTGACACAGGGAAACTACTACTACTTTGTCACTCTTCTCCGCCNCCGCCCCCCCCCCCGGCCCCTTGTTTTCCTGAGTTTAACCTCTCACCCACATCTGTTTCCTATGAATTTATCTCTGTGGAGAGCCCAAAAAGCCTTGATGCTGTGGGTGAAGCTCTGTGTCTGCCTCATAGAGATGGTGTCAGAAGTCAGTGTTTAAGATCCTGGGCCACACCAAGAGGAGATTGTGAGGGCAAGACTGATGAAAAAGATTGAGATGTAGTGTGAAAACTGCAGAAAGCCTCCCAAGTCTGTCCAGGACTGATATCTAAGGATGTGACTTGGGAGCCTCGGGCTGGAGTGCTGTCTTCCCTGCAGAAGGGATGCTGATGGGACATGTGGCCTTTTGGGGATATCTCCATTGCTTACTCTGGCTATCCATAACTAGCAGGGCAACAGAAGGGACAGATTAAGTTATTCATCAGGAGCACATGGCAAAGTGAAGGAACAATCAGCCATCGCTACCCACAGGTGGTTTGAGACATCTTAGTAAAGGTATTGGTGAGAGCAACGTAAATGGAGAGAAATGCCATGTGCCCTCCCTGGAGTGCTGGGAGGGGCAGAGGAAGGTTTGCAGACAGCTCGTAAGCTTCAGATATCAGCGTCCGAATTCCTGCTAAGACCTGATGTCTGGAAGGTGGAGTGTGATTTGTCTGCAATGGACACAAAGCTGGGAGGGTTGTTTTGGCCAGTTAGGAGAACCAGGGTGAAACCAGTAACTGTAATGGTGCTGAGGCTTGGGTAAAAGGGAAGGAGTTGCAAGATGGGGCTGTGTGATGTCTAGAGATGCAGGGAGGGTGTGAGCAGCCAAGGGGATCTCCTCCACAAGCTGCACCAAGCAGTGAATGTGAAATCACTTGTACGTGAGGGATTCCTGCTAATTAACTAACCAGGGCTTTCTGGGAATCTCTAGTCTTGCTTCATGTGGATGGCTATGTAGGTGACTTCTCTCTATTCCTCCTTTAATATTGAACTTTGTCAGATCAATTATTAAATATGGAGGAGAGCGTTTTATGTCACTGGCTTGCAGCAACAGTAAGAAAGCAAGTGCTTTGTCATACCAGCAAAGGTTACTTATAAGCCAGATAAGCGTTGGAAAAAGGAGAGGTGGAGTGCACTAGAGGTCTGGGTTAATGACAGTCTAAAGGCACACGTGCTCGCTTGAGGAGTTGTAAGGCACCTTGGGACAGGAGCAGAGTTGACATGAGGTTGTAAAACTGCTGCTGCAAAGAAAAGTGAACTCCTTTCTTTTTTTTTTAACTGTCCTGTTTGTCTCAGTTACACAACGTAGGCTATGTTCAGCGTGGGAGTTTGCATGAGGAGTTCCTCATGTAAGGGCAAGAACAGAAAGCTGGAGATATAATTGATCTGTGTGGCCTAAACCCACTTGGAAAGAATAGAAAATGCTAATTATGGGGCAGAAGTTAAAGATGCATCAATCCTTTAACAAATGGAGAAGGCAGGTGAGCTGCCAGCCCTCCTGGGAACTGGGTAGTTAAATCCAGGAAGGATTTTTTCAGAGCCAGGGCAGTCGGGAAGCAGGGTGACTACTGCAAAGCCATTCCTCATCCTGATGCCCGTGGTGAGGACAGGAAGCTTTTCGTTTGAGCAAGCTGTTGCTGTGTGCCAGGCCTCATCAGCCCAGCATCGAAAATAACTGATTTGGCTGTAGTTGTCGCTCTCAGTTTAGTTAGGGAAAAGGTCTATGAGAACATGCCAGTTGTACATAGGAGGACCTTATTTTTTTATTAGTCTGTTCAGGTTCTGCTGGTTTCAGTCCCCTGTAGTTGCCGGGGCCTTGCTGTATATAGTTTTCATAAATTAATGAATCTCTGTCCTTAGGTTGTTCCCTGCTGCCGGTTGGAATACTTGTCCCCTGGGTGCCTGTGCATCCTTTTCCTGCTCCCAGCTGAGCTCATCAGGTTTCCCTTGTCCTTCTGCTGCTCTTCTTTCCCTTCTCCATTTCTCACTGATTATAACAAAAATATGGAGTGTGGAGGGTGTATGCCCAGTGTGTTGTGGCACCTTGCGTGCGGGGCTTTTCTCTTCCGTCCTTCCTGCAACACTGCAAGCCTCATCCTAAAACACTGTAATGATGGTCCTCTATCATCCCATGTAGAAAACATCACCAGCAGCCCTGAACATGAGAACAGCACAGCTTCAGAGCACAAATGGCCTTCCTGCAATGCCCAGGATGAAATGCTGAACTTGGCCTTCACCATTGGGTCCTTCCTGCTCAGTGCAATCACGCTGCCCCTGGGGATTGTCATGGACAAGTACGGTCCTCGCAAGCTGCGGCTGCTTGGCAGGTTGGTGTCCTGGGCTCCCTGGGTGGGCTGAGGGGTGAATTCATGTGTTGTGTGGGGCAGATGGGTGGTGTTTGGGTGCAGTGCCTGTTGTGGGGGTCCCTGCAGCCTCAGGAACTGTATGAGGGATGGGGCTGGAATCTACTGGGAGTTGCTGGCTGTGTACAGGGCACTGGAGTGGCTCTGGGGTGATTTTGGCCAGCACCATGAATTGCTCCATAAGGGAAGGGCCTGGGACTCCATGTCCACACTTCAGCTCTCCGGTGTTGCTCTGTGCTCCCTGGCCAGATGGAGGAAGAGCAGAGTCATTTGTGAGTCACGGAGGGTAGCTTTTTCCTTGAGCTGGGAGCTATGTCCTGAGAGGCACAAAACCAAGATGTTACATCATCGTTTGCAAGCTGGAGAGTTAACTTGGTGATAAACATGTCCTGCCTGCCTTTTCTAGGTCTCTTCTCTGCCATGTGGCATGTGTTGCTTTCTGCCTCAAATAGCAAGCTCATTAGCTGCTTCCATCATGCCACGTAGGCATTAGTGACGTGTTGGGCATAGCGGATCCCAGCCCTGTTGAGTTTTAATGCACTGAATGGTACCAGAAACCAAACTTGTCTGTAGGCAGAGCGGGGAAAAACAGGGCAAATCTCTGACTCGGACCCTACCAGAGAGGAACAGGTAAAGGCTGTGAGTGCTGTGACCACAGTTGAGGCTCAGGACAAAGGCTGCTGCTGTCTTCGATCACCTTGAGGTGAGGGCAGGCAAAGCTCCGTGCTGGGAAACCAGTCGGGAATTTGGGCCCAGCAAGAGCTGCATCAGTACTGGGAGGAAAGGTTGCTGCCTCAGCCCTTGTGCAAGGTTTGTCTGTAACATTTGGGCATTTTCCTGGATTTTTCTTTCCAAATTGCCAGCTTCCCTCCCTCTTACAGAAATGATACTAGGCTTGCTTAACGAGGTGCTGAGGAGGTAGAAGCATATTCAATTTACTGTGTGTAAGACTGTCTAAGAAACTCATTGTTTTGTTTCCCTTTCAGTACCTGCTTTGCTGTGTCCTGCGTGCTGATTGCATATGGTGCCAGTAACCCAGACTGTAAGTAGGTGTTTCTCTGCTGAGCTGGGAGGGCTTTGGGGCTGTGGCTTGGGTTTTTTGGGGAAGTAGGCAAGTGTGTATGGCACTGCATACTCTGACTGTCACACTTCCAGTGCTGTACTGGGGTTTTGCTGAGGACACAGGCCAAGCATCTGCTGGCCTGTGGGAGCTGAGCGGCTCTGGGGAGGGCTGGTGTTTCACAACCCTAAGTGGAGAGTGCAGCAAGGGCCAAATGTCTGAGATAGCCAGGTCTCTCAGCTTTGCATTTGGGCAGGGCCAGGTCCTGTAAAGGAGCAATTCCAAACAAGTTCATGCCTTTTTCAGAGTTGGGAAATAGGTAATAGCACACAATGTGTAATCAGCTTTCTCACCAGGGATGGATGGAGCTTGCTCCTTGAGACTAGATAGTGAGATGACACTTTGAATCCAGGTCTTTCAAGTAAATCTTCCTTTTTAAGACTCATTTGGACAAGCTGGATCAGCAAGTCTGTTCATTACAGAAAAGAAACCCTTCCATCCTGGAGAGCAATGATCCCATCCTGAACTCTGTCTTGGAGGAGAGCTCTGGCCCTCCCCCTCTTTGTGGCTGGGGAGGTGGGTGCTGGGTCAGGAACAGTGTGGCATGTCCTGAAGGTGTTGATCCACTGAGGCTTTTAGTGTCAGGGCCAAAGCCCTCAGGGCTCTGTCTTCTTTCCCCCTCCACCCCAGTAAAAGCTAAGGGTGTCTTCCTATTGTTGCAGCTCTCTCTGTGCTGATATTCATTGCGCTGGCTCTGAATGGCTTTGGAGGGATGTGCATGACCTTCACATCGCTTACGGTAAGTGAAGAGTTATTATCTGGCTGTATTTTATTCCTTACTATGGCTGTGAGCTGGGCTAGCAGGGAACAATAAAATGGATCTTTTGCCTGTGCCTGAATAGCACGTGTTTTTGTTTGGTACAAAGGGTCAGTCACTCTTTTACCTGAAAGGCTGAGTACTAAGTGATTATTCTAAGGCTTGTTTTTCCCTGGTCCTTTTCTTTTTTTTACCTGCCCCTTGCATCTCAGGTGAAGGTGTTGAGGTGGGGGGAGGAAGTGTTTTTGTCTAGGACCCAAATTGTCATATGCCTGTACATGCAGTGCTCAGCTACCTGGCACGGGCGGGACAAGTGTTTGCTCTGGATTTAGCATTGACATACTGCAGGAAGAATCAGCAGGGCACAAACCCTTGCAGCTGGGTATGACCAGCTTTCTACAAGCACAGTTTGCATCTCGGCTCAGGAAGATGGTTGTTCTTGAGCACAAAAGCTTTTGCTCTTGCAAGGCTGAGAGTGCCTTCCAGGTTTCCTTAGAAATGCTGCATTGTTGAATGAATTCAGCTCCTTCTGCGCAGCACACTTAGATCTGTTTAGCCCACAGATTGCATTGCAAGCTCTGGTCAACAACTGTCTGCTGGATCTCTACATTTTGGGGTTCTTTTTTTGCCTGGAGACCGAAGCAGTATTGTCCTCTGAGTAGCTGCTTTATTTTCTACCTCGTTACCCTGATCCTTGTGAGCAGGGCTGAGTGGAAAGTCTCCAGAAAACAGTTTGGGAAGCACTGATGTTTCTTGAGCTGTGGCTGAAAGCTTTCAGATTTGGTTTGCATTACCTTGAACTTGCTCTTGAAGTAAAACCTTCTGTTAAGGTTACCTCTAATTTAACAAGGCTTAGACACTGGCTGAACAAGGCTCAGCCACTGGCTGTATTCCTGAGACCTAAATTTGGCAGAGGCTGGGTTTACAGATCACTGTGTGCAGTGTGATGTTGCTGCCACTATTGCTTGCATATATTCAAAGCTTTCAAAACTCTGTGCAGATGTCAGTCTTTCCTTCGTATGTAATGTTCTTTGCTGGAAGCCTTGGCTGATGTCCCAAAGAACTATGGGGCAAATGTCATCCTGCCACACTTCAAATAAAAGCAAGGAAGAGAGAAGCGCATCAGTACTGCTGTGGGAGAGGAGAGGATTCCCACCCTGCTGCTGCCAGCATTGGTTATTGTCTCTCTGGGTGGTTATTAAGGGGTCACAGATTATTTTAGAGCCACTGGTGATGATAGGAGGGAGGGCAAGGGTAGGGCAGAAGTATATTGGCTGTGCTGTACTATGCTTTTAGCACCAGAAGTAAGCAAAGCCACTTATTAGCGCCCTCATTAGCGAGACAGTTACACAGCACTAAGGAGGTACAGTGGCAGGAAAAAGGTCAAATCTTCCAAGAAGAGATCCAAGCCTTGAGGAGGTCTGAAGGGAGTAGCAATGCTGTGAGTTCACACAGGGAGACCTCAGGTGGAGCCCATCCCCTCCAGACAGCAATGTGTTTTGTAAAGAGGTGAGGTGGCTTCAGGCCTGACTTCTCAAATCCAGATTCAGAGGTAGCTGCTTCTGCCTCCCTGCAGGGCCGCACAGAGGCATTTCAGTACCTGAGGCATGTGAATGTGATTAAAAAAA
This sequence comes from Himantopus leucocephalus, assembly GCA_003993805.1. Classification (NCBI taxonomy): domain Eukaryota; kingdom Metazoa; phylum Chordata; class Aves; order Charadriiformes; family Recurvirostridae; genus Himantopus; species Himantopus leucocephalus. Next base: position 6,415,690 of record RSEF01000019.1, read on the forward strand.
AATAGTCTAAAGTGGGAGGGAAGCACTTCACCTGCACAGCAGCGTAGCTGTGGTGGTGACTGTTAAAAACAGGTGTATTTTGCTCATTGACAGCTTACTGTTTTGTCCCTGCGTGGTTCTGCCTGCGCGCTGGGGTGCTCACAGCTGGTGTGTCAAGAGCTATCTTCTGCGGTGACATGGTGATCTCCTGTGGGTCCCTTCCACCCGTGGCCTGTGGAGACAGGGAGCGTGGCAAGGGAGGGACACGGGGGTGACAGGTCCATGGCTTGCAGGCTCCGGGTGACGTGGCTTGCAGACACTGTGCTCTGCATTGTGCCCAGGAGAGGCTGAAGTAAGTGCTGAAAGGAGGGACTTAAAGACCTCTTTAAGGATGTTCATTACACAGAGGCGGTGAGCACTAATTAACTTCTGGTGCCAAGTAGGCTTGTTCTGGCTGACACAGGCACTGACTGCCGAGCACACACGTGCACGCGCAAGTCAAAGCTAGGTGACTGCCTTCTTCTGCCAGCTGCAAGTGACCTGGAGTGCTCCAGGAAATGGGACAAATGCACTGGTGCATGAGCTGGTCCTTGGCCACCCCGGGCGGGTTACGGTTGCTGCTTCGTAGCAGGGTGGCCGCAAAGGCAGCCCCCACAGTGTGTGGGGTTGGGATGCTCCCTGGCTGCTGCTGCTTGGGGTGCTTCATCGGGTGTTGAAACCTCCTGGGACACCTGCGTGCGTGGGCAGGGTGTGATCTGATGGGAGGGCAGGAGACAGGGATCCTCAGTGCCTGTGCAAGGGATAAACGGGATCTCTGAGGATCACAGCCTGGGACAGTGCTCCACGAAGCCTTGCCGCTTGGGTTTAAAGCCTTTTTTCAGTAACAAGTCTCCAGGGTATCATGAAAGCACATGGCAAGCTGTGGAGCCAGAGCAAGCTGCCGCTCCTGGGTGCCTTGCGTTGTGGCTTGGGGAGGAGGGGGAGCGAGCGAGCGGTGCTGTTCCCAGTTCTGGGAACAAGGTCAGACTGTGCCTGTTGTTAAAATGCAGAGGGGAGATTTCTGCCTCGTGACTCGGTCTTAGCCAATATAAGTGAAGATTGGAAATGGAAACAGATCTGTGTTGGTGGCTCTGACAGCAACACAGGAATCTGGCGCTGTTTCTGCTCTGAAGCTATTTCATGCAAAGAAATAAACATGTGTGATAAATTACCACAAAGAGCCTTTTATAGATTGTTTTCTGTCCTGTTTTCCTTTCAAAGAATTACAGCTGCTTTGCTCTTTATTTTCTGCTACAAACAGCGCCCTTTAATCAGAGCGGGGGGGGGCATCTCTGCGTAGGGAATCTTCTCTGCTCAGAAATACTAGGAAAACTTAGGGCTCTGTGATCTTTTGTTTGTTGGAGAATGGGAACAGGAATTTCCATATGCTTTGGACAAAGCAGGCAGTTTGAGGCTTTCCTGGAGAACATATTTTTTAGTGTCTGTATAACTTCCAAATATACCCCCGATAGGGAAAACAAAGTTTAGCTTGAACAAAAATACCATTCTCCAGTAGTCTAGTTCTCAATCTCTTGACTTTTTCCACAGTTCTTTTAAACAGTCCTTGCCAGAGGAAGGGAACTGGGTTTGGTAATACTACTGTGGTATCTTTTGTATATGGATTGTCTCCAGGAAAAAGCTGAAAAAATTATAAATGGTCGAAGGCCTTAAACTCACTATAGGGCAGATGAGAAAATAATCTGCAAGAGGAAATTATTTTATTGGTTTAGGACTGCATACCTGTAATAAAGGATTCCAGGAAAAAACAGTTATGGTATGGCAAAATTAAGTTAGTATCTTTCAGATGGGGCATAAAGTTAATAATGCATTGAGTATTACTGACCTTTAAACAGGAGGTGTAAGAGTTTCTGTCATTGTAGGTCTTGCAGAATTGTGGCTGTCATTCCAGAATGGGCAGGAGTTAGTGGAGGAGTCCCTTCTGGCCTGCAGGGATAAGATCAGAATGAGGACCAGATCTTTTTGGTGGCAGAAAAACAAAGAGCCCACTTGCTCTGTGGCTTGGGGTTGTTTTTTGTTTTGTTTTTTTTCTCTTTGGTTCATTTTTTCCAATGCTTGCTGCTAGAAAGACAGCATGAAAAACGGCTTAGTAAATATTGTGTGTTATTTTAGTAGCTGGCTTTCAGATGAGACCTGCACAGGCATTGCCAGTGCTGGCACTTGCTGTCTGAGAGGATTTCTGTCTGGGTCTGGACTACTCCCCTTGCCACCCCTCTGCCCCTCAAGGTATTCTCAGATTTCTTTTCCTCCCAAGTGCTCAGTGCTTGCAGTTTCTGCTTTGATGGGGTTGGATAAGACCTTAAATCTCCTGTGTCCATTGTTTTAAATCTGGCTGCTGCTTTGGTGCTGAATAGGACTTTAGGAAACCTCTAGCCTTTCTAGGACTCTTGTCCCCATCGAGGCAGAAGCAGGCTTGGGTTTTCCCAGACATGATTGCTTGCTTTCAGGCCTGCTCCCTGTCTCCAGTAGCCCTCAGAGCAGGAGTATCCACCTGGGAGTTGCTTGTCTGCTGTATGAAAAAGGCTTTTTGTGATCTCTGGGGCTCTGGGGAAAACCAGCTCGAGCCAAGAAGCAGCTGTGTTTGTGGAGCTCCTGCCCTGCTCTGAGCTCCCCAGCAGGAGCAGCTGTTTGTTGTAATTTTTGGAGATTATTTTAGGTTTGGGGTATTTGAGATTAAATGAATACCCTGCCTGGTGACAGTGACTAGCCTTTTTGTGACCTGCAGATACTGTATTCTGCAGATGCTTTTTTTCTGGGGTGTGTATTTAGGCCACTGCTTCCAAGGAGAGACTTCTGTGCCTGGTAACAGACCTTTGGATCCTTTGCCGGTTCCTTTCTGCAGCTCCTGAAAGCAGCCTGTTGGCAGCTCTCCCGCATGCGGGGATCTGGGGGTGGGTGTGGGGATCCTCGCTGCAGAGGAGTGCAGCGTTTTCTGCCTCTGCCGTGTCTGTGTCTGCTCGGGGTTCACCAGCAGCATCGGGCTCGGCACATCATTGCTGCTGTTCCCTGGCTGGGGTTATCTGAGGACCTGGAGACTGCACTGCATAGGAAGCTCTGCAGTGAGACAGAGGGATGATAAACAGCCAGATGGATCCAAGAGTGTTCCTGCACAGGAATACTTGTGTTGTAAACACGCTGGTCCTGCCGTGACACAAGCCAGATTTGCTTGCCTTATATGCTACTCCTGGGAAAGATGGATTTGTTTTTCAGCAGTGGAAGGGGAATGTGATGACAGCATTTGCTTGCTCAGACTCGGTCTAATGTTCTCTGAATCATTTTGTTCAGCAGCATCTTTAAACAGATAAAATGCTGGCTATGCTTTCAGTCCTAGAAGGCACCCAGTGTCCTGCTTTGAGGGCCTCTGAAGCTGACCTGGTAGTGATGCCCAAGTGAATTTGGGGAGTAAGTGACCCGAAAAAGGAGGTGGGAGGGAAATCTGTCTGCCTGCAGCAGAGTCTCTGCCTGTTGACCAGGTATTGGCTGAGCTCTCTGTAGCCTGCAACTTCAAAGCTTCTCACTGTAATGTCCAGTTTGCAGGCCATCATTAGTCAGTGATGGAAACTTGTTCACTTCTGGTTGTTTAGAAAAATGGGGTGTTCCTCCTTTCCCAGGGGAGCGGGAAGGCCTCACAGCTCTTTCTGCCTGCTCCACTCCGCTTTTGGGTCCTGAGCGGAAGCAGGAGCTGGAGAGCTGGCCTGGCAGTGTTTTTGCTGTTGAGGTGGTAGAAGTGGCTGCTGTGACCTGCTTCTAGCTGCTCTGCCTGAGAGCTTTGCCTTCCCCACAGATCCTCGCAGAACCAGCCTGGTCTGCTTTCAGCAATGCTGTTGCACCTGATAGGAGCCGAGGTAGCAGAGTGGGGTGGGTGGCAGGAATTGCAACGCGAGGTGCTGTCATCCACCTCTTGCTGTGGAGTTCAGCAGCTTCATGGCTGCACTGGGCAATAAAGCTGTAGAAATATAGTGTTTGTGACTTGCCTTCCTGCACCTAGCTCCAAGCTAGTGTGCTTGGGCATCTGAGCCATCCAACTGATGCAGAAATGACCAGCTTTAGCCCCTCTCGTAGAGAGAGTCTGCTTTCACAGGAGGAGCCAGGGCGGTAGCTAGAAGTGGAAATACAAACAGCAACACAGTTGCTGTTTGTCTCTGTTCCTTCTTGTTATAACAGGAATTTTCTGGTCTACTGCAGAGATTTGGGTGCTGACCCAAGGTGCATAAACAAACCTGGCAGTTCAAGGGTGTTGCAGGGTGTGTTAAAGACACAGCTGGTGCCTGTGCAGCTATCTCAGCCTTGTGTCTAACAACTCCATTAAAAAGAGGGTGATATGTAGAGAACTTGGGCACATATTTTTTTTTTGGAGAGGAAAAGAGGTGGTGGCTACAGGCTTGGGGTACGGAATTTTTAAAGGAAGCACAAGGGCTGGAGCAAACACTCTTGTGCTAAAGGTAACCAATGCAAAGTATGCTGTCAGTCTGGAAAGAAGCAGTTCCATTAAGCACATAAATCCTGGATTGTAGATGTTCCCGACACTGGAGATGCCAATGCAACCTGCAGAGCAATATCCTGAAGAGCTAAGTCATTCTTGAGTAAAACTGGCTGCTTCAGATTCTGGTATCCAGAAGTCTTAATCCTAAATGCCAGACTTACATCTGTCATTATGCTTTGTCTTCCCAAGGAAAGCCTCCTTCCCTCTTCTTCCCTTCTCTTGGCAGCAGCCTGTTTCAACCAATTTTTCTTTCCCCAGCTGCCCAACATGTTTGGTGACCTTCGTTCCACGTTCATTGCTCTGATGATTGGCTCCTATGCTTCCTCTGCTGTGACTTTTCCAGGAATCAAGGTGAGGCCATGGGATTGTGACTCATGAGTGGTGGTGGTGTGCTGGAGTTTTGCAGCATTTGGCAATAATGTGGCAAGAAAGAGGGACTATTTGTTAAAGCACTTGTTTAGAGATGTGCATTTGCAAGATTCAGTTCCTGTCTGCTAAAAGACTTCCCAAGTGACTGTCTCAAGAATGCAACAAATACTGTAAATAGAACGGTCTGTTTGCTAATAGACAGTAAAATTTTAAAGGTGCTAAGTAAAAGTGAAAAACTGAAGATCCTTTTTTGAAAGGTTGCTTTTCTAAGCTCTGAAGAGTGTACATATATATATATTTTAATATACATGTCTATATTCAATCTGTGTGACTGTCACCGATGGTTGGCTCTGAACATAGTTCAGAGCTAGCAAACAGCACTGAAGGGACAAGAGATAGTCACTTGGGCTGCCTTGGTAGGTCGCTAATGGTTCTGAACCAGAGATGTTTCATTGCAGAGTTAGCATAAGGGGGAATATAGTAAAAGTAAGGAAATCTCAAGTGTGCAGGGGAGTGTCTTCTGGCTTTCCAAGGAGAAGGTCCTAGATGAAAATGTTTGATGGCAGTCATCTGCAATACCACTGCATGCTATTCCAGTTGGAGGTCCTGTTGCTGCTATAGCTGCTGTTAAGGATGTGAATATACATCTCTTTCCAAGCCTGCATGTCACAGAACTGCTCTTTGTTACCACTTGAGTTAAAGCCATTTTAAATGCAGCGTGTTTTACTTTCCCACATAGCTTCCTTTTAGACCTCATTCAAAGAATATTGAAGTATCTTTCTGCTTTTATAGCCAAAACCATATTCCGTTGTGATTTCCAGGTTATATATGACTTTGGGGTCTCCTTCATCCTTATTCTGCTTGTCTGGGCAAGCTGTGCAGGACTAGTTTTCCTCAACTGTTTCTTCAATTGGCCACTGGAGCCTTTCCCAGGACCAGAAGACATGGACTATTCGTAAGTGTCCTCTAAACTGGCCTTGAGGGCTAATCCCATTCTTAATCCTCTAGAAAGTGCTGGCACAGCTAATTTAGAGGAGTGGACAGGGAACTCCCTTGCATGTTGTTTATTGCTGCCGTTCCTTCTTAGGTTGAGAATTTATGTCTGCCATTAGTGTTATGTCTTGACTGGTGAATACCTGTGGAAAGTTGAACTGTCCAAAACGTAGGAATTATGAAGGAAAATCATCTGTCAGTAGTCAAAGTATTTCTATATTGACCTGTGCCAAATTGGCCCAGGGGAAGTATCTCTCTGTGCTCTGGATCCAAACCATTTGTGGGTTTGTAGATGGAAACTAGTGCCTTAAATCCACACATAGCCTTTCTGACTCCTGCAACTTTGCTGCCTGTGATTCCCCACCCTGTGTTGCAGCTCTCATGCTCTTTACTGCCCAACAGGGTGAAAATAAAGTTCAGCTGGCTGGGATTTGACCACAAAATCACTGGGAAGCAGTTTTACAAGCAAGTAACGACTGTGGGGCGCCGTCTTAGTGTGGGGAGCTCCATGAAGGGCCCCAAGGAGCCGACAGCTTTGCAAGAGAACAACAAGCTCTGTCTGTCTACGGTGGACCTAGAAGTGAAGTGCCAGCCTGACAACACAGGTGTGGTTCCATGAGTGCCCCAGGGATGCTTGTGCTGGCACAAGGCCATCGGCCTTTCTACTCCACTCCAGACCTGTTTATGAGATAACGATATGTGATCCATGTGTTGCCAGGGCCATGTGCCAGCCACCATGATTTAAATACAAGTTCAGTTATATAAGGACTCCTGTCCTTGTATACTTGCCTAAATACACCATATGTTGTTGCCAGTGGTGGAAACAACAGCATGGGTAACTGGTATGGCTTGGAAGGACAGTGCAGTTGGTCACTGCTCTCTCTTCGATAGACTGTTGCCATCATGACTGAGCCTTCTTTACTCAGGGGCATGGCCAAAGGAAATGGTTTGAAGCTTCCTTTTGCTCTAATCCACAGAATTAGGTGCTCCCTTGCCCCAGTTACTGGTAGCCAAGCTCCAAGCATCTATAGCTGTTCATTATGGAAGTTTGTAAGGCACCAGGTAGCTGCTAACTGTGAACTTGGAGCTGCCACTGGCACGCAGTGTTGGAATGACTAGCTAGAAGACCTGCTAACCCAGAGGCCAAAGCCTCTTCTGAAATAGTACATGTTTATGAAGGTATATTGCCTTCTTCAGAGACTCTATTATTCCTTCTGCAGCTTCTCCCTCCTTCATGAAGAGTATCTTCAGTCCTATCTTGTTGCTCAGCCTTATCACCATGTGTGTCACCCAGCTGCGGCTCATCTTCTATATGGGGGCCATGAACACCATCCTTGAGTTTCTGTCTGGAGATGAAGATCAAGGTAGTGTAACCTGAAGACTTTATCTGCTTCCTTGGAACTGGGACCTGACCCAGACTTGGTCCTTGCAAGAGGCCAGTGAGCATGATTACTCAGCAGATATACCATGTATGGCAATTAGTGGTGTCAGTGTGGCTGACAGCTGCTGGTGGGGTCTAGTGGAGGGCTGGAACTAGCCCAGAACAGAGGGGCAGCAAGGTAGACACTTGAATGTCAAGCTAATTTTAGCCCAGTGTCTGTTAAATACTATTCCATGTATTTCCTCAGATGGGTTGTTGAAAGTAGCCTCTCAGGATGGACTCTGATAATTTTTTTTTAATTGGAAAACCTATTTCATCAGGTATTTGCTTTGCTTATCCTAAGCAAGCACAAAGTACAGACCAGCTGAGTCTCATGACTAATGGTTGGACAAGGTGCCTCAGCCCAGCACCCGGGGGTGGGAGAAGTGAAGTCATAGCTGTTTTGTGCAGCTTGGTGTGTGCTGAGGAGGCTCAGGGGTGCTCGCTGCACTGGACTCGTCTGTATTTATAGCTCTGATTCAGTACATGGAGCAAGCAGGAAAGAGTACATTAGTTTACTGTTGTTGAAAATACCCAGGATTGCAAAACAAGACTTAGCCTTTTTTTTTTTTGTCCTTTGTAGTAAGATCCAGTTTGAACTTGTTAAATCTGGATTGGATGAAGCTGATAAATCAAGAGGCACTCCTCTGAAAACAGGAGTGAGCTCTGGGGGAGGGAAGGAAACTCAGGAAACTCCAAGTGCCCTGGCATTCCCTGAATTGCTTTGTTTCTTGAGCCTTTGACAGCCTGCAGCATTCAGCTCTTTATCTCCTGGCTCAAGAGCCAATTTAGACATTAAACAGTAAACAGGACAAACTTCACGCTGCCTACCTTTCCCAACACAGCTTAGTTTTCTGCTTACCTTGTAACTCTTTCACACTGACTTTTTTTTCTTTCTTTTTACCTTGCCTTGCTCTAGTTATTTCTCTTTCATTTTTTTTCTCCCCTCCTTGGTATTTTAGAATTAATATTAACTATATATGCTGCCAATTCTATTTAGATCAAGCTCCATGTTAAAAAGGATTGTGCCCCTTGGGTGTATTGCTTTTTTTTCTTCAGTGCCACCTTTGAGATTTCTTCCCATTTTCCCCCTCCTTCCCCTGAATGTAGCCTGGGCTCGCAGTGCAGTCTGCTGTCTTGCTGTTTCCATGGCATCAGCAAAACAGTGGTATTGTCTAGTCGCAGCAGTGTCAGGCTGCAAGCGCAGTTCCAAGATGTGTGCGGCTCTCTAGAAATGTAATCTGTGAAGATCAGGAGAGGATGGGATGTTACTCCCTTGGATTCCTCATTCTTCTTGCAGTTATTTACTTGAACGTTGTTTGTTTAGAGAGCTCCCTCCACCTGCAACTGCTCTCAGGAGCACTCAGCAAGGGTAGAAGAGAGCTGAAGTCAATCCTGCAAGTGTTACGGTCAAAGAAAACTTCAATATTCCCGGGAGTAGAACAGGAGAGAAGAATGTGGGGAAAATAATTCAGATGGGCAGTAAAGTCTTGAAGTTAGTGAGGTACTGTGTCCTTGAAAGTACTGCTTCCTGTGCAGATTATGGTGACTTAGAATTGTTGTGAAACCTAGAGGTGGAAAAAGCAGTCAGCCTGTGGCTACTTATCTTCTGAAAAAGCCCCAAAAGATGGGGGAAGCTAAGCGGTTCAGTAGCTCTGTAAATGACTGTATAATTGTGTTGTAGGAAGGCAGGAGAGAGTAGACTTGTCTCTAAAACTTGAAATTTGGCTGCATCTTTCATAAATTGTCACCTTGCTTTCAAATCTGGTAATACTTGGAGACCTTGGGTAGAATCAGGGTGGGCTGGAAAACTCAGCTGTATGAGATGCTTGCTTAGGGTAGTTTGGAGGGATAGACAGGTAAGACAGTGGATGTAAAGGGCTGTGCCCACGTGTGCACCCTTTGTTTGCTCTATCCGGGCTTCTATTTCTGCCATATCTACTTCTGCTGGTACTTGCTACGTATTGTTCTCTATTTTCTCCTCAGGAAAGAATGTTTTTTAAGATGATAGATAAATTAAGGAGGCCCTGTTTTGTAGCAGCTACTGTCTCTCCTCCTCTTCGCTTGCTGACTGCATAAATTTCATTCCCTGCTCAAGTTGGCTTCTGCTCTTGCTGTTTAGAGCCCCAGATTAAGTGTTCAGAATAGCATGAAGAGGCAAAACATGACAGCATGGCTTGCTTCTTACCCTCTATTAAAAAATAACCAGACAACAGCAAATCAGCTCCAGGAGTGTTTGTAGAGGGTGATGCCACCTGTCTCTCTTGGCTACTGTGGTTGCTATAATGAGATGGGATGTGGGGCCACTTGAGGGCTTGTGTTTGCGGAGGTAATGGGGGCATGAATGTGAGTCTGGAGGTTGGAGTTGGAAGTTCCTCTTGGTTCCCTTGCCAGCAACTGGAGCCAGGAAAAGTATCATCAGGTGCCATCCCTGGGCACAGCAAGGCAGCCCTGCTGGGGTTTGCTACAACTGTATAGGAGAAAAAGGCTTGTTGGAAACTCCTTTCCATTTCCAAGTTAATTTTGGTATAAGTCCTGGCTGTACTGCTTTGGCTAGATCTAGAAGTGCCTTGGGAGGGATAAACTAACATTCTCTTTAGTCGCTTTGCTTACAGCGCTGTAACTTGTAAGCCCTCTGTGCTGAGATGGGCAGTTTCAGAATTACATCCTTATTTCAGAGCTGTGGTACACCATGACTCACCAGCCCTTCTGGGTGATGCCTACAAATCCATCACGTGGGCTGCAGAGAGGAAGTGGAAAAAGCGTTGCAGGGTGGGGGAACTGTTCAGTAACAGGAGGGGACAACTTCTTCTAAGTCTGCTGGCATCAGCTTTCCCTTAGCAAGTCACACAGGCACTTCTCCCATCTTTAACACATGGGGAATTTTCATCAATTTGAGCTTTTAATGATTGTTCTCTGATGCTGCATTTTTTGCTGCTAATCTCCCTTCCCACTGCCTCCAGACTTGTCTGTTCTGCATAAAATGGGTTAGTCCTTACCTTCCCAGCCTGGCTTCTCCTTGCTGGAGCTTCCCAGCTGGAGATGATGTAGCTGCAGCTCCCAGCAGGGCAGAAGAGGAGATGACTAAGGCAGGGTTGGCTGTGCAGGATATATTGCTTGTTGGTCGTAGCCAGGAGAAACCTCACTGGCAATAAGCAGTTGCTGGATCCCATTCTGGAGCCCTACTTGCTGTTGGGCTGATGCTGCTCAGAGAATACTAGTGCAGGATCAGAATGGTTGAAGCAAGTGTGTGCAGTATGTCCACTCTAATGTCATGCCTCTGGGAGGCTAAATGATGAAGTGGGGCTTTGGTGTCCCAGCTCCTTCAGCCCTGTCTGTTAGCCTGTGAGTACTTAATGGGCTCTTAATGAGAGTAATCAATGTGGAGGAATGTTTTCTTTTCTGTCTCTCTTTTTTTTTTTTTCTGTTGCTGCTATGATACCACTTGGATTGACAACTTCTTTAATTTTTTTTTTCCCCTGCAGTGGCTCTCTACACTTCCATTTTTGGGGTATTGCAACTGCTGTGCTTGCTGACAGCACCTGTGATTGGGTACATCATGGATTGGCGACTGAAAGAATGCGATGATGGCTCAGAAGAGAATGAGGAGAGCAACGCTGAGCAGTGCGTAGTGTGCGCCACACGGGACATGCAGCCACGTAGCAGGCCCCCTCTGCTCTGCAGAATATGTTTTGTGATGAAAGACTGAAAAGAATATTGGTTCTTCAGTATAGAAAAGAAAGCCTGAAGGAAGACTTGATAATTGCAGAGGAAAGGACCAAACTATCTTCTATGTCCACTAAGATCAGTCAAGAAGAGCAAATTTAAATTGTAGCAGGGAGGCTCAGACTTCCCTTCTAGCCTAACAGTAAGAATAACAGCACTGAAATAATTGCCCAGATGTTCCTCAGCTTCCACTGATGGAGATCCCACCACTTCCTTAGGCAGACCTCTAGCCAAACTGGTTTAGATAGAGTTGTGATATGTGGAGAATCTTGCTGTGAGTTCCAGTAGCTGCTGAAAGTGCTTTTTGTAACATAGGTTTTGCTATCCTTCCAGAAGTGACAAGAAAAAGAAAAAACGTGATCGTCAGATCCAGAAAATCACCAATGCCACCAATGCCTTTGCATTCACAAATGTCCTGCTGGTTGGATTTGGAATCACCTGTCTTATTCCTAATCTACCGTTGCAGGTGAATAGGTCAAATGGATGGGTGTGCTGGAGGGGCTGGCAGCATGGGTCCTGGCAAAATGACAGGCAGGACAGTGCAGGAGGTCCTGTAAGCCAGCAGAACCAGTTAGTGGCAGGAGGGCTTTCTGGTACTGCTGGGAGACTGCTGTACTGCTTTGGGAACCCCAGTCCTAGAGCTGAAACAAGTAATACCATGCAGTTTACATCTCTTGAGAGAACCTAAAGAAGCAGCTATAGTTAAAATGTCAGAGTTGATCCACAATTTCTTCAAACTTAAAAGTTTCTGCAGCTGAGCTCTGTAACAATAAACACTCCTGTACTGAGATCCTCTCAGCAGTGCCTGTGCATTTAGCCTGGGCTTGATTTAAGCTGCTTATGGTCAGAAAATTTGCTGTAAGAAGCATGACACTGATATACAGCAGGTTATTTCTGCATCAAATGCTATGCCCAATGGTACCTGTGGGATTATAAACCTGTTGAAATATTTATTTTGTGGCACCGCCTGCTTTTGGCAGAAGAATTTAGTGATTTTATGGTATACTTAAACATGCCTTGATGATGTAGGCAAACAGATGCAGTTTGCTCATACTTGCATATCATCGACAATAACTTGTGGAAAATTAACTAAACTAGCCACAAACTCAGGGGAAAAAAAGAAAAGAGAGCGTTGTGACCCTGGCCACAGTTTGCTGGGGACATGTTCTTACAGCAGTGCTTTCTACAAATGAGATGGGTCTTGTGCGTAGTTACTCTCAGGGGGTAGTACGTGTTAGCCTTTGCAAAGTGAGGAAAAGCCGTGCTTTTAGAGATAAGTACAAATTTCTTCCCTTGTGCTGATCTTTCAGGTTTTTGTTCTGGGTTCCTCAAGCCCACCTTTGTATTAGAAAGGAGAACAGCTTTCAGGAATCATTGTGTATTGGGGTCTGGTGCACCTATGTGGTATCTAGGATGTGACATTTTTCTGCTTCTCTTTCCAGATTCTTTCCTTCATTTTGCACACAATCGTGAGAGGATTCATCCACTCAGCTGTCGGAGGCCTCTATGCAGCTGTGTAAGTCTCTGCTTACTTATAATATGTGGCTGGCCAGATAAACTGGTTTATGATAAGATGCCCAGATGAGAGGGAGATCAGGAAGTGAAGTCTTTGTGGTCAGAGAGGAAAAATGATGCAACTTGTTTCCTCGGTCGCCACTGGATATGACAGTAGTTGGACTGATGATCAGTCCTAGCTGATGCTTTCCTTGTTTGGTAACAGCTAACCCCTTTGGCATAGCTACTGCAGTGAGAGAGGCACAGCTATATATGGGCCTCAGGTGAGACTAGGCTATTGACACTAAGGTTATATAGTAAAAACTCAAGGCTTTTTTGTCTTATAATGAGTAGCTATGTGCATGTGTCCAGGTAAAACATTAACAAAATTGAATACATTGCTACTGGTCTGCTCTGAAATCACATAGGTAAAGCATTGCTCAAGATACCATTAGTGATGCCTACTCCCTCTTCCAGGACAGATCATCCATCCTGTTTCCAACTTATCACAGTTATCAATAGCTGAATCTAAATACTCTCTTCCTCATTAAGCAATGTTTTGGGTTTTGAAACAGATGTGCTCCTCTGTCCTGAGCTGTTGGACAGAGGAACAGAAGGAAGCTGTTATCTTTCAGAGAATCGCAGAATTGTTGAGGTGGGAAGGGACCTCTTGAGACCATCTAGTCCAACCCTCATGCTCAAGCAGGGTCAGCTAGAGCAGGTTGCCCAGGACTGCATCCGGTTGGGTTTTGAATATCTCCATGGATGGAAAGTCCACAGGCTCCTTCTGTCAAAGGCTTTGGTCCCAGTGTCTGGGGAATTCCAGACTAGAAAACCCATCTAAGACCCTGCTTCAGAAATGTATAAACTTTTGGTTCCCTGGCAGCCAGAAGCAAAAGATTTTTGTCTTAGGCAAGGTAAATGCCTCTTGCTGTACATATCAGCTTGCTTGTAAACTAATCCTGTTCGACCATTGCAACTCTCTGGAACTTCATGGGGTGAAGTATTTCTTGCTTTGAATGTGACTTCTTTGAGTATTTGAAGGTTTTGATTCACTTCTTTCTTTCCAAGCTTAGTTTAATCTGACCCTTTTTAAACACTGCTCAGTCATGGAAAGAGAAAGATGTTAGACTTCTTGAAATTTATTTTTCCATTAGTAGTATCAGATATTCAGTGCTTTCCAATAAACATTATTTAGTTTGACATGAGATCAGACTTGTCCTCTAAAGAGGAAAACACATACTAACCTGTTGTGCAGGTTTCACTCACTTCTAAAGGGAGCAAACTGTTATGACCAGATGAGAATGATTGCTCAGTTGCGAATGCTGTCATCTGGATAAAGAGGCCCTGCTTTTAACTTGTAAATATCAACACTCTTCTCCCTTTGCAATAGGAACAGTAGTTGTATAAGCAATTCCACCTGCCTATGGTACAACTGCAAAACAAAACAAGTGCTGGATCTGATACTACTTGTTTGAGAGCTGAGGATGAGAATCGTCTGGAGAGGAAGGCTCCAGCCTTGTCACCGGCTGCATTCTGCTCTAGAGAGCACTGTGCACGCCATTGGGTATAACTAAATACTCTATAAAAAGAGGTAGTTAAACACAAGTCCAGGAGAGAGAAGTTCTTTGTACTATGCCTGTCTTGGGACTGTGTTATGTTGTGTTAGTTGACTGGGAATGTAATCTGATCTGGATGATGTGAACAGTCAAGGTGACATATAATAATGCTGTTGCTTTCTCTGTTGACAGATACCCCTCTACTCAGTTTGGCAGCTTGACAGGGTTGCAGTCGTTGATCAGTGCCCTTTTCGCCCTTCTGCAGCAGCCTCTTTTTATGGCATTGACAGGACCTTTGGAAGGAGACCCTCTCTGGGCAAGTTCTTAAATTTACTGTGAAGGCTTGGTGGTTAGGATGATTTTTGGCTGATTTCTTTGAAAACAAAAGGACTCCTGTACATAGACCAAGGTTAAAAACAGCTGGGATTTTACATGACCCTCAGCCTGCTGTTACCTTGGTGCTGCCCAGGAGACCCTTCCCAGTGTTGAGTAATGATTCCCTGGGAGGGAAAGCCATTAACCCTTATGTTGGTGTATGGAAAGGGAGGAAGGGAGAAGGCTGTACGAGTGCTTTCTGCTAACAGTTTGTGTGGCGAGTCAAAATCTGTCAGATAAAAGTGAGTGAATCTTTGCAGACCTCAAAATGCAGTAGAAATACTCTGTTCCATTGAGAGCTATTAGCTCCAATTACCAGTAAATTTTGGGTTGCTGATTCTAACATCCGGAAAGCCAATTGGCTATTGAGGGTAGGGCTAATGTGGTGTCTTGATGAGAGTCTGTCTGGGCAGCTCATTAAAATCATGACATGGGTGGTCTTGGGGAGAGTCCCTGGTCTCTGGGCTATATGCGCCCACCCCAGCGGCCTGTTGCTTTTCAGTCNCCTGTTGCTCTTCAGTCAGCAAACTTGGTGTAAAAGAACCACAGCTTAAACAGCCCTGCCCGTTCTGTGGAACAAGACTCCCGTGGCTGTGATCCAGAGCAGCAAATTCTTGCAGCATTTAAGATCATACACGTGGTGCTCTGGGCACAGTAGGGTAAATATAAATATGGTGGAGGCTGTTGCCAATACACTGAGCAGGGCGTCTCCTGGTTTGCCTGCAGCTGAGTGACGTGGGCTGGGTTCCGACACTTTTGGCATGGCGTGACTGGGTTGTCGTCTTCCTTGCCTGCCTAATTTTGTTTTGCCTTTCTTCCTGCAGGTGAACGTTGGCTTGCTTGGTGTGAGCTTCCTGGGTTTCTGCCTTCCAATCTACCTGGTCTGCTACAGACGCAGGCTAGAGAGAGAAAAAAAACAGAAGATGGAGGATGCCAAACTTTTCTTCAAAATCAACGGCACTCCCAATGAGGAAGCCTTTGTTTAAACTGGTGCTTCAAATACAACCTCCCCTGTACAGGTTCCTACCACATCCGTGGGTTCTACCTGTGGTGTAAGCCAGGCTTTCTCTCCTGGCTCTGCCAGTCTTTCCTCCTCACTGGAGTGAGGGCTGGACATCATGACTGAGCTTTCCTCAGATACGGCAGGAGGAGACTTCCCACTCCTTACTCCAGAACATGGGACACTTTTCCTTTTTATAAAGGCCACGCAGATATTGTGTCTTAAATTATCCCCTGATCACACTCTCCAGCGGCAGAGTCTCCGCGTAGGAAATTGAGGAGTAAAGGAGGGATGGGGGAAGAGGGAAGAAAGACCATAATTTGAGTTTGCAAATGTAACCTACTGAAGTCTGTCTTCTCCCCCTCTTCCCCCAACCTTGGCTGACATTGTCTCAGATGCAAGCTGCACTCTCCTCCCTCCCTGGAGGCTTCATAATGGTCTTTCTGCTTGATGTGGAGCTGGACCCAGTGGTTCTACTGTCTATCCAGACATACCCCAGACTGTTTCTGAGGCAGGGATGGGGATTTTATCCCTATGTGTATGAGTACAGCTTCAGTGTATTGCTAAATGTTTGCTGCTAGCACTGACAGCTCCCAAACCTTTTAGTACTGCAAATAATACAGACTGTGAGCAATGGATCTGCCTTCCACACTGAAATGAAGAGCCTAGTGGACTGCTTGGTCCTAGACCAAGCCTTCAAAGGCCTGGAATTATTCTTCTTCCCGGCCCGCAAACCATCTGTACGTGTTTTTAAACTGTCTGCAGTCCTGGAACCTTTGAGACAGGAATCGGATCTTGTTTACCGATGAAGTGCTTTGAGACTTGTTGCCTTTTGCCTCTTCTTCCTGCTGACATGATCCTGGGAGGGGAGCAGCAGCATGTATTGAGTAAAGTGGAGAAGCTTCGTGAAGCTGAGATCTGGGGCTCCAAATACCTTGGTGTTCACGTGTCATCAGCTGACTTTCTGTTGAAAAGAATCAAGAGTGCGGAACACTCCTTTGTGTCTAGTAACTGGACCCTGTGGACATACGGCAGGGTGCTGTGGTGATGTAATTCTTCCTCTAGCCATAGCTTATTTACATTGTTCTGATCATAGCCCCCAAGCTGCTGAACACCAGGTTACTGTGACTGACCAAAAAGCTGCCGGTTTGGCTGTACTAAGAGCCTTCTACGATGCTGATGCTCTGTCTGGACAGAGTACGTGCTGATTGATTGTATGGTGAAGCTGATTTACAGAGCAATACATGTGGGTAAAGGTGCCCCAGGCCTGTTCACCACAGAGGGAATACAAAGGGAATTCTTAACCTGCTTGTTTTTAATAGAGGTTTTACTAAGTCTTGTCTAAAGTAGACTTTTCTGCCCTTAGCATTCTTGTTAAGGTCGGTAGCTCAGCCTCTGTAGCCTTGTGACTAGTGCTAACCAGGGCATGATTTGGACCTGCTGGGAGCAGGACTGTGCAGTGTTGAGGATGAACGTCACCAGCGGGCGTGCAGCAGCATATGTGCTGGGCTGAGCTAGTGGCTGCGGGAAGGTTGGGGGCAGAAATAAAACTGTTATGAAAATGTAGCGGTGGTGCTTTCTGAACTGCCAATTACTGCAAAGCCTGGTTGGGGGTAAGTCATTCAACTTCTTTATGTCTGGTCAGAAAAGTAATCACTGACTCAATCACTGCCCTGTTAGGTCTAAGGTGGGGACTAGAAACAGGGCACTCAGACCTTCCTTTGAGAAATTACCTGGAAACTGGGTGTTAACTCCTTTACTGATGGTTTGAAGCATGCAGATACTCAGCCTAGCCAGGCCTTCACTTTCCCTAAATAGCAAGCTTGGTGACCTCTTGCACAGAGCCTCGGCAGGACGGCTGGAAGCTCTGCGGAGTCCCTCGCTGGTGGCCTTGCCAGCACAGGATGACAAGGCAGCTTCGTGGGACAGCAGCGCCATCTCGAGTCACTGCCCCAGCCAGCCTCCTGCGGGCAGTTCAGATGCCACTCCACTCCATGGTACCTTTTAGTCTTCAGTCACTTGTTCCGAAAAGACTTGCCACTTGAGTATTTTACACATCCGTGGAAAATTTTTAATGTGTTGCCTTTATTAAATGTGTTTGTTCCAAGACAGCCTTATTGCCTGCTGTTGACACTTTACTTTTCTAGAACTTGTCTTTTGTTGTCCTCTAGCTTTGGTGATGATTTAGCAACCTTTCCAGCCTTTCTTTTGTGTTGAGCAATAATTAAGGAGGGAGAGTTTTGATTTGTTTTTCTGCTCACCTGGCATCGTCTCAAGAACACATTGAGACCCACCAGCAGTAGTACAGCTTGCCTACACTTCCAGAGGGCTTTCTGCAGATTTCTGCATTTCGTATTACTATTAAATATCTTGAGAAGATTCCTCCTCTTGCTCAGAGATATTTGTGACATGACCATGACAGATTAAGTATTTATTTTTCTTTAAGTAAGAGCTCAGACAGGTGAGTGTCCGAGCCACAGTCCTCAGACTCAGTGTCTTAAAGTAGAGACAGCTGTTGGAGGGTGTTGGTGTGCTAACTCAGCATTACTTCCACCTCACCTACCTGCCTACTGCAGTTCCTGCCCTTTATTAGGAGTATCCTCTAACCCAGTTTCATCTGATAAAATGGTGGATATCTGTGCTTAGTGTCTCTGCTGATGTGCCATGGTGTTGAGAAGCTGCTGGTCAGCTGTAAGGAATAGAGCTCATGCCTTTGAGTCACAGTTTCAGGCTGTGTTTGCAGCTCGAGAGTAAAGTGTGCCTTTGGCTTGCAATCACAAGGGCTAGCGGGTACAGAATGAAGTTTTAGATGTTGAGGGTTGAACAGACAAATGGGAGTGCTTTCTCATGCAGCACAAAGTCAAACTGTGGAATTCATTGCTGCAGAACACAGTTGGGAACAGAAGTATAACTGTGTTTTTAAAAAGGGGCTGGTTAAGCAATGGTCTGATGCATCCACTAACTCAGGGAGATTTTAAGTTGCTGTAAATAAGAATGTTATGCCAAGGAAAGATTACTTTTCTACATGCTTTCTCTTAAGAATTGGTCAAAGATGGAGAAAACATATGCTGGGCTAAGTGAAACACTGGTCTGATCTTGTGGGGTTTAATTTACTCTGACAGTTGTGAACCAAACTACTTTTAAAAGCAGTCTCAAATTTATCCATCAAAAACCCTGCGTCTGCATGCAAGATGTGCAAATACTCTACTGACTGTGGCATAACTGCTTAAACGCTGCACCTCCTGCAGGGTGAGCCCCTCGAGAGGACAGAGCATCCTGGCTTCAGCCAGAAATGTTGTCTTGCACGGTGCAGAAACAAATGCTGTTGGGCTGGTCCTGTTATATGTGATTGTTCCTGGGCAGTTTGCCTCATTCTTTGATGCTTATGGAAACGTAATTGTGGATTACTTACATTTGGAATGGAAAATGGCTCTGCTTTCTAGCCAAGTGATGCAGGACCATGAAAATTCCTGATGCACTTTTATGTGCGTGAGCCACCTTGTGGAAAAAAAAATTAATGGGCTACCAAAGACTAGAGAGCCACATCAATTTAAATCAATAATGCATTTACCTGTATAGCTCAAATATAGGTCAATGTGTTTAACTATTTTCATTATTCCTAAATCCTAGAATTTGTTTGTTTTTTTTTTTTAATGCCGTTGTACCCCCTTACCCTCATCCATATGAGAAGTACAAGGAGGTTGGTCATGGGAAAGATCTCTGTACAGGCATCCCCAACTGATCGTAATGAGGCAGAAACCCGATCTGTGAGTACTTGCTGTTTGTAGGAGCCCTCAGAATCAAGGGTGTCGCTGTGTAAAGGTGATTGCACCTTCTGGAAACATTGCTCCTGGGTTCTATGGACTCCCACATGCATTTAATAGACATCTGTAATTAAAAAAAAAATAGAGTGGGGAAGGGAGGGTGGCAGCTTTTTCATTTCACTAATCTGTCAGTACCGAAGCCCCATTGACACAGTCTTTATAGCACTAATGTAATGATGCTGTCAAGAGTAGCAGAGAAAATCTGCGCTGTGTTGCTTAATAGGACATTTGTAACTTTGTTCAGTTACTGTCGTAGAGTATCTGGACCCTTGAGATGAAAACTGGACACATGTCTGAAAAACAAAAACAGCCAATCTTGCTGAGGCTCCAATTTAACTGCAGTGCTGGTACAGCCATTGAAATGTTTAACTGCCACAGCAAAGCCTGCCCTCTTCATGCTCTGTCTACAAATGAAAATTGTAGGATAATGAGATTTTAACTAAGTCAGTAAATCACTAAAATGTTTTAAAGTAGCAGATTTCCCTCTTGACAGGCTGATGAATTTGGAAAATATGCCACAAAATATAAAGCAGATAATGTAGGGTAAAAAGAATGAAATCTTTAAAACTACGTGTTTTGTTACACACACAGACACACACCCCCTTGAGTCCTTTCTGTATCTGTGGAGCTTTTGGTATTCCCTACTTTCCAGTTTAGAAGTGCAAAGTGCATAATGGAAACGTATCACAGTAGGATTCCTGATGGGAAGGGACTGTTGTTGGTTGGGTTTTTTTGTTGTTTTGTTGGGGTTTCTTTTAATTAAAAAAAAAAATCCACTTCTGATTTATATTTCACAATGTTATCTTCTCTGGAATAGCTGAAACAAAGATGTGTTATGTAGAAGCATTCTTACATGTTAATTATAAAGCCTGTGCTGCTCAGCCTGTCTCTGCGCAATCTGTTTTTATCTGGTGTCCTGTGCCCCATGTTGTCATCTATTGCTGCTTGTCACTTCCTTGTGCCTGACCCTCTGTCACTCGCTTTTTATTCCTGGGACAATCCTCTTTTTTCAGAAAGGCCCCTCTCTTTAACTTCCTCCTGGTCACAAATTTTTTTGTGGTGTTTGTCAAAGTGGAATTGTAAAGCTCCTTGGGGCAGGCTTGTGTCATCTTTTCTGTGTTTGTAAGGTGATGTGCACTCTTGCAGTACTGTCTAAAAATAAATGTGGTATTAAGTTAATCATTAGTTTTCCTTTTGAGGCTGAACATAATAAAGGTATTGCTTGGTTCCTAATGAGACTATGTAAGCACAAATGCTTTACACTGTGTCATCTGCCAAATTGCTTGGCTGCATCTTGAATCTTTCTTTTTTTCTTCTGTAGGTTAGGCGTTAACAGCTAGATGTCAATTAATCTCTATTGGAGAAAAAAAAAAATTTCTAAAAAAAACTGAACCACAAAAAAATGGAGACAGCAGGTTGAGAAAGAGATAGAGCTGTTATACAGGACAAACTGGTATGAAATAGTGGAAGATGAACAACTGGGCCTTGGAGGGGAGTGCTACAGAAGAGGGGCAGTGTCAGTAGGAAAGCTGCACATTTTGGTTATCCATGCTTGAGCTTGGTGATGCTAAATGTATGGCATTTTATTTTTCCAATCAAATAAAGACAACCCTTGCTCTGTGACTCCAGTGAGAAAGTAGTAAAACTAGTGCTCTTTAGCTGTTTTTTATGCAATTGTCTTCTAAGAAATAACTGGGGTTTTTCTTAAGGCCAAGTAAAGCTCTGTGAAGTATTACTGAAAATGAAAAGAGGACTTGAAAATGCAGTAAATCCTGACCTGGCGACAAGGTGGAGCCCCATTCTAAGAAGACACACTTACCCTATCTTGACTGCAATATCCTTGATGAATCACAGAATTGTTTAGGCTGGAAAGGACCTTTAAGATCATCGAGTCCAACTGTTAACCTAAGACTGCCAAGTCCACCACTCAACCACGTCCCTCAGTGCCACATCTACGCCTCTTTTAAATACCTCCTTTTGAGCTTACAGCCCTCCTTGGGAATAAATTTCCCTTAACTTAGCTTAAAGCTTTTCCGATGTAAGACATCCCTAGCTATCTGCAGTAATAACCAGCCCTCCTCCCCGCAAAGAGAGAGGGTTTTAGTCACGGACCAAGTCCGTGGGTGCCGGGCCGCGGCTCTCCCTCAGCCCAGGCGGGGGGGGGCAGCGGCGGGAACGCGCTGAGGGAACGGCTCGCGCCCCGCGCCGCGCCAAGGGCGGGAATGCCTCGCGCCCGCCTCCCCCCCGCAGTCACCGTCCTCCCGCGCCGCGCTGCTGAGGTAAGNCCCCCCCCCCCCCTCCCCGCCCGTCCCGGTGCGGCGCGGTCCAGCGGAGCGGCCGGGAGGCGCCTGTCACCTTCAGCGGGGCCGGCCCGGGCGGGAGGCGCGCGGCGGCGCCGCCATGGTGCTCATCAAGGAATAGTGAGTGTGGAGAGCTGCTCCCCCCCCCGCTCCCCCCCCCCCCC
>RSEF01000019.1:6438049-6471490 GCA_003993805.1 Himantopus leucocephalus
CCCCCCCCCCCCTTGTCGTTGTAACCGGGCTAAGTGGCGAGCCTGGTTTTGATTCCCGCCCCCCGTTTAGCTGTGTAATTTCTAACTAGAGACTCCAACAAGAGTGAATGTGGCAGAAATAAGAGAGCTCCAAAATATTGTGGTGGTTTTTTTGGTTTTTTTTTTTAATGTGGAAACCTCACCTTAGAGTTCTTTGCTGTCCCTGAGGCTGCTGCGGTTGTTCTGCCCCGTGATGGGGAGGAAGGGGTGGAAAACGGGCTGGACCGTCTGTCGTGAGTGTGTGTAACTATTAGTCACAGCGCTTTTCATAGTCTTTCGTTCAGCTCCTTTATGTGTGCTAACTTGGTATGCTCCTTTGGACCTGTGCACTTTGGCTGGGTGTCTTCGAGCTTTGCATNGTCCCCCCCCCCCCCCCCCCCTTACAGAAGATAGCTGTGATCCCAATGATAAAGTGGGTTTTCAGGTCTTCTATTAGACACGTTTACCTACATGACAGTGTCCTCTTTATCACATTCACTTTGCCAGATCATGAACCATGGTGTGGATTTAAATATTAAAACTATGTTGAGGGTTGTACTGATCCTTGCGGTTGTCTTTAAACTTGACTAACTTTTTTTTTTCCCACCAATCCTTAAACTCTTGCTATTTTTGTCCAACAATAGAATTTAAAAGCAGCAGCAGAGCTGGTCTTTGTAACATAGAGATGCCGTTACCTTCTGCAGTGTTAAACTGGATAGCGGACAGAAACCTGGGCTAAGTGCTTAGTTTCAGGTGTATGAAAAGCTAATTAACTTCTTCTTCTATAACATCGGTTTTGTTGATATTTTCCTATGTATTTAGTTAGTTAATGTACTTTTATAGTACCTGTCTGGTTTATTTCTATCCACATTCATATATCTTTTTCATGCTTCTGTTTACAATCTCTTACCCTGTACTGCAGTAAAGCTCACTTGCCAGTGAGCTATGCTACCTACAGAGCGTCTAGTAAAGACAGGAACGTATGTACTTCAAGTTTTCACATTTCTGAGAGTATGAAAAGTTCATTTTGATGAACGTCCCTTCCAAAAGTCATTTTACTTGATATTATCATTTACCTCACCAAATCACTATATCTACTGGTCTTTCACACTGCCTGTTTCAGAAACAAAATGTGAAGTGTAAATGTTAAAACTAAAGGTTAAAAGACCAGAATTTCTAAATTTGCTTCTTTTTACAGGCTTCCATTTCTATTTTCAGAAGAATCACCAAACCTTTTAAGTCTTGTCATTAGCTATATTATACTGTTTCTTTTCTTCCCTTCTTTGTGTCTTTATTAAGACATGTGTGGCTCTAAGGACAGTCAAGGTTGCTACTGTACTTCAGCAATGAGCATTTATTTTTTTACTTCTTGGGATTCCCAACTAGCTCTAACAGTTGGACATTGAGTTGTGTCACTCTATTGGTTCTGGTATGAATCTTCCTTGATGTTGTATGTGAAAGGTGCCCATTTTACATGCTATTTGAGAATTTTTTTGAGTAAATCTCACGTTCTAGGAAGCAGACATTTAAGGCATATAGAAACTACTTGTTTTGATGTGACCTGGATATTTGAAGTATTTTGCTATTATTGTTTGATTAGTTCTGGTTGCCCCAACACTGCATACAGGTAAATTCCTGCCTAGCTCATGTAGGTGTTAAAAATTTAAGTGAACAGTAACTGCATGTCATCTGAGCAGATTATTCTTCCATCTCTGTGACCCCTTGTCACATCCTCCCTACTAAATCAAATGGGTATTATTGTGTGCTCCATGGGTATTTTAGATGTTACAGAAATAGAGCAATATAACAAAAACCTGATGTCACATCTTTTATTGTCAGACAATCTGTATCATCTTTTCTGTACAGCTTCTTGTGCTGATGGTTATGCAGAGATAGCTTTAACATTTTCATTTGATGTCAAATCAGTCTTTCAAACTTTTTTTTCATTTCTACCTATGCACGCTATGGATAAGCAGCATGGGTTTTCTTCATTTGTTTGATTGTATTTTTTAGGTTTCAGGGTTTGTAAATGCTGTTTGAGGTCTTGCTTGCTCTCCTTATTCTGATTTAAGCTGCATCGGAAGACCTTGAGGAGAATCAGAGTGTAGAGACTCATTTCCCTTTCCTGTGAAGTGATGATAATGACACTGACCTTCTCTGCAGCTGTACTTCCCTTTGCTGTCATTTGAGGCAGATTTTAATCTAGGGGGGATCTTAAATGTTCTTCATAATTTTCAGGCCTTTGATATGGCAGGCAACCACATCATATAATTTCTCATATGTTGATCAAGTTCTATCCCAAAGTTAGGAGTCTTTGTTGCCATTGCTGCTCCTGCGAAGCTTTTCCTCTGGATCCTCTTGAGCAGTCTTCCCTCCTCCTTCTTTATCACTTGACTACCTATAAGTGTTAGTCATCCCCCGCATTCTTTGTTTGCTAGGCTAAATGAATTGTAAACTATTTGATGACTTTGTGTTTCTGTTTCTCTGTTCATGAACATTGAACTCTAAGATAATACTCAGATCTAGTGTCTTCCAGTTTCCCAAATGGAATTTCATTAGCTTACATCAATCTTTTTATGCCAGGTTTTCTAAAGAAAAATATTTGAAGTCCATTCCAAAGCCATTGTTTCTTCCCTGTTTCTTGATCTTTCGCCTTATCATCCTGTCCCTCTTTTCATTCTTACTGCAGTTTTATGCAGTTAACTAACCTAGTGTCATGCTTGATGGCATGGTCTACCTGTGGAAATCCATTTTCTTTTTTTTGTTCTCCCTCATGTAAGGAATACCATACTGAATTGGACCAAAGGTCCTCTTCCATTTTGCCTTCTAGCAGATATTTGTAAGAAACAATACATAAATAGTGAGTAGAATGATTGTTGTTCAGTATATCGTACCAGTAAGCAGCATACAGACTTCCAGGAATTGATCAAATCTCATTTTAAAATTGCTTATGGGATTCCTTGCCAAACAAAAGTATAACTTAACTGTGCGTGATGTAAAGAAGTACACTTGATTGGTCTTAAATCTGCTGCCTAATGATTTTTATTCTGTCCTGAGTTGTTCTGTTGTAAGACATCGTTGTTGTTCCTTCTCCATTCAATTTTTCACACCATTCATGACTCTCTAATGCTCTACCATACCTTAATCCTTTAGCTGTTTTTTCTTCCAAGTTGAAAAGCCTAGTGTAACTATGTTCTTCTCACACAGAAGCTCTTTCCCGTCTCCTTCCCTTGTTCTGTATCTTCTTTGAGATGAGGTGACCAGAGCTACATGCAATATTCAAGATGTTGATGCATGAGAGATTATAGTGGCATAAGTGTCTTCCTGTGGGTGTATGTATGTATGGTGTTCCAGTTTCTGATGATGTGTTTACTTTTGAACTGCCGCTGAGCTAATGTTTCCAGATGAGTTTCCATAAGGACACCAAGATATTTGCTGGTGATAGCTAATTTGGGGCTCATTAACCCCATGTGTTTGGGGAAAATGAGTGCCTGTAGTGCATTATTCTGCTTTTATTGACGCTGAACTTCATCTGCAGTTCTCAGTAGCTCTTCCTGCAGTACTTTGCAGCCAGCATAAAGCGTTGCTGTCATAAGTAATCTTGCATAATCTGTAAACTTTTGCCCCTCTTACAGTTTGTTCTTGTGGTATCTTGCTGGTAACGTTCCTCTAGTGTAGAAAAAAAATTCAATTTTCACTAGTATTGCTTTTTTCAAAATCAGTATATTAATAAAGAGGACTTTTTCCTGGTTCCGTTATATCCTAATTTCTTTGAGACTAATTCCCAAAGAATCAGGAATTCTTCCACCCGCGGTGGCTGTATACATTTCATGTCTGTGTCTTGCTTTGATTACTAGTTTCAACATCATCCTTACTGAAAGCAGAGGTCAAATACAAATCTAGTTTTGGAGATAAATATAATATTTTTAAAGGCCTTAACATGCATACATTTTTATCAGCTTTAAATTTAGTTTTATTCTTGTCTTTCTCAAAAAATCTCAGTGTGACTTCTGGCAGCTTTTGCTCTGTAGTCCAGGCAGTTGATTCTAAGAGGCATTCAGGAAACCAAAATGTGAAGAAAAAAGTGACTCATGTATAGAAATGGCAACACCTTCCTTTGTGGTCAGCTCTGAAAAAACCTTCTGTGTAGTTCTCTATTTAGTGTTGTTTCCTACTGGATAGGACATATAAGCAAATCGTGCAATGGCTTGTGAGTATTACAGATCTCTGCAAAATTGTTGAAGCGCATAGCAATGCTGTACAACTTGATGAGATATAAGATGTGACTGTTGAAAGGACGTAGTGAGAAGGAACATGTTCTGATGCTGTGTAGATTTGTAGGCTGGTCAGGTATTACCAGTAAGGGTCTATGAGAATGATATAGTTTTAGTATAGGATTGCTATTATGCTAAATCATGTATCGATTCTCTTTGAGGCTATTGTATATGTAGTCTTGGGACTAAAGAGTAAGTGCTAGGGATCCTAACTCTAGGTGGATGCTGGAATATCGGGGGGAGAGGAGAGCTGTGTGGCCACTGCTGTGAGGGGTGCGTCATGTAAATTTTGCAGCTGCAGGGATATTTGTTAACTTTCTGTTTCTGTATTCTCTTTCAGCCGCGTTATCCTGCCTGTGTCTGTGGAGGAGGTAAGTCCTTTTCGTTTTGCTTCCTTTCTTTAGGACTGTAAATAAACTTGTGATCAAAGCAGTTTGTATGAACAAAAACTGGAAAATGTAAGAGAAGGATATAGCTGTCTTCAGGACCCCTGTGAGCTGTTACTCATTCACCATCATTTTGACCAAATAATTGAATTTCTTTATAACTGAGAGAATCAGTACCCTCAGGCTTAAAGTACTTTCAGATGTGTTGATTACAAATCTTGACTTGTCAGACTGTTCTAAAGTGCAGTTTCCTTTTGATTAATACTATTGTTCTTTTCTATATTTTTTTTAACATGAAGAGGAAGCTTTAGTACAAATTTAAATTTCCCTTTAAACTTTGTTTTGCCGGAACTCTTCTGTTTTAAACCTTTAGACAAAGACCAACAATTTCTTCTGATTTGTGAGGCTGGTATAGCAAAAGAAAGATTGTGTGTATCTTTCCTAGGACTCTTTAAGACCTGTCTTCTCCAGCTCTTACAGAAGGAAAACTTTCTTTTTGTTTAGGTAAAGCTGTAATTGAGAGAAGAAATTTAGTTTATAATGGACATGATGATTTTGATCACCAAACTGGCCATGGAATAGCTGTGCAGAGTCTGTGGCTGATTCCCTACTGTTTTCTCTGAGTTGCAGCTTGCTTTCTGCAGTAAATACCACTCTTGCAGAGAATCTGACCATATAAATGTTTTCAATTTTTTAATGTTCATACTAGCAAGGTAGATAAGAAATTGAAATGACTGAGTCTATAGCACTTCTGTAGTACATTCATTCTTCCAGATATATTTTTTTCTTTCTTGTTATCCTTGGCTGTAAGCCTTAGGTTTGTAAGCTCTGATCAAGGGCTTGTTCTAACTCATAGGGAGAGCTGTGATAACAGCACTCTTGTTCGTTTTTCTTTCCCCTGAATATAGCAGCTACTGTGGCATAGACAGTGGTGAGCTGGATCATGGAGCACTGTTTTAAGCATATCCCTTTTATAACTCTCTACTGTTATGACAGAACACAGTTTAGAACTTGATGTAGTGTATTCCTGCAGCCATGAGGCTGGCTAGTAAAAGAAAAGTAGTGTCTAAGCTCAGTTCCTTGTTCCTGTGGGTCAGTCTGCTGTGACAGGCATCTCATGCTGACAGAAAGCCTAGACATCTGATAAGAGAGTGGTTTTAGGTCTATGTTCTATGTTGGTGGAAGAATGAGGCTGTTAATGCCAGAAGTCTGTCTGTCACTTACTCCTTGCCTGTAGCTTTATGCTTTCTGCATGAATCTGTTTCAAGCAGTTTTAACTGAAGTCTGACTAAAGTATTAGAGTAGGTATGTTTGAATCTTATTATGCCCGAGTGCTACTTGTGTGGGAAATTCCTTGACAAAGAAAGGAGTATCGTGATAAGCTTTATCAAGTAAGCAAAGGATGCATTCTTGCAAGTTAGAGAAAGCTAGGAGTAAACGGTAAGGTACTCCAGAGCTCAATAAACAGAAGACCTTAGCCTGAATAACAGGAGCCCTGCCTCATATGTCTCCTATGTATCAAGTCGTGTAAAGAGAAAGTCAAAGCATCAGTATACAGATTGTTTCTTTGAGGGGGTTAGACTGGATGGAACCCAGCAAAGGGTTTTTCTGAGTTCTCTGATACTAGGATTAACCTTCATCCAGTTAAAGCGAGTCCTTCTTTTCCCTCCCTGGCTGGATGTTCAGTACCAGGCATGTTTGAGCCTTGTGTGTAGGCTGCCTGTGTGGAAAACTGAGGTTTCAGGTGGTATGTAACTCTGTGGGTCTCTAGCTACCTCCTTGTCTGAGGATACCTTGGGCTCATCTGTTTCAGAAGGTGTATTCCTCTCCTCTGGATCGGAGGAATTACAGGGAGTTGAGTAACCTACTGAAAAGTCTATAAAGTGAAGAGCAAATAAACATAATTTGAAGAGAAGGATTGAAAACACTAGAGAGAACACCTTAATGTGCTTGGATTGTGGATAGACCGCCAACCTGACTGAATTTAATTTCTCCCCAAACTTGCATATTGTCACTATGTCCCCTGAGCGATGCCCCATTTCAAAGTCTGGTGGTTCTTATGTGATAGGCCAGGTTTCAGGAACCAGTTCCCTAAGTGGAAAGAGTTCTAAAGTTTGCTTAGCTTTGTATATGTATGTATGTGATATGGTAGTTTTAAAGGTATGCTTGAGAAGAAAGGTTATTTCCAATATTAACTCAAAGCATGACTGCTGCTTTGGGTTTGTGTATTGCTTCATCCCCCTTCCTGTGTGGAAAGATGCTGACACATCTGTGCATCACTTGGTCACTGCACTGCTGTCTGTACTACAAAACAGCTGTTAACTGCATTGCTTTCAAGGATTTCCTTGTGTACAAAACTCTTAAATAGGGCTCTGGAGACTTATTGTGGCTCTTGACCGTGTATCTGCTCATTAGGCATCTCTGGCTAGCAAGAGTACTTCTGATTTCACTTTAATATGGGCAATTTTTGCTTGAAAGACTGAAGAGTTCACACCTTCTGCATGCAAATTGTTGCCAAAAGTAAGATAGGGAATGAAATTAATTATGACTTTGAGGCATTGTAATAGGGCTGAGGGAGTCTTCTGTGTTGTTCTGTGATGCTGGGGATTCTGTGTTCAGTCCCCTTACCCCTAGCAAATGGAGCTTAGCCAATAGTAAGGAATTCAAGAGAAAACCAGTGATCAGGAAGACATTGGGAAGGTATGACTTAATGAATAAAGAGATCAATGCTGAATAGTTAGCCAAGTAACTGCTAAGATGAGAGCAAAACAGTGGAAGAAAAGCCCTGGTGATGACTAAAACTTGAAGGCTGGGATGTAGGAGTTAGGCTGTAGCAGACTGTCTTCTGCTAGGAAACTCTGCCAAAATGTGGTCCTGCTCAAGTGCAGGCTGCAAGCTGCACTCCTGTGTTCTTTTATACATTGTCGCACTGCAGGCAGCAAAAAGAAAAAAAACCTTATTGTATCTTAGGTGTTAACCTTTACTCTTGTGCTCTGACCAACATCACGTTGCACAGTGCCAACTTTGAGAGCGTGGACTTGAGCGGCTGCGTGGGTGTCTTGCCAGCTGCCTTTGAAATGCTGGTATGGATTAGAGCTGTGTGTACACATTCTGTGCTGCCTCTTTGTTCCTCTCACATGGGAAGGAGCTTGCCAAACACAAAGGACTCTTATTTATTAATTGTGTTCAAAGCTGCTTTCAGGAAAATAATCTTTCTTGAAGATGGCTACATTGAGATCAGGCCCGCTGAAAGAAATTTGGTGTAACGAAGATATGCTGTCAGCTGTATAAGAGGTGTTGTGACACAGATCAAGAGGGATAACTTCTTGCAGACGAGAAGGTTTTCAAGAGCTCTCAGGTCTGCAAGGATAGGTCTGTCTGACACTTTGGACCTCATGGAGCCAGAATCTGTTTTTCTGTTAACTTTTGCAGGCAGATGCTATGGGATTTGCTCATTGGGACGATTTTATTTGGGCCTTTTCCTCTTTTATCAATGCGATTAAAGGATCAGAAATAACAGGGAAGATTAAATGGTGAAGATGCCAAACCAAAGGGCTTATCCTCTTAGTGTCTGAGCTTTGACCCACGTATTTAAAAGGGAGAAAGAATGAATGAGAGGTTGTTACTAAGAGGAATTAGTTTGTGCCCCTGGAGACCTGTCCTGAGACTTGCTGCATAGCGGTCAAAGCCATTCAGTCCTCCCCTCTAATGCTGTAGTTGCCAAACTCATGATAAGTTCTCTTCTCTATGAGTGTACGTGTGGCTCCTACTCTACTGAATCAACTTGCTTCTAAGATTTCACAACTCTCATGTTTTGCTCTTCTGCAGGGAGGTGAGTATTCTGTTTTGTATGGGTCATGTGTAGGGAGTCATAAGGAAAGCAATGTAGCGTATGAAATGTCAGAAGGCAGAGAGTTGTACTGCAGCCCAAAATCCAGACTGAAACCCAAGCGGCTGGTGACAGTGCAGGAACTGTCCAGCCAAGTGAGGGGTCCTTGTATAACCTGTGCCAGTACCTTCTGGAGAGACCCAGCAGAGCTGTTGCTCTTAGCTCAAAAGTGGTCTGTAGATTGTTTTTCTTATAGATTACTTTTGCTGGATGGCTGTTTGGTTTGATTTGTTTTCAGGGATAGTATAAAAGGTAGTCGGGCTTACTTAATATGTGCATGTGTTAAACTTGAGACTGTATGGAGCGCTTGTTTAAATCCCTCTGGTATGCTTTTTGCCTTGCCCCAGATTAACTGAGGCCAGGACATCTAGCTTTATTACTTTGGCTTACCATCTACTACTCTTCCAATAGGAATAAATGTTTTCTTGGTCTTTGTTAGCACCAGATGGTACAAAACACCATAGAGCTTGGGTACTGTTTTTATTTTGGATGCTCTGACAAAATTTAACCACTGTAGAAATCTTCCTTCATTGCTAAAGATGTACCAGCCTGATGAAGTATTTCTGGGTTGTCAGCTTGGAGCAGTATTCCACTTTTCCAGCCTAGGTTTCAGTGTAGGGAGTGGTAAGTGCTATTCCTGATTCTGATGCACAGCCCTATGCTGGGGAAAAGGAAGAAGGCCGAAACAGTGTTCCATTGCTTTGTAGTTATGTTTTGGAGTTTTGGGGTTTTTGGTGTTTTATTTTTTTAATCATTACACTTCTGATGTCTAACACTTTGTGGATTACCCTTTCAGACTGCCTCTCTGTGCTGCCTTTGGCAACAGTTGCTGTTTTGCTTACTTTCAGTTCTGAAGACTTCACTTCCTTTTGACTTAGTGCTTTAGCTTTGTCCTCAAACTTTGTCAGCTCATCTAACTTTGAGTCAAAGAGGCCTGTGTGAATTTTTTTTCACTTGATGATATTTCTTTTGAGCTCTGCATCCCCTTTTTCAGCTACCAGAGGCAAGCGTGTATTAGTCTTTACATATTCCGCAGAGAAGAATGTTCTGTTTTGTTCACATTCTTGATTTTCCTCTGCTCTTCCCTGTGAAACATTTGGGCATGCTTATTATGAAAGAGATTGTATAGTATGAAGTAGTTCAAGTGATTCCTGGGAAATAATGCTGCCATTTTGTCAAGAAAACACACGTGAAGCTCCTTGGGATTCTTCTGGATAAAGTACTGTATGCTTATTAGTTTAGGAGTGGCAATGCATTATTCTCCATTTGACCTGAACAACTGGGACACCTGTGTGCCAAAAAGATTGAAAAACAATGGATTTTGCTACTGTATGCCTGAGGTCACCTGCATCTTCTTTAAATGTTGTCCTGACATTCCTTTAATATGTTTTACTTTCTCCTGAATTTGTGTTGGTTTGGAGCTTGAGATTTAAGGGTTAAAGGTAACTATCCTATTGGCAGTGCTTTCCTCTTAACTACCACTCAAGCTTTCTGTATCAAAATGAAATTAAATGAGCTGCTTGTCTGGACACATAAGTGGATGTCCTTTTCTCTGCCTTCTCCCCAGATAATAAATTTATCCTTGGCTTCTTCTGGTAAAGTTATTATAACTTCTGCTAAATTACAGCTGTCACAATAATGTGTCTTTAACTTCTTTAGTATCAAGTGGGACAGCTGTATTCTGTGGCAGAAGCCAGTAAAAATGAAACTGGTGGAGGTGAAGGTGTGGAGGTCCTGGTTAACGAACCCTACGAAAGAGATGGAGAGCGTGGGCAGTACACACACAAGATCTACCACTTACAGAGGTATGTGAAACATTTTATTACCAGAGTCAGGCAAGGTTCCTTGGGCAAGAGGAACTGGAGGAAGATGAAGTAGGGTTGCAGTGACTGCGTAAATCACAGATTATGTAAAGGCTGAAAGACATGGAGGTAAGATAGGAGCATAACAGTAGCTGGCACATGGTACACCTAGAAGTCAGCATCACTGGTACACCTCTGTGCCCTTATAAGCGTGGCTGTTGTCCCAAAAAAATCTGGCTCTGAGCTCTTCAAAGCAAATATAATTCTGTCACCTGGTATTTTGATACTTGAATTTGGCTAAAGAGCAGAATGCTTCCTAGATTTCAACCTGTTTTCAGCCTCCTTTTTTCTTCTTCTTCTTTTTTCTTCTCTTTTATTACATTAAGAAGGCTTAGATTAGCCTGTCCAATTCATCAGTCTCTAGAAATCATCATACTGGGGGTGGGGACAACCCCACCAATTCCACCAATGTGCATGTTTGCAAGACTCTAGTGCCTGCATTTCAGGTGATATTCTGCCTGTCTTGGGGTGTCTGGGCCATAGCTCTCGTTACATACAGTTCTTATCAATGCCTTCCTTCCTTTTTCCAAATTCTGCAGCAAAGTGCCAACGTTTGTGAGAATGTTGGCCCCTGAAGGAGCTCTGAATATACATGAAAAAGCATGGAATGCCTATCCCTACTGCAGAACTGGTGAGTGCGTGGGGAAGGACTGGGAATTGCTGGCTTTTTGGTTTCTTGGGGGCAGGCAGGGGAGGGTATGAGGGGATAATGAAGGAGGCAACCAGTAGGGAAGCTGTTCCAGCTCTTACCTTAGATTTCTGTCCTCTAAGCGCGTTCTGTTGTCGGGAAAAGCAAAATATAGTGGTGTGGAGTTAAAAGAAGTGTCCTTGTCTGATGTGCTGCTAATGAATGACAGTGGAAGAGAACAGACCAAGAAATGGATATTAGTCCTACTAAAGGAACAGAGGTGTAACATGATTGAAATAAATGTATGAGAAATGATTTTATGTACTCAAGCACAGCATAGCATGGTGGGGAAAAAATGGAAGATGCAAGAAGGGAACAGGGAAGATCTTCATTGCCTCTTGCTTAGTGCAGTTTGATGGGAGCAAGTGTTACGCGATTGATATTTGCTCAGTTGCAGGATCTGAGGTTAGTAAAGGTTGAACAGGTAATGCTACAGTTGCTTCTGGGTTGTGGGCTTGACACAGATATCCAAATCTCATCCAACAAGCCTAAAGTGAATCCATCTGTAAAGTCGGGGGTGAAGCTCTGGAAGCTGTGCAAAGTGGTGAAATAACGTCAAACTCATTTTCTACAGGACCGTTTAGTATCTTATTTACTTACTGAAGTTATCAGCCACAATGTTTAACCACTTCTGTTTTTGTAGTCTTTGTTGCTGTAGGAACTGAAATTTGACTTTACCTCCAAATTTATGTAGTATTTTTGGCTGTGTTTTATGCTGTTTGTATCTTTGAAGGATACATTTTCTGCTGTTTGGTAGTGGTACAGTTGCTATGGAAACTGTAAACTGAAAAATTCCAACTGTTCTTGAAAATATAGAAAAACTTATTTTTCAACAATTCACTTAAGAGAATTTTAAATGAAGTGTTTTAGAGAAGGAAAAATGTTTGCAGTGGGGGAGGATAAGATTACCTCAGTATGTTAAATTACATGCAGCAGTCTAGTGGAATGGATATTTCAAATACAAAATTCAAATATTGTTATCATCAGCTGCAGAATAAGTTTTTAATGCGTCACATAATTCAAGATGCTGAAACAAAGTTATTTACAACTTATCTTTCTCATTTTTATGCAGTTTCCTTGCTGCATATTAGTTAATTTAGCTAGTAAATGTCTAGTTTATTTCCATGTTAAGTACGCTGAACTGGTTTAAACTCAAACAGTTCTTTCATTAATTCTTTAAATTGTGGAAACAGATCTGACTAAGTTGACTCCAGTAGGTTTTGTTAGACGTAATGCGTAGCTATATCTTCCTCCTCCTCTTTTTCTTCTCCACCGATTTCTGAAACAAAGGTACGGAGTTAGCTTGTTTTGTCACCCTTAGCTGCTTATCCTTCAGTTACATACTGCTAAAATTCTACTTAAGTGGAAAAAATGTGATACTAAAATCAAGTACGAGGCTTTGCACCACAGAAATAAAGAAATTTCAGATTTTGGTATGCTAGAAATGATAACATAACAAAAAAAACCCTCAACTGTAATAAACACCAATATAATATGAGATAGAAAGTGCTTTGTTGTGGGGGTTGGAGCAGAAGGCAATTTTTATGCGGAGGCTGACAAATCTGTTTAAAGAATCTGCCAGCCTGACGTGAGTCAAGAAAAGCTCAGAAAAGTTGCTGAACCCTTCACTTGCTAGTACTGGGCAGGAGGGAAGAACCCAGGTATGTGCTGTAGGCTGCCTTGTGCCTTACCATTTTACTTTGGGACACGCTCAGGTATTTTGGTTGTACGTGAAAAGACTTGGATGGCCTCATATGAATCTCTGTGCACCACAAAAAGCCATGCTGGCTTTGAGTCCTCTCACTAGAGTTTGAAACTTAAGAGCCAGGGACACGGTAAGAACTAAACCTGGTTTGACTGTGCAGGAGTTATGGGTATTCTGCCTGTGCCCTCCTGTACCAAAGTGATATTAGCGTGCTGCTGACTTGACCACTGCTTATTTGCATATCAGCTATCACATAGAGCCTTTTAAGTTTGAATAAAGCAATACTTTTAGTTAACACTGCATCATGGTATTTTTTTAATTATATGAGATTATCCTTCTTACCTTTCCCTATATCTCTTCTGAGAAGCTCAATTATTACTTTAATATGCATATTATATAACATTATCAAAGAAGCACTGCAGATTGAGGGAATTTTAATGCCTAGCTTATAACTTCCTGCAATTTTGCACATTTGTTTGTGCTGTAATATGTTGGTTTGATGTACTTTGAATGGAAGCCTTGCTTTTCTCCTTTGAGAGTATAATCTGTAAATGGGATTGTCGTTGTATATATTTACAACTTCTACAGTAAAAATGAAGTGAGGATTGCCTAATAGTTAGTTATAACCGTGGGCTGGTGCCAAGGAGAACAGTCTTCTTGGTTCTTTTCTGCAGTCTGACTTAAGTATTAATGTTGCTTAAATGTTTTTAGAAAAGCAATTTGATGTGTGTTCCACTCTTCTGGGTGTCAGCATGAATGCCTGCGGCCAAATGTCAAGAAATTGAGAAGTTATAACTGCAGCTGAAATGTGTAGGAGTTGCTGCTGTAATGCCTCAAGTGCAGGCCATAATTTGTAGCAAGTTGAGCATCTAAGTTTTAATGGACACTTCTAAAAAGATTAATTTGTTTGCTTTACAAATGAGGAGTCTTCCCCACAGAGAAGAAATTAAGAAGGTGAAGAAACTTGTTTTAAGGCAGCTATGTAGTCATGGTGCATACTCATGGAAAAGCAGTTTGTCATGGGAAGGTGGGAAGGCTCTGGTTTATAATTACTGCTGGTTTATTCAGCATTTTGTGTGGACTAGCAGGAAAAAAACTCCTTGCAGAAATAATGAAATGTTCTTTGAGATGAAAGTCAGCCTTTTAAAAATTAGCCTCAGCTCTGCTTGCTTGTTCTCTCCCTCCTCCACCCCAACATGTCACTCTAAATAATTAGCCTTCTGTAAATTACTGTAAAAAGCAATTTTCAAATTGTTAGGGGTTTAGAGCAGTCCAAGGCCCAGCAGTAGGCAATTAAGGTAACTGGATGTGCATGTTAGATGATAAGGGATGGTACTGTCTACAGGGTGTTGGGTTGGAAACCCAGGAATTGTAATAGTGCCTTTAAAACAAAATTGCTTCTTAGTAAAGCCCTCATGTTAAACTTCAGAACAAACTAGCAAAGTTCAACTCTAGCTTCAGACGTCCTTATTCTTAGAGTAGAATTGCTAACGTACTCTGATGGCTCAGGTAGAACAGATGCTGACTGTTACAGGATCTTTAATTGCTTTTCTGTGTTGAATAATTGAGCCTTACTATCCAGGGAGTTTAGTTACCATGAGCAGTAGAGATGCAGAGGGTCTGGTTACTGCATGCAGGAGCGATGAGGTCTGCACTGGCCTGAAATCCAGCATGTGTTTGCCTCAGGACTATGGAGAGGTTTCTTATCTGCAAGCTGAGAAAGGATTGGTAAAATGCCGTCAGCTGAACATACTTATTCCATCTTCTCATCCAGCTGGCTGGAGTCCAGAGAGCAGAAGTGGCAGTACATAATTAATTGCTGCTCCTCTGGGTTTCTGCAAGTCTGAGAATTTCCAGAGGAGAAGGGGGTGAAGTTAACTGTTTTTTTTTGTCAACTTCTAGGGCTTTTTCCTCTGTAGTATCAGCAGTCCCCTGGGAAGCTGAAGTTGTCCCTGTTTTGCTGATAGTGGGAGGAGGGCGATGGTGGCTGTACATTCTTTTTTCACTAAAGTACTGTATCTCTTTCTTTTCATGTGTTGATTTCTTGGACCAGTTATTACAGTAAGTATTGCTTTTACTGATGATCTATGGAAGCATGTGTAATGTCTGAAATGAAGCGTTCTGGATATAAGAAGCTCTTTAGCCTGAGCTAAAGGCACTTTAGTTTTTGTCATTGTAAGATCATGTAGAATAAACCCCTTACCAACAGTGGCATATCCGCAAACACTTGGTAACTAGGATTCTTTCTTTACTGCAGCAATGCTCAGCTTTACAAATGGGAATGTACCAGTGTCTAGATAAACTGATTAAAAGAAAGTTAGCTCATGCCATTATGTCCCTTTGAGTAATCTGTCTTCTGAATTTGATATTTCCTTTTTACATGCTCAGTGTTTCGCTGGCTTGTGCTTTTGTTTCTACTCCCTTAAGGGAGGATAGGGTTACCTTTGGAAGTCCTTTTCTACTCACAGTAATAATGAGAAATGGAAAGTTTTTTTGCTTACTTGGCAGAACTGTGCTTCTTGTCCCTTCCCCTTCCAGTGTCCAAAGCCCTCAACACATCAGTTTAATATTGTTGTTCATTTGACGAGTTGCATCCAGATATGTATTCTGTGCTAGAACAATAATCTCTTGGAAAAGACAGTTTCTACTTAGTTAACTTAAGGTATCCCTTCAAAACTCTAGAGTGGCAGATATTGTCCTTTAATGAAAAAGCTATTTATAGACTCCAAATGTCTCACTAAAACAATGGAACTTATGTTTTTTCAGTGAACAACTTGTGGTTTATTTGATCGTGCGTATTTAGAGATCAAACAATTTTGCTAAAAGCAATGATTTGTTTACAGATAATTCTGAAGTTCCTTAAGTCAAACCCCAATCAAGTTATAATTCTTTGAGTTGACTTTCCTAATGCTTATCTAGCTAAAAAGATGACAAGTTATATATCCAAGGAATAACAAGAAGCTTTATTTTAATGACAGAATGAGTATATGAAGGATGACTTCCTGATCAAAATTGAAACCTGGCATAAATCAGATCTTGGAACACAAGAGAATGTAAGTACTTGTGTCATGTATTTTATTCATCTCTTGAATGTTGCAGTGCTGCTTTCCGTACTAGATTAGAGGATTGCTGTGTGGAACTGTCTGTTTGCTGTGTTCCTGGATTTGAAATGCTTATTGCACTAGCAAGGCAGAGACTCTGTCCTGTTGGTTTCCCATACAGGCTGAATAAAATTGTCCGCCAAACACTTGTTCTGTGTGAGCACCTTTGCTTCTTTAGAAGATCTTGTATTGTGTGTTTACCATGGTGACCTCTCTGGGCGTGGAAGGGGAACACTGGATATCTGCATCTCCATCTGTTTTTTTACAATCTTAGAATGGGAGTGTTCTGTAGTCGAATCAGTTACGTTAGTCTTGCACTTTCACTGCAGGTTCATAAACTGGAGCCAGATGTATGGAAGAATGTAGAAGCTATTTATATAGACATTGCTGATCGGAGTCAAGTACTTCCCAAGGTATGGTAGGTGGGTAAGAGCTACCTAGTGTGGGAGGCCTTGTGCTAGAAGAGGGATAATGTACAAACTGTGTTCCCAGGGATGGTCACAGGTGACAGGACAAATGAGAGGATGGGAAAAGGAGGAAAGGCATTCCTTAAAAGTGTTTAAGCAAGCTAGAGGAAGAGCTCTTTTAAAAGCTATGTCAATGCTGTCTGTAAAATGCCTTGCTTAGCCTTGCAGTGCATGTAACGCTGTATATATGTAGTTCTGCAGCACTGCAGCTGATTATAATGCTTGAATAGCAAGAAATGGCACTGCCCTTTTCATACAGGATCTTTTTTAAACTGCCTCCTTTTTGAAACTGACCCACGGCTTCACAGGTGTATCTGGAAATCATGTAGCTAATACTTTTTTCTAAGAATCGCTGCAGTTACTGTAAGAAACGAAGGGATGTTTTTGTACTGTACTGGAAAAAAACCCCAACTATCTAAAAATGGAATGTTGTTTGAGTTTCCCCACTTAGTAATTCTGATAACATTCAAATATGGCTAATTCACCTGTTCTCAAACTTGGCCTTGGGTATTAAACCAGAACTAGTTCTTATTTTAGCTTTTCTTTCCAATAAAGATGAATTGGTAGAAGATGAGTAGCATCTGATTCTGATAGGTTAGGCAGGTACTAAGCTGTATCTGCAAATACAAACTACTCTGAATTAAGGAGAATTCACCTGGAGCAGAAGACTCCTGAAGAAGACGCTACCAATTGATCACTTTTGGCACTAAACCGATGATGGTTTGAGCTTGTTTTAGTTTTAATTGAATTGGGGGTAGGAGTAGGGTACACACCCCAGTGTTAATGCAAGATGCAGGAGAGGAATGCTGCAAATTATTTCCTGTGCAACAGGGGGCATAACTGGTGCCTCTTTCTTTTTCGTGTTACTGTGAGGTTGACTGTACTTGTCCTCCAGTGTGGAATATGCGAGCATCATACTGATACAGTGCTGGGAAAAATACTAGATACCACAGCTCCAGAGAGCATAGCTATTTTCTGCAGCAGCAGTGTTTAGCTCCCAAAGAACGAGTGGTTACAGGAAACCTATCCTGAGGGTTTACAGATCTTCTGTTAGTCTTAGCCCAAAGGAGTCCTTACAAAGGTCATATCAGTTTGTTACCACTTCTTCACATAGGTCTAGGACACAGCACAGGGGGGAGAAATATGTTTCCTTGAAGAGTGCCTGACCTAATGTTGAAGTCTGAAACCAGTAGCTCTTAAGAAGGCAGTTAGAGGTTAGTCTTTGCCCACCAGAAAAATAAATCCTTCGTGACAGTGAGCAGCTGGGTAACAGTAGGATAATTTGTGTTTCATCTTGTGTCCTATCTGTCCAATAGGATTACAAGGCAGAAGAAGATCCAGCAAAATTTAAATCTGTCAAGACTGGACGTGGACCTCTGGGTCCCAACTGGAAGGTATGTCTTGCATGAGTTCAGGAACTGTATCAGCTTGCATGACTGAAGTATAGATACTGGAGCTTGGAGCCCAAGGTACATATGTAAAACATTGGATTCACTTCTGTAGAAGGAAATGCAGAACTTGACTGGTGGTCTGCTCTGAAGTTAAAGGAAATGGAAGAGTTTGGTACAAATGGATAGAGTGAGTTCCAAGAAATTGCTACAGCTGTCTGGTGTTCAGCCCAAGGATTCACCCAAGAGAATTCAAGGATGAAATAGCGGAGTTATGAACAGCAGTGTTTAACCTTTCACTTAAATCCTTGGAATCTGAAGACTCTAGAAGTGCAAATACGATACCAGTCTTTAAAAGGGACCCTAAATGGGATCTGGGGAGCTACAGGTATCCAAGTCTGATCTCTAGCCTGCAAACATAGTAGAAGATGAGGCTGATGTGATTGATTTGGGAAGAGTGGATATGGCTGCTGTAAAAGGAAGTAGGAAAGTCCACCTTAAAAACCTTGTGGAGTTTTCTTTAAGGCTGGATAATTATGTGGATGACTCAGATGATATAATCTGTTTCCAAAATGGTTTAGATAGGGACTTTGTCAAAAGACCTTTAAGGAAACTAAGTAGCCATGGCATAACAGTGAAAATACTGAAAGACATGAATTTAACAGAATTAAAAATGGAGAACCGAGGAGAGGAAGGAATGGTCCATTCTCAAAATGGAGGGAAGGCCATCTGTGGAGGAAACTAGGGTCTACTTTGATCATGCTCTTAAGGGTGAGCAAAGATGTGACAAAACTTGTTGATAAAAGATAGGCAAGGTGTAAGGATGCACGACGATTGTGAAGAATCGTGGAAAGACTTCAGAGTTATGACTGAAGGAGCTGCTTTCCTGGAGGCATTTGACCTGAGTCCTGATGTGAATATCTTGGTGTCTTTGCAGAAGGAGCTGGGGAAACAGACAGATTGTCCATACATGTGTGCTTACAAACTGGTAACAGTCAAGTTCAAGTGGTGGGGTCTGCAAAATAAAGTTGAGAACTTTATACAGAAGGTAAGCGATCTCTTTGGTGGGGAGAGGTGTGGAAATGTTTCATCTCCCATCTGCTTTAGCACCTCAACTTCTTCTAATAGTGTATCCTGCCTGGAGATACTGACTGGAAACCCAGTCATGTCACCTCAGGTGATACAGTCAAGGCCTCTGCCTGATATACTCTAGTTAGTTAAAGCTGGATTCATTTTGCTGCTAATCCAAGGGCAGGGTGGGCTGATTGTTCTGTGAATTGGCTATTGAACTGTTTTCACTTTAATGTGCAAAGGTAAACTGGCTATTTTGCATTGTTTAGTAGGTCAGCCTGAGAACTGCTGTCATTTGGTAGTTGATTTGTGAATTACGAGATGATGCGTGTATACTAGGGTTATTTTGGTCAGGGTCAAGACGTGTTTGTGGGAGATAGCTAAACTTCAGTTATCTGATCCTGATCAGCTGAAGATCTTTCTGGCAAGTCCTAGAGGTCTAGTCACGTTTTCCTCTCCTAGTCTGCTGCTTGAAAAACCTGTGTTAAAAAATAAGCAGATGGTGGGGAAACTTCATTAACTTAAAACATGAGTAATTGGTGTCCTGAAAAGAGCTTTTTCTGTGGCAAAGTTCATAACCCATGAACTGCAGCAGGATGCTAGACCTGGGAATCATTATGTGCAATTTTCCGGGCAATGTCATGTTCATAAAATGCCTATGACTTCAGATCATGGAGACTTTTCAGTGGTTAATATTGATAAAACTA
Organism: Himantopus leucocephalus; assembly: GCA_003993805.1. Lineage (NCBI taxonomy): Eukaryota > Metazoa > Chordata > Aves > Charadriiformes > Recurvirostridae > Himantopus > Himantopus leucocephalus. The sequence goes on from RSEF01000019.1 coordinate 6,457,606, forward strand.
CAGTGCTACTTCTGCAAAAGCAATTCTTTGGTGATATAATCTAAAGAAAGCTCTAAGGTGGCATGACCATGCTGCTGCAGGATTTCAAATACCTGTAACAAAAGCCCTGAACAAAGCAGTGTCTTGAATCCCTTTCTCTTTATGAGTGTCTCTTCAGCTACACGTTTGCGTCAAAGTAGTTGAGCTGCTTTTGATGAGAGCATGTTATCAGATGTGAAACCATAATTGGTAAAACTGAGGTGTCCTTCCTTAATGAGAACTTTCTAAGAGGCATTGTATACCCCTGTCTAATATAATGATTTTTGTCTAGCTTATCTCTTATAAAATGGAAATAAATTGCTCCTAACTTGAAGTAGCTTGTGCACATTAGTTACCTCTGCTAAAAGGTTTTCAGCTGTGGAAAACAAGTTTAGGCTTTTTTTAGGTCACTGTAAAAGAAAAAAGCAAGATAGGTGCATGTCAATCCTTTACACTTGCTAACCTCCAGTTTTTAGCAAGTCAAGTATTATTTTAAAAATAATTTTATTCTGTTTCTCCTTTTTTCTGCACCTTCAGGCCAACTATCGTGCTCTAAGTAAACCCAACCTGGACCACTTTATTCAGTCAGAACAATACTGTCAAATCAAAGGAAATTAGTAAAGCATTCACTAATTCTTTCAATGCACTGTGCAGGCTGCTGTCTAAGCTTTTAAAAAATGCATTTCTCTGGGGATTCAAGGCTCTAGATATTCTGTTAAAAGGATAAAAATTAGCTAGCTCTGGTTTCCAATTGTGGCAGCTATATAGAAAGGTAGGCGAGGGAGCTGATTTTTCAGTGTACACATCTCTGAAAATTGTTATGATCCGGTTAGATCCATATTAATTGTCCTATGAGTAAGCTTGCTTGTATGTTTTATTCCTCCTCCTTTTGCAGCAAGAAAAGCGTCTCTTCACAAACTTCCATCGGCAGCTCTTTTGCTGGCTTGATAAGTGGGTTGATCTGACTATGGAGGACATTCGTAGGATGGAGGAGGAGACCAAGAGACAGCTGGATGAGGTCAGTGGAAAAGCAGGGCAGGTGTGGGTTGTGTGAGAAACTGTTTCTATCCAGTACAGTAGAGAGAGGAAAGACTGCTGCATTGTCATAGCATCGTGTGTGTTGTCCACCTGCTATTTAGGTCATGCTGCTTGTGGTTTGAATGATTGGCTATGACTCCGTTGTGCTGGCATCTCCTAATCATTATGGACTTCTCCTTCTGTTTGTTGGGCCAATAAATGTATTGAACCACAGGTAATGAGGGTATGAGTAGCAACGATTCATTTACCGCTTTAATACCTTCTATTAGCTTTTACCCAGAGCTGAATGGTCATTTTTGTCCTCATTAGTTTCCAAAAACCTGTTCAATAAAAGGATTTTTAGCTCTAAGTATTATAAGCAGGTAGTGGGGGTATGTAACAGGGTTCTTAATATGAGAAATGCGAATTTGGTAATAATGAGTACATTGTTCCATGATTTGTGTCCTGCACTGCACCCTTCTCTTCCTTCGTGCCTCAGGATATTTCATTACAGTTTCATGTACGCTCTGCCCTTTGGATCATGGTTCCAGATCCCTAGCAGACCTGTAGCTTAACCAAAAATGGTGCCTGCATGTGCATATCCATAAAAACTGATTTGGGGCGCTCAGATATAATCAGTGTCTTACATAAAGGAGGTAGTCTAATGTGTTCCATACCAATAAATTTTGAGCTAACATCATGTGAGAATCACTACTTCCAATAGTGTTTTCTCTTTCAGATGAGAGAAAAAGATCCAGTGAAAGGAATGACGGCTGCAGATGACTAACATGACTTCTTCCTTGTGCACTGTAGGTATCAAGAAAGTTTGACAAAACTCTGTATTGCTCTATTTAGGAGAAAAAATACATTTGGGTAAGAAAGGATCCTGTTCATAGCTTCTGGCAGGCAAATCTGTGGTGTTAATTGTTTTTTATAATGGACAGGTCGACAAGTGAGTTTACTGTCTTGTTTCAAAACTATTCTAAAGAAATGTCTGAGTGAAAAGTGTAAGAAAAATGTGTTAGAACATTTTGTAGACTTTACTGCTATTCTTATTTCTGTAATGCATGTGTTACTTTCCATGACTCGCAGAGAAACTTTTGTCAGTCCCGAAAGAATAAGTTGGACCTGCAAACACTTAGAATACATTTGGAAATTGAAAATTCCTTGCACGTATGCTTGGAATGTATTTCTCACATCGTTTATTAACAGTATTTATGAATGGGCCAAGCCTGGAGCAACACTTGCACATTGCAGGAGCAGCAGCGATGACAATTTTAAAGCTTTTGACTTGTTTTCATCTTATTTTGCTATGAGTATGCTAACTTGGCAGGGGAGGGACTATTGTACTGGAGAGCATATATGCATTTGCCTTTGTTGGCCAAATCCCTAGGCTGTATTCTAGACAGTATGCCGGATGATAATGTGTAAGCAGTGCTGAGAATGTTAAACCTTATTCTGTTAAATTGTGTAATCAGTTTGGGGTTTGGTTTTGGTGGATTTTTCTTAGACGCTGAACAAAAATGTGGTATAGTATTAGGGAAGTAAAAAGGCGAGGAGAAAGAAGAGATCATCCGTTTATGGAGAGAAGTCCAAGTTTATTAGCCACAACTCTTCTAGGGCAGTAAAACGCCACCCTAGCTATCATTGGAAAGAATGGGCTTGGGCAGAACCACAGCCCAATGCTTTACCTCTGCTTGTCCTCTGTTATCTGCTGGTTGGTTGATCAGTCATAAGTAGGGGAACACAAGGTGAGGCGGTGTCTGAAGGGGGTGTCTTCTGATAGATATATTTTAATTTCTAATGCAACTTAAATCTTTTTAATTTCCTCTTCATTCACATTAACTCTAGTTCTTAGAGAACGGAGTTGGTGGTCTTCTCAATTGTATTGTAGGCTCTGGACTTGTAGGTTGTTTAAATTGCAATTTCTGTTTGTCATTTTTAGGCTATGTTGTAAATTCTGTTCTGGATTAGTGCTGAAATGTAATGATGCAGTGGTGTATTGCCATTGTCTGCACTGGTGACAGCCTGTCTCACGTCTGCTTTCTGAAGGTTCTGTCTGACACTTCTTTTGGCACACTGCTTTCCAGAGTGGTTCTAAAATGTTTTCCTGTTGTCTCTTTATTTTAGTTTGCAAGACAGTCATCAGGAAGGCCCGGGGAATCCACACTCTTGACTGACGGACCATCTCTGGATCAAGCCTTTCTATATCCAATCGGCAGGCGATTTTAAATCTCCCATAGCTAATTCTAGATGCCCCTTAATATTGTGAGCAAATAAACCGTCTGGTACTAAGCACTCCAATGTTAGCACGTATATGAAGGAGGTAGCTCCTTGGAGACGTGTGACTTAGAGATCGCTGTATTTACGACTCCTCCCTCCTTTTTTTTCATTGTGTTCAGACCAATTTCCATGTGGCTCTGTTTGATTTCCAAGTGACATTTTTAGCTAAAATAGTCTTGTGATGTGGTGACTTAGATTTTTTCTTTTTTTTTTTTGTTTTCCAAGTGGGATAAACTGCCACCTTTGTTCCTGCCCAGCCCTTCACCATTCTTTGAATGTCTATTTGGAGAGGGAAACTGTCAGTATTTTAGAGTGCAAAACTATTCCACAAAATGCTATGCTCTGATCCTTGCTTCCAGGGTAAGAAATTTAACGGCATGTAATCTGAATACATAATCAGGAGTAGCCAGATATAGTTCTTGGTCTGCAATGAATCGTGATATGTGGCTTCTGCACGGCATTACTTTGTTCTGTCTTAGCATACGTGAATTAAAGAGTGCACAGAAGCTGCGGCGTTCAGCGTCCCCATGCTAGGGCCTCCAGCACATAACTGTTGAGTTTCAATTTAGTGGTACATGGTCCCTTTGGCCCATGTAGCTATGTTGTCCTTCAGCTGTGTGTGTCAGTCTTACAAAATCATTATGAAAAGTTGCTCGACAGATGTTACAGCTTCCTGGTTATTTACTAAGAATTCCCATAACTTACAAAGCTAAAATTATTTTGACTAATAATAATGTGATTCTCCCTGGACAAATTGGAATGTAGCAAAAGCTGGTGTACAAGTAAAGTCTTGGTATCTGATTATATCCAGGTGCCTGGGTCGGTGGTTCTGTTCAGCAATAATAACTCTTCCCATTGCAAGACTGACTAAAATATCTCCTTTCATGCTATAAAAAAAGCCACCTGCAGTTGTTTTCTAGGATATCTGTCAGTTATTATAAATCACAAAGGATAATGTTAAACAATGTAAAGAGCTCTGGTTATTTAATGAACTTGAATATTTACTGTAACTATCCTTATGTTGATATCAGCTTTAGACAATCAAATAAGCAGAACAGAATCAAAGATATGTTGCTTTATTAAATACATATGAGAAAAAAACCCCAATTTTCTTGCTTATGCCTAAGGCCCAATGTTTGATCTTTTTTTTTTTCCTTTTTTTTTCCTAGTAGTAGTCACTTCATTTTCCACTTCTGTATTTGGTGGCACTAACACGAAATACTGAATACCAAACACAGTCGTGGGTGTATCGCCACTTCTGAGGAGTCTTCTTGGCATTCTGTAATACATCCGACTCCTTCAGCCCTTCACATTCCTGCAAGCAGGAGATCCTGAAATGATCCCATGCCGTGCTGAACAAGTATGTGCTGGGATCTGAACTGTTTTCAGCGTGAGGGAAGATGAGGCATGCTCTGGAGGGAGAGGATGGCGTTTGGTTTCTGGGGAGGGGGCAGTTTATCCCTTTAATTTTAGTCTATTATTTTGCCTTACTCATGTCTAAGTGCAATAAGCTCTGAATTGTACCAGTAACTCTGGCAGGCTCTTCTCAGTGACCTCAGACGGTTTTGCGGGGTGGGGGTGGGGTTTGAGGGATTTTTAGCAATCTCACCAGGCAGAAGTAAAACAGATTTGTTGTAAGATAGGTGAAGAAACTGAATTTTAATCTGTGAGGCTATTTGGGACCAAGATGTTTCATGTCATCTTCTATAGCTGTTCAAGAAGAGTGTAGGGCCCCACTTGCAGTTTGTTCAGTTTAAAGTATTTTTAACTGAGAATTTATGCACTGACTTCCGTTTGTGTTTGTCGGTTACGTTTTGAGGGATTCTTACACTTGAGGACAACCTGAGAATACACATAGCACACTTGTTCTTTCAATTTGTGTTATCCAAGAGGCTTTCTGTCTGATGACACTAATCGCTATGGAAGCAGATTGTAACATTCCGCTGTGCAAACCTTTTTTTTTTTTTTTTTTTTTTTTTATCCTCTGATTTCAGAGTAAGAGCTTTTACACAAAGCTTTCCTGATTAGTGGAAAAATTGGGGGGGGGGGGAATAATAATAATACTGGAGGAACTCCGGCCTGAATACTTCCCCCCTCCCTGCCCCTTGCTTTTTTTCCTTCTGATTTAATCCACAGTGAAAGCATCCCTCAGCCTTGGGGTAGACAAATCCTACGACGACCGTTCGGTCTCGATGCTTGGTTCCTGCTAGCGAGCGTAGCGAAGATCAGGCAGCGTTAAGGACCTGGCTGTATTTTGGCTTTTGGTTAAGAGCCCCTCGGCCTGCTGGCTCCCGGCGGGGCGACGGCTGGGCTGTGGCTGTTGGGGGGCGATGGTTGTGCCCCGTCCCTCTCCCCTCAGCTGCGTTGGGTGGGTTTGGGGAGACGATGGTTGTGCCCCGGCCCTCTCCCCCCACCACACCGGGTGGGTTTGGAGGGGGGGGGTTGACGGTTGTGCCCCGGCCCTCTCCCCCCGCCACACCGGGGGGGTCCGAGGCTGGGACCTTCGCCTCAAGGCCGGTTTGCTGGGGGGGCTTGCCCCCCTCCCCACACCGCACCTCTCTGGGTTCATCCCCGCTGGGCCTTCCCCGCCACGTTCTGATGGGTTCATCGTGCTCTTTCCTTTGGCGACACACACTTTGTAGAATGGGTTAGATTATCTCGTTGTTTCTTTAAATGTGAGTTTGTGCCTTTTTTGTCTCCTAATCTTCCAATACCGGCATATTGGAAACGAAATCTAATAAAATACTAGACAGAGCTTCACGCCTCCGCCTCCTTTGTTGTGGGTGCTGAGGGGGGGTGGGGGGGGGCAGGTGTGCAATGGCCGCCTGCGCGCGCCGCCGCCATCCTCCCGCCCGCCAGGCGGCGCCCCCGCGCGCCGCCGTCCTTCCGCAGCCAGTGGTCCCGCCCCCTCCCTGTCACGCGGGCCAATGGGCGCGGGGCGCTGCCGGCAGCGGGCGCGTCGCCGCTGAGGGGAGCGAGGAGGCCCCGGGGTCGGGCCGGGCCAGGCCGTGCCGTCCCCTCCGTTGTCCCCTCCGCCGTTCCCTTTGCTGTCCCCTCCGCCGTCCCTGACTGGAACCCCGGTGGCGGCGGTGGGGAGATGGAGCCTGCGGGCCCGGCGGAGCGCGGTGCCGTGAGGGAGCTGAGGTGAGCGGTCGGGGGCGGCTCGGGGTGAGGCGCAGTTCTGAGGGGCGGCTTTTCCCAGTACGGGAGAAAAGTAGCTAAGTCGTTGCGTAACGAGCTGAGAATTAGCGAAACTTGTGTTTGTGCTTATTAACAGGGAGTTATACTAATTGGCGATGTTACGCGGTCATATGGAATAGAGAAGAAAAGCTGATTTTCTGACTTGAAAGCGTCGGTACTGGAGGCGTTTCAGAGCGGCTTATGGAGTATTGTTTGGGTCCGCAGGACTTTCCAGAGACCTACTTAAGTTTAACGAGGGCAAGATCTACTGCGCTTGCTATTAATGTAGCTAGTGCCTCCACTTCCCCGCTCGTCGTGAGGAGGAAGGAGCTTGAATAAATCTTTGGCTTCTGATTTTTATGGTGTTTTTACGTTGTGTCTTAACATTGTGTCTTCTGTGGCGATAAGTTGCGGTGTCTCTCCCTGTGGGCTTGGTTCACTAGAGAAATCTACTTAAAGGGTAGCTGAGCTGTAACAGGAAAATTAAAAAAAAAAAAACCAAAACCAAAACAACAAACACTAATATTTGCTCGAAGTTCTTAAAAGTCATCTTAACACAGTATTATAAACACTATGACCCTAAAAAATTCTCTGCTATTGAATCATTTCAGGAATCAGTGACACTAAATAGTAGTTTGCTTGTATGTAGGAATGTGTGTGTGGAAAGCTTGAGACTGTGCTCTAGTGGTACTAAAAGCTTCCAGAATAGTTCGAGCAGTATCCTCCTCCTTTTGGTGAAGGTTGTCTTTGTGGCATCCGATGAAAAGTGGTATGGCTCTAGTATCCCCTCCTTACTGTGGGCAGTACTTGTACGGCCTTGTGGAGTGGTCGGGAACATCTGTAGACCTTTGGGACTGCATAATGTTGTAGGTTGTTTGCTTTGCAGATGCATATACATTCCTCACTATGAAGTTTTTCCTGTGGACATAGTCATAACCTACAACGAAACTGAATTATTAAGGATGTTCTTGAAAACTTTACAAGTATTTTTTCTTTTGGTGTAAATTCTAGCACTGCAGTCTTTCCCGTGTTCTTATCAGTAGTGTGGATACTGGGCACTTTGAGGAATTTAATTTCTGTCCGTAATGACTGATGGCATCAATATTATTTCAGTTTTGTTTAATCAGATAATTGTCTTATGAAATTGCTAACTGGAGGGAGTTCCCAAGTGATACATCTCTGATGGCAGAATTAGATCTGCAGCATACATACCTTCCCCCCCCCCCGAAATATGTTCTAAAATAGCTTTTGGCTGACTTCAGTGCAGTCTTACAAAGAGAAACTATTGGTGAGAGAAATTCTGGGTCATTGAATTAGTCTGGTGTGCAAGGTCACTTTCCAGCTCTTCCACATATATTGTGTGTCACCTTGAGCAGGCAGTTGATTGGGGGATAAAACATGGCCCTAATAATGCGTGTATTGGTGAGATTCACTATTTAACTGTCAGTGTTTATAGGATCCTTATAGGACCCTAAGGTGGATGAAAAATTAACAGCTTTTTTTTTTTTTTTAAGTCTGTCTGATATGTAACAAGACTAACGGTAAAGTGAATCCATTTTTAGAAACCCTGATATTGAAATTAACATCTTATAAGAAACAACAGACACGTCCTGTGGCATGTGAATGTTTCTGACAGTGCTCGAGAGGAGCAGTAGATCTGCTTGGTTTTGGTCAGAGCTGTGTATTTGTATGTTTGAGAGCTGGAGATTATATTTCTACTAGCCTACAGATGGAGGCACATGATTGATTCAAATCAACAATAAATTCTTTTAAATCTTGAGCTTATAGAATTAACCACATTAAATCTATTATGAAGAAACAATTCACTGTGTGAGGTAGGATGTAATTGCAGCTTGTGTAACAACCCCTTCAGTGTGGTGGTAATGCTACAGGTTTTTTCAGCGTTGCAGCATCTACATTTGTCCTTTTGCGTTAGAAGCAATGCTGAATTTCACATGAGTGAAAACTTGATCTGGAAGACCCTTAGCCATCTGTTTCTTTTATACTTAGGATTTTAATGGGCTAGTCCTTCAGAGTTATTCTATTCTTTTGAGCAAATGGCATCCTTCAGTAGCGAAGATGCATTTCAAAACTCGGCAGCCCTCTCCCTAAACGATTTAGAAAGCCTGCACAACTTGCGCAGCCGTTCTGCAAGTTTCAGCAGCACAGGGTCCAGTGGTCGCTTGCAGCTCCGGCAACGAGTAGCCCAGCTTATGGCTTGTGTAGAGGACATCAGCTCGGATGATGAAATTCATGAAGAAGTGTCTCGCACTCTAGATGAAGCTTTCCTTATCTGGGGGAAAAAGCTGAAGGATAAGTGGCAAGAACTCAGGTTTTGTTCCTTCTAGTTGCTTGTTTTTGTGTTGTTGGTTTTGGGTTATTTTAATGCTAGCTAATAAATAGATTTCTGATTTATGAAAATTGTCAGAAAATCTTTGTTTTCTGTAGATAGAAGTTCTGTGGGGAAATTAGATGCTCTTAGGGTTGATTAACTGTTCCTGTTTAAATTTTATCATTGTTTTTCTGTGATTTTTGTTTGTTTGTAGACTACACTTAGTTACCTGGAATGTGGGCACAGCTTCTCCACCTCCTGATGTCACTAGTTTACTTCAGCTCAATTCACTGGGCCCAACTATGGATATGTATGTTATAGGGTAAGTATATGTTAGAGAACTTGCTTTGTAAGTGTATTGCAAAACTGCTAAGTCTCAACAGCTTACTGCCTGTTATGGGACGACTGTGCTATGTGAATCACTGCCTAGAAGGTGGTTTAACCCTATTGCTAACAGACGGTGGACTAGAGATAGTGACTTAGAACAGAGATAATTTATAGCAAGAGAACCTTCTCTCCTTTCTGCTGGTGTTCTGTGACAAAATACAGAATAACTTTTTTCTAAACACACAAATTTTTGGCTGCTGTTTTCTTTGTTGGCATGTAGAGTCATATTCATTTTGATATTAAAGTTATCCAAAATTCAGCATGTTTTAAAGAAATAAGTGCAAGCTTATTAGGCATAATCTGCCATCACGTTTTCCAAATTTTCTTGAAATTTTAAAGACCTGGTAGTCAGATTATTTGTCGTAACATATCTGGAGTCTAACATTGCCTTAAACTCTGTCTTCAGGTGTATGAGCTCCTTTATCTTTGCTTTTCTCAGTGTTAGATGTGTTAGACCTATGGATGGGTTAAACTGCTTGTAGATGAGAAACTGAACAGCAAGAAATTTCTGACTTACACTGAGAGAGGTCTGTTAGGATGTTATGGTCTGTCTTCTGAAAAGATTGTATGAATTCTGTCAAAACCAGATGATACAGCGTGAGTAATTTTGATGTATTCAGCTTACAGGAGGTGAACTCAAGAATCACAAATTTTCTGTCTGACATGGCATTTGATGATCCATGGAGCATTTTTTTCATGACTGTGTTGTCTCCGCTGGGATATATCAAGGTAATTGTTCACATCTCTTAAGTGTCACAGCAGTGAAGGAAAATGTCTTCCCCAGCTCCATTCAGATTATTTTTTCCCCTCAAACTCTCCATAAAAGGTAAGTTGATGGTGGTTTTTGCAGCTGTCAGTCATTTCCGTAGGTACACATATGTTGGAAGTGATTCTTCATCACACTTGTGTTTTCCTGATTTGTCGATAAAGGCAATTTTATTTTTTCTGTATTAATAGTAATGTCCTTAATTTTAGCAGTAAAAATTGGACATACGGTTTTTCATTTCTCATTTGGAATAGTTGGGCAGTTTTGATACTTTTGCAGCTTAGATGACAAACAGCAAGAAGTTGTTCAGGTATACTGGCAATGGCCTGTCTAAGTGCTGCAGAACCATGTGATTAATAGAAAAATACTCCTGTCATAATAAGAATACATTCTCAAGGAACAGAGTAATGAAGGTTATTTAAAATGAAATGTGATGTAAACTTACACTCAACAGCGTATTTCTTGTGGCCACAATATCTCTATCTCTCTCTTGTTTGTAGAAAATTTTTTTGCTCTGTGCAATATTGGGGAACTGTATTGTGATGCTTCTAATGTAGTCTACTTAAGTACCTGCTTTCACTATAAATATCCCAAGCAATGGCAGTGATTTTCGTTAAGATTGGTAAGGTTTCCTTTTTTTTTTTCCCAACTTGTTTGCAGGTGAAAATAAATTGCATATATGTAAAACAGAATTTTACTGGCAATATATATTTTTCTGAGGACTTTGTTTTTGATTGAAGATGTAGAACATTGCATGTTTTTTAAAATGACAAGATTTTTGGTAATCTCTGGGCATAAGATCAGCTAAAGTACTACCTATTTTAATAATGCAAACAATAAACATAGGAAGATATCCCGAATTTCTCTAATAAAGAGATACTGAAAACCTTTTGAATGTTGCATTGGTTTTCCGAATCAAACATTATTTCAGGGTGATTTTGCTGAGATTATTGTATTATCTGCATGCTAATCAGACTCAATAGTTATGCCATTCTTTTAACTGCAATTAAACAAAACAAAGGACTCATTGGGAATTATAAAAAGGAAAAAAAAAACATTGTGCATTCTAGTGTAAGTCATTGCTGATAAACATTCAAAATCTGGCTGTGAACTGGCATTCAGGCCCTGTATACAGACAGTTAAAAAGAATTCCTAATGGTATGCGTGGTTGATTTTGAATTCTAATTTATAAATGTGGCACTTTGGACACAGTAATGAATGGATGCTGCCACCTAATGGTTTTCAGCAGGACTTTGTTAGCTCTAATAATAAGAGAGGACTGTCAGGCCAGGTCAAAATCAAAACAGGCAGTGAGGAGAGCTTATGCTAGGATTTATCTGTGAAGTTGGCTGAGGAGGAGAGGAAGTTACCCCTTCTTTGCTGATCCATGACAAGGTTGGGTGTAGAGGGGTAGTTGTTATCCTTGGGGCATTCTGTCCCTTCAATAACAGGGTCCATTTTCAGAGTGTTAGGTTGGATGGAGTCACTCAACTTTTCACTGTGAACAGAGTCACGCCCTCTCTGTGAAGGTCTTTGCTTGATTTGGCACTACATATTGGTGGGACTAGTGCTAGTTCCAGCAGAGGAGGGATCCATTGTGTTCTAATGTTCAAGATCGACAGAGAGAAGAGGTTTCATATGGATCTTGGGAAATGTCTGGGGACTGGCCCACAACAGAATGAAACGTAGCAAATAGTAAAGGGACTGAAGGATCTTGGTATCTCATCAATAACACAATTATGGGAAGGAGAATACTGGTTACACCAAATGTCTGATCAGATACAAATATTTATGCATCAACTAGTAATTGAGATCCATCATTTCAATACACTGCTTAATATTTTGTTGGGTTCAAGAACAATGAAATCTTTAACATATATTCTGAAATCATTTAATTGTGTAGACGTGGAGACAAAGAAAGGAGAAATTCTGTTTTAAACTTTGGGCTGAGTTTGTGTACTTCTCCTGCAGTTGTATAGTCAGTGTTTTTTTTAATACCATGTTTTATTCTAATGTAGTCTCTCTCTAAGTTCATCCAGCATAAAATTGAACTACAATTAATATATTTCAATGTCTGTATTTTAAATTGAATCATTATCATTAAAACAAATACATAAAATGAATTTTGTCTCTCATGACGGGAACGTTGTAAAGTTCATAAATTTTTAATGAAGAACATCTTTGTTAGATTATTTCCACACACAAAAAAAACCCAACCCAAACCACAAAAAAACCCTTAGTATCCTAAAGCTTAAACAGTGTCTTACGTGCTCCCTAAGCATCTTTGCTTTGGAAGTGTTCAGTAAATCAGTTTTTACAGGCATAGTAGGCAAGAGTTACTGCCGTTTGCATCTTATTATTTTTGCAGGTGCCTAGGAGTAACTGCTGTGCTTTCTAGGCATTTTAATGGCGTTTAGAATGATTAGTTATATGCTGAAGGATGTTTCAGTTTAAAAAACTTACTCCTGTTGGAGGACTTGTAGGTGTGCACTGTTAAGATTATAGGTGAGAAATCAAGGATTTGTTTCTTCATGAACTTAAAGGTAGAAACAAGAGGCAGGTGAGGCAGAAGAAAGGTCTTTAAAGATGTTTGGGCAAGTATACCTGTTTTGAGGTCAATGCCATGTTTGTAATGTGATGTTACAATTAATGTTAATGAGTTGAGAGATTCATCAAAATTGTTTATAAGCAAGTCAGCTGTAAGAATATATTCTTTACAGCACTGAAACACATTTACATGTACTGTGTCACAGTATTGAAGCCAGGCTTGGTGAGGGAATTGCATGACTTCTGCTATGGTGTTCTTCACCTAAAAGCTGTTATGAAGTAGACCCAAGAAATTCTTAATGCCTCCCTGGAAATGACCGTGCCCTCTTTCCTATCTCTTCCAGCTCTCCTCCATCCGCATGCAGGGATTACTACTTCTGATCTTTGTGAAGCATGTCCACCTTCCCTTCATACGGGACATTCATACCCACTACACACGCACAGGCCTGTATGGATACTGGGTAAGGAAGTATCCGAGGCTCGATTGCCTTGGTTACTTATGCTTATGGTGGTGTGTGCCTCTAAGTGGTTTTATGGTGAGAGAGAGAATATATGGTTTACTTAAAAATGAATAAACTGACAAGCAGTGAGACTTGCTTGCTTGATCCTCGTATGCAGGTGCGCAGCACATGACATAATTTTACCAGTCTATTAGCTGATATACAGCAACATATGTAAGAAGAAATTGTTCATTTAAATCTAAACAGCAAGATGTAAAAATTTATAGGTGGTGTTAATAGTTATGTTTGCAGGTGTTGACTATAGTTTCACAGAACGTTCATCTTCCATACCAGGGGAACAAAGGAGGAGTCACTGTTCGCATGTCCCTCTATGGTCATACAGTTTGTTTCATGAACTGCCACTTGCCAGCTCACATGGAGAATACAGAGCAGCGATTGGATGACTTTGAGAAAATTCTGGAAATGCAGTTTGAAGGAGAGAATATTCCAAGTACCTTGGATCATGAGTGAGTTGCTCAGACCCTAGTCTGTCTGGATTGTTTTTATCTGTTATATGCTCATGCACTGAAGAGCTTTGGTTTTGGAGTTTTCATCCATCAGTTTTATTTTAAATGTTTTTTCAGCCTTGATCCTGAATCCTGGCAGGAAAAGATAACCTGAAAGATGGAGGTCTATTTTGCAAGGCTGTTCTCTTCCAGTTTCAAATTACATTGTGTTTGTTACTGTATGTACTGCACACGTCATGTGCTGGAGAGCTTTAGAAGCTAAAGCCCATTTATACCAAAAAATCCTTCAGATTTCTATTAAATGTCTATCTTCCTCCCTTTTTTGAGGAGATTTATGTTATGTTTTCATAGAATCATAGAATAGTTTGAGTTGGAAGGGACCTTAAAG
>RSEF01000019.1:6471590-6502473 GCA_003993805.1 Himantopus leucocephalus
AGCCCCCTGATCATCTTCATGGCCTCCTCTGGACTCACTCCAACAGGTTCATGTCCTTGTAACGTTGGGGGCCCCAGGGGGTTTTGGGGCAGCTTTTATTCCTGTTGAAATTTTAGTATCTGGCTGAAGGCTTCTCAGCCTTTTAATACTTGATTGATAATTTTGGTAGCTGTATGAATTGCACTCCACTCAGGTGTCTCGCCGAAAAAACCCAAACCAAACCAAACCTGATTTGGGCCTCTAATTGACCTTCTGTTCCTTAATTCTGCAGGAATTATTTGTACGTTCCATTGTTTTCAAGTGCTGGAGCCTAAAGGTGGTAGTAGAACCATTTAAAACAGGGCTGAGAAAACATTTTAGTTTGATTTTTTAAATTTTTTTTTATACATAAAACTGACAGGACAGATAAATCTAGAATAGATATGTGCTATCACTTTAATTGTTAATGAGTTCATTAAAATTAGGTAAAAATTTATGGCACGTGAGTTTCAAAATCATTACTTCTCCTACCTTAGTATAAGTGTCTGATATTTCAATTTAATGTGTTTCATTTTCTGTGCATGGCCGTGTACCAAATCACCTACTGTCATCTTCTAAGAGGAAATTACAAATGGCTTTAAAATAAAAGTTTTGTTTCCATAAGGTCAAGTTTGGGGTATCCACTCCTGAACAAAATGTTGAAACTAAGGATTTTCAGAGATAAGTTAATTTACTTGAAAAAAACAGCTTTCCTGTTGTTTAAAGCATTGCTGATAATAGACTCTGGTGCTTCGTAATAATAACTTTCTTTCCTAATAACTATAGAACACCCAGTATGTATCCCAGCTTTCCCAAGGCATTAAACCGGAGCTCTGAGTTAGTGGATTAACAGAACCAGGTGGTGTATAGGTCATGAATTTTGTGATTTATTTTACCTACTGTTAAAATTTAATTCTAAATCTGTCTCTAATAGAGATGTAAGTCATTAGGAGACTCAGAAGTTAATACCCAGGCAGTAATGAGCAAGCAGCAAGAATGCAAGGGACTTAATTTAATATTTCAATTCCTTTAATTTTTTTGTTTAGCAGCAGGTTATCCCTGTGTAAGCTTATCTATAAATACTTAATGTTTGTGTTTAAGATGTTTAGATTAAGTAATATAAGTTATTAGAGCACCTAATTAGCGTAATGGCTTATATTCTATTGAATTCTTCCTTCGTGTTAATGGATTCCTATAAATCTCCTTGGTTTTTTTTTTCTTTTCTTTTCTTTTTTTTTTTAAAGTGTTCTCTTCTGGTTTGGAGATCTAAACTTCCGGATAGCAGACTATGGCATACATTTTGTCCGAGAATCAATAAATAACAAACGTTACAATCTTCTGTGGGAAAAGGACCAGGTATGTTGTCTTAGTCTGGTGGGTTTGTTTGTTTTGGTTTGGTTTTAATGCATACAAACACAACATGGTAGTTAACATTACCTCCTGAGTTTCTAATTTCTATTAAAGAACACAAATTCAGAGTAGTCATGAGGTGGAACAGATCTAGCTGTCTGCTCTTTCACTTCTCAGTCATAAGCCCCAATTAATTGCAAACTTTTTCTGCTTTTGTTTAGTTTCTTACGCATTTACAATGCTCATGTTTGACTGAAGCTTTCTTTGAACTTCATGTCTTGTGAATTATTCTTCACCTTAATTTCTCCTCCTTTTTTCTTCTCCCAAGAATTATTTTTAAGACAAGCTTATTCTGGAATTTGTTTTGAGTAGAACTCCTACAAAACTTCTAAACAGATCATTTCAAGAGTTTTGGCAGTAACAAAGAGGCACTTGTGAACTTACCTGTCCAAATATGTTGTACTGACTGAGATGCTGAATTCTTCTTGGAAGATGCTTTCTCAGCTCCTTTCCCAATTGCCCTTTAAGCTCTGATTTTTAAACATAATCTTTAAAAGTTACTTTTTATTTCTGCAGTTAAATATGGCAAAAAAGAAGGAAGCATTTCTTCAGGAATTCATAGAGGGTCCTCTGCAGTTTAAACCCACCTACAAGTTTGACCTTTATTCGGATGTATATGATACAAGGTAAAAGCATAATAAGATGAGTTTAGGCATGGAATATTAGAATGAATGTGGTGCTTGACTAAATGTCACTTTAGTAAGCAAAGCTGAATTTCCTGAATGTAGTGGTTAACTGGAGCTAGTGAGCTATTTATTCTGTTAAGCTCATTCAGTGGTCAAATCTGAATAAATGAATATTTCTGGCTGAAGAAGCCTGAGCCTGCTGATAGCATGAGGGAAGTAGTGAAGCAACCCAGCTTTCTTTCAGGAAAGACTAAATTAACAGAATAAACCAGTGCCTGTTTAAGCCACTTCTTTTTTGTTCTTTAATACTAAAAATGCCCATTGGTTGTCAGAAATGAGCAAAAGGAAAAGAGTAGTTGTCTGCAATTTTTGTTTTCCTTCTCTGTTTAAGCATTTCCTTTGATACTGCTAGTATTTGAAAATAGATGTAAATGTGTCTTTATAAATTATTTCAAGTTCAAAATGCGGTAGCTTAAGTTTCCAAAGTTTTTCTCTGACACTAAAGTTAAGTATTAGTTAAGTAGTAGTCTTATGTTTCAACAGAAGGATAAGTTCCTATCCAAACAGGGGTTTTGTACTGATCTTTTTCTTTACTTCCAGAGAGCAGAAGTCCCTGTTTTGGTTTAAGTAAGAAGAGAACTTTCTGGATTTCATAGATTTGTAAATATTTCAGAATCAAAACAATGCTCCTTTCCGAGCTTTTGATTTGATTTTTGTGAAATATTTGAAAATCAGATGACAGCTGATTTTCTTCAGGGATTTTCTGAACCTGTCTGAAGGCTGTAGTGTTATCTACTCTGCTGTTGCACTTAATATTGGAAGTTTATTCATTTGGGTACAAAGACATTTTGCTCCCTAATTGATTGTGAAGAGATAGAAGGGGACCAGCAGTAAATCCAGTTAACAAAAAATACTTACAATAATCCAAACCTGGACATTCTAAGAATGATTCATAGCCTGCTAGTCTGTATTGGCTCATTTAAAGAAGAAAAAGTATGCTTACGCATACTGTGTGCATTCTGCTGTTGTTAAAGCTAGCAGAGATATTTTGGTTGGATGGGGGTGATCAGTGGACCACAAGGCAAGCACCCTTGAAAAGTGTGCTTTATATGACGCACACAGTATTTTGTTGATACTTTTTCAATGTGGATTTTGAGGTTTTCTTTCCCATCTAATATGCCGTTTTCTGTAAAATAGTGAGTGTATTAACTTAAGCTGTTCTTTTGGTATTTTATTGCACAGCAGAGCAGACATATGGCAGCTCATAAAGATTTCTGTCGGTTTATATAATTACTGGAGTAAGTGGGATATGGCCCCTTAGTCATTTGAAATCTTTCCACCTTATTAAAGGTGAGTCAGACTTGCATATGGGAAGGGGTAAAACAAGTATGTTGAATATTGAACTAAATGGCATTTCCAGTTTAGGATGATTTTGATATTCAAAGTTATTAAACTGACAGTTTTCCTTATGCATCCTGCTCATTAACTTTTATAATTCAATCCAGTCCATTCTAATTCCTCTTCCATAGGGTATGATCTTTTCTCCATTTCAATTTGAAGTGATACATCCATACAGAGAGTTGCTGTTAAGTCTTCCTCCCACTACAGAGAGAACCACGAAAGGCTCATGTCTTCTGTTGTTATTGATATGGTATAAAAGGAAACTCTGAATTTGATTACAGTTTGATGTGTAGCACAGTTGCAGGTTGCAGGCACAACTGATTATGGAATTTTTAAATCCTTTTGTTGTGAGACAGCAATAGCTTGCAAACTTGAAATGCAGGCTAGTACAAGTTAGAGGAACTTTAAATAAAGCATTGCTGTGTCACCTATGATTAGTACAAGCTACTTAAGTTTGTCCCTTTTTTGTTGTTAAAAGAAACTTCTTCTCAAATGTTTTGAGTAACTTCAAACATCATTCAGACTCTTCCTACATCTTCCTTAAGTTTATGCCCCTTTTCTCAGCATAACTATACATTTGAAGCTTGGGGCGGTTGCTATATTATCTCAGTGTTCTTGCATGTTTTTATGGAGTGTTTTAGGAGAAAGTATCATTTCCTTTATGAAGCTGACTAACCCATTGAGATGCCCTCCTCCCCTTCATTTTACTCCTCTTTCAGAAACCTATGAAACTTATCTGTGGTAAATGGAGCTGAGTTCAAATTAAGGAAACCTTGGTTGTAAAGCATATTGAACAGAGCTGTAAAATGAAGCTTGAATGTGATTACCTTCTCTTATTAATATGTATCTGACAGTCTTTCAACTTTGAGTAGATTCTGCACAGTATTCTTAGCTTTTGGCAACTGTTCTTCTTCTCATTTCACTTTTATCTTACACTTTTGCAGTGAGAAGAAAAGGAAGCCAGCGTGGACCGATAGAATTCTTTGGAGAGTGAAAAATCTCTGCCAGCATGCATCAAAAGAAGCCGAATTTCCTGAAGAAGAACAGACAATTTCTGTTACTTTGAATAACTATATCAGTCACATGAGCTATGGCATCAGCGATCACAAACCTGTTACAGGAACTTTTGGGCTTGAGGTGCTGTCCCAGTTACGTTGTTAAAAAAAAGTTTGTGTTACTAAGTCTTGCCTTACAGAAGCTGGTTTTCTAAACTTTGTAAGTCATAATTTCTATTTCATTCTGATTATAATGAAGGCAGCAAATTGCTTTCAGGTTATTTCCTTTCAGTTAAGAGACCCACAGCAGGTGTGGAAAAGAATAACTGAAAGAATGACAGACTTGACTGACTTTAAATTCTGTTCTTTTGTCTAGTTGAAGCCTCTTCTGTCAGATCCTTTGGTCACGCTGAATCCTGAGGGTGAGTGGAGCGCAGAACATGATGTTCTAATCAGCTATTCTGCAGTGCCTGAATTCCCAAGCAGTGCTTGGGACTGGATTGGACTCTTCAAGGTAATGTTACCGCATCATGGCTCTTTAATGAAGATGGTGAATATCACTGGAGGAGGTAGTTGATAGTCGTCTGTTACAGGACATTGTTATCCTTGCTAGTGCAAAATTCTCTGAAACAGTCGTGTGTCCTTGATTGCTGTTAGTTTCTGTATTACAACAGTTTAGTTGCATAGCATGTGAGCTTTTTCGCACCCTTTTAATTATCTGCTAAGATAATGTGGTGATGTATTTAAGTAAAATGGTGCAGAAGCTGTGAAAAGGAATTGTCCTTCCCTAATGCCTGCAGTTCAAAAGATTTGTACAGCAAAGAAAGAAAAAAATGAAAGAAAGTCAGTGGAAGGGGGAGAGAACATAGCACTTGCACCCTCTCAGAAACAAAGGATTTGTGCGTGGCCCCAAAATGTTTTTATCCTAAGAATGAGGTGTTTTAATTACTTCAGTGAAGCAGTAAACACCTCTCTCATAACTTTGAGTTTTCCATGTAGTAGGTTTTTTGTTTCCTTCAGAAGGCTGATGGTTGCATCTTCCTTTGCAGGTGGCTTTCAGGCATGTGAATGACTATGTCACTTATGCTTGGGTAGAAGATGATGAAATTTCTTCTAACAAAGACAGTAAACAAGTAAGCCAGGTGTATTTCTTTCTAATGTAGTTTCCCATAGAGTAGCATTCAAGGTCTGTTTGTTCCATATCCCTTTCCTCTTACTGGATCTGTATCCTCTTTCCCGGTCAAAGCTAATTGGGAGTGATGTTATTGATTAAAATCCCTCTTCCCAATTCTTACTAATTCTCAGGTAGTCTAGTATCCCGTCTCAAGTGTGATCATATTGCTTAAGGGAATTGATGAAAAAGCAATTTATTCCTGTAGTGACTTTTCATTGTATTAAAAACTACTGTCATTTTATATTTTGGTCCATTTCTGCCACTGAAATAAGTAACTGGCCGTTTTTCCATCTGATTGTCAAAGTTGCTCAATGTATCCTAAATATTTATTGTGTGATTTTTCATTACAGTTGTAAATACCTAGTGTTACTAACACAGTTAGTTCCAGGTATCTAACACAGCTACAGATTAGGGTTTCTTAGACTTTTCTTCATTTTGGCTATTGAGCGTTTTGGTCCCTCGTCTGTTACATAGCTTTCTAGTAGTGGTTACATAACGTGATTTCAAACAAACAAACAAACAAAACTTACTTTGAATACAAATGGTCTGTTTCCAGAGGTATTTATCTGAACAAACAGAAATTCAGATTTAATTTTGGAGACACAGTGAGCGCAAGGATGGATGAGATTTCCCATACAGCAATGGAATGCAGTTATTTCTTGTTAGAGATTTTGTAAGTTAGCATCAAGTTTACAACAAGATCCCAAATTGTATTGTCTCAATATTCTGAATCTCAAAATTTCTCTGATACCATGGTTTCCTATCACTAAGCTTAGAAATCTAAGCACTATGAACGTTGTTTTAGAAGGATACTGTGGGGTTCAATTTAGGAACCGTGGGTCTTTAGGACAGTACAAAACTGAGGTGGTGGGTTTGCTTTGCTGTTTCATGGAGCAGCTTATTGCCACCAGGAGGCAGTTCATCTCCCTCACTGCTGCTGGTGTGGCCTTGCCCCTTCCTTTACAACAGCTCTGGGTTTCTTCTCGCTTCTTGCTCAACCAAGTCAGCTTGCTAACATGGTGAAGGATATTCACTTTTCCTCCCTGACTTAGTTTTCAGATGGTTTTGTGAGTTACATCTGTCCTCATCCTTTTTAGCTTATGTTTAAAAAATTGCCTATAAATAGTAAATACTGATTTTTATGGTGTCCTGAATGGTAGAGACTGCTTTTTTGTAGACTTCTTTCTCTGTGGAGATTGCCCATTGCCTATTCTTATTCTTGTTGACAGGTTTACATGAGTGCTGCAGAAATACCTGATATGGGAGGAGAATTTTTACTTTGTTATTACAGCAATAATTTGCAGTCAATAGTTGGTATCAGCCAGCCTTTTCAGGTAATATATTTGGAAGCTTTGATTAACGTTGATGTGATTTTTATTTCTTTTGCTTTCATATGTGTCTGAACATAGGTGTGTGCAGCTGTGTTAATCCTGGGGGAGGTGGCAGCAGAAGTAATTGCAAAATGGGTATGTGCTGGCTAGCATCCCATAAAAGAATTTGCTGATATGCTGAAAGATTCTGAGTAGCTATTATGGCAACATGTTGCTGTAATGAAATAAGACAGGTTTCTTTTCTCAGCTTTCATTTTTAGAAGTCTAGGCTCTGTCAGTTATGTCCCTAGTTTCTGTAAAGAGGAGAAGTCAAGTCAACTTAATAAATGCTGCCAAGTTTCTGACAGATTGTGAGTGAACTCTTTGTGTGCCATTCTGTGGTAGATTTGCACAGAAATGCTTCCTGTTATTTAGTCACTTGAATTTGGGAAAGACAGGGTGGCGGGAACTCAAGTTATTTTTCTAACAAGCTTCTTCGTTTAATTTTTGAAAGAATGACGTTGCCTGTACGGACTAGATGAAGTGACTGAGCATTGCTTTTTCTACACAAGCATTTTTTGCCAAAATCGTTTTGTTTGTTCCTAATTTCCCATGCTGTCATGGCTGTGCTAATGTGTTGTAGAATGGTTAAAATGGAAGTTCTGCATTGTTGTTGCATGAAGTGTTTAGAAGGCTGTGAAACTCCATTACCTTAGGGGATACAGTAGTGAAAGTTACTGGGCTGGCTGGTGTATTTCAGTGATACTGTTCATATTTTTCTTTCTATATTGGTGAGAAACATTGCAGAGTCCGGTATTTCAGTTGTCTCTGAGCAAGATCTACTACAAACTCTGCAGGATGAGTATCAGTTGTATGTAGATACAACACACCGTATGCCTTTCTTTTTGCATGATGCTTAATGTTTTGGTATCAGTGGGTTTTTACTAGATTCTTTTTTGTAATTCCATAATTGATGCATAGATGCATCACTTTTAATTTTCTCAGTTTCTAGGAAGTATGTAAGACATCTTTATATAATGGTGTATTGGTAGTATAGAGCAACACAGTGTTTCTGAATGTGTTAATTTGTTAACTACTGTCTTTCTTCTAGATTCAGCCTAACAGAACATTCATAGAAAAGGATCTGACACAGGAAGAGAACAGTTGGATGCAGAAACCGGACAATCTGGAATCACACGATGAGTTCTGAAGGCAGAAAGGGCATTTAGTGGTCCTATTCAGGAGTCAGATGATTCTTTATGTCTTAGCGATTATAAGCTTTTTTTCTTAGAAGATGGAGTAAGACAGTGCAAGTAAGACAGGTAGGATTGTTCAGAAACTTTGTAAGCTCATAGAAGATAATTTATTGTGGAAACATATTTTTAGTGTTACAGGGAGAGTAATGCTCTTGCACTGGATGAGAACTGTAAAAATAGCACCTAATGAATGCTGTATGTTTTAAGGTGATAGGCATTTCTAATACAATGATTTAACCTAAGTAAGTTGCGATCTGTAATAGATCTTTTAGGCTTGTGCCTTTTTTGTAGAGGATATTTTATTTATGGTATGGTATTTGCTATGCTATAACCACTTGATCATTGATTTCCAAATTTTTAGTTTAAATGAAGTTATTTAAAAAATTATTTATTAGATACAGCTAGTTAGTTTGTTTTAAAATTTTATTTGACTTTCAAATGTAAGCTGATTACCTTTCGGGAAACACATGTGGCAACAAGTCACACAAAAACAAAATCTTTGGAGTGTGTCAATTCTCCTTCGGTAGTAGATCCCTTGTCTTCATGCCTTACTGATAACTGTTTGTAGGATTTTCCATTTCTATTTTTTCCAGATTGAAATACATTTATCAAAACACACTTTTCCTGATTTTTTAAATTCTTTTATAAAACAATTTAGCAATTTGCCTATTGCGTTTCTCTCTCTGATTTAAAAAAGTAAACCCACTTTTATACTAGTTCCTGGCTCAGAGTTAACCAGGATCCCACAATTTCTGAAATAAATTGTTTAAGTTGAGAAATGCTTTAGTGTAGGTGAGCAGACCATAGTTCAGAAAGCACTTGTTGGCAATGAGCTCATGATCATGGTACTAACCCTGATTGTTTTCTGTTGTCATATCAAATTTAGAAAGCTAAAGCCGTATTTAAGTACATCCCTGGTATCACCCTGCTACATAATTGCTACACTTAAGACAGATGATGGGAATTATAAATGAGGAATTTCAGTGGAACAGGTTTTTTTCTTACGGCATAATCCGTGCTACCAAACCTGTAAATCTCTTCAATTTAGAGCAATCAGTCTGCAGAATTTCTGTTTTTCTAGAGGTGCTTAGACCTTAATGTATCCTGTGCACTTGAGGGTGGAGGTGGAATAAGAAAGATCATGTACCTTTGAAAATCTGAAAGGTAGTTAGCTTCAGAAATGGTTTTGTTTCTTGATGAGGAAATGGAGATGTTTGGAAAGGATTGGAAGAGGCACCAACATTCCACAGAATCTCAGAGTGCAGTGCTAGAAAAGAGCACTTGTGAGTCTCTCACGTTCTAGATACACAGCTTTGAGCTACCTACTGCGTATAGTATGTAAAGTTAGTTACTAATCACTGCCATGTTGGTTATGGATGGAAAAGACAAAATTTGGTTTGAGGGGAAGAGCAAAGCAAAGGATGTTGGTGTGTTTATGCTGGAATATTGCTTCAGAACTGAATGGATTCCTTTTTGTTGGTTTGTTGTGGGTTTTTTTTGCTCAAAGCCTTAGGTTTTTTCAGGATTCTTTTGAGATAGAAGGTCAACACCTTGACATTGACATTTGTTGTGCAATTACTTGCTTATATCACTCACTGTATAAAATCTGCATTCTGGGTGTCTTTGTATACTGTGAAAACTATAATATAGGTTCACTGGTTAGATAGTTGCAGTGTGGGGTTTGAGAACACTTAGCCTCTGTAAATTTTAGTTACTCATATCTCAGCTTAAGCTTGGTGTTGGAACTGTTTCCAGTTGTAAGTAGTGTGGGCAGGTTCAGAGAATACTGTGTTGATTGCATGGATTAAAACTGCCTTGAGGTTTGAAGTTTGTACATTCCTATTATACTTTGGAACAATATTAGAAACAGTTTTCACATTTGTACCAGTCTTAACAAGAATTTGTTTTGCACTAAATCTTTCAGATATGTGACTTTTCATGGCAATTAGGGCATCAGACAAATCCCTACCGAATTGCAAAGAACTTTTGCAGTTCCTGAGTTATACTCTGTTTCTGATTTTACATGTGTAACTGTATTACTGTACTCCATGCAAGGAGATTCTGTGGAGAGCTCAAAGAACCGTGGTCTTTGAATTCCACGCCACAGCTGGCGATTTATTGTGGACCAAGATCCAGTTTCTTCTAATCAGGGTGCATCTGCTGTTCATGAGCAGCTCAGAGGGGGAGCCATACAGCCGCTTTACATGGGCAAGAAACTCAAGATCCTTAATGTTGTATGAGAGCTGATAACCCTCTCAATCACTGGACATAGAAGCTGCATTTTCTAAACTAATCCTTTGAACCACAGGACTTCACTGAAAATGCCCACGGCAGCTGTGATTGAATCTGCTTGTGTGTTAGTAGGATGCTGCACAGAACTGTATACTTCTTTCTTAAGTATTATGCACACAGTAGCACTTTTGTTTACTACTGTTACCTATGGTAGCTTTTCAAACTATTCCATGACCTGTAATAATGCAATTTCTGATGAAATTTATCTTTCTTAAAACACCTTTAATTGGACGTTATAATCACTGGAAATGTTTTTATACTCGTGTTTTATTTTCATGTACCACTAAAATAAATCCTGGCAGTGAAGTGTTCTATGTGGCCTCTGTTAATTTGAGAACAAACACATTGGTTCGGGTGGGGAGGATTAATTTGTGCATGGTAACCTTTCTCCAAGAAACTTTGGTCATGTTTAATGCACAGGAACAACAGTATTTTAGAATGGAAATATGTCAGTAATAACATACCCAGTAGGGCCTTGGACTGCAAAAGAAGGGCAAGGACAAATACTATTTTTCTTCTGGATAAAGCATATTCATGTAATATTTTATTTTTCATTTAAATGAGTCCAGTATTAAATGGACTTCTGTTTTGGATTTTCTGTCCCTCCTCCCCCATTGAGGAGGTTTTGATATTTTCCTTGTAAAAATGCTTGAAGCCACTTACGTTTCTTTCTTAATTTCTAAGAACAAGTTCTTCTAAATTCACTTTTTCACATTATGATTTGAGATGTCTTTTTTGTCTTCGTGAAAGATCTGCCACATTTTACTTCATATTTTAAATTTTGTATGTTTTAATATAAATTTGCTATCAAATAATTTCCATCTAAGGGTAACTTTTCATAATTCCCTGCTGATAGAGAATTTATTTTAAAATAGGAAATATGTCTACCAAGGGATGTTCTTCAGTATAGCCTTATTTAACTTCCATATATTTCTGATTCCTAGCTAACCTCAGGATGTGCAGTGTATCATTGCACATAGATAGTACAGCTCTCTGTAAACAGGAAATATTTCTAAGATGTCTTGCGTGTTTGTTAGACCCTAAAAATACATTCTGATAAAAACTATTGTTTCTACTACCACTACTTCCTTCTCTGCTCTTGGGCACTAAGTGACACTCAGATGAACTTGTCTTAATTAATATACTGCAGTGGAAAGGTCAGTTGAACAAAGCCTGAATTAGGTTTTCCTTGAGAGAGGAAATGATAGCTTTTTTGAGAACTCTGCATTACTAACAGGAATATTTCTGATGGCCCTGTCTGTCCTTGAGTGTAGGGGTTCACTGTTTGAAAGTGATTGAAATGAAGGGATTTCTTCTGCGATAACAAGATGTAGAGATCACAGAAAGTTCCTGGTACTCATCACGGCATGAATACCAATGTTATTTAAGTTTATAACTCATGCATTAAGCAGATAATACCCTAATTTCCTTATATCTGTTTTTTTCTTTATACCAATCTTGAAAGAGAATGGAGAAAAAGATTTTTGTGTAGAGATGGAATTGTTTGAGGCCAGTTGTCTATACGCACACCTTGCTTTTTTTTATCTTGGACTCTGTCCCTTCAGGCGCAAGCTCAAACATTAGAGTTTGCAGGGTAGTGCAGCGTAAGCTCTTTGTGTGGCTGCTTTGGTCAGCCAAGGCAGTGGCACTCACCACCTGACCCATCCGTGCAGTACACATTGAGTTACTCTGGAAACTGATCTGCTCAGGAGCTATGCTGAACTTGTCCAATCAGTTGCTTCAACTTTAGAAAAATCAGGTATCTGTGTGTACATCCCACCTCCCTGTATTACAGTGGAACTGTCATCTTCCCTTTCGAGGTCCCTGCAATTAAAAATAAGAACATCTCATATGTGCAATCTAGACAGTAGCAAGAGAACCTGTGTGGGAGCTTTTGAAGTGCAGGTTGGAAGAATCACTGGAGGAAAACAGGGAAGTCAGAGAAAGCATGAGATCTGGGAATGTGGACTGGCGAGAGGAAATGCAGAGGTGTGGGAAAAATTCAGAAAATAAGAATTTACTAGCACCACAAAAAGAAGAAAAATACAATAGCAAATATTTTAACCTATTAACCATGCTTTGTTTGAAACTGACAGTTATCAAATACAGACATCAGCCCTAGCAGGGAATGTTTCAGCATTGTTTATCAAATACGAGCTTTATTGTAACTGTGGTTTTAAAGTGTACTGCTTGGTCTCAGCAGAGACCACACGATGTTCCTTTCTTCCCTTTTCTATCTTGTTCTCTATTTTGTTTTTCTTCAGCCTCTTTCTACTTTCTTTATCCTTTTCTTTTTTTCCTCTTGTTCTCACTTACTTGTTGCCCGTTTTCAGAAGGTTTTTTGGACATAATTCTGGTATCTGCGTCACAGAAATAATTCCAGTTAAACAGCCCTCATGTTCTAATTTCTCTGTATAGGAAGTGTAGATGAGATAGGCTAGGTATTGCTCCATATTTATACTGAGTAGGGCGGGTTTGTTTGGGGAAGTGACAGTGATGGGGTTTTTAAAACACGATAAAATCTTTTTCAGTAGATCCCTATATTGGGAAGAAAGTGGTCAAGGAAACAATTGTTGGACTAGAACAATCTTGTCTGTAACAGCTAAGGGAAGTATAAGAATAATTCCAGATGCGAAACACAGAATAGTGACAGCCCATTTGTTTTCAGTTGCTGAACAGAACGCTGTTCTCTGTATCTGCTCTTGAATGGCCAGGTGCTTGTTAATCTTAACAGCTAGGTAGTTTTTTTGACAGTGGAATTGGTTTGCGGTAGAGTTGAAAGCTGAAATTTGGCTCTTCCAAGAAGATTGAAGGAATTGTCCCCTAGCAGCAAGTCTTAAAGTACCTGAGATTTAGACTGATCTCTTTTCTCCCCAGTCACCGGCATCTGTTGGGGGTGTGCGGTGGGGGATCGTAGTCTAGTACTGCATGAATAGATGACATGGNTTGCACTGGAACCGGTGCTCACCAGATGGTTTTTCTCCTATTCATAGTAGGAATTTTTGTGCAGTAACGTGCGAGTTAATTTCCTTTGTCATGATCAGTTAACTACTCAAAGATTCAATTAATAATGATTCGTTCTGCAGTAATTTGAAGAACTTCCTGTAGTTACCATGGGAGCAATCAGTGTTTTCTATTGCTCTCTCTCTAAACCAAGTAGCTTGAAGGCAAAGATGAAGAATCTTTTCTACATAAAATCTCTACGTAGATTTGTAAAGTTTACCTTATGATTGTTTCGTGCTAAAACCTGTGAAATGGCATCCGCAGCAACTTGACTTTTCTAAGTCCGCTGGGACTAAAATGGAACATCAACAAAGTTTGCGGCCATAAACAGGACCATAAATTCAGGCTTCTTGGAACTGTCTTGGCACGTTGTAACTAGTGGAAACTAGTCTTGAACTTAATTGTTTCAGCTCACACCTACACTGGGTATAAATACAGCGGTTCCTCTCTTCCTCTCACAACAGGGCTCTGAACCAAAGACTGCAGTTAGTCAAGGTCTTCTCCCACACTACTCGGGGAGTTCTGCTGCTGTGCTTTGAAATCGGAACTATCCGTAAAGAATAGAGAGATATATTAACTTACCTTGGAAAGATGGAACTGCAAATTGAATGTATTCCTACAGGAGAAATCATCCGCGTGGTTAGTCGCAATGGAAAACGCAAGACTGTAAGCCTGGATTTTATTGTTCTCTTTTCCCTTCGTGTAGCGTTAGTTACACGATTACTGGTTTGGTAACCGTTGTTCTGAACTGAGAAACACCAGTGCAAAAATACGAGGGTTCTGCAAGACTGGTTGGTCATCGCAGTGACTGTAGCTGCGTTGTGAACAGTTTTCTCTCACTAGGGTGAAGTCAGGAGCGGTGAATGTTAAGTGACTGGGAGTTTAGAACATGTATTAAAGTGTATTTCCTGTAGAAATACTTCAGTGTACCAAAGTTGGCGTGACTTGCAGTTGGCGTATTGGCCCACCCGTATTTATTCTATCGGAATTCTGGGAGCACTTTCAAACTACAAAGGAAGGGAAACAGCTTTGAAAAGAGGATTTTGATCCTCTTCAATATCGATTGTCCCTGTTGTCACTGGATTCATACCCTGAATGTTATAGGAAGGTTCACACATCAAAAATTCAGTGGTAGAGGAACGTATTAATGGAATGTTACTAATATCTTGAGGAATGGGGTATTCTGTTAACTTGTGATTTTTTTTTACTTCGGTTCAGGGTTTGTTTGTGAGCAAATGGAAAATCCATGAGCTGGTTATTTCTGGTTTTGACATAGTAGATGTAAATAGTTAAGAAAGACACAGTAGTTTTATAAGAATAATTTCAGTTTTCAGTACTTGGAAGGAATGGCATTCTGTGTGTTTTGCTTCAGAATATTTTCTAACTGGGTTTGTGTACTGCTAATTGAAAGAATCTAAAGAGAAGGAGCTGTGTAAAAACTTTTGAAAATCCTCCTTATGTTTAAATGTACCTGAATGCAACTGTGAATGTATATCTCTTTGTCGTAGGTACTTACAAACTGTTTAACAGCTCTTCAGCAATCTGGTAGCAGATTGCTCTGGCCAGAGCATCTTGTACCCAAGTACACATCTGTGCTTGGCGCTGCAGTTTCCCAGTATTGTCTTTCTAGTAAGTAATCTGAAACTCGATCTGAAAATTAGCTAAGACATTTACTGTGTGGGTTACACAATTGTTAGGCAGAGTCATTTTACTTCAGAAAAACCTGAGAGCTCTGCCTTGTCGGGAGAGGAGATAGTGGCAATTCTGGTATTCTTTGGTTTCCAGTAACTGGTCCAGGAATGTTACTGACTTATTTGTAGTGACAGTAGAGGACACTGGCTGGATTGAATTGTCTTTCCCAGAGGGAACCTTATCCCGAATAGCATGTGCCAGGATCCTGGGGGAGACATCAGAGGGAGAAAAGCTATTAGTTCAGCTTTCTAAAAAGTTTTAAATACTCATTAACAGTCCATAAAACTGTAATTTGCAACTTTGAGGACAGCAGTCTGTATTTGTCAAGTACTGACAGCGCTGCAGGAAGAAAAGTAGTTTCTGATGTCCTGGGCTTTAATACAAACAGAAGCTCATAGTTGAAGATAGTTTAAACTGCTGCAGGAATGGGAAGTGCGGAGCTTTACCGCTTCAGCTCCGTGTGCTTCAGGCTGTTGGAATTAAATCCCATGCGGAGTTCCCTGTGGATCCTGCCTAGGCTGCCTCCGGTTTGTCGCGTGTGTGTGAGATGAACACAGACGTGTGTTGCCGCACAGTGACCTGTGTTCACTCTGGCTTTGGAGATTCACTCCGGAGTGGGCTTCGCCCTGCGTCCATCTCGGAAAGGCACACTTTTTGATGATTCCCACAAACGGGGAAGGGATGGTAAAATTATCTGTTGTGCGCTGGAGGGGACAGGTGCGTCTGTCATTGTAAGCGACCGGAACGCGAACCGACGCGGTCCGGAGCCTTATCAGCAGGATGCTCCTGTCCCGAACAATGTAATCACTGCGAGCGGGTTCCTGCCTCCGCCGCGGGCGGAGGGGGGTCGGTGCCGCGGCGCTCAAGCGCTCCCCGCTCCCGCCCTCCCGGGGGACACGGGGCGGGGGGGGGGGATCCGCCGCTCCCCGCGGCCTCCCCGCCCCGCGGAGCTGACGGCAGGTGAGGGCGGAGGCAGGGCCGCGGCCTCCCCGCCCGCACTCCGCATGCCCGGCGCTCGGACATGCTCACTAGCGGCGCGGCGCGGGCTCCCGTGGGCAGTCGGCGCCGAGGGGCTGGCGGAGCCGCCGCAGGGCCCCGAACCGCGCGTCCCGGGGCCGCGGAGCGCAGGTGAGCGGGGCGGCGGGCGGAGGGGCGGGAGGGGGCGAGCGGCGTGGCCGTGGCAGGGCCGGACCGAGCCGCCCGTGGAAGTGGGGAAGGGGGGGGTGGTGGTGGTGGTGACCGCAGCCGCGATCCTCCGCTCCGCGCTCGCCGAAAAGCGGCGGGGCTCGGCCACATGGCCGCGGGCTGGCGGGAGCACGCTGCCGGCTCGGGGGCTGCGCCGGGAGGTGCCGGCGGGGGGAGCCGGGGGCGGCACCGGACGGCGCCCCGGGGAGGGCGGACAGCCGCGGCTTGGCCGTTCCCCCGAAGTCAGCGCCCTTCCCGGAAACTCTGAAATTTCCACGGTGGAAACAAACGACCCTTTCAGAGCAACCGGCATCCTGGCGGCCGCACGGCGTGTCCCCGGCAGCCCGGAGGAGTCCCTCCCCTTCCGTAACGTTCCGAAATACACTCCGGTAACGCTTCCCTGGTTGTATCCCAGATATAGCGAGCTCCTGCCTGGGACGGGGTGAATCCTGCTGAGGCAGGAGTGAGAAAGGTGTGTTTGGGCGTGGGGGCAAGAGAAAGGGTGCTCCGGAGCTGGAACGTGGCCGTGTCACGGCCGGTGTGTCAGGGAGGTCCTGCCTTATTCTTCTGAAGAAGGGTTTTCTGTACGTACCGAGCTTGTTCTCTACGTTTTCCAGCTGTTGTGTGCTCACTGGTGATATGTCCCGCTGTTGATAGCACTTACATTTATGTTGGAATAATTCTTCCTTGTTTGCCAGTGCTTGCACAGGTGCCTAAAAGCACTTCATGAAGAAAGCTCGGTGTTCTTAGTCCTCTCTTATAGGTGGAGGTGTTGTCAGACACCGTGACTTCTCTAGCTTAGACCAGAGGTCTCTGTCCCCGCTAAGACTCAAGGGTCCCCATCTGTTGTGCTACTTTCTGCGCCAGTCTTCCCCTTTTCTAATACGTGATTTATGGAAGGAATCTGACCCTGCGCTGAATAAATGTCTCATTCTGGTAACTTGAACTTTCCAAGTAAGCCAGCTTGATCTGCATCCTCGTGTTTAGGGGGGTTACGGCATGAAAATGATTCTGAGTTACATTACAGAGATTATTCTGGTTTTTACTCTCTCTATGATAGTCACTTGAGGTGGAAAGGCTTCTCCAGAACTACTTGTAGATGACAGCTGCCTAGTTTTAGCAAGTGACAAATGAGAAAACTTGCTTGTTTGGTGGACGAGGCATGAAAGCAGAACCACATTGGGAAGAAAGGCATTTTTCTTTCATCTCCTTTTGGAGCAACAGACAATTACCAGCTGTCAGCACCTTTTCAAAACTCTTTTAGAAACTGCCTAAGGCTTACAGAACTGATGAGTTCTTAATTTTTACGGTAGGCCCTGGTATGGCAACCACTGTCATAATGCTTAAGGATTTTCAGTTTTGATACTGGTTGTAATCCTGTGTTTTAGGGAGGGCCAGTGTAAATATAAATCTTGTCTTCTGTTCTGCCTCTTCTGCCAATGGAGTGCTAGGCTGTATGCATGCTATCCTAATTTATCACGACATAAAGGATAGATCTTTTTTTTAAAGGAAAAAAAAAAGTCTGAATCGTAATACACTAAGGGAGTGAGAGATCCCATGTGACTCAGGATCCAGAGTGAGCAATTTCTGTTGTCTTTTGCATAACTAATAGCAAAGAAACGTGATTTATGGTGCGCCATCAGAATTTAGAATATCAAAAAGAGAAATCATAGATCCCGACAAAATCATTCAAGTCATGTACAAGTTTGGGGGTTCTTTTTAATTTTTATTTTTTTAAATTTGATCCAAGCCCACTGGAGGAAGGACAGTAAAAAAATGGGGGCCAAGAAAGCTTAATAACTGATCAAATGTGGTGTTTCTTTCAATGAATGAGCTCAGACTCTGTGAAGGCAAAGGTAAGATAGTCATAGTCTTGTTCCAGTAGTATTCAGATATTCGTGATTTTTCTATTGTTTTGTAGAGTGATACTGCTTATAGTACCCAGCCTCATTGTGTTGGGAACTGCGTGCTTTCTAGGAACTGTACAAATTCCTCTACCGCTGTCAAAATGGACAGTCTGTTTCTCCCGCATTTGGTGCAAGCTGCAGCAGCTGGCCACAGTCACAGAGCCACGTATAAGCTATAGGTCCCCTGCGTTTCAGTCCATTGCCCCCTCCCTCGGCCGAATGCTCTCACCTGGCAGTTTTGAATAGTTCCAGCATGCAAAATGTTGAGGATCACTGGGCTTAGAGCACTTTGCCTCCCGGTTTGAAGGAGTAACGGGTGAGAACTGTTCACAGGGTGCTTTCAAATAACTAATGCCTTCTGTAGGACAAGTTTATATTTGGGAAAATGCAATGTGTTACTGGCGCTGCAGAAAAGGAGTTGGAGAGAACTTAAAGTACAACAGATTTTCCTAAGGATGGTGTGTCCTACTGCCTTTTGTAAGTGGTGCAAACATAACTAAATCACTTGTTCTTTCATACAAGCTAGAGAACCTTTTATAAAGACGTATTTGTATGTTTCAGAAATGTTGCTGTGGGGAAAACCCTTTGTCTTGTGCTTTGGCTTAACTGTATTGATGACAGTCAAATGTGGTTAACTTTCAAGAACTGACCCAAATTAAAACTGAGTAGGTGAAACAAATAGGTAATTTGTCTGGAGCAGTTTCCCAGCTCATTGTGTGAGCACATGAACGTCTCCACCTGCACAAAGAATACGATGGCACTGGAAGCAATGTCTGGGATCAGGTGGGAATTGCCCCGTTGTAGCAGCAGTGCTTTGTACAGGTGTACAGCGACTGCAATTATAGCATGTGTTTGTCTTCTGTCAGGGGTTTTACTGTGTTATATACTGCTTTACAACCACCTCGTGAGTGATGTGGTTGGTTTTGATGAGGATTACTATTCCTGACTTTGATAGAAACCATACATCTAACCTTCTATCATCTTTCCTAGTGGATGAGGTTTGCACGGGTTGTGTTTCTGTGAGATTGTGATACNCTTTCTGTGAGATTGTGATACAGTTATTTTTCTGCCCGGAGGGAGCCACTTTTACTGTGCCTCTGTTTAGACTGAACGATCTCTCTGCTGGAAAGTATCCTGCTCTGTGTTTTGTGCTCTTGTTAATGCATTAGTGGGGTAGGTGGCCAGCTCTTCCCAGAAAGCATTAATAAAGATGTAAGCAAGCAGTATAAGTAAATGGGAAAGGCTAACAAAGTTTGTTGTGGCAGAAGGTTCTGAGTGGACAAATCTCAAGTAATTTGTTACAACTGACTCATGTTCTGTGGGGGTGGAAAGTCTAGTATTCTTTAAAGCCCTGCCCTGCATTATTTAAATACTCTTCAATACATTAAGGAGCAGCAGGGCCAGTACCTTTTCTTTTTAATATACATCTTCAGCGTAGACTGTCCTATATTAAATTCCTGTACTGGAAGGCGATAAGGGTGAGCATTTAGAAGTCCTGTGACATTCATGCATGCATGGATAGCTGTCCCTGACAGCTTTTTTCTTTAGGAGAGCACTTGGTCACGTGTGAATGACCAGCTAGCTGTTCTTCACGGGGACACTTGCAGCCCTTTAACCAG
This sequence comes from Himantopus leucocephalus, assembly GCA_003993805.1. Classification (NCBI taxonomy): domain Eukaryota; kingdom Metazoa; phylum Chordata; class Aves; order Charadriiformes; family Recurvirostridae; genus Himantopus; species Himantopus leucocephalus. Next base: position 6,491,479 of record RSEF01000019.1, read on the forward strand.
TACGTTGACCTTGGTCCAGCTTGGCCACCACCCTTCCTGTAATTCAGTTCAGCAGCTGGTAATAAATGGCCATAGATTTTTAGCATTTGGCAGTACCTTTGGAGTGTTACAGTGTTTGCCTTCTAGGCAGTAAGGTCCTGGAGCTGGATGATACAGCAGCCTGCAGTTACTGGAAAGTTTTGTAACCAAATGGACAGTCTGATTGTTGGTGGTAAAGCATGTTATGTCATGTCAGAATGTGTTCTGATTTTTGCCAGGAAGTGGATAGTCTATGAATGACAAAAAAATCCTCCATCCATGCTGTCCCAAACAGATTATATTTTTTTTTCCTTTCTCATAAAAGAGCTTTCTAAAATCATCGCTAGGCAAAAAGATGCAGGTGGACAAAAAGACAATTATGATGGCCTTCAGCCTGCTGTTTGGATGCACACTGAACATCATAAGATATAGCTGCTTTAAAAGGCCGTGCCTTTAAATTATGATTTCAGTATTTTCCTTTGGAGGCACTTTTCTGGTAAAAGTTTACCATGGATGTTTGACTCTATTTCCTTGTAGTGTTCCGACCAGAGATTTCACCCTTACAAAAGGTAACGTAGAGATGTGGTCCTAATCTTTGCGACAGTGTGTACTTGGAGCTGGAGAACAGCCTTTGTAGTGGTTTTAAGACTTCAGGGAAACCTTTGCGTCTTAGCAGCTGAGGTTGCATTTCATTAGTTAGAGTGATCTGTGGTGCCTTATGCCAGCTGACAATCACCAGGTGTATTTGGCCATTTTACTAATGAAGAGGAGGATTATTGAAGGAGCTGTAATTCAACCAGAGAGCAATGTTTGTCAGAGGATTTTGGTGAGCTTGCTGTTGCTTTTTTTTTCTTCATTACCATAAACTCAATATTTTATGGTGGTCTTTATGTCTGTTTTCATTACCACCTGCTGCCTGGTCTAGATGGGATATTCCTATCCAAGAAAGAATCTTTACTTCAGAATTATAACGACAAAGGGAGAACGGCAAAGAGGGTAAACTCGGCTCTCGCTGTGTTTATTGTTCATGGCTGAAGGGTCCTGTTAAGTCAATGTCCAGTTATATAATGAGGAGATAGTGATCTGTTTAGCTTTTTAGAAAATTAAATTCCACTGTAACAGTATAACTGGAGCCACAGAAGTAGGAGGAAAACTATTTTCCATTCTGAAATATGTCTTTGTATAGCGTTGCGAGTTGGGTTTTTTAAACTTGCTAACAGTACCTAATGACTTCTGCATTATACAGTCCACACTGAGTCATTGTTTACTCAGGGAAATGGCTTTCAACAGCCAGACTTGTTTGCTAACTTTAATAACTAAAATATGCAGTTCCACGCATTATAAAGCAGCACACTATAATCAACATTTTTTAAAACCAAAAACTGATACATATTTGCAACACCACACAATGTTGCATTATAAGTAGTATTTCTGCAGTTCAGGTTTTGATCTGCAGCAAAGGCTGATTGTCCCATGGTGCAGTTTTGAGAAAAAGGAAGATTATTGCACAAAATTATTGTTGTGGGTTTTTTCCTAGAGTTTTATTGAACCTTCTAAATTAGAGACCAGAAAACCTTGTTCTCTGTCCACGCATCTTGTTGTTTTAAATAACAGGTTTTCTTGTACTCTTAGGATTTTGGAGTCTGTTCAGAATTGCCTCTTCTGTATCTTGGGAGGGAAAGCCACACCTTTGCACCAGGAAGCCAGGAATTCTCTCTCTGACAGAACTGGAACTTAGACAGCAAAACAGATGTTTCTTTTGCCTTATTTTAAGCAAGTGCTGAAGTTCAGTTGCGAGTAGTTTTCTTGCCTTTTCTTGACTGTTTATCTGCTGGTTTGTGTTCGCACATTATTTTCCCACGGTTATTACAGGTAGCTTTCCTACCCATCCATTACAACTATTAGGATTGTAATAACAACTGGGGTTTGTATACGGGATTGTTTTTTGGTGTGCTGAACAAACAACGCCAAGTGCACACAATGCAATGTAATAGAGTTTCTCCATCGGTTTGTTCATGCGGGAACGAAGTGGGGGCAGCTAAGCGTGCCAGACTCGCGTGTGAAGGGGCAGTGTGGGAAGACTGTTTGGACTGTTAAAATGTAACTTTTGAAAATATTTCAGATCCTCCTTTTGAATTTATGCATTTCTGAATTTTGTCGTCAGTTGTCTTTCCTTTTCCTTCAGAGCTACTAAGTACCATGTAATTAGAAAAATATTGCAATTTAGAAGAGAAGATTCAGAGGAATATGATTTCTGGAAAAGCATAGTAATATGTAATGAAGAACTGCTTTTATATCTCTTGCATCTTCCCCAAAACAGCAAACCAAAAAAAGTACCTATCGCATTTCTCAAGTAAACCAAATGCTGCATTTTGAAGAGGGTATTTAAAATGTATATTTTTGATTTCTCCTAAAGTTACAAGCTTTTTTGGACACAATTTTGTTTGCAAATAGAAAGGAAAAGCTAAGGTCTTGTTTGAAAATGAAGGGAAATATAAATATGTGACTTCCAAAATCCCCATTTTATTTGTGCATGGATTTGTTGCTCTTCAAGTTGGAGGAGGGGTTCAAAACCAAGTTTTGCAGAGAAGTACAGAGTGTGTTTTTGTGTGCCTGGTAGTAGCACTCTGTGGGAATGCAGATGATTTCTAACTTTAATCTAGCTGATCTTCTGTCCGGAAAGCTTGTGGATAGGAACTGGGAACAGCAGCTTATGGAGCCATTAGCAAAGGTAGAACATCTATTATTTGTTTAAACAAGCATGGTGCATCGTCCCTAAACCTTATGAAAGCATTGCTTTGAAACTCTGATTTTTAGCATCCCAGGATTTCTCGTATTTTACTTTTGTACCTCCACTAACACAATTAACTGTACAGCACTGTGAGAGTCCAAGCAGGATTTGGAGGTACTGAGGGCACCAGCATGTTTCCTTGGGCGTTAAGATCATGCTGTTATGCCTGTTGGTTGTCTGGGTGGATGCTAGCTTGTTTCTGGTCAGCTAGGGCGTAGAAGGAGAAGTCAAAGTATGGTTGCATATATCAAGGTGAGACACTGTTGACAGCATAGGGAACTTACATATTCATAACCTTAAGGGGATTTGAATATTTTGTGCTGGCTGAAGGGGTGGGAATCTGAAAGAAATTAGAGGCCGAAAACGTGTGGGAGGCCAGAAAGAAAAGTGGAGGCTGGAAAGGGGTGGGAAGCCAGAAAGTAAAGTAGAGACTGAAAAGGGGTGGGTGACCAATAAGAAAAGTAGAGACCGAAAAGGAGTGGGAGGCCAAAATAGTGTGGGAGGTCAGCAGGAAAAGTAGAGGCCAATAAGAAGGGTAGGCTGGAAAAGCTTAAGGGGGATAAAAAGGCAGAAAAGGTTGGGAGGCCAAAATAAGCCTGTATCATAGATCTGACTAATCTTATTTTGCTCTCATTTTTGTCTCTGCATCCTCCTGAAGTAGTGGATCCACAGACTATTTAGCAGAGCTGAAGAAAATTAAAGCTTAGCCTTATGCTATAACTTAGAGACAAATGCCTGCATCTCGGCTCTTTCACTCTTTCAGTTCGTGCTTAGTTTCAGCACTTACAATTTTGGGTTCCAGCAGGACGCGTTTCTTTCAATTGTTTGAAATCTTGGTCATTAGAGAAGTATGGATGAGCAGTAGCACTGTCTGTCAGTTAGATGTTGGCTGCCTTAAAATACTTATCCTTTAAGATCACCAGGATGTCTCCTCAACTCATAGAAGAAGCAGTGCTCTCATGACTGCTTACGCAGGGATTGGAGAAAGCTAGAAGCAATTTGCGATAATAGATGGGATAATTTATGTGATTTTATGAGGTATTTCTAAAACAGGTGTGTTACAGTCCCTAGAACATTTAAGAAAAACATGTGATGACATAAGAGCACAGTATCTTTTCTTTTTGCCTAATAGAATCAAAGAATACATGGGTTGATGGTTATGGGCCATTTATATATTTGCGTAAAGCTTTCAGACATGATTTGTCTCAAGTATAAACTAATCTGATTTGAGATAACTGTGTCCTGATATAGGGAAGAAGTATAAAGGAAAGGAGAGCAAAAGAAAAAAGAGTCAAAAACCTCTTCCCAGAGATTGCTGTAGACGGTGACCACCTTGAAACCTTCTACTGCATTGGTGAGAGCTACCAGAGCAGGGGGTGCCTGGTGCTGAGAGCCTGGCTGGTTGAGAGTGTTGGGAGTGAGGACTTCTGTGTTGCTCTGGCAGCTTGGTCATGAGGGCACCATGTGAAGAGGAAATGTTGCAAGAGATGTGGCGTTCTATATGCAAAAAACTTGCAGAGTGAAAAGGGGGTGTTTGATCTCTCTCTCTCTAAACAAACCTGACCGGTTGCCAAGTGTCTGTTTCTGCTCTAATGATTCCGTGTCTAGGTGGGGACAGGTGGGAGCTCCTTCCAACCTTAAGCCTTGAATATCTTTACCTGGCAACTGCTGCTGTCCAAACGACTTTCTTAACTCAGCTTGCAATGGGAGGAAAATTCCTCAAAGTGGCTCTGTGTAGGATGAGAATGTGAACTATGTTCAGGCTGAAGTCCATGGAACTCAAAAGCTGCGCTCATGTAACTATTTACTTTTTTCCTAGAGGCTTCAGGTAAGTTGTTTATTTGTCATTGAATGCATTTTTGCCTGAAATACTAATTGTCTGCCATCAGAAATAGGTAGGCTCTGTGAAAGGATCACATTGCCACCTGAATGTAAATGGGGAGTGGAAGAAAATCAGTGTTGATGCAGGTTGAGTGCATGTGTCCAGAAAGAAATCTTTTCTGAGCATTGTACAAGCAAGCTATTACTTTCTGAGGAAAAGTTTTGTTGTGACAAATCTTGCTTTTTATTTTGATTAGGCTGGAAAGGTAAATTCTGGTATAAACGTCTAAGAGTAGCTGTCAGCTTGGTACTTGGCCTTCTGTTTTGAACAGCAAATTTCTCTGGTTAATCTCTCTAGCACTGTGCTGAACTCTTGAAAGTGCTTTTCAGGCCGTACTTTAGCTGGCCCCAAACCAAATTATCTTAATTGCAAACCACTTATCTGAACTGATGGTTAGTCAACACAAATGTGACACAGTGCTCATTAGAGTAGAAGATCAATCAGTGTTTAGTGTGTGCTGGATTTGAGATTTGCCGATTGATAGGGAATGAGAGGGTTCATTTGGGTCAGTAACTGGCACAGTGATGAGTGTGTGAAGTTGGCTTCCCCCCTCCGGTGTGCTTGCAAGCAGAATCCAGCATTGTCAGCCCTCATTTCTAAGGCGTCTGCCAAAAATTGTCAGTTGTTCACAATCTTGTTGAATAGTGAACCAGTGTAGTAGCTAGGCATGTTTCTGCTGGCAAATCTGGTGTGACATATATACCCACATGCGTCAGGTTAGGTAATTTATATTGCTGATTTCCTGATCATGGAACACTACAGCTGACAGTCTGTAGCCTCTAGTGTCATTCCTGGCCTTGTCCTGGAGGCTGCTGGTGCTGATAATGTACGCGCATCACTTCTCAAAGTTTTAAATGTTTGGAGGCATGTGTATGTGTAAAGGGTAGGGGACAAAGCAAGCAGCCAGAGAATCTTAGAGCTTCCTCCATGTCACTCTCAATGAAATGCCCTTTCTTTACTTGTCTGCCAGGAGGATGTATTCTAAGATAGGCTTATACTGACATGAAGTTCTATTTAAATTGGTTTCACTGTAGGTCTCCGCTCCCTGCCTTGTACCTGCACTAGCTTTGACCCTTTGGTGAATGAATTGAAACAAAGTTTGGAGAACAATGATGAAGAAAAAAAAGCTTTCTGTTTATTTAATTCCCTGAACTGTCTCATCACAGAGCTGAACAGATCTCAGTCTCCATACAGAGGAGGGAGAAGGTCAGGACCAGCACAGCTGGGGACAGAGGATGGGCTGTGTCTCAGTAATGTCAGCTGTCTCGGTCAACATAGAGCAGCCTGAGACTGCTCTCTGGCACCTCGGAGGACACTTTCTGTGCTCTTTTCACCTTGGAGAAGTGTCTGTAATGTAATGCTGTGGGAATGATGGCTTGTGTAGCCATTCTCTACTTATGCTACTGTTTTTTGATCCTTGAAGTCAGTGGTAGTGAGTTTGAGTTTGCTAGAAGGTTCTGCAGTTGTACTGGTGGACTTTTGTGCCCTGGTGTGTGGGCTGATTGGCACTAAAACCTCCCAGCTTGTGGATGTGGAGCTAGGCCAGCTGTTTGGAACATAAATGGTAATTAGTTGTCTTCTAAATGTTGGCTTTATTAAGATTTACAAATAGAATACACTATCCCCACTCCACTTCTTGTAATGGGCATTCCCAAGCTGTAACACTTACTGTAGCTCCTAAGCAGTACAGTAACCCTCTGCCCACGGAGTGCTTGCATTGCTGTTGCCCATTAACGTGGTATCAGGTCAGGAATAGGGAGGCACTGGTTAAATCCTGGTATGAACAGCCAGGGTCAACACACTTAGACACTGAGCCAGGAGAAGCTGGTGTCTGTTCTGCCTCTTGCCTAAGCAGCACGCAGAGTGGCCGGGGTTCAAAGCGGGCAGCGTAGCCCAAGTCAGAGGGGTTAGGCACTGATGTCTGGTGTGTTTTACTCTCTCTGGAGCAGATATACCTCTGCTGCTTCCCCGAGCATTGCTGTTTGTGGGAGGGCCAATGCACTGGGGGCCTGGCGGGAAGACACCCTGCCCAGCTGAGGGTGCAGGGATGTCCGCTTTTGCACTGCTTTTCAACAGGTCTAAAGGTTCAAAGGACTTTTGGGCCTTGTGGGACTCTTTAGCACAGTATATGTCTGGGGTAGTAGGACAAGGTTACTGTGTTGTGGTATCTGAGCATGATGTTGTAATCGACACAGGCAGAAAGGGTAAGGGAGAAGGAATTCATTTGGCTGCCAAAACCTTTCGTGCGAGAGGTTGGATCTGGACGTGTGCCCTTTCTGGGCATACATGCAGGTTCCTGCAATTTGTAGCTGCTATTGCTGTCACCACCAGTAGTGGCACCCAAGTAAACAAAATTTAGGAACGCCATCCTGCAATAGAAACTTCAAGGGGCTATTTCTAGATGGAATTGAAGCTGCATGTGATTTAGTGGACTGTAGCCTCATTGTGAGGGTAGAAGGCAACCAAAAGTGGTTTGAACTGGAATTCTGTAGAGTATTGTTGCTGACGCTGTAGTGGGCAGCTGGATTAAACTATTTTGGAGCTTTACTCCTTTTTGATACCATACTAGCACTCTTGTTAGAGGCTTCATAACAAGCTAAAGAAGTTTGGCAGTTGCTAGTGCAAGCCCGTATTTTTAGATGCTCTACTGATATTTTTATTTCCCAGAAAAGAGATGTTCTGGCAAAAGACAATTAAAGAAACAACTTTAAAATGTGTATAGTAAACACAAAGATTATCACCCAGCAGGTAAGCTGGAGCAGCAGAGGCAGTAATGGTTTAGCACTTGGATTAGTGAATTTTGGAATAGCGGGGTTCAGCTTTGCCAGGAAGGGTAGTACCTGCATGTAGCTACTCCTGTGACCCATCAGCTGTTCCAGTAATTATCCAGAACGTGAAATTTGTCAGATCACCAGGCAAGTGTGTGCTGCCTTTGTGCTGCCTGTCACAGACAGGAATCCCGAGAATGTGAAGGACTCTCAAATTCCAGTTCTGTGCACTTGCCCTTCCCCTCCTCCTCTAGGGGCTAGTGGAAGCAGGAAAGGGGGTCAGGCTTGAAATACAAAGGCAAAGAAGAGGAATTTGTGAATATATAGCAGGTAACACCCATCACTCCCTGTACTTTGCCACTCCCACCCACTCCCCCCGCCATTGTGGAAAGTATGATTAAAGTCAGCCGCTCCGCCCTGACTGTCTGAACCATACATACATGCACAAATGCCAGATTCTCTTCATTCCAGGCTGCTGACTTCAAGAAGGACTTGCTCTGACAAGCTGGAAATGAGGGCTGGCAGCTTCGTCTGCAACTCAAAGGCTTTATCTCTCCTAAGACACTCTTCCTAACATTTCCCACAAATACTGTTCTGCTGGTAGGAGCTGTTGTATACACAGGATGCCATCAGGCACTTATGAATAAAGCCTTACGTTGTGTAACTCTCCTTAGAACAGGCACTGGAAACTTCATAGAGCACTTGGCATCAGGCCCACAGCAGAGCTTGCTCTCCTTGCGCTTCAGCCTCATTATTTGGGGAGCGGTAGGGAGAGTCAGCTCAGCCTTTTGCTTCTTTTATCCCCCTACCAAGAGCTGGTGTTCTTTCCTTCACAAAAATTCTATTGTCCAGCCTTCCTCTCCCACTTTGAATATTTCCATCAGCTGATGATGCATTCACCTCCTGCTCCCACAGCATATTCCTGCAGTTCATCACCTTGGTCTCTTTCCTCTCTGAACTCCCACCCGGGTAATCCCTTCACTTCTTCCCCACGGCAAGCACAAGTTCTTTGACTTCTAGGATCGTTCTGACTCCACCAGCAACTTGTTTCCCTGATCTTGCCTCCTAGCATTATTGCTTCACTGCTGCTTCTGTCTGCTCAGTGAAAGATGCCAACTGTGTCCACCTGCTCAGGTTTGTTTGCATGCGCTTTTAAGCAGTCTGCTTATGCTGCATATGCAGTCTGTCACTTAGAATATTTATACTCCCTGACCTATCTCAATCAATTGATGAACTCAGCCTTCAATAAATGCTTTCCCGGAGTGAAACCTATTGGAGAGATGTAGTAATGGTTCTAGAGAGCGTCTGTGCCAGTAATTGCAAGATGGCCAAGCTCTTATTTTGGATGCTGGTTTTGTTTCAAAATGGGTATTAGAGCAAGTATATTTTTACATTCATATAATATTTAACATGTGGAATTGAGATAACTTTAAGCTCGGTGCAGTAAGGCATGCACCCGGATATAAAAATTTATCATAAATCAAATTTGAGTAGTCATTATGGTTGTGACACGATTTCTGCTTAAAAGGGTATCTTTGATGTCATCATCATATTGCTTCAGAAGCAGCTTGCCAGTGTTATTTTAGGTTGTGGAGGGTGTGTACATGTATATGTTTTCTAAAAACCATAAGACCTACCAGTATCAAATGTCTGCCCAGTACTTCACAGATTTCACAACTGGCTGTTGGTAGACAAAACTTTTTTTTTGAGGGAGGGCTGTTTTCACGGGGGCTGTGGCCTTGACTTATGGCCGTATAACTAATCATGTTGAGCAGAAAGGGATCCCACTAGTCTCGGCTCCAAATCATGTCTCTTGACCATGGGACTGTGCTTTCTGGACACCGTGTGAAAAAGATTGGTGAAACAAAAGCTCTTGTTTCCCCTTATCTAGCTTAATGTGCAAAGATCGGGCAGCTCTGAAGCAGTGATATGAGAGCATTAAAACCAGTGTTGTAGTGAGGATTTTGAACAAGAAGCAGGGATGAAGAAGTACCCATAGCATTTAACCTCTGTGTTTTATTCATCCCAGAGCAAGTGTAATTTAAAGTGACACCTCTATAATTGATGAAGTATCTTTTTACCATTTGTTTAATTACCAGTTTCAATGTCTAGAAAGCAGTGGATCAATAATTTACAGTGATGAACTTCCCTGTGTCCCTCTGTTTGTCTAGTTCAGCCATACAAACGATAGCTCCTGAAACAAACCCTCAAGTTTTGATGCTTTTCTTTTTCTTTAGGTGATTTAAAAGAGCTTAACTTTTTTTCCTGCCACAGGTGTACTCCAGCACAACTGAATCTGATGGCAGAGCTCCCACTGACCTCAGTGAAGCAGGGTTACTCTAGGGCTTGCCGTGCACCCTGTATCCCCTCTCATCTTTTTGCAGTCTCCTCTCATTATTGCACAGTGGCTAAAGCTGAGATCATGTTGTTGCTGCAATAGCAAATGATGCTGCCCTGGCAATATCTGAGGGCTGGTAGCAAATTTAAGCAAAGGAACCCGAGCTGCTGCCTGTGTTTTGTATGTATTTCTTACCTTATAGGCTTTGATAATGTCTATTGATTTTTCTGTGGGAGATACCTATTCTTGAGATTCTTGGACCCTTCTTTCAGGTTAGAGCTCAGATTCCCTCATGGCCCTGCATCACTCACTCGGGAATCTGTGCCTGTCAAATCAGAGGAAAGCAAGTGTTTCCTTCCCGATGGGATGAGACTTCTGACAGTTCCTGTTGTCATCCTAGCTGCCACGGACAGTAGGGTTTGCTCAGACAACATCAGAACAAAAGATCAAAAGATCCCTAACCTCTGTGAGATCTTCAAATCCACGCACTTCTAGCAAGATGTGGCCTCATGTGAAAAGAACTCCCACCTGCACACTGGTGGCCTGAAGGCAGAAGGATACCTTTCACTTTTTTGAGGATGTGCTCATTATTTGCATCAGCACAAGTGGATGCTTTGCCTTTCCTGTCTCTTATTCTTAGGGGTGCTGTCCTCATCTTCTAATGGAGAACAGAATGCTGTGGGACAGTTGGTACTTCTGTTAATGTCACAACTGGCACAACCAGCTGTGAATTCCATCAGGATCTCTTGTTTGAGTTGGGAGTTCACAGCCCAGAAGTTTTCTTTGATATGGTAGAAGTAAAGGGTCAATAGGAAGATTGCTGGGCCTGCCTGTGACAACCTATTTTATCTGCCTCAGCAAGATTTATACAGGTTTCCACCCACCCAGTGTAGGACTATAAGTAAATGAGAGAGAAAGAAAGGATTTGGACCTAGCCACAGCTGGGGAATGAATGTTTCCATTCACTGCATAGGCCCATGTTTATCCAGATGTGGAACACGCATTCCTCAGAACCACAAAGGAATGGGCTCCTTGATTGTTCTTGAGTGTGTATTTTGTCTTTGGTTTTGATTAAAACTATGTCCCTGATAATGCAGAAAATCTTGAAAATGCTGTGAGCGCAGGATAGTGTAGTTGTCCCGAGTGAGCAAGGAGTTGAAACCGTGTCTTCACCACTTCAAAGGGTGCTTACTAAGTT